>PPJY03000001.1:0-1200000 GCA_003671575.3 Zygotorulaspora florentina | reverse complement strand
TCCTTGACAATTTTTGAGGGAGCTTTTCCCCGCCCAAGATTTCTTCCCCATCTCTTGCATTCAATACAAACGGAGTTGTAGGCAGCTGCCTCAGCTCTTCGCTAGTGAGTGTCAATGAGGATGGCCTCACGAAGTCGATGTCATATAGAATTTTCTCACCTAAAAATTTTCTAGGCATTTTCTAAAATTGTTTTCCTAAAACTTCCAATCAAGAAGTATCAAGATAGAGACACTAGCAGCTGCGTTTTCTTACGTTATATAAGATTGAACCGTATCTTTAAGCACTTAAAAATGAGAGCTTGCTGCACAGACCTACCATATTGCATGGTATGAGATACCGAATCCAGCCATTAAATCGATCCTTGTCATTGGAAATGAATGTAGATGGCTGGTAGATCAATTCTATGCAGGGAATACAGAGTTTACTGGATCTTTTTTTTTTTTAGTGGCTGGCTTAAATAAACCACCCAGGCGCCAGTGTCACCCGGCGCGCCTGCACA
Source organism: Zygotorulaspora florentina (assembly GCA_003671575.3). NCBI lineage: Eukaryota > Fungi > Ascomycota > Saccharomycetes > Saccharomycetales > Saccharomycetaceae > Zygotorulaspora > Zygotorulaspora florentina. Next base: position 1,199,500 of record PPJY03000001.1, on the reverse strand, counting down.
GATATTTAGTCCATGTAGACCAAGTCTACTAGGAATTTGCACTGCACGCGGGTGCATAGCATCTAGTGCCCAGCATGTGGAGACTCCAATGCCTCAACTTACCATCAAATCTCTGCAAAGAACTTGGGCATTATGTTTTTGCGACATTGAAGTCCGTGGTGTGGCGCCCTAGACAGATATTGTGAGCAAGTAGGTTTTGGCGCTCCGAGATCCTGGCTGGTCTTCTCGCAGTCAGAGCATTTCTCGAACGTCCAGTCCTCTCTTACTTTAGTGACAAGCTCGTCTGAAAATTTGTTCGACTTAGCGAAGGCAATACCTGGTAGAAACTACAACCTCAGACGTGTTTCCGTCATTTTCTGTGATTTGAGTCGAAAAGGATATACTAGAAGTTTACGATAGCTTTTTTGATCTGAAATTTGCTGCAGCTTTGTCAAGCCACATCAGTGTGTAGAAAGAGGTAGATTCTGCACCTTTTCATAAAACGCACAGGTGTGCCATGGCGGGCAGGGTTGATTTCGACTTGCGGCTGAATTCCCTGCAATTGCGAAAGTTAAGCTTCCGTGGAAAAATTTTCTGTTAGTTTCAGTAGAGATAAAGAGCGGGTTTCAGCCATATTTCCAAGACTAGACCTGCGTTTCTTCTCTCAATGCCTTTTGAAGAATTTGCCTTTTTTGTGCACTCGGATTTTACCAAGACGGCCTTGAAGTTTATGCCATAAGGGCAACAGCTGGAGATCATGAAGTCGCCCTATTGTCCTATTTCAGCCACGTTCGGTTCGGAATGGTAGCTTGTCAGGAATGTTCGAATTTCATGATCAATGAATATAAAGCGCCTATGTCGCTTCTATTCAAAAACTAGTACGGCCTACTACGGCAGAACAAAATTGTACTTCCCCGAGCGGATTCTTTTGCTTTCGATTCCATAGGCTTTTTAGATGGTCGCTGTGAGACTACCAGGTTGGTGGAACTCAAAATGTTATGGAGAAATTCCTTTTACTTCAATTTTAGTGCTTCTTCTGAATAACCAAGCACTGTAAGTGCGTTTTGTTGGACTTAAGGTTGGGAGTGAGCGGCGCTTTGATATTTTTGTACTTGGACATATTATTTATGTATTTCTTGAAGAAATATCTGACTGCACCATATTTCATGGCACAATGATGATAATCCAGCCAACTCGCTTTGGCGGCTAAAGAATTTCTTCGCTATTGAGAAAAATATCATGAAGTGCTTTGGGCGAAGCTACATTTACTTCACGCAGTAGAGCCTCAACCCTTCCGTAAGTGTACACAGAGCGCCAATCCACTGGCGTGTTTATCTGTTGCTAGAGGAGGTGGCAGTCAATGACTAATTTAGCCGCCAAAGGCTGCGCCCTTACTTAACCGAAAACCAATAGATACTACCAAGAGCTGCAGAAAGAGTATCAAGGCGGTATATATTATAAATAATAGCGAGTATTTAAAATATAATAATAGTCAAGACCTCACAAGATGAAAATCATAGAATTATTATATGCTGAACTGGGTATAGAAGAGCCGAGCTAATTTAATGAGTCGAGATTCTGCGCAGCGTGAGGTATTGCTCCGATTGCTCAAGAAAGAGACTAATAAACACAGTCATGATACGATTATATGATATGGAACGCAAACAAACCGATATTACCTTACATAGTCGGTTCCTTGTTTCTCTCCCCATTCTCTCAGAGCTCTTTCCCACTCGTCACCATTATCAACATCCACAGTTTGATCTTGTTGTGTTTTTTCCTTCAGTAACTCCTGTTGTTTTTCTAGCTCGATCTTGTCGTACATTTCTTTGTTGTCGATCCACCTTTCTTGAATGTCGTAGTTGGCTTTCATAGCACCTTCCCTAGTTGCCTCTGCCCAGACAGTGTCACCTCCGATTTCCGAGGCCCCAAATATGTACCCGTTGGCTTTATCAATGACGCTCTGCAGATTGATCATACTCTCTTTATCGTCGATACACAGAACCTCAAATGAAACCAGATTGAAATCTGACACCATCTCACTAAGAGCTTCTGTCAGCTTGCGGTATCTCTTACCCAGCCCATTCGAACCTTCGCTTTCGATTAAGGGCTGCAGGTAGTCTAGCTCTTGAACTTCTGTGTAAAAGTCGAGCCTGAACGGCAAAGGACCGTAAGATTTCAAAAGGTCTATTTTGGAGAACACATTGATATGGGGAAGATCCATCATAAGCATTGACCTCAGTGCCAATAGAAGAATGGATATGTACTGTGAGGGTGACGTTAAGTAGAAGCAGTCAATAAGGTTGACAACGCAAAAACGCATATCTAGTTCTTTCTCAAGCTTTTTGAAGATCCGGAATAATGAGGAATGATGGGTAAACAACTCGACCTGGCCCGGGCAATCAAAGACTGTGTACGCTTTTTCTTCCTGAACTATTGACTTGATTTGTAAAATGAATAAATCAATCGATTTATCAAGTGATTCCACCGCATACATGAGACCACCATTTGGACCCAATTGCTGCTCCTGCATAACTTCTTCCACAGTTATAAAATCTCTGATGTCGACAGAGCACGGATATGGCAGCGAGTCATTTGCTGGATCCATATTAATCACCTGGACATGTCGACCGACAGCATTGAAAAATTGATAGCACCCATTGCAATATGTAGATTTTCCTGACCCTGGTGGGCCAATAACAATTTGTCCAAAGGGCATCCCAATCTAGAACCAGTAAGTAAGCTACTTTGATCCTTTAAAACTGTCCTCTTATTGACGATGCATCGCTTGAAATGTTTTAGTCATTTCTAACGTGTTCTTGTTTTATTTCAGCATCAAAGGTAAACCTAGAAAGAATAAAGGTCAAATGGCAAATCGGTGGCAAACTGAGATTTACATTGAAAGAGCAATTGAATACGAGTGTTTAACTAGCTCCAAGATGTCTAGTATTCATGAGAAGGTTACAGTAGCACCACTGGTGCTACTATCAGTGTTGGACCACTATCAAAGGACAAATACCCCAGAGGGAAAACGATGTGTTGGTGTCATTCTAGGAGATGCGACTACAAGCACCTTGAGAGTTACCAATTCATTTGCACTGCCATTCGAAGAGGATGAGCGGAATCCAGATGTATGGTTTCTGGATCACAATTATATCGAAAGTATGAACGAGATGTGTAAAAAGATTAACGCAAAGGAGAAGTTGATTGGTTGGTATCATAGTGGACCTAAGCTGAAGGCCTCGGACCTGAAGATCAATGATTTGTTCAAGAAGTACAGTGCGACAAATCCACTGTTGTTGATCGTTGATGTAAAGCAAGAGGGTGTTGGCTTGCCAACAGATGCATATGTTGCAATCGAGCAAGTCAAGGACGACGGCACGTCTACGGAAAAGACTTTTATGCATTTGCCTTGCTCTATATCTGCCGAGGAGGCGGAAGAAATTGGTGTTGAGCATTTATTGAGAGATGTGCGTGACCAAGCTGCAGGGGGGCTATCCATAAGATTGACAAATCAGCTGAAATCTTTAAAAGGCTTACAGAGAAAGCTATTCGATATTGTAACGTATTTGAACAAAGTCGTAGATGGTAAATTGCCTGTAAACCACATAATTTTGGGCAAACTGCAAGACGTTTTTAATCTTTTACCAAATTTAGGGTCACCGAATGACGATGAAATTAGTTCCAAAAATTCTGATGTAATTAAAACTTCAAACAATCTACAAAAGGCCCTAACCGTGAAGACAAACGATGAGTTGATGGTCATTTATATTAGCAATTTGGTGAGATCTATAATTGCTTTCGACGATTTGATTGAAAATAAGATACAAAATAAGAAAATTCAGGAAAAGAGAGCCAAAGAGTACGAAATAGAGAAAAACGAAGAAGTAAAACCTGTTGTCAATGATGATGATACTGCTGCGATAGCTAATTAAATAGATAATGTGTAACTCACAGTCGTAAAATATCGTTACTGTCCATATTTAGATTTTTTTCTCGCTATGCATGGCTTCCGTATCGTGCTCATACAACTAAAGGGAAAAATTTCAATGTACATGAATTACGATTTACACGTAAAGTTTTATAGATTGAGCGAGGAGCTGAGTGAAGTCAAGTCCCGACATTTTTGAGAGAAAGTGTGTCTGAGTACCGAATTTTCTTTCTATTTTTGGCCTTTTCGTAATGTCTCTCATGGCCATTTCAATTCAGCCTCAATGTATAGTCAGATGCTTGATACCTAGCAGATCGAAAACATTGCTGCATTCAGGTACAAATTTATTGTCGAATATGCGAATAGGTATAATTAGAGGCATAAAAACCAATGCTAATGAAAAGAATCTTCATATGAATACATCCCCTATAGAATTCACGCCAAACATTTCACGGGAATGCCCAGAGTCGATCACCGATAAAGCAAGAAAAGCACTTAGCTGCACAAATGATCTTAGTGCAGGAGGTAAAGCAGCAATGAATATACCGTTTGCAGTGAAAAGCATCGATCCGGCTTCAAGGAAAGCCCAAAGAGACATTAGAAACTCGACAAGAGAGGTAAATCTAAAGAAGCAATTGATAGATCCATATGTTCAGCTGAGCAAACCAAAATTAACTATTCTTGTGATGTTGAGTGCCATTTGTTCATATGCTATATCGCCATATGCAGCTTCCGTAGGGCAATTATTAAGTTTAACAATCGGCACAACATTATGTTCAGCATCTGCAAATGCTATTAATATGGGCCGAGAACCAGAATTTGATAGACAAATGATCAGGACCCAGGCCAGACCAGTTGTTCGAGGATTGGTCACTCCTTCTCAAGCATATAAATTTGCAGCTATAATGGGTACAATGGGAACTTCAATTCTCTACTTTGGTGTGAATCCTACGGTATCCTTACTTGGATTATCAAATATTGCGCTGTACGCATGGCTGTACACATCTTTGAAAAGGAAAAGTATTATCAACACTTGGGTTGGTGCCCTAGTTGGTGCCATCCCACCATTAATGGGTTGGGCTGCCGCCAGCCCCTTAAGTCACCCAGGAGCTTGGTGTGTCGCATCTCTACTATATGCATGGCAATTTCCTCATTTTAATACTTTGAGTCACAATATAAGAAGTGAGTACAAAAACGCTGGCTATGTTATGACCGCATGGAAAAATCCTCTATTGAATGCCCGTGTTGCTCTACGGTATTCTCTATTGATGTTCCCGATCTGCCTTGGATTTTCCTATTTCAATATCACTGATTGGTACTATCAAATAGACTCGGGAATTATCAATGCATGGATGTCATTTTGGGCATTTAAGTTTTATTGGCAACAAAAGAAGAATTATTCAAAGGAAATTTTGAGTAATACTACAAAACTTAACAAAGGACTTGCTATTGCAAATGTCTACGCCAGAAAGACTTTTCTGGTCAGTGTGCTCCATCTACCTGCTGTTTTAATACTTGCCATCCTTCACAAGAAGGGCCGCTGGAATTGGTTATTTGAAGAAGGTGAAGATTCAAAAGCATTGGAAGTTTGATGAGGATATTGATGTCCATAATTATCGCAATGTTTATGAATTGAAGCAAAATGGCTGGATACCTTTCTGCAAATCATTTCCTGTCTCATTAAAATGTGAGGTAAATAAAAACAATATTTAAAATTCCTAATGTAAATAGATTTATTATATCGATATGGATAAACCTTGTATAGCAGCATGATACCCGTCAATGAATGAAAGAGCCTACTCGTCTTCAACGCTGAAATAAATCGTCATCTAGATCATCGTCATGGAAATACTCTTCAGGGTACTCTTGGTCATTCTCGTCGCTAGAACTTTCAATATCGTCATTATCAGTGTCTTCTTCTGAATCATCAAAGTGAACCTTAGCCAAAGTTTCACCCTTTAGGACGCTTCTTAGTTCAACTGTATAGTTGCCCTCAACATAACAATTTGTAAGCTTACTTTTCTTTCCAATTTTGGCATTTGATCCAACAATACAGTTTTCCAATATCACTTCATCTTCAATGCGCACTCCACTAAAAAGAACAGAACCTGCAACACGACAACGATTGCCTATTCCACAGTCGGAGCCTACTGCAGATAGTTTGATGTTACTTTTCTCCAAAATCGTACAATTGGAACCCACAATTGCATCAGCACCTATAGCAGATGCACTTGCTGTTGTAGTTTGTGTGTTCGTTGCCAAAGCATGAACCTTAATTTTCAAAATGAACCTATTAGCTTCCATGAATGCATTGAGGTGATTGGCTCTAATAAATGTCCCCAGTTCGGGCAAAATAAACATTCCAACAGTTTCCCTGGGCTCAGAATGCTTCCAAGAGCGTCTTGCCAGATCTCTAAACACTTTACCCAATGATTTGTTACAACTTATTGGGTCTTTTATTAATTCGTTCTCAGTTTTGAAATAGCTCGGCTTTATTTCGGTAGCGCTCTGATTTGAAACCAAATTTTCGTCATCTTCTCTGTTGCCCTTGTCGTGCATTTGTTCTTTGGTAGAGAGTAAATGGCATAACTCAAAGGAGCAAAAATATATAAAAGAATTCAGTAATTTGGTAGAAACTGTCGCCTCTGGATACTTCCAAAGTAAATGTGTTCTAATCTTCAAATTCTTTGATTTCTTCACATCTTCTTTGGAATAAATGTCAAGCAAAACTTGCTGGCTTTCGCAATCCTCGTTATTTGAATACACCGTAAAGAATTGTTTACCCGTAGATTTTTTATCTGTAATTTCCACAGTGTTCTTGTAGTAAAAAGTCATGGCAATGTTTTCGGGATCTCTGTTACGATACTGATCAATCAATATTTGTGGTGGTATGTCTGTGACAAAATCACAAGGTAATAATACGAAGTCGGAGGTTATCTTCTCCAGCAGCTCTTTTTGGAGCGATTCTCCAGTGGAATGGGCTTTCGTGCTGATAAAACTTATCGGTCTTGGCTTCTGTAAATAATGAGTATGCATTGAGCTAGAAAGTGATTTTAAAAATAGTTCGTATTGCTGATTTCTGGAAGTCATATGTGGTGTTAAAGCTTCTCTGATAACATCAACATCTTCCGCATGTGCAACTATGTTTATTTCTCTGAAGTCTGCTTGATCACACCAGTCTAATACGTATTCAATCATCAATCTATTACCAATAGGAAGGATAGCCTTAGGCAACCCATGACTATTGGCACCATCTTCTGCATTGGCACGAGAGAACGGTGATAGATTCTCACCTCTACCGCAAAAAATAAACGCCTGAAGCTGCATTGAAAGGACTAAGAGTACCAGAAATCCGATCCAGCGATCACAATGTCCTCAAGATGGCTTCAATGGATCGCCATTATATCATTAGTTTTGCACACATTTCAATGATATTTATGTGACAGAAATTTTTCATCACCACGAGGTTACCCGGAAGACGTTTAGAGAGTAATTCTGAATTATTCCGAATAATAAGCGTGTTGAAGTGTTATGATCCCTAGGACTCTTGTGACTCACCTATATCGTTGCAACTCCATCTTGTGATAATATTCAAAATAAAATGGGCATGTAATTATAGTACCACAGTATTTCATCTAATTTGAAACGTTTGTTTTAGCACATATCCGGGTAACATTGGAACATTACATTTTGTCAAGGGACACAGGCAGGCTCAACTTCAAAGATTTCACCGTATTTGCCACCCGCTATAGTAAAGATTACTTACACAGAATAACTGAAACGATTAAGAAGCCTCCATTGTTGTAATTGGACTGCATTATGAGTGAGGAACATGATCCGCTAATGGCGGCCTTCGAAAATGAGCAACAAAATGAGCGTGAGCAAACTAGCGGCAATGCTGATAACAAGGGTAATGAGGATGGTGAAGGTGACAAGAAACCAGAAGACAACAATGCAGCCAACCAGGATGCCGATGGAACACAAGCTGCAGGCAATGATGAGGACAAACCTGACGAGGCGATGGACGAGCAAACCCAACCTGAACAACCATTGGATCCATTGCAGGAAGCACGCCAAAGGGCATTAAATGAATTTAAGAAGAAACTATTGGAACACAGACGATACGACGATCAGTTGAAACAGCGTCGCCAAAATATACGAGATCTTGAGAAAGCCTTTGACAATACTGAGAATGATATTAAAGCATTGCAGAGCATTGGGCAATTGATTGGTGAAGTGATGAAAGAGTTATCAGAAGAAAAATATATTGTTAAGGCCTCTTCTGGACCACGTTACATTGTTGGTGTTAGGAATTCAGTTGACCGTTCCAAGTTAAAAAAAGGTGTTAGGGTGACTCTAGATATTACGACTTTGACGATTATGAGAATTTTACCACGTGAAACAGACCCATTAGTGTATAATATGACCAGTTTCGACCAAGGTGACATTTCTTTCGAAGGCATCGGTGGGCTTACAGAGCAGATTAGAGAATTGAGAGAGGTTATAGAGCTGCCATTGAAAAACCCGGAGATCTTTCAGAGAGTCGGCATAAAATCACCCAAAGGTGTGTTATTATACGGGCCGCCGGGAACGGGTAAAACATTACTAGCAAAAGCAGTAGCAGCAACCATTGGCGCAAATTTCATTTTTTCCCCTGCCTCTGCTATTGTTGACAAATATATTGGTGAATCTGCAAGAATTATAAGAGAAATGTTTGCATATGCCAAGGAGCACGAACCCTGCATTATTTTTATGGATGAAATCGATGCGATTGGTGGACGTAGATTTAGTGAAGGTACATCGGCAGATCGTGAAATTCAGCGTACCCTAATGGAATTATTGACACAGATGGATGGTTTTGACAACCTTGGACAAACAAAAGTTATCATGGCAACGAACAGACCAGATACTTTAGATCCGGCTCTTTTGAGACCGGGTAGATTGGACAGAAAAATTGAAATTCCCTTGCCGAATGAAGCTGGTAGATTGGAAATTTTTAAGATTCATACTGCTAATGTCAAAAAGAGTGGAGAGTTTGACTTTGAAGCCGCTGTTAAAATGAGTGATGGCTTTAACGGAGCAGATATACGTAATTGTGTCACTGAAGCTGGATTTTTTGCGATCAGAGACGATCGTGAACACATCATACCTGAGGATTTAATGAAAGCTGTTAGAAAGGTGGCAGAAGTAAAGAAGCTTGAAGGTGTTATCGAATATCAGAAATTATGATTACATTAGGACTCGTATGTAAATTATTCATTCATTTTCACCATACTAAAGAAAAGAAATTTATCACTCTCTTGACGTAAAGTTGTTTTCGAATTCTCGAGATAGATGTTGCTTCAGCATCGAGAATTTATTCCCGAAACTTTTGCCATTATATATCGATATCAATTCATGGTTTTTCAAGTAATTTTGTTCGGCTTCCCTACTGTTGGGTATTTCGTCTAATGGCAACTTATCCCATTCTATCCAAAAATTTGTAGTGAAAGAGTTATAATGTTTCTTGTTTTTCAGTTTACATGAGTTCAAATCTCTAGTCATGACATGGACGTGCAAGTTTGCCATCGACGGGACACTGTGAACACCTACCTGTATGTATTTCTCAATGAAGGCTTCTTTGTCCTCAAAGTCATCGTTTTTATCGAAAAAAATAGGCAAATTCAAAAGCTTATATTTTTTTGTAAACTCTTCGTAAATGTAATCTTGTGCCCTTTCTATATACGGTTGTAGAGTATCCTTTGTATCAAACGTGAGTCCTGTAGCTGGGTGCTTTTTTGAAACTTTCAAATCTCTCGTTAGAACTAATAAATGAAATGTCGATTTAGGAAACATGTCATTGATGATTACGGCTTTCTCGTCATAGTAAATGACCCCTTCCTTGAGATTCTCGGGACTCTGTATGTAATTTTCGAGGGCAAATCTCCATGACATTTTTGTTTTAAAGTTCTTTTCTTTAGCGTCCCCATTTTGTGAAAACTATCATTCAATTTTGATTAATGCTGAAAACTTAAAAATACGCTTCTAGTGAATATATACATGAAATTTTTACACGTCTTATAAAGCCTGTCCCTTCAGATGTTGGTAAACTTTTTCACCAATTTGCTCTTTTTCATCATCACTTAGTTGAGGTTTTGGTCTTTGTGCTAATTCCTTTCTTTCCTTAACATATGCTCTCTTGACATCAGTTAATGGCATACGTGGGGCCACCAGTTTAGAAATATCACGAGCTGTCAGCGTACCTCTTCTGAATTTGGAGTAAGGGTTACGGATTGTCAAGAGAGCATCCTTAGGAATGGGATTCTTCACTATGCTATCAACCCAGAAAGTTTGTTCTCGGGCTATCGAAGGCTCGGTGCCCAAGTCACCATCTTCTTTTACCTCAGGTTTTGGCCAAGGTATAACTAAATCGTTTTGTCCTATAACCGTTCTATAGGGCATCATTTTTTTGTAATTATCATCATAATATGTGCCTTTGAACTCGATGTTTCTCACTGCAACAGTCTTCGTCTGTCCGGGGCTTAATGGGTCATCAATATCTGCCACAAGTTTTAAGTCTTTCTGACTAATTGCCTGGGGAACTGAAATCATATGGGATTTTTGTCCTTCTAACCAAAATTGTTTAGGTACAGGCACATTCTTCATCGGTCCATTGTCATCTAAGATAAAACCATTTGTTGTTATATCATGCTGCTTGACGACGCAAATGTTACCTCTATATTGCCCCTTCATAATAACAACCCGGTCACCTGGCATGAATTTCCATTCTTTACATGTCTTAAATTTCTCTGTTTCTTTCACTTCTGGCAAAGAAGGCTTTATGAAATCAGGAACTGAAATTTTGGCATATTTCTCTTGCCTGGCAGCCATATTCTTATTAGGATTGTTCAGTGACCTGAGAATACGCTCCCCAGCTTTCGAGAGATGTGAATACCGACTAGACATGACTCACTGACGCCCTTTGTATGAATAACTATCGATCTTGGGATTGCATGATCGACATTTATCTCAAATTCAAAGAACTGTTTCTAATGCCTTTATTGAAAAATTTATCAATCCGGGTAAAAAGCCGATCGAGCAATATACGGCGGGCTCTTAAACTAAAAGAGGCTGCGATACATCGACAGACTATTAGACTCTAAGTGGTATTCACGATCGCCTAGCTTTCATCTAACACCTGCACTAGAGCCTGTATGATATTTGAACATAATTTTATTTGCGGCATTACTATGGCGAAACCTTTGGTGTAGTGAATACTACATACAGCTTTACGTTTTCAAATGCCGAGTTGGTACTCTCGAGAACACAATTATCACTAGAGAATTGCTAGTTTCAAATTCAATTCATGCCTGCTGCACTGCTTGCTGTAGTAGTGTCCTGAAGCCACATATTGTTTAGCCGCCCGGCTACTGCAGCTTTTATCTTACTATAAGCTGATGACTATGGTTGGAAGTATCTGCCGCGAAGAAGGACGATACATCCAAAAGGCTCTTACACAGTGAGCATAGGCAACTTGGCTGATATACACCCTGGTTTGCGGACCCGAGCTTTGTTTTTGACCTGGCCAAACAATAGCTATGTCCAGCTAACATAAATCATGAGCTTAAATAAAAAGCTCGAGTCCAAATAAATATGCGAAAGCTTTTCTTTATGTAAATCAGAATCTCGAGAGGTTTCAATTCATGAAACTGCATACGTGCGGAAACCTCTCGCAATCATATTTAAATAACTAGTAATTTTGAGAATGGAGCTCAAGCGACCCTAAACGTTATAATGAAATGATAAGTAACATTCTCAACTCTTTTTCTGACCACTTCTTGTCCCTGAGAGCCCCTATCACAAATTTATACCTAGACAAGGAAGAATTTTGATGTTGTAGTAGGCGTGTAGGATTCTTATAAACGTATAGAAGAATCCATCTAACACTTAAATATTGATACATTAGCCAAGTGTGTGTATTTGACTATTCAGCTATCGGTGCAAATAGCTATAAACTCCTGTTCGTTGATCTCACCATCCCCATCGAGATCGAACTCTTCAATCATGGCCCTGAGTTCTTCATCGGTCAGGTTTTCTCCCAGTTCTTTCGCAACACGTCTAAGGTTCTTCAAGCTGATTTTACCGGTTTGATCATCGTCAAATAGTTTGAAAGCTCTTTTGATTTCATCCAATGGATCTCTACTGATAATTCTTTCTCCCATTACTAAGTAGAAGTCTTCATATTGCATCAGGTGACGACCATCCCTATCATACTGCTCAATCAAATCCAAAATTTCCCTCTTGGGAAGATCAAAGCCTAGAGCTCTCATTGCCACCTTCAGTTCATGGTAATCAAGGTATCCATCATTATTCATATCGAAAAGCGAAAACGCTTCATATATCTCTTGTTTCTGTTCATCCAATAATTGATCCTGTAGCGAGCCAGTTTCACCCACAGGAGATGACAGTGATGGTACGGATTTGCTCGGCTTTCTTCTAATGCTACTCATTTTGTGCGCTGTCACCCTTTGTATCGTTGAGGTAGAGGATTCGTAATTTTGTTTTTGGCGTTTCTATTAAATAATAAAATAATAAATCAAAGTCAAAAAACAAAAGTAGAAGATCGCAGAAGAAAAAGAGGAAACGCAAAATGTGAGGAGCACAAACTCATACCCTTTACTATAACATTTACAGTGCATTTATATACGCTTTTCAAAAACTAAGACTCTGCTCAAATAGTTTGAGGCCATTTGGGTGCTAAATCAATTTGTTCTCTTGGATATAGCCATTCCAAAGAGTAAAAGATGAAATATTCAACAATCGCGCAGAGAACATAGAGCAATCTTGCCCAACTTCCGTCTCTTTTATAGAATTTTTTTACCATCACAGCCCAATTCTTATCATCTGGGGTTTCATCACGGTAAATATTATTGTAGACGTCAACTGTTCTGTTGGCAACATCAACCCAGTTGTACATTTTTGATACCTCACCGTGGAAAGAAGAGGTGTCGATAATTCCAGATTTTATTGAGGAAATGCCTTCATTTGTCGCCTCGACAAGACTAGATACGCTGGTATCCTTTGAATGTACTGTCATATGATCTGGCAAGACTTCAGGGATCCCGCCCACTTTTGTCGATACAATCAATAAACCGCAAGAGGCAGCTTCAATCAAAACGGTACCAAAAGCTTCAGTTAAGCTCGGATGCAAATATATGTCACCACGGCACATAACTTCTCTCACCTTTTCATGCGGCACGGAACCCATCAGATCGACTCTTTCTTCCAACCGGCATGATTCAATCATTTGCTGCAACTCTACAAATTTTGGTCCATCGCCTGCGATTATGAATTTAACATCTTGATGCAGCGAGCATATTCGGGGCACGAGTCTTATTAGTAGATCAACTCCCTTGTTTGGATATAATCTACTGATGACAACAATCACTATTCCATCTTCAGCAGTTTTCCTTCTATCAGTGAGTGGCGCAAAATCTTCGCTAACAACTGCATTTGGAATCACAGATATCCTGTATGGGTCGATATCCGTCCTGACAATCATGTTATCTTTGCAAGTGTGGGATACACATATTACTTTGTCGGTATTGGTTAGGGTGAACGTTAGCAACTTATTGACTAAAATTGCTGTGATATTTGAAAATCCATAGAGTGAGTGATCTGTGAATACAGTCTTTAGACCCATCGTGTTGGCATGGAAGATGGCTTCCAATGAGAAAGTAGAAGCACTTCCATGAGAATGAACGATTTGAATCTGTTCTCTGAGTAAAATATTTCGTATTATGGGGAATGTGCCGAACACATTTGGAAAGGTAGTTTCCCTGTGTAGAACAAAGTAGGGGGTGTGATATACTTTCAATCCATTAGTCAAATATCTCACTCCCACACGGTCACCATACGCGTGTGTGATAACGACCACGGAGTGCCCCAGCCGTATAAGACTCTGTGCCAAATGGTATATGTGGAACTCTACACCACCAAGCTGGGGATAAAAGAAATCGCATGCCATTGCTATATTGTAGCCCATGTTCACGAATTATCTGTAACTAGTTTTTATGATCAATTGCCAAAAACTGATAAGCCGCATATCAACTTTGCCTTCTTTAGCGTAAATAATTTTTGTAAGCATTTCTATTCTTTCGTTTTTTCATGAAAGGGCCTGAAGAAAATGATGCTAAAACAAACACAGTTGAATGCGTGTCAGAGAGTGAAAGAAAGTCGCCAAGAACTGGAGTGAATTGTTCAATGAGGCTACCTGGTAGTAGAAATGGCTATAGTCGTGTACGTGATGAGGAATCTGATATAAATTTTGCTAGTAATGAGGAAACAGCAACAGACTTACATTTACCATTAGAACCCCCGGAGTATAATAATGTATCCAATGATGAAGAAGAGGCTGAATACAGCGCAGCAGGCACTCCCATAGAGCAAATGGAATTGGAGGATCATATCGAACAAAATGATGAGGACCAAAGGCTTCTTAGCAAAATGTATCGCTTTAGGGACAGATTTAGCAACAATATAATTGTTCCTATGCGGGAAAGAATTGTCGATCCTCTCGCACAAATTTCAAGACTTGTGTCTGAGAAAGTTGACTATTATTTGAACAAAGTCGGAAATCCCTTAATTCTTAGACGGTTTTTCTATGTTATTCTAATGTCATTCGTGGCTTATCTAGTGATGTCAAGTGGTTTAATGCCAAGTGAGCTCAGTACGGGAACGAAAGGAATGTTCTCAGATTTTGACATCCTAATTGATTATGCACAGTCCTCAGTCGACCTTTCAAAATTAGAGAGGGACTTGGAATATATTAGTAGCATGCCACATATGGCTGGCACAAAAGGGGACTGGGCTATTAGAAAATACATCGAAGAATCATTTATTAACAACAAATTGAAATTGGTAAGAGAGACTGAATATGGTGTTTATTCAAACTATCCCAATGAGGCATCGCTTAAGGCTTATAAGAATGGCGAAGAAACTACTTTTGAGATCACAGCTGACAATTTCAATCCACTTAGTGCAAATGGGGATTTAAAAAATATAAATTTAATTTATGGGAACAAAGGAACATATAAAGATCTGCAAACATTGCGGGATAATGGGATTCTAGAAGATGATTATATTCTTTTAGTCCATTATGGCAAAGTTGTAAGCGAACAAATGCTCTTAGCTCAGAAGTTCAAAGCCAAAGGGGTTCTTTTCATCACAGACGCTTATGGTGACGATAAAGACGTTATTCAAAAAAAGTCTGTAGCAATTCATCAGTATTGGACTGGAGATGCGCTAACTCCAGGTTGGTATGGCACTGTCATACCGAAGATCAATCCTGAAGAATCCATGAGTTTACCTCATATACCTTCATTGCCTCTTTCTTGGAACCAAGGAAGTCAGTTAATAGCACTCTTGGCTCAAGAAGGCCTTAAATGGGAAGACGGGAAATTTAGTGGTAAAGTAGGCCCCGATAATGTTCACATCGATTTAAAAGTCGAAACTGCCATTAGAGAGGATCACCCAACACACGATATCATTGGTAAGATCGAAGGTAGAGAGCAAAATGATAAGGCTATTGTGATTGCTGCCTCAAGAACCAGTGGAGCCAACGGTGCATCTTACCCAGATTTTGGAACTGCCATGTTACTATCTCTCATACAATCTTTCCAGGAACTCAAGTTCAAGTTTGGCTGGAGACCTTTGAGAAGTATATATTTCATATCCTTTGGTGGTTCAGAATTCAATTTCGCTGGTTCGACTGAATTGATAGAGCAGCAATTGACAATGATCAAGGACGAGGTATTTGCGGTTCTGGACATCAGCCAACTGGGAATTAACACCAGCGAGAAAAGAATAGACGTTCAATCTCATCCTTTGATGCATCAGTTTTTCAAAAACGTAAATAATAGAATGGGATTCAGTGTGTCTGTCCGCAACGTAGAGCAGTATGGTGACTGGACTCCATTCCTTGCCAACGGTATCCCCGTGTCAGTCTTATCCATGCCTGAAATGTTAGACTCCAAACCGCCAATTGATACTTCAAAGGACGTCTTTGGAAACATAGGTAAGTTGCTTGAGGAGCAGGAATATAGAAAAAAAGCGTCAGATTTATTAGTCTACGTTTTGCAGGCTTCTCTAAAACTTGCCGACTATCCCCTGCTGCCATTTGATATAACTGGTTATTTGAATATTTTGGGTGAACTATTGAGGGACATGAATGTAAGATATGCCAATAATTTGAATTTTGGGGATGTGATAAAGTCATTTTTGACTTGGAGAGAAATTGGAGAGGAATGGTCTGCATGGAGTGATGGATGGAAAAATATAGTTTACTCCAGAGATGAAGGACTTGAGCCCTCATTGCTGTCCGTCCACAGATGGACTTGGAACAAAAAGATATCCAACATTGGCAGAAGGCAATGCTCTGCTACGGGATTAACGCATAGACAATTTTACAAAAACATCATATTTGGACCAACACTATGGAGTGAGGATAACGATGCTGACTCATGGAGTTTTCCGGGCGTTAGAGATGCCATAAAAGATGGAAACTGGAGTCTAGCTCAGGAAGAACTTGATGCTGTCGCCAAAATCTTAGAACAATCTTCAGCATTATTTTTGGAAGAGACTACTGATGTAGGTAACTGATAAATACACATACACAATAAATACATATACCCTTTCATAGACATTGTATGCAATATTAGCTCAATATACTGGTCAAACAGAAAAACGTGATCTTATATGGGCAATCCATTTTTAGGGTTGAGAGAGCGATTCCTCCAAGCTTACGCTCGTATATAAAGTTTCCCAACAAAACTTCGAGATGGGGATAAATCTAGGAAATGAAGTAGTTATATCTTATTCGCAACTCAGTTCAGCATCTGAGTTTTTCTAAAGAAAGGCTGTTTGAATACAATGTCTTTCATTAAGAACCTATTATTTGGTGGTTATAAGACTAGTGAGGATCCTACAGGGCTCTCAGGCAACGGTAACGATAATAATGATTCATCAGGGAAAGATAATGGTCCAATAGTGGAAGGCATCTTTTATCCTAGAACTTTGTCTAAATTCAATGGGCATGATGATGAGAAGATATTCATCGCTGTTCGTGGGAAGGTTTACGATTGTACACAAGGTAGGCAATTTTATGGTCCCAGCGGCCCTTATTCTAATTTTGCTGGACATGATGCATCAAGGGGTTTGGCACTTAACTCTTTCGAGATAGATACAGTTCCTGAGTGGGATAAGCCAATGGACTCACTCTCGAACCTGGCCCCGGAACAAAAAGAATCCTTGGATAGTTGGGAAAGTCATTTTGCCAAGAAATACCCATGTGTAGGGACCCTAGTTCCTGAGCCAGGCGTAAATAAATAATCGAATAGATTTCAATTTTTAAGCTATTCGCATGAACTAAATAAGCTAAACAGAACTAATAATTTTGGAATATGATATTATACTTGAACCCACATATTTTCGAATAATAACCACACTCTTTGCTTTGAGTCGTTGCTTTGTCGACAAAAATGTTTGCTGTTCTAAATAATTATCAAAACTTCTATTTTTATTGCGTGGCACCTCTGGTAGGTGAATATCGCTTCCCAAACTGTCAGCATCTTTCTGGTTTTTCCTTCTACCCAAGCTTGAATAATCTTTGATTCTTATAGATCTTTGCGGGCCAAACTCTAGAATTTCAGGAGACTTGCTGTTTAATGTGCCGAAGGTTAAGTTGTGACTTTTAATTGTATTTGTGTCATGAAAAATTACTCTTACATCCGCATTTTTAGATGTTGCCTTTTTAATGGAATGAACTGTGTGGGCACACATATGGGAAGATGAGGGGTTCCGCATGGAACCTCTAACTTCTGCTTCTTTTATTCCGCTGACATCAAAATATTTCAATTTGTATTTTCTCTTGGATATGAATATTCGGGACAATCCATTTCTTTGTAACACTCTGACCCTGGGTGACCGTGAGCACCCTCTTGGAAAAGTTGCTATTAATAACGGTTTCCTTTTTTGTGAATTATTCTGCAATCCTGTGGGCAAGTTTACCATGTCTTCGACTCTTACTGGGGATATGGGACTAACTATGGTACTGCCTCTTCGTTCCAATACATGAAGCTTATGTAAATTCCACCTTTTCTTGAACTTATAAAGAGTAAAAAATTGTCGCAACCTTAGAACATAGACTGTGAGGAACCTTGACCTGGATCTTCTTGGTGGTGGCGGTGCTCGCATACTCTATTAGCTGTGTTTCTTCATGTGTACTGGGTATTTTGAAGCGTGCTTGACGCTATTTATTCTATATGACTTGCTGTTGCGACACAAATTGAATTACTGTCACACTAGCTGAAAGGTATCAAAAGATACAAATACGAAAATTTTATTACATATTGCCCAAATATTAATTCTTTCTGACATCTATATACCTTTTTGAGTAATTCAATAAAATCTGTCAAGTCTTGAGGCCCATAACTACTAATTCCGCTTATTGTACAAAAGCTTCCCTTGGAATGTTATTAACACTATTTTGAAAGCCTTTCACAGCAACATCGTAATTCCAACCGCTTTGCTCGGCTAGCATATAGCTATATTCGGCATTCAGTTTTGTTTCGATATGCAATTTATTAAGGATCTCCAACTGCACAGGATTCAGACGGACTTGAACGTCGGGTGGTAGCTGCAATGTGGGGGCCAAAGGTGAAACAACACCTAACGGCGTGCCCGCGTTGAGTGACTGGTTTACCGGAATTGGCATGGATTGACTAGTCACACCTGGCGTGGACATTTGAGGTGCGATAGGTAATTGACCATGTCCTTGCTGAGCGGGATTTAATGATGGTGGTATTGCTAATGATGTAGATGAGGAATTCGATAAATTTTGTACTGGATTATCTATCCATGCGGGAGTGGCATAAGGCCTTACCGTCAACAAATCAGAAGCTATAACGACACCATTACCAGTAGGGACAATGACCCAAGTTCTATCGAATGACTTTTTTGATAATCTATTAGTAGATGAATTATGCCCATGATTGAATCTTCTTGACCTCTGAGGACCACTTGACTTAGTGGGATCAATTTCTGGTTTGTCAGTTTCTTCAAAGAAACCATGCAGAGTAATTATGAAGCCATTCACTTGAGGATATGAAATTACTTCCATAGAGTAATCATTTGGTTGATCTTGCAAATGATGCTTTGTCTTCGGTATTGATTGAAAATTTTTACCAATAAACTCAGGACCTAGAGACAATCTCTGCTGTATTGACTTTTCACTTGATACTTTGCTGATGTTACGTGAAGAAGATAAGTAATAGCCAAACGATGGATTTTGATCAGATTCCGCGACTGAAGATGATGGCATGGAAGAATCAACAGATAGGGAAAACTGTGATTGAGGTGTATATAAACCTAGGAGTTGGTTTCTATCAGTATCCCAGAAATTAAGAAAGTTTGTGACAAAATCTGTTGATGACGAGCCTAAATCACTGCTCTCGAAAAAGAATTGCTGTATCTTCATTGGCAAAGAGTATATTTTTGTTAGCTTTTGTTCATCTCTGACAACGACCCCATCCAAGATAATAAGTTTTGGAAAAAGTCTTAACATCTCGGAGCGATATAACTTATCGTTTGTGATAGGATTGTTTGTCATTAATAGCTCTCGCAAATCTTTGAACTTGTTTTTCCAGACTTCCAAGGTTCTGAACCTTGTTATTTGATTATTTGCAAGACAGAGATTCTTCAAATTGGGGAACGTTTGCGCGAGCGATGTGATACCCGTAATATCCTTTAAATTGTTATTGGACAGATTGATGCTTTCTACAATCAACTGAGGTTCTTTCGAAGCAAGTTTCATTAATGCTGGGAACATCTTTGATTGTGTGGATATAGATGAGAATAACCCTTTTTGGACTAATTCTGGATCATTATGCAAATTGCCCAAGTCCAGCATCTTCGTTTCCGCATTGTACCTTCTGAACAAGAAATTCTTCAGCAAGGTTATAGTGTTAGAGGTTCCACCACTACTGTCTTCCAAAATCTCAAACTTCAAATTATTACCAGCGAACCTAATGCCGTTCCATTTCATCAGAGACTCGGCATCCGATTTGGATGCAACGTATCCAGTAACCACAGTGCCTTCGACTGAAGCATCCACCACCGATATGCGAGTATTCCTACTCAAGAAGTTCATCAGATCCTGAACCGTTGCGTTCTGCCAATTTCTTATGCCGACCTTCACTCGGTTCTGCATCGATTGTTGTTGAGCCATTAGGCTAACATTGTTCACATTATGAAAGCCACTCATCTCCTTTTATTGAAAAATACCAAACACTCAGACCTGAATAAGCCCCAGAGAGTCTAGAAGAGTCCCAAGAGATGTTCAAACTTACGCTTGTCAACTGTGTTTTGTTTTTTGAATGTCTACGAGAACTTTTTTTTTTTCCAGTTCAATTTGAATAGAAACGCATGCAAGAAGCTGAAAACAACCTAATAATTAACAATTGAGAAAAAGACGCCTTAAAACCGCGCTTGGAGTTATTTTCTGATGCTCAAAAGTCACTCGTATTGAACAGTTCGGACTCGAATCTTAATTGCTCTTGTCATGTAGCCTCTTGAACACCATAGGCAGTGGTTCCCGCTAAATGAAAAATACATCATCACAAACGACATAGTTAAAGCCTTTGGTGAGGTGGCAATTGAAGAAACGCGATCTACTAATGACTTCGAAGTCAGATCGATGTTTTTAAAAAAGACGAATCGATAGAAAACAGCTTCAATACACTATATCTGTGTGCTCCAAGCTATGGCGCAAAGTTACGAGTATGATGAGTCAAGTGAGACCTGGCCATTTTTTGTTTTGACGCTATTGTTGATGATTCTTGTGCCGTTGTCAATTTTGCAAGCCTACAATTTGTTCATTGGCAATGGAACAGAAGATGACAGGGAAGACATTGAGCAGAGAGAGGTCGAAGAGCAATTGCGGAAGGTCAATGATGCATTGGTCACAAAGGATATCTCAAACTTTCGCAAATTTTTTGAGAAAAGAGAAAACTCCAAGATCTTCAATCTGAGAAATATTTTCATTACTGTGGGATGGATTCTTGTAGCTATTATAATACAAAGGATCAGAAACAATGATGCCATTGTAGAAGCAGCCACGGGCCTATTCGACCCTTATGTGATTCTAGGTATATCGGGAAGCTCAAGTGATAGAGAAATCAAGTCTGCATACAGAAAATTGTCTGTCAAATTTCATCCGGACAAATTGTCGAAAGATTTGAAAGCAGATGAGAGAACAGCAATGGAGGAAATGTATGTTCAGATCACCAAGGCCTATGAGGCATTAACTGACGAGCTTACAAAGGAAAATTTTCTAAGATATGGTCATCCAGATGGTCCTCAAAACACGACCCACGGGATTGCCTTGCCTAGGTTTTTGGTCGATGGCGTTGGATCTCCGCTTGTTATTCTGTCTTATATTGCATTATTGAGTGTAATTTTACCGTATTTCGTCAGCAAATGGTGGTCAAGTACTCAGTTATACACCAAGAAGGGAATACACGTAAAGACAGCGTCATATTTCGTGGACCGTTTAATCAATTATAAACCAAGTGAAGTTGTTACAGTAGATTTGATTATCAATTGGCTATCACACGCTGAGGAATTCAAAGCTTTTTACCCACATTTGAAGCACACTGATTTTGAAAAACTCCTACATAATCACTTAAATCGTGAAGAGGCTCCTAATGTTGCGGATAGAAATGCTCAGTTCAGAATTGTTGCCAAATGCCATTCTTTATTGCACGGGCTTTTAGATATCGCATGTGGTTTCAGAAATACGGATATTGCTAATATCACTTTAGAGACCTTCAAGTGCATTGTTCAAGCAGTCCCACATTCTCCACACCGCCAAATATTTCAACTTCCAAATGTGAACAGAGAAAAGTTCCTTGAGGGGGCAATTGATGAGGTGTGCACTATTGGAAAATTATTCACTTATAAAGATACCGAAATATCCAAGATTCTAGGTATAGACGATGAAATTAAACTAGACGAAACGTTGACCGTTGCTTCAAACATTCCACATTTAAGATTACTAAAAGCTGAGTTTTTGGTGCCTGGTGAATCGCAAGTCTCTCCGGCGTCAACTCCTCATTTGTCTTTAAAAATACTAGTTCGTTCTCCAAAACACAAGATCATTCCAGCGGAAATGTTCCCACCTGAAATGATGGAGGAGCCTCAAGATTTTGACTTCCAAAAAGATCCATTTGCCTTAATGCTGGACGAGCCGCTGCTGCCCTATTCATATGCTCCCTTTTTTCCCACGAAAAGGCGCGATGCTATTTGCTGTTTAATAGCCTTACAAAAAGATGGCAAGCTATTGCAAACACCTGTTACTGTCCAAAGATTGTCTCTGAAGAATTTAAGAAGAAATTTTGATAAACGTCAAATAAAAGAATTGAATAAGGAAAATTTTACACCAGAAGATTGGAAAATTGGAACAATAAAGATTCCATTAGGACAACCTGCCCCAAATGAAATTGGCGATGTTTTCTTCAGAGTGATTATCAAATCCACTGATTACTTCACTTCAGATTTAGATTTTACCGTGGCAATGCATGTTCGTGATCTACCAGAACCATCTCAAAAAAGAATAGAAGAGGAAGGTGAATCCGAGAACGAGTTTTCTGATGAGTCTGACGACGAAGAAGACGAAGACGACGAAGAAGACAGCGACAGTGATTACACGGACATTGATACCGACACTGAAGTGGAAGAGGACGCTATAGATGAAAAGAAAAAATTGTAGTATTTAAATAATGATATCTTTTTTCTTACTCGTATATACACAAAAAAATATCACAGTTTATGCATTTGATAGTCTGCATTTTGTTTCAATTCTAATTGATGTGCTTTTTCAAAACCAGGCAATCAGGAGATCCGCTAGTCTCTTTATAATAGTCCTTTAGCACTTCTCCCTGTCTTTCGAACCCATGTTTCTCATACCATTTGAATCCTAGTTCATTATCACAAGCAACATGAACGAAAATAGAGTGCTGGTAATGCTTTCTACATTCCTCCTCGACATAGCTTAATAATTTCTGTCCGATCCCTTTGGTTCTGTAATGTTCTAGGACAACCAACACCTCAATATACACACCCTGTTGAAGAATGCCGCCTTTCGTGTTTGGTAATAGCTTTGCTTTTACACAGCCCACTGGAACCTCACTGTAGTAAGCAAATTGGCTGAAAAATGTATCATTTTTACCATTCTTGCCTTTCGATAATATTTCTTCGAAGAACTGGTCTGGATACGTAACAGGCAAGATTGAGTTAGTTAGCTCAATCATAGTCCCCAAATTATTTTCATAGACATTATCAAGAGTAGTCAAATCACGGGGCATTGGAAATGATTTCAAACACAATCTGCTTTCGCTACTGATTTTTCGAAGATAAGTTCAGGTCTAGCAAAGTTACGTTATTTTCACCTCTTCGGCATTTAAACCAAACAACTACATTATATATTACAAAATGAATTAAACTGGTAGTGTAGACAAAAAAGAATTCATGATGCTCGGAGTTCGAATTTTGTGTGTCGGCTCAAATAGCGTGGTAGTACCAATTGATAAATTGTCACGAGCTGCCCATTATTATGCTCAAACAGCTAAGAAGCAGGATGATTGGGGAAGCGTTTTTCTTCCCAATTTGCAGAGAAACATAGCAATCAAGAGATTCAAGGAAAACCTATCTCGAACAGTTGAATGCAACTTTTTACCGCCTAATGGTTCTTTTGAACACGAAGCATTGGACAAGTTGATTAAAAAAACTAGTGGCTCAAAAGAAATTGGAAATAAAAGCGTAAGGGAGATATATAATTTAATTCTTCAGCGCCGCATAAATGACGACGAAATATATTCGATAATAGCCAAAATATCTCAGAATAGTGTTATTAATGTTTCAGTTCCCAAAAAGCTAGTTGTTGAGCAGAGTGTAGAAGGTTCCAAGGGTAATATCGAACCCTTCTTTACGATCCATCCAGAAGGCGAGGACCACTTAAGCAATGTGTTGAACACAATCCAAGAATACAAAAGTAGCACCTTGAAACTCCAGTCTATTGAGACTATTGGAGTTCCCACCAATACAATAACAGGCTCATCAAAAGAAGCTCTCCAAACAAATATTGATATTAAATCATTGAGAAAGTACCTACAGCGGGCTGAGAAGGAAGAGAAACAGAGGAAGCATTATGCTTGGGAAAAGCAAAAGCACTACAATTGGGAGGAAAGATTTTCTAACTCATTTAAAATATCACCTGGGCGACTTTTCTTTGCTGATGATAAGATTATCGCAAAGACACGAGGTTGGCCAAATATTTCGAAAGTTTTCTTTAATGAATCTTCAGTAGCCTCATCACAAATATACAATGACTCGAAGGAACTTTTGATATATAATTTGAGCGAACAATCTAAACACATTCTTCCGGAAGGTAATAAAAATAGTATTTTCAATATAAATTACAAAGATTTATTTGGCGTCATCAACGGATCTGGCTACCTTCCCGAGGAAATTCTTCCTACCATCAATAATTTTGAAACTGCTGGGTGGAAACTCGTCGGTGTCCTGTATGATAACTCGGCGAGCCTTGTGTTTCAAAGGGCTGTAAATACCACAAGAAAGAATAACGAAAAATGGACAAAGAAACGAAATTTGTTGTGGGCATCTATCATTGCATTAACAGGTGCTGCATCATTCAAAATTTTCAATAAAGAGACGCCGAAATAATTGAACTCAAATATTAGGAGGGGCCGAGGCTTTGCACATCGCAAAAGCACTCCACTTGTCGAATCATCATTGCATTTCTACGTCTTCGTTCGTCAAAGATAATTTCGTGTTACCTCCTATAACTTGTTCACCATCTTTATTTACTCTCACTAGTTTCAGCGTACTTAGCGCACCAAATGAATTATTCCAATTTCTTAAAAACTTGACGTTTTTCTCATCTGTCAAATCAGGGCACAGAAATCCATTTGCAAACTCTTGCATTTCTACATCTCTTTTTTGCTGCAAAACTAACTGCTTCTTCACTGGGGGTCTATTGGATTTTCTTTTGTTTTTCAGGTCATCCAACTCTTCGTCATCTCTCGCTATAAACTCCTGAACGAATATGGCGGCTTCTTTGTGACTAAACGTTAAGTTATCTTTCAGAGAGTCACTATTGACTACATTCTGAATAAACTTGATACGTGATAACTCCTGGGATCTACGTTCGTTATGCGCTTTCTTTTTAGAAGCTATTTTACCCTCACGTAAGGTAGCTCTCGCCAACTGGTGATATTTCCGACCTTTGGGATGTACAGTGGGTTTCTTACCACCAGTTTTCAAGTTCTTCTGAATTTTTGAAAGAGATTTCGAAACAGGCATTGCAATTAATCTCCAATTACTTTTGTTGGTATGTTTTTAAATCAAAGCATGAAAGCGATGAGATGTGCAAATTTTCATGTCTTCAACTTTTCAGCCGAGCGCTGATTCTGAAAGTAAAATAATATTCAGTGAATACAAAAACTAAAAAAGGAACATGACCAATCTGAAGTCTTTACCACCGATTCATACTTTCCAATGCCCTTTCTACATCCAGGTATGCCCTTGAGTTAATATATGCGTCTGCTTTTATTCTACTATAATACACCGGACAATCATAAGAATTACAGAGATTCGATATCTCTGCGGTCACTTCATTAGCGTTATGCGTATATCGATAACAACATGTTCTGCAAACAGTGGAAATATTTTTCAGACCAAGTTCTTTTACATTTTTCTCTAATAGCAGGTCCGTGGTTGTTTCTCTGGCATCTTTCATACAATTTTGGCACAATAAGCTATCGCTTTCTGCATTTTCTTCTTTACATTTGATGCAGCCCATAAAAGCTATTGCACCAGCAACCTTGACCGATTCTATCTTATTTTGAATTTTAAGACTTCTGGGAGTTTCAGACGCCCACTCAGCTATGCTAATACCTAGAGTATTGAAAAGTCTCTCCAAGGGCGGAACCAAAGTCTTGTTAATGTAATAGTCAGCATCCAATTCTAGAGAATCACTAGCAAGGAACTCTGCGGGGGATAGACAGCGGTCTCGGAGCAGTTGGCCAGCCGGTCCCTTGACCACCACATATGGGACACGCTCTTTGTATTGAGGTTTAGCACGGTGGTCCGCTTCGATATGACGAGTCGCTACGACAGCTCCGGGAGGGGCAGTCTTTTCGCTCTTGTATGATCCTAGTTTAACCTCCTTAGCAAAACAGAAGTCTTGCACCATAATGTGGCCCTTATGGATTTTCACAAATTCACTTTGAACGTATCGTTTCACTTCTGATAAATTCTTAGTCTCAAAAAGAATTCTAAGACACTTCTCGGTTATTTTCTGCTGAGCAGGATGTCCGTCTCTCCTGACAGTTTCAATTCCTTTTGCATCAAAGTTGGGAGATTTGTTTGAGTCTTTTTCATATTTGAACCCAACGTACCTCTTTTTGCTCAATAACAAGCAAGGATGATACACTTTTTCGAAGTTTAGATAAATTGGAGCGCGATTACGGCTGGTGACACCTTTTGCCATGGCTTGGCCAATTCTAAAGGCTTCAGCTCTAGTTTTACCAGGGAGGTATACAAATAAACTATCTGTATCTCCATAAACGACTTTGGCACCCCAGCCAGGATCACTCTCAATGAATTCAATAGCATTTTCCAATATTTCTCTACCTGTCTGCACAATACTATCAGCCAGATCTGAGCATGGCATTCTTCCCGAGAACGAAGCAGAGGCATAGCCGTAAGTCACATTCGCGATCAATTTGAGCGCCAGCTGTTTACTATTGAGTATTCTTTTTAACGCATCATTGCGACTCCCGAGATCAGACATTGTTTTCTTAACAACGGATCTAGTGTCAAGAATATCCTCCAACATTTTTGCCAGCGTGGATTTTCGAATTGAAGAGTCAACATAAGCCACTCCGTTTGGAGCAATTTCTATGTGTTCATCCAAGAGTTTGAGTATATCTCGTCTTAATGAAAATTTTGCAACACCGATCTCATTGTTGTTCAGTTTTAATTCTCGAACTCTTCCTATCATTGTGGAATAGCAATAATTATGTGCAATCATCACGGAAGGATATAAAGACTGAAAATCCAGCACCACTAGAGGACTCTTGTAAAATCCGGATTCCGGTTCCATGACCAACGGTACGCATTCCAGTGCCTTCTGCATTTGTACTTGCTTTCTGCTTGGCGCCAATAGAATGAAGCTCTCCGATTTACAGATTCTGGATAATATAGATTCTATTTTGTATTGCGAACCTCTATAATAGACAGAATAAAAGTCGATCCCAGTCAACCTCGCCTGTTCTGTGATACGTGGAATATACTCTTGCTTCTGTAATAAGGCGATATTTAGACGGCAACGGGTGAGCCAATAGCTGATTACAGTCTTCATCTTTGAGATATTTTTGTGATCCATCCACATTTTAGACAGCTCTTGAAATGAGAAGTGAGGTAGACGTTCTCGTAGTAATTTAAAGCTAATATTCTCGATAGTATACTGGCTTAGGTTCAAGTCAGATCGTAGTGCCCTCCATACATTTATAATGTGTCTTCCGGCTACCACTATCCCTGAAGCGTGAGAATATCCCCATGAATCTTTGGTTTTATTTTTCGCCGTGGAATTAGTTCTTGATATTTCTTCAGCTATCTCGAAATTATGAATCTTTCGTGATCTTTCCAAGATATAACCCCACGATGAGTTATGAACCTCAAAGCCGGAAAGAATATCAGGATCAAAAATGAGGACGAGATCAATCAGTGCATCAAACAAATCAAACTCGTCTTCATAAAAAGCAACTGGAACATCTCCCGCAGCTTGCTGTACCATATCGTTAAAGTACCAACTCATCTTGGGGCTCTTTACAACCATGATACCTTCAGAGGCAAGGCCAATGTTATGAGGATAGGTTTCTTCTTCCAAGCACCAACAAATCATCTGAACCTCATCTTTTTCAGGATCGGGAAGAAGTGGACCACTTGTTTGAGCATGTATCTCCAAGCTGAAGTGTGTCAAAGAAGTTTGTGAGGCTTTAGTAAGTTTTTTTTTTCTAATTTGCTCTTTCTTATCGTTAGATTTTAAATAAAAATCCACTTTGGAGGCAGGGTTTTCAATTTGAGATTTGAAGGCTCGTTTTCCCTTTCTAGACTTGAGAGATTTGGAAACTTCATGATAGGATGGGGGGCTTTTGAGATATTTCCACGAAGAAAAGACTGATGCTTTATGTTCAGCACACTTCTTTGGATGATCATCCTGAAAAGGTACAGGAATTCTACTAAACAAATGGGAAGACGTAATTTCAAATCTTTTTCCGGCATACACATATGGTTTTGTCCTCAAATCTAGAGGGTCTCCAAAATACGGATCCAAATAGTCAACCTTAGGGAAGCCTTGCGTTTCTAAATCTTTAGTAATTGATTCATAGCTGAGTAACGGACTCCTGAAATAATATGAGCCCTTTTCATGCTTAATACCTTTAGAAGAAGGTTTTGTTTTGCTAACTTCCGTAAAATTATCATTTTTCTCACTCATTACACTAGTAGCCTTGATCCGTTTAGCCATAGATTGGGTCAGAAGTAAATCAATAGATGCTCTCTTGTAATGAGTGTCCTTCCCCTCCTCCACTAGTGAAAATTGACCATCAGAATTTTCATGTTCAATATAAGGATAATCCAAGTTCTCAATATCATCACCCTCATTCTCACTTAAATCTGCAATATTATAATCGCCTTCTAGAGTGTCAATTATATTGTGATGCTTATTTTGCGAAGCCTCCAAATTTTTAAAATTGGGAATAACAGGCCAAAGCTCACTTAGTGCATCTCTTGGTTTTTTAATATTCTCGAAAATGCACGGCTTCTGAATGAAGTCTTTTAAATTATGTGGTTTCACATTTCTCGAGCTCAAACGTCTTTTCGCCTCGTTAAAATCATCTAGGTACTGTTTTGAAGACTGCCAATGGTTGCCACTGCTAAGCCTTTTCACAGGGGAAAAAGCCTCGTAGGTGTCTAGTGACAGAGCTTTTCTGTGTAGCTCCAGCTCCTCAATTATGTTTTTCGTAGAGTTCACGTATGGTTTGCAAAGTATTTGAGAAGTGTCATTGAGTGCTTCGACAAAGTCATGATGTAAATCTCTTCCTTGAAAATCGTCGATGTTCTTTATGAATTGCGGAAGAATATCGATTTCAATCAAGCCGTTTCCAATTCTTGGATACTCTTTTTCTGGCAGCACATTAGAGTCAAGATCGCAAAATTGTCCTATCAAGCTTTCTAAGCCTTCGGTGTACAATAGTTTATCTAGCTCAAGGGTTGTGTTCAGAATGGGCCTTCTAAAATAACAAGTGTGTAGCTGAACCCAAGAGCAGCAGAATAGATTGAAGTCAGTGGTAAATTGCAATAAGTAGGGTAGCTGTGATTCATAGCAGTCGACCTGCTTGCCAAATACTTCACCTTCTCTTATACTATCACATAATTTGTTAACGAAACTTACTTCTAAAAAAGAGACTTTGTAAAATAAAGACCAACCCACATGAAATCCATAGAAAGGAACACCTTTTACTAAAGAGATATTTGCAATGTATTTAAGGGCATTTGTGGGCACATCATTACCATTACGCCTCTTTACCTTTCCCCTCTTGGACGCCAGCAGTTTGCTCTTACTCTCTAACAAATTGTGTAATTGGGCACATTTTTGATTCATAGTCACTTTATTATCGGTTTGTCGGCCATCGTAAGGTAAAAATATGTATGGAAATATACCGTGAACATGGCATAGAACTTGGTGGCCCGTAGGCAAGTTACCATATATTCTAATGATTGGAACCTTCGCATATTCATTCATCGGTAAACTAGCGCCATGTTTAGTGTCGAGCCTGCCCGGCTTTGACATATAATAGTCATAGCTATTTAGTTGTAAATGAAGCCACTCTGAATTCAAAGACGAATGCAGCTCTGAATAAACACTTTCATCTTTAGGCATTGTCTAACATCTTCGAAATACGTTCCCCTTATTAAGAAACCTTGTTTGAGTAGGAGATTAAACTGGAACGTAGGTACAGGCGAAGTGGTAGATGTCTTGGATATTTTTACATATTCGGATCTTATTCTAAAAAAAGGTCACTCTCTGAATAGCATGATGAGACACGAAGAAGTGTTCATTAGCATTATATTTAGTCATGAATAATAAGAATACGATAATATACGTGAAGGTCAAGGGTAAAAGACCCAATGGTTTTGAGGATCCTGCCGCATATGAATGGAACAGAGACAAAGAAAAGCAGCTTTGGTCAATAGTCTCAAAACTAGATAATTATCAGGATGAAATAAATTGGAATGATTTATCGACAACTCTAGAAGCACCAGAAAACTTTTTAAAGAGAAGAAGCTATAAGTTATCAGCCAAACATCTAAAATTGTTAGAGCAGCAGATTGAAAGAAAGATGAAGAGAGTTCATCAAAACTTGGATAATCAAGAGCTACCGATAGGTCAGTTCGAATCTGTGCTTGAATACACTCGGAAAGGTGGGAATGATATTTCTGAAGGCGACTACGTTCGAGATCAGCATCATTCTAGAGTTGAAGACGAAAATACAGCTTCAAAAGCATTTCAACATCTACATACGTCAAAACTGTTGACAAGAAGGAAGTTACCAGGTGAGCATGATAAAAACAGCAAGAAGATAGGAAATAATGGTAGTGATTCTGATAGCGATGCCTCATCTAGTCTAAGTATTAGCAATTCCGCGTTGGAAGAGGCTTTAATGGACAGACTCCACCTATAATACCCGGATAAAAAGTTCTCGATCCCTTCTCCCCTTCTCTTGAAAATTAGCCACTCGATTAGGTATTGAATATCATCGCTAGGTACCTGTCGTGAAGATTCCACGTCTCATTCGAAATTGTACGCGTTATAATAAATGCGATGCTTTCAGGTCTTACTCGACTTTTCGAGAATCGAGAGTGCGTTTTGGAGAAAGCTGTAGTTTAATTCATGCTTCTTGTCTAACGGTGTAATTTCAGGCAAACCAACGTATGACTGACCCTTTTAGCATTTTTTGCTTCTCCTTACTTATTTGCCACAGAATGATTGAAAATTGGATTCAAATCTACGCAATTCGGTTAGTAGACTACGATGGTATTTACAAGAGAAGAAGCTTTCCCAAAACTTCCTCAGCGTAATTATTCAGCCAGATATGGATTGATGTAAGTGCAAAATAGGTGTAACCCCCGAGCTCCTGTTGCTATGTGAGATCCCAATTTGGTAGCATGTTTCTGAATTGGGTGGTCATTAGCTTCACTCGATCTTAGTTTCGAAAAGCTATAAATATAAGAGCATGGTCATATAACCAATCAAAGCGCCGCCTGCATAAGCCCATACGCTAGCGCTCGACCAGCACACCATACCTGAGTACACCATGTTTTTCCCTTGCATATTACATTTGATATTTACTAATATATAAGTTCGTTATGTTATCTGTATTCTTGACATGGCCATTACTGCTTGTGCGATGTGCGTGTGTGGTTGGGTAACATCTCGCTTATATTAGTGTGCGATCAAATTAAGGCTGTAACTACGAGAGAGCGGCATACTCTTCAGCGTTATGTTCATTACTCAAAAGAAGTGGTACTCAAAAAATCACGAATCTATGTCGCTATACAAATTACTGACCCCCAAAGCTTTCATCGAATTACTGAACAAGGAGACCGTTCGCCGGGTGGTGCCTATTGATTCGACATGGTATTTGCCCAATTTGAACAAGGACGGTAAAAAGGAATTTTTAGAGGTTGAACGGATCCCTAACGCAGTTTATTTTGACATTGATAGTGTCAAGAATACCGACTCTCCTTATCCGCATATGGCACCCGATTTGAATACTTTTAACAAAAGTATGAGTAATCTAGGCATAACCAAAGACGACGTTCTGGTTGTCTATGATCGAATCGGTACTTTCAGTGCTCCGAGATGTGCTTGGACTCTAACAATGTTCGGTCACAACCCAGTATTTCTATTGAATAATTTCAACCTTTATAAAAAGGCAGGATTTCCATTGGATACCACAAAGAAGACGGCCTATTCAGATTATTCAATGACGGACTACAAATCGCATATCAACTTGTGCCCCCAGAATGTTGTCACATATGAAGAGATGTTAGATCTGGTTCAGAAAGGAGAATTGAAGAGTAAATATAACGTTTATGATGCACGTTCATTAGGTAGATACGAGGGTAGAGATCCTGAGCCAAGGCCAAATTTTCCATCTGGTCACATTACCGGAACTCAACCTTTACCCTTCACTGAAATTTTGGACCCAGCAAGCAAGGCAATTCCACAAAATTCCGGGGACACCAAAAAACTGATCGACGGAGTTCTTGAGAAGCTGGAGGACACTTATGACCCATCGAAGCCTACAATTGTCATGTGTGGGACAGGGGTTTCTGCTTGCATCATAAAAGCCGCTTTAGAGCATGCAGGCGTCTCGGATATCAAGCTTTATGATGGCTCCTGGACTGAATGGGTTATGAGATCAGACAAAAGTATGTTAGCTAAGAACAGAGACTAATTTAAACAAACTTTTCTACACTTTTTTAAGAGCGTCGTCAGTGCATATTGTAAACTCAGCAGATGCAAGACTTTTCTACTCCAATTACAATAACCTGTAGCTCAAGCGTATCACTGGGCACTTTTAGAAGCTATCACACTGACTCAGAGGATCCACTTTATACTTGAACTCTTGATTACATATCTGGTTACTTGACCGTTGTTCTTGCTTCGATATATCATTATTTACGATATGTAGCAATACTATATTACTATTCCACCGCAACGTTGTAGAAGCAGGGCTAGACCGGCAGCTTGAAGAGGATGTGAAGGACTTTGTGATATGGAGAGCTTGCCAGGTTTAAACGATGCGAGCCATTCTGAAAAAATTGCTGAGGGAGACAATGACTCACATAGCCTAACAATACCTCAAGGCTCAGAATGGAAAATTGAAGTTCCAATGGACGCTACTTTGAGCATTGAAATAAAGTCTGGGATCGCTGAAATATTTGGGACAGAGTTGGCAAACGGTAGAGAGTATTTTTTCAAAAACTACAAGTTCTCATTGTTTTGTGTTGAAGACACTATTTTAAGTTGGAAATGTCCGGCGTTAAGCAGCATTAGCCTCTCAATAACCCAAAACACCACTGCGAAATACGTTTATAATTTGCATTTCGCATTGGAAAAAATGAGAAGCTCCAGTTTTGATGGACCCAGAGCATTAATCTTAGGGGAGCAAAACTCTGGGAAAACTGCACTATGTAGGACGCTTTGCTCTTATGGTCTCAAATTCAAATCTTATCAGCCAATGTACGTCAACTTGGCCCCTCAGCAAGCTATATTTACTGTACCAGGATGTTTGACAGCTGTTCCAGTGTCTGAGGTTTTGGATGTGCAATGCAGTACCTGGGGTCAAAGTATGACAAGCGGTGCGACCCAATTGCACGGTAAGCAACCCCTAGTAAAAAGTTTTGGTTTGGAAAGTATATCTGAAAATAAGCAATTATACCTATGTATGGTGGAACAATTAGCATCAAACGTTTCTGATAGGCTTCTTAATGATTCACTGGTGCGTAGATCTGGAGCCTTAATAGATACACCGCCATTGAATCAATTGGACGATGAGTTTGATGATTTAGAGACATTTGCAAAGGATTTCAGAGCTAACGTTGCAGTAATTCTTGGAGAATACGAGGAAATTAAGTTACAAAAAATAGCAGCCAGACTCTCGCCATACGTGGGTAGCCATATTATCAATTTACCTAAACTAAGTGGCACGATTGAATCAGACGATGTGTACAGAAGATCATTACATTCAAGTGCTATAAGAGAATATTTCTACGGGACAGACCAAACGGTCTTAAGCCCATACGCTGTCGGCGTTGATTACGAAGATATAACAGTTTGGAAACATAAGACTATTTTGGAAGATCAAGGTCTCAGTCAAGAAGCATCATCTACTGAACTGATTCCTGTTGAAATTGACCCTAGTAACTTGCAGCATGCGTTGGTAGCAATAAGCTATGCAAACAGAAAGGCCCCAGCGTCAGAAGTTGCCGGAGCATCTCTGCTAGGGTTTGGCTTAATTACAGAGGTTAATGAAAAAAGAAGGAAAATACGAATTTTGCTACCAGTTCCTGGGAATCTTCCGAATAAAGCGCTAATCCTCACGTCATACAGGTATTTGGAATGAATGTATGTAATATATGTATATATCCTACTCTAACTATTCATATGCGCGCCACGCCTAGTTAGTCCGGTTGCCCCTCTACACAAATATTCAATTTACATAGATTTACACATAGAACACAGTTGCCGCCGTAGATGGAAAAGTCAACCTCCATACGGACATGGGATCTTTGAGTTTACCTTCGAAAGTGCATTTGGTTTCGTCAATTACTCCTCATGATGTATCGGTGTTGATAATAGTTTACTTTCATTGTTTTGACGACTTTGCCATACCACCGAAGGTGTTGATCACCTTAATAACACCATCGATTCCATCTTCCGAGATAAACCCAATTTTGAAAAAGTCATTACCAAGGCATGCTTCTCATAGGCCAGTTATGCCTCTTCTGGCACCCTTAGTGGAATATCTGATGGATCAAAATGCGAGAAATGTGGCTTTAAGGCTTCTATCATTTCTTCAATCAATGGAGAGTCTGGACGTTTTCAATCAGTTGCTAAAAACTTTGAAAGAAAATTGTCTAATCAAGAATTATAGGTCTCAACCGATCTCTGCAAGGCCTCAAATCAGGCGGATTACCAAGACAAGTTTCGTTGGGATATACTTAGAGCGATGTTTAACAAAATATGAGATAGGAGACTTCAAGGATAGGGAAGCATTATGGGACTGTCTTAGCCAATATTTAATTGATTTTAAAAGGGCAAGTGCGTGGGTAAGTCTCGAATCAGAAATGGAACCTTATGTTTTTGAATTCATGCAACACGCTGATTCGAAGGAGAACGATAATGATATGATATTCTTTCTCAGAGGGCTGACAGGTAACATTTACTCAAATAACGCTTCTTGTTTGATGATTGATCACACTTATTTTCAATCACTTTTAAATTGGCAGATATATAACACATGCCAAAACGACTCTCCTATTGATTCATCCATACTTGAAATATTGAAAATGTTGTCGTTGAATGATTTAACACACTTCCCAGCCGTTCACATAATTTGTTACTTGGTTGCTGTACGAGATAATTGCTATCAGGATGCGTTAGACTCCCTTCACAACTATTTTGATTACATGTTGACACAACACGAAGAGAGCTGTTTCCATTTTTCTCTCCTATGTTTAGCAACGTTCCACATGTGCTTACATGATTGCCCTGCGGCTATCAAAGCCTTTGAAGAAGCCACCAAAATTGCAAGAGAAAATAAGGATACGGAAACTTTGAATTTAATTATGATATGGGTGGTGGATTTCATTGAAGTCTATCCAGAATATGCTAATCAATTCCATGTTACCGTTGACCAAATTGTACGCTATTTAAAATCATGTACTGATAATGAGAATGCGTTGGTTTTCGAGAACGCCTACAAGTTTGAATCCCTACTATTGATGATGGATAACAGTAGTTCGGTACTGTATTTAGAATCGGCTTTTAAATACATTGTGATTGCTCTTCAGAGACTACAATCCGGATCAAACATCGTACCGGCCTTCAATCACATGGCAAACCTTTGGGATTACTTGGGATTTTCATCTTTAAGTGATGTTTACAGAAGCACTTTTGTGGAAAGTTCTGATACGGTGGACAAGGAGATAGAAAATGCTTTTAACGCACTTGAAGATGAAAATTTTGATGCAGTATCGCAAACACTTCTCAAAATTCGCTCTCCTAGATTGAATAATGAGCAAGCAAAGAATTTCAAGCTCCTCGAAATTAAGTTTTATATAGCAATGAAAGACTACAAAACAGCAATGGTGAAAATAAATGAAAGAATCAAGGAGTTCGGTTCAAGCATCCGCGACGCAAAGTGGAGATTTCTGTTTGAAACGCAGCGGTGTAATATATTTTTGTCGTCTGATTTTTTGGCAATACGATCTGTTCCACTGATAAAAAACATGCTGAACATGTCTGATGCAAGCGAAAATAGTTTTCATGTGGCACAGGCTTTAATTCTGCTTTGTCAGGTTTTGCAAAAGGTTGGCAGATTTACGGAGTATCGAGAGCTTCTCATATCAAATTTATCAGGAATTCTTCAATTTCCTCAGTTGGAAGGAAGAGTTTTAGCTCTTATAGATTCGACACCCATATAATTTGACTGTGTCTTATGAAATATCTACATCATAATCTAAAAAACCACATTTCATTTTATTAGATTCGTTCGAATCATCCCCATCAATAGATCTTATCTCAGTTATAGGTATTACTGACGGCCGACCGTGCGCACATTGAAACGGAAACTTACACTTCGCTAAATCCTTCACTAATAAGGTGCACTCGACCCGGGATAATTCATTCCCAAACATAATAGCAGAGCGGCATGCCTTACTGTTGAAAATTTCACGAAAAACTGTAGGAACGCTATTCAGATATTTCCACCATTCAAAATTTTCTTCAAGATCTTCAAAACACTCCTTGGCCTGTATTCGTGACAAGGGAAGCCTTTTGGATTGTTGTAGATCCATTGCAGTCTGCAGCAACGTCTTTTTTAGGAATATTTTGTCACCATCGAATTTGCGAACGAGAACGTCAGGGAGACAATTTATGGATATGCTGGACATATTCGTTCCGTATTCGTCGATATTGTACGATATGCCCCATTTGTTAAGTTCAGACGCAAAATGTTTGAAAAGGTCTAATTCTGTCCCATCTAATAAAATATTACAATCATGTACACGTTCCCTTACAAGCGTTCCGTTTAGGGCCTGAAGTACAAATTTTTTCAGGTAAGATTCTAGCTTAATCCTTTCATCAGAAGCGTGCTGATCAACTATAACTAGCATTGAGTGCAGGTTGTGCTCGGTCCGAGGAATCCGAAGAAGAACAAATTTCTTCCCTACTTGATTAATTATCTCAGAATTCGCTAACTGAGATCTTTCCAGGTTGATTCTTATGCAATTTTGTACTCGAGTTGCATCACATTCAAAACACTCGTCGTATAGTTTTTGTACATCAAATAAGGAGTCGCTCGAGATTTTAGGTTTTACCACCTGCTCTGGCATAGTTCTTCGTTTCTTCATGCAGTTAGGTATATCTTCCCTAAAAATTGGTCTAGTGCTGGGCTTTGGCACGCATGAAGAGCCCTTCAGTCTTCCTGATGTTACTGTTTCACTGATTATTGACTTGCAAATTTTTGAATCCAATATACTAGCTTTAAAAGAGAAGGTGTTTTTTGCAGTTTTAGAGAGCTCAACTTTTTGGTTGGAAACATACTTTGTATTTGCTGCTGATGTATAGCCCTGATATTTCAAAAATGACTGGATCATTTTGGTGATTAGAGGATGGACTATTTGCGAACGAGAGAACTTGAATATATTTTTGTCCGAATCCTGCATCAAGTCATCCATATCATTAGGACATCGTACATGGATCACAAAAAGAGGATGGTTGTCATAAGGCTTCCTAATGCTCTTGACAACACTTTCATTCAAATCATTATAACCAAATCCTGCAACCTGAAACATATTGTCCACATATTTTGTGAACACAGGGTCTTTGTGCCGTCTTCCATTTATATAAATGAACTGGAAACCTCTGGATCTTACAGCATTTTTTGATATTACTCCATCAATCTGAAATTCCTTAAAAGTAATAGCCACTCTTTTAAAACTTTCAAGGGGAACAACAGCACCAAAAATATGCAAAAACGCAAAAGTAATCTTCTGGAAAGTAGTTTTTTCCGCTGCTATGATACCGGATGTTATTAAATTTCGCTTCCGACCATTTTCATCTACTATATCTAGGACCACTTCAATATGAGGGTGCAGTACGAGGATCTGAAATAGATCCTTTTTTATAGCCATGTGCATCTTGAAGTGGGGAGAGTTTGTATAATATTTTTTTCTGACCGGTACATTGTACAATAAATCTTCGATAAGTGCGATTGTGCCAGATTCATGAATGCCAAAATTTCGCATCCTGAAGTTGACATCTTCTCCTCTTTCCTGATCAGAGGAATTCCATATGTGCGCCGCATCAGGAAATTTTCGTACCCATGTTGAATTATAATCCTTGACTTTGGACGCAATTGTAATCTTTGATACACTTGCGAGAGAACACAATGCCTCCCCTCTATACCCGTAGGTGTCCAGGGATCGCAAATCCTCTAACGCGCGAATTTTTGATGTGGCATGCTGAACACCAATTCTATTCATGTTATTCGGGGAAATTCCATTACCGTTGTCGTAAACTGCTGTTTTCAACTTAAATAAGTCCACAACGATCCTAACTTCGCTAGCGCCTGAATCGACAGAATTTTGGACCAGCTCTCTAACCGCTGATGCAGGCGAAAGCAACAAAGTCTGTGACTTTAAAGCTCTATGCACATCCCCCTTTATTTTGCGAATATCTCCCATCAGGGCGAGTATAGAGCTATTACTGCGTTTCCATATATGCGCTTAATCCTTGTCTTTCAAATTTGGAATATCTTGAAATCATCGCGGCCTTAGAGTTGAGGGATACATAAAAAAGATATTCAAGACAACAAAACATGCATGTTTAATGTGAAGGATGTTTGATGTACCAAGCACCAAAAACTAAAAGATATGAGTAGTGTGTCCGTCACTTAACATTAAAAAGGTAGTTTTTACAAGGGGAAAACAACATGAATTAAACGCCTGTTTTGTTGTATATACGAGCTAAAGAGTACATATAAGATTTAGATATAGGGGTATATGGTATATCGTGAGTGAATGAGCGGCTCGGCAGTACTTGGAAAAGAGCAGCCCCTAATCCAAAGGAGCCAAACTTGATATTGAAGTGACGAGCGTTAAATCAAAGAAAAAGTCAGAGTTCTCCTGAGCAAGTTATTTCCTCAGAAAGGCATCTGACTAATCGGTAGTCGTACCGTTTACCCACTGGCCAGAAGAGTTGGCTGTTACGGTAACGTACTGAGTGGACACAGCAGCAGGGGTGGCCGTAACGGTAACTGTAACCGGGGTGCAGCCACTATCCAAAGTCGCATTACCATCCTTTGCCACTGCGACAATAGTATCAGAAGAGTCTGCGACTCTGACTGTTGACGTAATGGTCGAGGTAATGGTCGAGGTGTAAAGTTCGCCCGACGATGAGAAAGTGGTAGTCAAATCAGCAACACTCGTGGTAACGCCTCCGAAAGAGGACGTAACGACTGGAGTGTACCAGTAAGTCGAGTAGAGAGTCGAGGTGATAAAGAACGTAGTGGTTTCATCTGCATACGTTGAAATACTGGTCTCTGGTGCGACAGAATAGGTTGGCGATAACGTTACAGTAGTTGGCACCCAAGTCACGTTTGAGTAAGCAGCCGAGGCAGTTGACAGTAACAAACCGAAAACAGCTAAAGTTAATTGGGAGAGCATTCTTATATTGAATTTTTTTGGAACGATTTAAAAGGAGTGGACAATAGTTCGAGATATATCAAAAACTGCTATAATGTTTTGAAAAGAATGGACGAGACCTGAAAAGATATGGCTCAATTAAGCAGATATTAAATATTACTATCAGTTGAAAACGAAAAGTGTTATATGATCAATTGTTACTCTAAGTAATAAGAAACACTCTCTAGGTGAGGCAACGCATGTTTACCTCGGCCAAATTTCAACGCTTATATAGACCTTACTTCGCCCACAATGTCTTGCCAAACATATGCATTGTTTTTAGTTTGCCAGACCGAGAACGCGAAAACCATTTGCAAACATGTTGCATTTTCGCGTGCGCGATCTCTAAACCGCGAAGGAAAAATCGTAATGGCCTCCGTATTTCTCATTATAAAACTCAATTCCCGAAAAAGAATCGTTTAAACATTGGGAATGTAGCGTTGTTTCGAGGGCATGTGCTGCCGTACATTCCTGACCTCGAGTCTAAGTTGTAGGTTTGGTGAGATGGGTGATGACGAACAAATTTTGATCCTTTTGTTTCATGCTATTTTTATTGTAGAAGACAGGCGTTGGTCAGTTGCCAACTGTATACTCGGGATCGAACTGAACAGATTTGGAGTTAATTGTGGGAGCGGTCCAAGAGCCAGCGGTGATTTCTCTGTATTCTCCTGTTTCAAAGGAT
Organism: Zygotorulaspora florentina; assembly: GCA_003671575.3. Taxonomy (NCBI): domain Eukaryota; kingdom Fungi; phylum Ascomycota; class Saccharomycetes; order Saccharomycetales; family Saccharomycetaceae; genus Zygotorulaspora; species Zygotorulaspora florentina. Next base: position 1,159,250 of record PPJY03000001.1, on the reverse strand, counting down.
TCTGTTTCGAAATTATCGACATTGTCGGGATTGACACTGTTTGTTGGCAGTTTGATGATGTTATCTACACAAAAGTATTGGAAACAGTTCAGTAGCACGGGAAACACGAACATTACAAGGAAAATTTGCAAATCCGGCCACGGATCGGACCAGCCCAGAATGATGTTGGCCAACAGATAGGCCAAGCTTTCAAATTCAGCCAAGATGAAAAAATTGCACATTTTCATCAAGGCTAGGGCGGAAGTGAACACCATCAATTGCTTTAGGAATGCACTATATTTGGGGGTCTTGACACAGCCATTGTTGCTAGTTTCATCTTCATCTTGTGCCTTGGAAAAATAATTCCCGCTCTCTATGTTCTTGACTTTCAGGTAAAGAAGAATGTTTTCCATCAGCGTAAAAAACACCCAAAGTATCGGCACGCCTATCGTTGTGTCCAATAATAAGTTTAGAAAGTACCAATCACACTGGTCATCCTCTCCCTCAGCGTCTTTCATCGCTTCTTGTTCTTTTTGCTTCAAGACACTTATCCCAAGATTCACGAAGTGGATTCCGAGAGCTCCAATCACTTGTTTACCAACGTCGTAAAGCCACACAATCAACTTCCTTCGCGGATGTTCGTGGTTCCTTTTCAATAACAATATAGCTATCGCCGCGGCCCCCATAAAGACCTGAATAATGATGGAGATCGGGCCTAGAAGTTGGCATGATTCTTGGTCGTCCAGTGTTTTTACCATAGCCGAAGAACCTTGGACAGATCTCAGGTAATGTATCCTTCCCAGGCCAAGATGGAGGGTTTTGTATCCCTTTGGTCTCGTTTCATTGCTCGCTTATAAAAAATCCATAACTCGTTTTGTACCTACCTACGTAAAAACATACGTGACAAACGAAGTCAGGCAGGAATAGTGTCTGCAAAAAAATCATTCTCAAGGGACTGCAATCACACCAGTGAGTGGCTATGCTCCTAGGGGCAATTATGCTAAGGCCATAATAGAAAGGATGGCTTCTCTAGTCAACTCTCGCGAAGTTTTCAAGCGGAATGTTCTTCCCAGCATTGAAGGCTTCAATGGATTTTGAAGAGCTCTTCAATTAGCATTGGCTTTTGCCAACACATGCCTCTAATCTTTTCTTGCCACGCCTAGAGTAAATTTCCGCTCCCAGCCTCTCTTCACTTGTGGACTTCATCTACAGGAATATTGCGTCCCAATCCATCGACATCCCGCCTCATACCGGCCATTGTGTCGTTCTCGTGAAACTCCATTCGATGGGCTCTCCACCAAACGAATTAGAGCTTTATGATATCTTTGCCACATCATGGCGAATCAGAATTCGAATGGTGCCCCAATTTCCTTTGTGTGCGAATTTTATTTTATGGCAGTATGAGAAATTTTAGCCGCCGATTCTCCATGACTTTTCTCGAGTTGAAAACTAGAAAGATATTGCAAGGAAGACTGATTGTAGCGTGCAGGAAAAGCGGGAGACTTAAAAGTTGTGCCAGTGTCATTCGAGCCTTGTGGCAGAGAAACATCAAGAACTATTCTTAAAAAAAATTCAATCATTGATTTTTAACATCTTCTTAGTACTTAAGATCACATATATACAAGCGGTTTGTAGTTGCATTGAGGCTTCGGTAATCTTTGCTTGTGTCATATTACTTCTGACCGAAAAATGAGTGACATCTCTCAAGCAATCTTTCAAGTTCTGGATTAATCTCATGCTGGGTCGCCAATATATTTATGATCATTCCCGCGATGAACTGACCATTGTTATACACAGCTTTATTCGCCTTATCATCACTTGCTTCGAGGGCATGAATTGTATCAAGAAGTGATTGAACATTCTCGATGTATCTTTGAAACAGCATGTTTGTGTCAAGTGAAGTATTTAGGCCCTCGTAACATTTCAGGTACACGCCCACTGATTTGGCCAGCTGGAATAAGTTGAACGGAGGTATGTGATTAGTTCTGTTATCAGAAAGGGAGCTGCCACGAAACTCGAACGCAGAATCCCATAGTTTTTCCAAAACTTTGGGAGAGGTTTCCCTCCTAGATACCAAAAGTTTATCCAGAGCTAAACACGAGAATACGCTGTCATTCTCAAGAATGATCTGTAGTAGTTTGCTGTTTTCACTAGACAGCAAGAAATGAATAGAAGAGCTTGTTAGAGTTACTAATAATTTTTGGAGTAACACCGATAAAAGTGGCAGCAATTGCTTGAAAATTTGAGATTTGTCGTAACACCTCTCTAATACTGAGCAAAGAGTAGTTAAATCATCCTTTTCCAGTAAAATAACACTAGATAAATTGAGAAGTTTCTTCAAGATGTCAAGGTAACCTTGATACTGAATTGGATCCTCGAAGAACTGAGCCAAACTTATCAACTGCTTTATCGAAATCTTTTCGTTAAGCTCGTCAACATCTTTGCGAGACTCGATAGAGTTGGAAAGCACTAACAATGCACAACTGGTTATATAGCCGTTTTTCTCGTATTTTGATAGCATTTCAATGCACAAAGCTTGTTCGCTTACATTGGAATGGAATTTTATCGTGGATAAATAGCCAAATGGAACGGTAAGTCTTCTCATGATTATCAATTTGTTTGGAAAATGCAGTGCGTTGAGCTCTGCTAAGGCTTCAAACAAAGATTTTTCAATCCCCTGTATGTGAATAAAAGAGCTTGATTCCCACGTATCTGAGTTTTTGGTTATAATGATCTCCAAACACCGACTCAAATTCAGTAAAATCCCTACATGTATGATTTCATCTTCTGCCACTTCCTCCTCAGTGTTTTCGTATGTTCTTGCACCCTCGAAATCCTTCAAATCTGACGAGGTCTTCATAATGAGAGAGGACAAGACGCCCATCTCTTGTAATGTGTTAGGCACTGTCCTCACCTCCAAAAAGTCTACGAATAGCTCCGAGACAATGTCAACTGTTTCAAATTCCGGTTTTTCGACACACAAGAGATTCTGAACAAATGGAAGCAGCGTCTCCTGAATTTTTAAACCATATTTATCAATGTATTCTTCATTTTCCATGAAGAGGTTTTTGACTAAGGCCGCTGTATGTCTGTGCAGTGATGCACACAGATCTGGCTTGTCACAGCCTTTCAAAGCGAACAAATGCGGTATGTATTTACTCAAAACAGCATTTTCATTCAAGTTATCTTGTTCAATAAATATTTTCCTATTATTGTCATTGTCGGCTAAACTATTTGCCACACATCGGGTCAATGCAGAGGACAGTTCTAACCAATTGTCGTCTTTGTATTTCTTCACAAAGAAATTCTCTAGAGCCTTGCGCAGGATGCTTATCAAATCGAGCAAAAGCCCTGATGAACCCAAGAGTTCCCTATTAGATGGGGAGCGAAGAGAAACTGCTAGCTCATCAAATACTTCGAAATGTTCGCCTTGCACCAATGTATAGTCAAGGGGTTCACTCTGAATCAAGGGCTTCAATTTAAACACAAGAGCTTCAAAGTCCATCGCCTAGTCTATTGGTCTGCTTGAACCGACAATTTCAAGTTAAGCACTAGTGCTCCAAGATTCATCTTGTAACCCAGTTTTAACTATAGGCGCCGGGTGACCGCGCGCCCACAGATACATTCAAACTTCATATCGATTACTTACAACGCTCTGAACCAGGGGCCAGGGCCAGTGTGCAGGAATTGGAGGTCTTTCAGCTGCCATTAACTGCCCCGGTAAAGTGATTGAGCATGATATCTTTTTACTACATTTAGGTACTTGTCCGCTATAATAGGCCATTGCAGCAACGCATGACTTTGATTTGCAGTTGAGATTCATGCAGTGGTGAAAATTGAGCTGTGAGGGAAAGATGTCTTCTTAGTCTTTTAAGAGATAGATGGCGACCATCTGTGCATTCTCGAAACTGGACGGGAGAGTTTTCAACCTAGCTTGGCTGACAACTTCTCGGTGATTCTGTCCCTTCTTAGTTAGAGCAACTTTGACACATTTTGATTTCTCACTTTCCAGCTTCGACCACGCTCTGTTCGAAATCATAGGATTCAAGAATATTTGGAAGCCAAGTGCGGTAAATAAGAAGCAGCAGCCGAGGTGCTGCAGTCTTCTTCCCTTGGAAAGCTATAGATATGGCAAGAAACTGTTGTAGCACTACTGGGGGAGGAGCAGAAACTAGAGAAACATATCATCAAAGCTCTAGTTAATCACTTCACGATTGGCTCCTGTGAATATGGCATTCTGAGCGTCTTTTAATAAGCGACTTGTTGCAACAATAGTCGGTCCTTATGCCAAGCAAGTCTGATGAGAGAAAATCTGCAAAGATATTTATCTACGGAAATTTCTCGTTCCCTAGGCAGCGATCAAAATCGAGAAGCTATAGGTGCTTGTTCCGGTGTGGAGGCATCCTTTGACCCAATTGCATGTGGCTGTGTGACCAAAGTCGTGTTTTGAATTCTGATGCGGTCCCAATTATATACTCTTAGAAGCATTACCTCGAATGAGCGTAGATTAATCATTTTAATCCTGCAGCTTTTGCAGGGGACCAATCATCATGAGACCGTCGACATATTCGCAGCTCACCATTACTCGGGCCAACGTTCGTTCCATGCAAGGATCATTCATGGCATTCTGTTAGATCAATGGCTCGGTTCTGCCAGGCGACGTAAGTCACCGAGATTCTCAAGTAGACCTGGAAGCTTTTGACATTGCTCCTTCCTCGCTAGAGTTGTGCAAAATACGGGGAAGTGTCCATCTTTCAGAAGCCTCCTGATAAAGTCTTCGGCCTGCAACGACGAGCTTGATTTGCCTCAAGACCTTATTGTTGTAGATTTTATTATCCTGCAAATATTCAAAGAACTGAAATTCACTTGAAAAGGTTCTAAAAAGTCTTTAAATTCTAATCCTTCAATCTCCAAGCGGAACTGTGATAAGCAAATTACGATATGGTGCAATTGGCAGGGTAGGCAAAACAACGGCAAAAGATTTTTTTGGCATGTTTTTGTTTAGCTACGTATGCACACAGCCTCCAGAGCTTGACTTCCGAATCGTAGACTTTGTTTACTGCAGACTCCATCAATCCTCAACCGTAGAAGTTTGTGCACGGCACTATCTCTATCGGTAAAAAAGAATTAATTAATCCACACAATAAGAGAAGTGCCACAAGATTACAAAGTTGTCGTTTATTCTCTCGAAGACAAATGCAATACTAAATAGTCTTACCATATTTAAATGTAATTAGAGTTTCTCTAGCTTCCGCCCATCTAACATGTGATCTTTAAACATTGGCCCTGCATTCAATTCTTAAACATCGCCCCACTATACGACTCTGAGAATATGATTTGTTTCTTCTACATCTTCCTGTATTTCCCATAAAATGGTCAGACTGAAAAAATTCGCGTCTGCTTGAGAATGTGCATTAAGATTGTTAATCACTTTTCAAGAGGAACAAGAAAGAATAAATTGACATAGTTGTAAATATAAGTTGTAGTCTTCTAGAAAAGCGTGTTCGGGGCTCCTGCTTATTAAGTTAGTTGCTTGCCGATTGTTACTGATGACCTTTTCTCATCAGGTGGACCCAGATACTTTACCCTATTATGACCCCCATTTTCAAAGAAAAGTTGCTGTCATCACTGGTGGAAATAGCGGAATAGGTTGGTATACTGTGCTACACTTATATATGCATGGTTTTGCTGTTTACATATGCGGGAGAAATGCATCTAGGGTAAACAAAGCTATTCGAGGCATCATAGTAGAGGCTAAGAAAAGAAGCGATATTAGAGGGAAGCAAAAAGACATAAAAGTTTCACACGGATCTTTGCATTACATTCATACTGATTTGACAGATTTAAAGTGTGTCGAAAGGGCAGCAGCGAAGATATGTAAAAGGGAAAGCAAAATTGATGTTTTGATCAATAACGCTGCGGTTATGGCTCTACCGTATGAGATAACGAAGGATGGATTTGAGATACAACTACAAACAAACTACGTGGCTCACTTTCTACTCTCAATGAAGCTACTTCCCTTGCTACGAAACTGTCAAAATCAGCCAAGATTGATAACCTTATCGTCGCTGGGCCATAATCTTGAGTTTAAATATTGGAATCTGACGCAAGATTGGAATTATAAGCCGAACATGATTTTTACATGGCTCAGATATGCCATGGCGAAAACCTCTTCAATTCAGTTTATGAAGATGATGGCTATAAAGTATCCTGACGTACTCTGCTTCTCTATACACCCCGGTCTTGTCATGAACACAAACCTCTTCAGTTACTGGACGCGACTTCCTTTAGTGGGGATATTTTTTTGGATGCTATTTCAAATAGTGGGCTTCTTCTTTGGTGTTTCTAACGAACAAGGTGCAATGGCCACTGTAAAGTGCGCACTTTCGCCAGACTTTTCCACCGAAGAAGATAATGGGAAATACTTTACAACTGGCGGAATTGAATCGAAACCAAGTTATATTGCGAATAACTTAGACGATGCGGCATCTACATGGATATGGACGGTGCACGAATTGAGAGACCGCGGATTTGCTGTATAATATTTCTGTCATTTAATTTGTAAAAACTAAATGCCTAAGCGTATATGAACTTTCAACACAACCCATACATCGCGCTTAGCCGTGGTGTTTTTCTTGATCACCGAAAGCGAGTGGTAGTATTCCATCACCTTTTCAATTAAAGTACTCTTTTGAAAATTTTTCAGATACCCACAATTGTAATTGTAAAGAGAGTTGTTCCAGTAGTTCCATCTATTCGATATTTTTGATCGTTAGATATCACCAATATGTCCAATTCAGCTGAGAAGAAAGGGTTGGTTTTGGAAAACACAGGTCGTAGAGATGCATTGATTGCAATTGAAAAAAAATATCAAAAATTATGGGCGGAAGAGCATCTCTTTGAAATAGATGCACCCTCCATCAATGATGAGCCAGTTACTATGGATTCTGAAGAGCTACACGCGAAGTACCCAAAGTTCATGTCATCCATGGCTTACCCATATATGAATGGTGTTCTTCATGCCGGTCATTGTTTCACTCTTTCCAAAGTCGAATTTTCAATTGGGTTTGAAAGAATGAATGGTAAAAGAGCTTTGTTCCCATTAGGGTTCCACTGTACGGGTATGCCCATTTTGGCTTGTGCCGATAAGTTAAAAAGAGAGTTGGAGTTGTTTGGGCCAAATTTTTCTGATAATGTACCTCCAGAGACAGAGGAAGACGCTGTGCAAAAAGAGGAGAAGAAGGAGTCTGAGGATATCACTAAATTCAAAGCGAAAAAATCAAAGGCTGTCGCTAAACAAGGTCGTGGTAAGTATCAATTTGAAATTATGCTACAATTAGGTATTGCAAGAGAAGATGTTATCAAATTTGCAGATGCTAATTATTGGTTAACTTATTTCCCACCACTTTGTCAAAGTGATTGTAGCAGTTTTGGTGCACGTATTGATTGGAGACGTTCATTGGTCACAACAGATGCTAATCTCTACTATGATGCCTTTGTCAGATGGCAAATGAACAGGTTGAAAGATGCCGGAAAGATCAAATTCGGTGAACGTTATACAATCTACTCTGAAAGGGATGGGCAAGCTTGTATGGATCACGACAGACAGTCCGGTGAGGGTGTTACTCCTCAGGAGTATATTGGTGTTAAGATCCAAGCAACTGAATTTGCTCCCGAAGCCAAGAAGATTATTGAATCTTCCGAAGATATTGATCAATCTAAGAAATTCTACTTTGTTGCCGCAACTTTGAGGCCAGAAACTATGTACGGTCAGACATGTTGTTTTGTATCGCCAAAAATTGATTATGGTATTTTTGAAGTGGGTGATTCATATTACATCACTACTGAGCGTGCTTTCAAAAACATGTCTTACCAAAAACTGACACCAAAGAGAGGTGATTACAAACCAGTTGTTACAGTTAGTGGTAAGTGCTTTATCGGTACCAAGATCCACGCACCTTTGACACCCTACAAAGAATTAAGAATCTTACCTATGGAAACTGTGATAGCTACAAAAGGTACTGGTGTCGTTACTTGTGTTCCGTCAAATTCTCCGGATGACTTTATGACTTCCAAAGATTTGAGGAATAAACCAGAATATTATGGCATCGAGGCTGACTGGATAAAACACGACCCTGTTCCAATTATCAACACTGATAAATATGGTGACTTGATCGCAAAAGCTATTTGCGAGGAAATGAAAATTCAATCACCAAAAGATACCAACTTGCTTGGTGAAGCAAAGAAGCTAGCTTACAAGGAAGACTTTTACTCTGGAACAATGATTTACGGTAAGTACAAGGGGGAAAAGGTTGAAGTAGCCAAAAACAAGGTTAAAAAAGATCTTATTGCAGCTGGTGAGGCTTTCGTATACAACGAACCAGAGTCTCCAGTCATGTCCCGTTCTGGTGACGAATGTATAGTCTCGTTAGAGGATCAGTGGTACGTTGACTATGGTGAAGAACAATGGAAAGAACAAGCCATTGAGTGCTTAAGCGATATGGAAGTATTTGCACCAGAAGTCAAGAACGCTTTTGAAGGTGTTTTAGAATGGCTAAAGAACTGGGCTGTGTGTCGTACTTACGGTTTGGGTACTAGATTACCTTGGGATCCAAAGTATTTGGTCGAGTCTTTGTCTGACTCTACCATTTACCAAGCATTTTACACTATTTCACACCTATTATTCAAGGATTATTATGGTAAGGAGATAGGACCTTTGGGCATTAAACCTGAACAATTGACAGACGAAGTATTTGACTTTATTTTCCAACACAAGGATGAAGTTTCAGAGACCGACATTTCTATGGATTCCTTGCAAAAGCTGAGAAGAGAATTTGAATATTTCTACCCCCTAGATGTTTCAATTTCTGGTAAAGACTTGATCCCAAACCATTTAACGTTTTTCATCTATTCTCACGTTGCGCTATTTCCAAAGAAGTTCTGGCCAAAAGGTATTAGAGCTAATGGTCATCTGATGTTGAACAATGCCAAGATGTCAAAATCGACAGGTAATTTCATGACTTTGCAACAAATTGTCCAGAAGTTTGGTGCGGATGCCTCACGTATTGCCCTTGCAGATGCTGGTGATACTGTTGAAGATGCAAACTTCGATGAATCTAATGCCAATGCCGCTATTTTAAGACTTTATAATTTGAAAGAATGGGCTGAAGAAATCATAAAGGATGCCGATAAGTTAAGAACTGGTGAAATCACGGACTTCTTTGATGTTGCATTTGAAAACGAAATGAACGCATTGATCGAGGAGACTTACAAGCAGTACACTCTAACCAACTATAAGAATGCTTTGAAGTATGGGCTCTTTGATTTCCAAGCCTCAAGAGATTATTACCGTGAGGCAACTGGCGTCATGCATAAAGATTTGGTTCTACGATACATCGAGACCCAAGTTTTGTTATTAGTACCAATTGCGCCACACTTTGCTGAGTATGTTTATCGTGAAATTCTAGGAAACAAAGGTTCAGTTCAAAACGCCAAATTTCCTCGTGCTACTAAAAAGGTTAGCAAGTCCATCACTTCTTCTTTGGAATACGTAAGAGCATTGCAAAGAAGCATCAGAGAGGCTGAAGGTCAAGCATTGAAAAAGAAGAAAGGTGGAAAACCATCTGAAATTGATGCTTCTAAACCAGTTAGACTTACTTTATTAATTTCTGAATCATTCCCAGAATGGCAGTCCCGCTGTGTGGAGATAGTTAGTGAATTGTTTGCTCAACAATCTCTGGACGACAGCAAAAAGATTAGAGAAAAGATTGATCCTAAGGAAATGAAGCGTGCCATGCCATTCGTTTCTTTGCTAAAGCAAAGACTAAGCACTGAACCAGCGGAAGTTGTTTTCCAGAGAGAACTGCTATTTAACGAAATAGAAACCGTTAAATCAACCAAGGCAATCTTACAAAAGGCTGCTCAAGGTGTCAAAGTCGAAGAACTGGTTGCTATCTCTTTCCCTTACGGGGCGAAGGTTGGTAAGAACATTTTCACAGGAGAAGAGGTTGAAATTCCTAATCTAGCCAAGATTGTTGAAAACTCCGTTCCTGGAAACCCAGGTGCATATATGCAAAATATTTGATTGAATACTATGAAAAGGTAGTTTTTCTTATCCTGACATATTTTATAGAATAAATCACACTTAATGATTACATAACTGTACGCTGGCTACTTATATAGTAAATTGGAATGAATTCCTTACCTCAGATGATATTCTTTCCAAATGATTTTGAAAAGCTTCAGATAGTCTGGAAAATAGAATGTAATTAAATTAAAGTCATGATCGAAAAGTATAGGGATATATATATATCCCAATTAATGCATTTCAACTTGGGGCTGTCAACAAAGTACAAAAATGAAGAAACTCCGCTACCTAATACCCTCATTCAAAGGAGGTGGAAAAAAACAAAAAAAATCAAAATATGCCAATGTGTTTTCAAGTCTAACTGTCTTGCTTCAATTTCTTCTTTAACTGCAGCAGTGTTACAACTGGCTTTTTCCTTCCTTTACCTCTATTAATTAGCTTGTCTCTTTCTTTCAAGTATATTTCCTCTTTGACTCTTTTCAAAGCGTTCTCCTCATTAGCATTTTTATCACTTGAAGCCTCTGGAGGCGCAAAAGGTTTCAAATTCTTTCTCATCTCAACAGGAATATTGTCCCACTCGCTGTAAAACTCCATGCCTGCCGCTGATGTCATCCACGGTGTTTGGTCGTTTAAATCCTCTAGCTTCATTGCAAATTCGAACAAAGTGCTCCCGGCCTGGTTCTCATCCGATCCGTTTTTGAGCTTATCGGGGTTTATGAATAACGGTCTGTAACCAGAATACAACACTGTTGTACTTATTTCACGTGGCTTCAAGAAACCTGTCGAAGGAACTCGGGGTAACCAGGAATAGTCATGCTTCTTTGGAGTTTTATTGCGAGAGTTTAATTCAACGGTGCATTTTTTCTGTTTCGCCCTTTCCTCATCATCTTCAAATTTATAGACTGACTTGCGATTCTTTCTTTTAGACTGTTTAACCTGATCTTTTTGAAGCAACGATTGGTTATTCAGAAAAGTAAACGAAGACTGATATCGGTGTGATCCGTCAAAGCTATGGTTATTTCTTACTGCACCGTTGCATCTTGTGTTGCTCCCCCGTTTGAGGGAGATCATACCAAATTTTCTGAACATATTTAGTCTACGTTGTAGATCTTTATCTTAATCTTGTCCCTGTTATATTGGTAACAAAAAGCAATACTTTTTTGTAAACGTCGCTGCTTTGGAAATTTCTCTCCCCAACCTACTAATTCTTATATCTAGCAATATCAATAAACTACTTTAAAGCACGCTCCTGCTCGAAGTAAGCTTTTGGTCACCTATATTTCCGACAGTAACTATCTTATATCAGACCATCTTGCACACAAGACTTTGTTCACTTCAGAATCCCGAATATTCTGATAATGATTACTAACTTCGTTGGAGATGATCATTTACAGATCGTTTATTTTAAGATATCAATTATATGCTATGACGATTAAATAGACTCAGAACTATACTTTGATGCCAACTGGTAGTGTGAGGGATCTCTTTACAGTTTGAGCTGAGAGCGATATGAAGCTATTGCTATGTTTCAAGCGAGAGCCACCCTTGTTGAAGGCCGATTGAATGCGGAATTGTAGATTAGATTGAGAATTTGGAGATTTTTCAGGAATGACGGAACATGGCAATGCCTCGGATTCGATATCTGATGACGCATGGACTGATTCTGCCGTGGAAGGAGCTTCGTATTCTTTAATTATGGATTCCATGAGATCCACATATGAATTGTTTGCGCCTGTCTCTTGATGTTTGACAATTTGCAGGCGAAGCATAATACGTTGGGCGATGACTGAGCTCAGATATTGGTTAAGCCTTTCAGCCAAGAGCCCCTTGAAGTCGGCTTTGTAGACAAAATCTTCGGCATCTTCGTAGCTTTCTTCATCAGAAGAGTCGGTTGCCGTGGGGCTTAGTGGCCTCATTTCGTCAGTGCTGATGACGTACTCGTCATCTTCGTCTTCCTCTTCGATAGAGTATGGGTGCACCGATAATGGGATTACTTTATTTTTGACGACAATGGACGGCTGTCTAGCTATAGAGCTGAGCGATCTCGAGCCAGCGGATCGTGTCAAAGAAGTGACAACGCCTTGTTCTTGTTTTACGCTAGCTTTATTAAGGTGGGACGCGTCATCCAGTGTGGATTCTACGTTTTCAGGTGGCGGTTGCTGGTCACTGCTAGCTTTCGTCTTTATGACTGATGCAGCCCTTCTAATGGACGAGTTGGTGCGTCTGAGGGAGGTAGTAGGGTTACGTCTAGCATCTTTCGCGTTTGGGACTTGTTCTACTTGGGCTTCTCGAACTACGCTTTTCTTGCTGCCATCATTTTCCATCAGTACGGGCTGTAGAGATTTATAAGACATCGACCTCTGTAGATTATTAACGTAATGCTGTGTCCTCTTCAAATGGGAGGTGGTTGGGTGGTCATTACTTGAAGATCTACTTCCTAGTCTTTTGGATTGCAATGTCGATTTCAACTTCGCGCTCTTGGGTAGTTTCTTCCCCGGAGCAGTGCTGTAACTAGAAGCAGATTGATCTCGTTTCTTGCCCTTGAACAGTTTCTGCCTTATGCCATAAATAACTTTGCGTAGTTGCTTTTTCAGTTTCAAACCAAGCAGAATAAAATACTGCAGTAATCCGCCTCTGCATCGTACCGCTTTTGATCTTTTCAAACGTGAAGCTGGTCGGCTTTTTAAGGAGTCTACATCTGCGCTTTCAAGGGAGTCAGAAGAATCTACTTGAGCTATGCTTGGAATGTGTTGTAGTTTGGCGACCACGTTCTTTCGTACTATCGATGATTTTCTGCTCCTTACCGATTTGGCAGACGAAGCAGGGGACGTGATTTTATAAGAGTAGTTATCGGCAGTTGGGATCGAATCGAAAATGGTGGAATTTGACGTGAATGCGTTTTCCGGGATCGCTTCCATAGGTGACGCAGCCTTTGGTGATGCGCCACTAAGGCCTTGATCGTTCTCTTGGCTATGGGGTTCTAACAGAGGTGTTGTGCTATGATCTAGCTGATGAGAGGAGCTTCTGGAGGTATACACCTTGGGTGATGCTGTTGTGTTGTCCGAAATATTTGCGAACGAGTAATAACCGTTTGAAGAATTGCCCGAGTTTGTACCTGTGTTGGACGCAGAGGTGTAGTCCGATAGGATCTGGGAGGCAGCTTCGTCGCTCTCTGTCGATTTATGGTTACTATTCAGCAGGTAGTGGTTGCTCATGTGGAACTCATCCAGGTTTGCTTGCGGCAGGCTCTCGGTAGATGGAAATTTGAAGCTCATTTGCGGGCCGTTGAACGAGCTGGTTTTGGTTCTCGTAGGTGTTCTGATTATCATGATTGTGTTTGATCGCGGAGTGGTAGTTAATAAGTATTCTTTTAGAGTCCTGTTTAATAATCCAGGGTCGGGATGGGAACAACTCACTCGATTCGCAAACCTCGCGGTTATTATATACTTTCGCCCCTCACTAATATTAGGTCCAGCATCCCATTACCTGATTTGGATAAATGCCAATGCATGATTATGTGCCGATTCATCATTAGTCTCTAATCTAAGAGAGTTCCTTTGAAAAGATGGCTGCTTTGAACTTCACTTTGTTGCCATGCCAACCACCTCATTTAACCAGCCATTCGTAATTATTACTCGCTACGTAACTGCGCTTGCCATTTACGCTTAGATAGCAGGTGTCTTTATGCACGGCGGTCATTTTCTCGAAGAGCGCAGCCGCTAGCTGTTTTCACGTGACCAAGAGTGGCCGATGTAACTGCGAATTTCTGTGGGTGCTACATTCACAGGCGGCCTAACGTTTGTGGATTGCCAGCGATTGTGTGGTTTTGTAACACCGCCGTCGTGTATCTTGCTTTTTCCAACCGCCTACGTCGGCGGCAGTTCTGTTATGGCCGTTATAACTTTACCGTTGCGACAAATATTTGTCTTGGTTAGGTAAACGCTGCCTTGCTGATGGTAGTTTCTAGTTCTACTCAGGTTGCTTTTTCGAGGCTTCCGAAACAGTTAGATACTTCTCGGCACTCTCTATGTTCGAGAAACTAAGGGCTTGTGTTGGAAGAAATCGATACCCCGTAAATTTTGGGCGCATATGTAAAGAAATGTTATTGGAAAACACATAGCATGTGTTTTGGAGGCTATAGACTATGATGATAATCCGGTTTATAACAGATTCATCCCAAAACAAGGAAGTGGTGGAGCTTCGCCTCTCATGCTCCCTGACCGTTTTCTCTGAAGTTTTCCATCACTATGGTTGCCACTATTACCACAAGTCCCGTGGATATTAGGCCACTGGCAATAATCAGGCATTGAGGTGTGTTATTCGCGAGGCATAGCTGTGCCAACCTTGGTGTTATATAGTCTGCTAAAACGACAGCAACTGCCGCTACAATTATTCTAGGTGCGAAGCGCGCTGGATACATGAAGTTATATAGACTAGTTCCGAGAAGGACAACCAAGGGTAAATTCCTAAGCCTGGCGTCAGGATATATATAGCCCAACATGGCGTTTGCGCTATTGAACGTCGCTGGACTCCTGGCTTCGTAGAAACTGCATCGGCTGCATCAGATCATAAGCCGATGTATATCTTTAAAAAACGATCATTCCTTGAGGTCGGAGTACTGGGAGTTCCGCTTCGCATGCGGCACGGTGAAGTTTTTACATTTACAGGTCTGAAAATGTATAGATCGATGAGCAAACATGATCCGCAGGAAAGCAGACCATATACCATATCGAGGCATTATCGGGAAATGGCTTGCAGTGGCGGCGATTTTTCACACTTCCTACATATTAAACGGAGTAAGTACAGAAAGCAGTACAGGAATTTGAGGAGACTATATAAGCATGATGAGCACCTGGTAGATCCGAAGCAAACAATGAAGGATCGCACATTGTTTAAGTACTGGCGAAATAGGCAGCTTTTATTTTCAAAGATCAATAGCTCGCAAATATACATGACGGAAGAGCTTTGGTTCAGTGTCACACCTGAAATTCTTGCCATCTTCTTAGCCAAATTCGTAAGAGCATGTTTGCCAAATGCCAAAAAGGTTATGGACGTATTCTGCGGAGGCGGAGGCAACTCTATACAGTTTGCCAAGCTGTTCCCAAAGGTGTACGGAGTCGATTCATCATTGGAACATTTATATTGCACGTACAGAAACGCACAAGCCTATGATGTTGCTGATAGAATATGGCTAAAATATGGATCCTGGGAACGCATAGCTTCAAAAGGCAGATTTTCTAAATTAAACATAGATTGTATTTTTGGATCTCCGCCATGGGGAGGACCACGATACTTGAAGCAAGACGTATATGACCTGGAAAATGCTTTGCAACCTATGGGAATCACTGAGATGCTGAAAAGTTTCTCCAGCGTTAGCCAAAACATTTTACTTTTCCTGCCCAGGAACTCAGATTTGACCCAACTTTCGCGAGCAACTAGATCTGTATTTGGGCTTGGCGCGAAGTGCAGAATATTATACGTCAAGACTAACGGGTTTTTGAAAGGTATTGTTTGTATGTGGGGAGAAGCCTTAGTTAACGTTAATGAGCAAACACAGAAGAAAAATCAAGAACTAGAACTTGAAAGAGAACAACAAGAGGAAAATTTTGAAAATGATCCAGTTATAGAGAGTGAAACTAAAAAGAACTCGAGCAATGCAGGTCCCGTAAACTACGAAATCGACGGATGAGAGAATTGATTGTTTTAATATTGGCTTGGTATTTTGTTTATCTCACATGTACATAATAATAATATTTATAGACGAGAGTCATAAAAGCTAATTTAATTGAATGAAGTTTTTGCCAAATACTTTTTAGATTTTAGAAAGCCTTCTCTTTGAAGGCCTATTTTTAAGGGTCTCTTTGAAAGGTCTCATTTGAAGAAAAGATAACATAACTCCTTACCAGAGGATACAGATCTCAAAAACTTTAGTTTTCAAGATGAATTAACGAATAATGATGAATGACCAAAAATATCTGATCAAACAGCATCAGCCAAACCAACAGCATTGTTGCCCAAGTCGTAAATGGAATAGTACTTACGTAGGAAAGCATCGCCGATGATGGCCAAAGGACCAACAGGCTCTGGGAAATCCATTGGAGTGATTGCAGAGATACATGAACCAGAGACCTCCAAAGTGTAATCATAAGGAGTGATGGTAAAGTTGTATCCGTTGAAATTCAAAGTTAAATCAGGTAGACTCTCCCTAGAGTCACAATCAATGGTGTATTGACCAGACCAGCCCTTCTTGGCACCAATTTCTGAGTTGATGATCTCGGCAAGTCCTGATGGAAGAGTGATCAAAGAGGTACCGGTATCGATGGCTGCCCCATGACCGTCCAAAATTGCAAATTCATCACCTAGACCAATACCTTCGAACTTGACTTCCCAATAAGCCTTACGACGAATTGGTAACCAGGTAATCTTGCCCTTATACTTGGATTTGTCAATACCACCGAATGTGGCAAGACCCCCGTTTTCAGCATCTTCGGTATCATCACCCAAGTAGAATGCAAACTTTGGCTCGTCTAGTAAGCCTTGGTCAATTGCGTTGTAGAATGGTGGAACAACTCTGTCAACAGAAATGGTATTGTAAGCCAATCCCATGATACCGTCAAATTTACCAAACGCAAAAGCCAAACCTGGTTCACTTGTGGCCTCAGCAAAGTCCTGCTTTGGGATCGTCAAATCTCCGATGCTTAGGGTGTCTTGAGAAATGAAACCTTCCAATGAACCAGACCCATACTGAATAGCAAAGTCCGTGCCATTTGCTTTATAGCTCGACGAAGCCTCGTGGTCGTACTTAGCATGTAAGAAACAAGCTAGGGACCCACATTCAGTGCTTGGGACCCATAAATTGGAAGAGCCAGTGTCCAAGATGACTTTGAAGCTTTGAGGTGGCGTACCTAAACTAATTTCGGTATAATATTGAGCGTTCATGTAATTAGTTAAGGGAACTTCATGATTGGCATCTCTGAAAAATGGGTGCTCTCTTGAGAACTCGACTTCAGGGTTTGCGCTTTCATATTGTAATAGGTATTTCTGACCTAAATGAGCCAAATGTTGCTCAAAATAGTACTCCTTCATATCATCTCTCAACTTCTCTTTATGTAGCTTGGCCGAATGGACCTTGGCGTTAACGACATCCGTATATCCAACCAGCAATAGTGCTAATGGAAGTAAATTTTTCAATTGCATAACGAACGGGTTATAAATTATAGCCTAACGAGTCTATTTAGTCTTTTGTTTCTTTTCTCAGTCTTCAAAGTTAACAAGCAATACCACAGGGCTCTAAAATGATTGAATTTGACCCTCGAACTATTACCAACTTGAAGTAAAACTGATACTGTGGCGATTTGGGCTTGAGTGATGCCATCGGAAGATATTAAGATAGCTGCCTTTTATAGCACCACGCCCTTAAAGTTTCGCCACCCAGCATGCGGCACCCCCTAAACCATGACGCTGGTTTGGGAGGGTAACGGCCGCTCAAATAAGCAATCTAGCGATAGCGCGATAACGATTGAAGCGATGCTGAAAAACTGGAGATTAATACTATATAGTGCTTTAGTGAGAATCTATGAAAACTGCAAACTATCTTGGTCTCTTGGTGCTTGGTCTAGCTTAGCACGTTTTACTTTTTTAGTAGGATCATTTTGAGACTGCGATAGACTCACAGAATGAACCCTTTTGAGTAATTGACCTTTCCTGTCTCCTTCTGTCAGCAGGCCTGCCACATTAGAATTTTGTTCTTTATGTTGGTCTGTATTTTGTGATGGAAAGGAGATAGGAAAGGGAGCCTGGCTAGATCTCTTTATTGCCATCATTTGACTTAATCTTTTCACAAGGCTCCTTTCATCGCCAGTCTGAGACATCAGCAATCTTTCCTGGCTGGAAACACCTAAACCGTTATTGAAAAGACCTGTTGTGTCGTTAAGCTCTACTTTAAATCCAATGACAAAGTTGTTGTTGCGGTCCCATATTATTTTGATCTCGTCTCCGTCCTGAAGCAATGTCTTCGTTCCTGGGCCCATCTTGACGTTGTTCAGATAGCTTACGTTTGTTCCAGAATGGCAATACCACACATCATCAAGACCTTGCGCGGGGGATTCGTATATGCTGTTCCCTATAGCATGTCTCTTTTTAAGTAAGAAGCAATGCACTCTTGACAGCCGGTTATCCTCGATTCTACAATTGCAATCATCAGATCTTCCAATAAAAAATGGATTGACACCCTGCTTAATTACTATACTTTCTTGGATCTTGCTCTCTGGCAACGGGTTTAGTGTCAAAAATTTTCCGCCACTTTTCTTATTGATGCCCTTCGATACCGCTCGTGGATAATTCACTTCAGCCTGTTCGTGAGTATTTGCGTTGCGATTGCCGTTAGCCAGTGTCTTTGGTTGTGTATATCTCATAGGCGGCTGATTGGGTACTTTAAACCCATGAGACTCTCTATGGCTATCGGTCTCTACAAGCTCTGCATTCTCTTCTTTTTCTTGCTGCTGCTGCAGTAGTCGTCTTTGTGCTTTGATAAATTCATATTGAGCATCGTCCATACTTTCCAGTACCTTTTGCTGCGATAACGATTGAGATAAAGAAATTTGGGATGAATCCCCGATCGAGTCTTGCGTGAATTTACCTTTAATCCATGGGTGATCCAAGGCTTTTTCTGCGGTAGGCCTATTATTTGGATTAACTTGCAGTAACGAATCGATGAAATCTCTTGCTTCGTCAGATATTCTAAAATCTTTGAGCGGACCTTCATGATATGATCCTCGGCTGATCTGTTTGTACAATTGTTCTTGTGTACTTCCGCTAAAAGGTAAATGACCAGTTAAAATGACGTAGACAAGGCACCCGATAGACCACATGTCAACTAAGGATGAGTATTCGTGGACTTCGCCGGTTTCATCCGATGCTGCCTTTCCTCCGATGACCTCAGGTGCCACATAGGCGAGTGTCCCGCAAAATGTCTTCATGAAGGTCCCATTTCCCTGGACTTTCGCCAAGCCAAAATCAGTGATCTTGATCAATACCGGGTCATCTTGCTCTATTAAAATATTATCAGGTTTTAAATCTCTGTGGCTTATTCCCTTTCCGTGGATATAATTGACAGCTTCTAGAATTTGCTTCGTGATCTCTCTACCAGCTTCTTCTCCTACTGATCCATGTGCAGCAACAAAATCCATTAGATCTCCGCCAGATACGAATTCCATCAGTAAATAATAAAATTCATCATCCTCGTAAAACCCTTTCAGCTGCACAATCCTTGGATGGTGAAGCTTTCCAAGGACTTCTAATTCTCTCTTAACACCATCCAGGTTGCCCATAACTTTCCTCTTGCTTATTATTTTTGCAGCAAATGTCTTTCCCGTAGATCTTTCAACTGCTTTTTTGACGGTTGCAAATGCACCTTGGCCAACCACTTCGTCCTTTATCGAAAAATCTTTGAATACCCCTGTCAGCTTGTTACTGACATTTGTATTGGATCCATGCTGCAGTTTTAGTCCTGAAGTGTTGCCAGTTTTCAAACTATGCTTGAAAGTGTCAACTTTTGCCTGCTCCAATCTTTGTTTAAACCTTTCATTTATAAATAGAACTAAGGTTATTATATCTGTAGAAACACCAATCCCTACTGTGATTTCGTCACCCTGTGATAATAGCTGATTTCCATCCTTCGATATTCGCTGCCCGTTTATCCATGTGCCATTTGTAGAAGTGTCCCTTAACAGAAGATTACCATCTTCCCCCAGCAGTATTTGAAAATGCTTATTAGAAAGTCGTGATATATTTCCTAAATGGTAGTCACAATTGGCGTTTCTACCAAAAGTCCACACTTTCTTTATTGAAGTCGTTTCTCCCAACACATCATTAAGATCTGCACGCAGATCTTTTATAGGCAGTTGACCTGTAGTACATATCACTCGGCAAACAATATCGTCGTCGATTTGTTCTTGCGAAAACTTCTCGATAAGATATTTTTGGGTGGCCTGCGTTGATTGTTGCGTGGGTTGTGTAGCATCCATCACACAGTATCCCGTTTTCAAGTGAGCGCCCGTTTAGCAATCAGTAGTTCAAGAATAGAACAATATCCTGACCACAAATCAAGGTTCAATGAACCCTTATACCTTGCAATTCCTTACTGATCTATGCTTACTGACCACGCTTCTTTATGGTGTCCCGTTTTTTTCAGTACCAGATTATCACGCGTCGCGTTTCTTTAAGATGGCAGATGCGTGACTTTATCTTTCGACCTATCGCCGCTCTAACGAAGGCCAACAGAAGTTTAAGAGTTCGGTCTGTTAGTGGTGCTCATCTTATCCGATCCTGTGGCATTTTCTGACTGGGTTTATATGTTTTCATTTGTTCAATACGAGCCTATAGCTACAGCTGCATCGGCGGCTATCACTAAAGGGCATTGACTACAAAAATACTCGTCTAGTCAGTACTCGTCTAGTCTTCGAAACGCATGAAGCCGCTCTCTTTCTCTGCAAAACCCAGCAGCACACCTTTGTTGTCAGCATCAACTCTCTGCATTGCATAAAACTCACCCACAAATCGAAGTTGAGCATTACCGCAATGGCAGCTTGGGCGTTCCACTACAGGGTGCAGACACGTGTGCTACTGAGCTGAAAGAGGAATTGAAATCCAGAACCTGCGCGTACTGCGGGATCATCAAGCAGGATCTTGGAGTTTCAAAGCATACTGCTGCTTAAAAGGCCTGACTAAGTTCAACAGACACTTCAATTTGACGGGAAACATAATCCTAAAATACTTTGCTGAGATTCAATGACAGGAAAAGACGGGAAGTCCCTATAAGCGGGGTACTAGGCTCTATTCAGCCGCGTGTACTGCAATCCCTCGTGGTTCACAAGTTTACGCGGCCCAATATTCTGTAGAAGCCTAGAGATCTTTAAGCGCCTGGGTCATCTTCAAGATCCAAGAAATGGCCTTGAATCTTGCCAGGGACTTCTTCAAGAGTTACAAATCAAATCACCCCTAATTTCAGGTCCAAGAGCACATAATCGCAATGCTTGTCCGCGGAGAAAGGGAATCTTTCCCGTAACAGTTTTGCTTGCTAGCATGGCAGCTTCCAACGAGGACCCGGCAGGTCTTTGCGTGAGATTAAGAACTTGTATATGGTACTTTTTTGTGGTGATGCAACTGGGCCAGATAATCATTCTAGTTGCCCTAGTTCAGGGACCTTTCTACATACTTTAAGCCGGGCGGGTCAACATCAGGCACCATTATGACTTGGTCCAGAAATTTTCTAACTCAGAAACAGCGTTGAAAAACAAGGTTGCATTGGGAGCACAAGCGGCAGGCGTACTGCTCCTAAGCGCAGAGTTTACAATCAAAGGAAGAATCACCGATGAATCTCAAACAAACTAGGCAGCTATCGCTCTGCTTCTTATGTTCCAACTCCGAAAATACGGCTTCGGATCTTTGCACAGCCAAAGGAACTGGCGCAGCACCCAGTCTCGCTTCCTCCCCCCTCGCAGTGTC
Source organism: Zygotorulaspora florentina (assembly GCA_003671575.3). Taxonomy (NCBI): domain Eukaryota; kingdom Fungi; phylum Ascomycota; class Saccharomycetes; order Saccharomycetales; family Saccharomycetaceae; genus Zygotorulaspora; species Zygotorulaspora florentina. The sequence goes on along the minus strand of PPJY03000001.1, from coordinate 1,137,679 downwards.
TTCATCTAGATAATGGACTGGCTAACCGCGTCCTTGATATGATGAATACCTAGAATCAAACGTCGGGCCCATCGGGTCCGACCGCATGTTTCTAGGTAACGTTATTTCGGGGTTCTCTTTTCAGACTCAAACCGTTGAAAGCGACTATAATCATTAGTTTATCTCGGGAAGCCTCATAACAAAGTTAAATTGATTCGTGGTTATCTTTGCGAGCCTACCGTGTAAGCCACACATCTTTAGTTACTCTCTTTCCATCTCGAGCAGTCATGGAGGCTTCAGACACCCAAGGACTACACCAGCGGATAAAAGAGGCTTCACGGGATAAGCCAGCAAAGGAAGAAGAATCTGGCACGGGGCCAGATGAACAAAATGGAAATGGTTGGGAAGCTTGGAATGCATTTAAGGAAGAACTGTCAAACCATGCAGCAAAGATAAGTAATGCACCTCTGAATTGGGGGAGCAGTCTTGATGGCGATGATGGCCATGAAAACTCTGAAAGGACGTGGTGTTCTCTGCACACTCCTCTAGGCAGAAGGTTCCAAACGGCCATGATAACGTGGCATGTCTCCGCAATGATTTTTCTCCCAGTGATCGCAATATATGCTTTGGCTAATCCATTATTATGGTTCTTCTCAATTCCTTATTTCATCTATTTTCTATTTGACAGAGCACCCGGAAATGGGGGCGTGGTATACAGGAGATGCGCATGGTTTAGATCTCTGCCCATTTGGACTTACCTATGCGACTACTTTCCGATTAAATTGTACAAGACTGTAGACCTCAAACCGACATTTACAAAAAAAAAGATCTCAGAAACTGAAAAAAAAAATCAAAATAAACTCTGGGCTAGGATTTCTAGCACTCTCGGGCTCAATTTCAAGAAAGACGAGTTAGAAATTACAGGCCCTCGCTATATCTTTGGCTATCATCCTCATGGGATTGGGGCTATTGGATCATTCGGTGTATTTGGCACGGAGGGTCGAAACTGGTCTAAGATTTTCCCTGGAATTCCAGTCTCCTTAATGACCCTAGTAACACAGTTTCAACTTCCGCTTTATCGCGACTATCTGCTTGCGCTTGGCATCAGTGCAGTTTCAAAACGGAATACCTTGAAAGTTTTGGAAAGAAATAATTCCATTTGTATAGTGGTCGGTGGAGCAAGAGAGTCCCTCGCTAGCTCGATCGGGCATGTGGATCTAATTTTAAACAGGAGGAAAGGATTCATCAGATTGGCTTTGCAGACTGGCAATGTGTGTTTGGTGCCTGTTTTTGCCTTCGGAGAAACAGACCTTTATAAAATTGCACAAACAGGCGAGAACTCATTTTCAAGAAAGGTTCAATTATGGATCAAAAAGAAATATGGTTTTACTATACCACTTTTTTATGCTCGTGGCATGTTCAACTATGATTTTGGATTTCTGCCATTTAGAAGGCCAATTAATGTGGTAATCGGTAGTCCAATTTACGTCGGCGAAAAATTATCAAATCCTGGTGATGAAGAACTTGACTATTATCATAAGCGCTACATAGAAGAATTGAAAAAAGTTTATTACGAAAACAGAGATAAATTCGGCTATTCCGGGATCGAGATGAATATAGTCGGTTAATGTGGGCTCCCTAAACAAAACTCCGCTTCAAAAGTTGTTGTATATAAGTAAATATCAATTGGACTTAGTATCTTAACAAAAAGTAGTTTCACTTATGCTATATTCATATGTTATTTCTCACCGACTTCTTCATGTCTTTTTGCCTGTGTTTGAGATCTTGAATGCAGAAAGAAAAGGCGCGTTCCTTAAACCTCACATCACTAAGGATCCTTGGAAAACTTATAGTTTGCACGATAGAACTCATCAAGAAAAGTGGATATGGTTCCCGAGAAGAGGTTACTTACCAAAGAAGATCTATGTCTGTGGGAAGAATCTCAGACAAAGAATCATTTGGTGGAGTTCTTGAGAAACTTGGCGGAGTCTGTAAAAGGCCATAAAAATACCGATTACAAGGAGCCAATAAGTGACTCTGTGCATTCGACCGTAAAGATTCTCGATCACATAAATCGGATAGTTCAGAAGCATCCAGTTATTGAGGATGCAAACATATCGAGATTTGGAAAAATTGAATTTAGGGATTTTTATGACGAAGTCTCTCGCGAATCAAAAGGTATTATTGTTAAGGCATACCCTTCCCTTTCGCAAGATCGTATCGAAGAGTTATCCGTTTATCTGGTAGAGTCTTGGGGTAACAAGAGGAGAATCGATTACGGGTCTGGTCATGAATTGAACTTTTTGTGCTTTCTCTACGGCCTTCACAAATATGGCATTTTCGAGATTGATGAGGATGCCACTAACTTGGTATTGAAGATATTCATCAAGTATCTGGACACTATGAGAGTTATAGAAACCACATACTGGTTGGAGCCAGCAGGATCTCATGGAGTGTGGGGATTGGATGATTATCATTTTTTACCTTTCTTATTTGGTGCCTTTCAACTAGCCACACATCCACACTTAAGACCAACATCGATTCACAACGAAGAAGTTGTAGAGATGTTTAAGGACCAGTATTTGTATTTTGGGTGTATCGCATTTATCAATTCTGTAAAAACGGTCGCCACTTTAAGATGGCATTCGCCAATGTTGGACGATATCAGTGGGGTCAAGAAATGGTCCAAGGTAGCAGGCGGAATGATAAAGATGTACCAAGCTGAAGTACTCGGCAAGCTGCCCATAATGCAGCATTTCCTCTTTGGTGAGTTCTTGAGTTGTCCTGATGGAGTCTCGCCACCCACCAAACACTCAGATGATGGGGCTGAGGAAAGCTGCTGTCATGCCGCTGAAGGTCATGGACATTCGCATGCTCATGGTGGTCCTTTGGCCAATACTTGGGGTGATTGCTGTGGTATAAAGGTTCCGAGTGCAATTGCTGCCACACAAATGAATAAGAAAAATCATAAACCAATTCCCTTTGATTAACCTTTAAAATATATACGTTTTAGAATATTTCTATACACATTATTAAATACCAATTTCATGCGTTACCAAGCAAAACGCAATTGCGATGCAGTGAATACAGGAGGTTTCCAAATGACATTATCTGGAGTAATCCTATTTCGTTTTTTTGACACCAACTGTTCATATCGTTTCATGATATCTTCGTTTAAAAAAATGATATGTTGTCCTTTGTAATATCTCAGAATGTTCAAAGTTTTTGCTGTATGCAAAATATCAGTAGTTGTCATGGAAGTCATTGAACTGATTTCATCGATAGTGATCTCGCGACCATGGTCAACCAATATTGCTATTAAAGTGTCAGCCCAATATGCTCTGTACGACAACAGCCCTAAATCTGATAGGGGCTTTTCTGGTGATCCAACTTTACCTTCTCTTTTGGACAGTTCGTATGAAAATTCAATTAAAAGTCTACCAAACCCCATTCTTTGGTACTGTGGTAACGTTAAAATACACGCCACATTATAACCATCAGCAGATTCTTTTTCCTTAGAGAAGTACCCCACTAAATGATGACCCAACTCGTCTCTCCTAGTCATACAGTAGAATAAAAATGGATCCACGTCATAGTACAAGGTTTTATGATCCAAGAATAGTTTTGATAACAGGCAAAGATTTCTGCACCACGTTCTTTGTTTTCTTCCATCGATCTCAAAGAAAGACACGTAATCGTCTCTGTAAATTTCGTTTCCTGGAGGGTGCCGCAGCGTACATTTTCTCCTATAGCGTTCGTATTGCTTTTTTGATCCAAAGTATTGTAATGTGAAATCGTCCACGTAAACAATATCTTCATCCGTAAGTTCAATAGGATATGGCGAGAAATACCAAGGTTCAATTTGGTATTTGCCCATAATAACACGGTTTATATTCCTAACACGGGCGACCTCATGTGGATTTTGTGTCATGGATCCGGACGTCCTTAGTTTTTTTATCTCGTCTTCTCGAGAGAGTTCTTCATCTTTCAAACCTTGTACATTCAAGTTATCCAAATCCATCACATCCGCACCCTCGGGAGTGCTTGATTTTTTGCCTTCCTCGTCTCCAGCAGTGCCCGTTGGCGTCTTCTTTTTCTTTTTCTTCTGCTTAATACTATCTTCATTAACAGTCTTTGGGGCAGGAAACATAACTTCCTTGTCGAGCTTTATTCTATCAGCTGTAACCCATTCGTCTAAACGCTTATTGAAGTCAACATAATGCACGTAAAATTTGGGAGGGGATCGTCTGGAATTGATGGATAATATTTCTGCCAGTCGATCTTCGTCGTCTTTTACAACGTAACATTCACATTTTATAATAATTTCCTCAACATTTGATATCCTTTTGGGAATTCCCTCCCGTTTTTCATCATCTGGACTCATTTCAAGAGCTCTAGAGAGGCAATCAGTATATTTGCTGCCTGGATATCACTTTTCTTTTCAGGCGTAGACTTATGCGCGATTGATATGTTGAGTACTTAGCTGAGATCATTAGGAGCGCTTTGAAATTGCTTGGAAAATATCAACTTTCTCCGTTTGTAGTGACATTAGAAATCTGTGGTATTAGGTCATTAGAGCCTTTGTGATGCAAGTGTTGGGTTCCATGGTATTCCTGGATCCGACTCTGGGGTTGCATCATCTTTTTGTTTCCAAATCTTGATACTCTTGTCCATTTCACCAGTGATTAGTCGTAAGCCGGTTTGGTCGAACGTGCTAGCTAGGATTCCTCTTTCACTTTCTAGCGAACCAGGTGCCTCCTTTGTGATAGATGACTGGTACTTGTGACCAGATTTGTAGTCGTAAAATGACAATGTTCCATTATCGCCACCAGCGAAAAGAACGTTATCAGGGTTGACACTAAGAGTATTGATAATACCTGAATTTGCAGATTCAAAATTTGTGAGAAGAGAGCCTTCCGGAAGCTTCCACGATCTAATGTCGTCTGTACAGGCAGAAACCATAGAGAACTCCGTTGGATGTAAAGAGATGTCTCTGATCGACCGCTTGTGGTGAGTCAAAACTTTCATGCTTTTACCAGCGGCTATATCCCACAATCGCACCGTAGCATCGGTAGCGCAACTGACTACCTGAGGGTCGACAGGGAGACAGCGCAGCTTATTTATGGGACTTTTGTGCCCCACTAAAGTCATTACGGAGACTCTCGAGCGTATATCCCACAATCTTACCACACTATCACGGCCTGCTGTTGCGATCAAATCTAACGTTGGGTGGATATCCACAGTATGAACACCTGATAAATGCCCATGGTAATCTCTGATTGCCATATTTTTCTCTAAATCCCAGCATTTGACCTTTTTATCCTCACTGGCGGAAAACAGGTAAGGATGCCTCTTTGATATCGCTACATCTCTCACAGTCATCACATGCCCTGCTAGTGTTAGCTTCAATTTTCCTGTTGCCAGATCCCATATTTTAATAGTTGAATCGTTACTGCCCGTGGCGAACCATTCATTGTCCACTGGCTCCATTTTGATGCACCGCACCCACCCGACATGGCCATGTATCACTTTCGAAAGTTCCCAAGGGCTGTGCCAGCTGGGCTGCTGCGATACTAACTGTCTGTGGCGTGTCAATATTGAATCAGTCGCTTTCCCTTCGTCGTACACCCTTGATATGAATGATTTGTTGGAGCTCGATTCGGCACTAAACTTTACCAATTGGCCTGTGCTGGATTTATCATTTCTCAGATCTGCCCCAAAGCTTTCATACTTTTGAAGTACTGTTCTATGGCGGTTCACTGCTTCTGTCAAATGAGGCGGAAGATCCTTCATGTGTGAAAACTGCTTGTTCCATAAAGAGTCCACGTAAACTTTGTCTGCCATCTCCAAGGGCCCTTCGATCAACTCATCGGTCATGGTGGTTGCTTATTCTCTAGCCAACTAGCTTTATTATCTTAAAAGGTTCTTAATGCCTTTGGTAACAGGCGTAGCTATGCTGAGATGTGCTCTTAGATCTCTGTCGAATGCTTATTAGTGTTATGTGAATACCGTTAATAATGATGCCTATTCACATTCTCTCATTATCACCTTGAAAATGATTTCAAGTCTGAAATTTTTCAAAGGCCCTTTGAAATCAGAGCTCATCGCACATGAAGTTCATAATAGAGCTCCAATTTTGTAGATATGAGTGACTCCAGTATTGCAATTAAGAGGCCGTCCGAGGAGCTTCCTTCTCTCGAAAATAAAAGCAAGAAACTTAGGAGCAGTTCTGAGGTGATTATTGAGGATGATGGAATCCATGAGAGCGATGTTGGTATAACTCATTTTTTATCTTCTGAAATTACAGGCTTCACAGGCCAAATCAAACAGAGATACACTGATTTTCTGGTTCATGAAATCGATACCGAGGGTAAGGTAGTTCACTTGAAGGATAAAGGGTTTAAAATGCCAAAAAAAGAGCAACCATCCAAAGAAGAAGCCAGCGCTACCCAACAGGATGAGGAAAAGAGGAGGCAAGAATTCAAAGTAGCCCCAGAACTGAGACAGCAACTGATTGATTTACTCTCAGAGTCTGATGTCGAAAAGATAGAGTCCGTTTATCGTCATGCTCAGAGAATGGAAACTACCAAATCATTTGAAGAAAAATCAGAAAGAACAAAAATTCATCAACTCCTACGTGAAGCCTTTAATAATGAATTGGAGTCTGTTACCACTAATCAAAATACTTTTAAAATCGCAAGGAGCGGTAGGAATACCAGAGTGAGCAGAGAAGTTTTAATTGAGCAGAGCAAAGATGCCAACGGTGTCGAAAATTGGGGTTACGGTCCCTCCAAAGATTTCCTGCATTTCACATTATACAAGGAAAATAAGGATACTATGGATGCTGTAAATTTGTTGACGAAATTTTTGAGGATGCCAAGCCGTGCAGTGAGATTTGCAGGCACTAAAGATCGTAGAGCTGTGACATGCCAAAGACTTTGCGTTTCCCATGTTGGTGTGGATAGAATGAATGCACTCAATAAGACTTTGAAGGGTATGATTTTAGGGGGGTTCAAGTTTGAAGACAAAAGCCTGAATTTGGGTGATCTCAAAGGTAACGAATTTGTTATAGTGATTAGAAATGCACAACTAAAAGAGGGCTCACAAGATTCCTTGGAAAGCATCCTGCAAAAAGGTACCGAATCGTTAATTGAAAAAGGATTTGTTAATTATTTCGGGATGCAAAGATTTGGTACGTTCAGTATCTCGACGCATACTATCGGTAAAGAATTGCTACTTGATAACTGGAAAAGTGCAGCTCAGTTGATTTTATCGGATCAAATGAATGTTTTACCAAAGTCAAAAGAGGGCAGAAAGATTTGGGCAGATACGCAAGACCCTGTTCTCGCCATGAAATGCATGCCTAGACAGTGTGTTGCTGAGAATGCCATACTGTATTGCCTATCTTCGCAAAAAAAGGAGGAGAGTGGTTTTACTTCTAACGCGTACTATAATGCAGTCATGAAAATTCCCAGGAATTTGAGAACAATGTATGTCCATGCTTATCAAAGTTACGTCTGGAACTATGTTGCTAGTAAGAGAATCGAGTTGTTTGGTCTGCAATTGATAGAAGGTGATCTAGTCATTTTAGAAAATCATGAATCAACTTCAGCGGAACAGACAGAAAATGACGATTTTGACGAAGATCTGCGTGATGCTCAATTTGTCCGTGCCAGGGCGCTGACCAAGGATGACATAGACTCGGGAAAATACACCATAGAAGACGTAGTTCTACCAACACCCGGTTTTGATGTTTCATATCCCTCGAATGAATCTATCAAACAACTGTATGTCGAAATTATGCAGAAAGATGGTATGGACCCATTTAGCATGAAGAGAAAGGTTCGTGACTTCTCGCTGGCTGGTTCTTACAGACATATAATCCAAAAGCCTCGCGATTTAGAGTACAAAATTGTAAACTATAGTGTCCCAACACAGCAACTAGTAAACACAGACTTGGAAATTTTGAATAACCAAAGGGCCAAGGAAAATTGTCAAAAGTTTTTCAAGGATAAATTGGATAGATTCATCCCGGACAAGGGCGGCGAGAAGACTGCTGTCATTCTGAAATTTCACCTGGCAGTATCCGCATATGCAACAATGGCATTGCGTGAACTAATGAAAGTCGAAACTTCTCGTCGTGGCGATATGTGTGAGGTTAAAGTTCAGGACGTCTAATACTTCATTTAGGATGCTGTTAAGACGAGCGTGGCGAAATTTAGGCTACCGAGTTCCATACTCAGATGTTTACATAGGCTTCTAGACTATTCAACTCATTATGGGCTCGGTACCATTTAATTATTGCTGGATGCCACTTTGAAATTTGTTCCTCTGCTAAAAGTGCTATCCAATGTAGTTTGTATTCATTTCAATGCATGTTAGATTCTCATATAAGATACCCATTATAAAGTAGCCTATGAGTTCATTTGAACCCGTTTTCTTGCCAAATAGCCAGCTGTCAGCTCAAGCGCAGCATTGCCCAGTTAATGCAGCTGTGTTTGATGTCTTGTACTTCTGTCGCTGTCTCCTGTAGCCATCAACTTCTCTTCCTGTAATATAAAAAGTCGGGGCCCCCTGCTGCGACAGACTCTCAGGACTAGGGCTCGTTTTGACCAGAAATAAAATTTATTTGATTGCTTCAAATTAATCTGTAATTTTCCCAATCATTGCGCCAGAGTTTATTTGTTATCGCTGACAGCCCTTTGCCGAGTGGATTGGCTCCCTTCATGATGAAAAACATGTAAATAAATAGCCGTCTTCCGGAGAGCCCTTAGATTTCTATTCAACCTTCAAAGCAGTAAAATTTTTACAGAGGGAGAAAGACAAAAGGCTTTGGAGCAAGGTGGAGTATCAGGCAAGATCTAGAGCCAGCCCAAACTCGTTGTGGATCTGAATGTTTGTCTACGTTCGCCAAGGACTTCGGTGCAGCAATAAATAACTTACTTAAGTACTTCACTGGACATTTGATGGCAGCTGTAGCGACTGCCATTCTCTTCACTCTTAATTGGGGCACCTACGCACTTAAATAAATTGACTCTTTGGGGAATTAAAGTTTTAATGCATTTGTATATACGAGGGTCGCCCGGTGCCTAGGCTAGATGCATAAGACATTCTGTCCGGTCACTACCGAACCGGACATTTCGCGTCGCAATGTCAGTGTAGTTGATTATTATACACAAAACTTTATGCGCCAGCCGCTTAACAAAGAATACCTCTAATCTAATGCCGCATCTATATAGTAGATTTTAATATAGTAGATTCTCTGCTTAATACATACAAAATAAGTTACAAGCTGCCTAATAATAATTAACATTTGCAAATAAAAAAATTTTAAAGATATAACATATAAAACTGCGGCAAACCATGACAACACAAAGAGAGAAAGATATTTATGTAAATACAATTTTAAATCCGTCAAGAAATATAGAGACTTCCGGGCTTAACAAACCGAAAGCTAGAGTATCATCGCTTTCCTCACTTTTTTCCAATAATGTGTTAGAAGACGGTAAGCATGAGGTATTTGGTTTCCGTAGATTTGCGAGGTCTTACTTATTGGGATCAGGAAAGAATGCTAAAATTCCGAGTTCTAGAATTTCTAACAGGTACGAAGTTGTTGATGGTACGTGTATGAGGAGCGATGCTCGTTTTGCTGGTATCAACCCGCCTCCTCCTACTCTAAATAGAATTAAGAGACGGAACGCCCAAGAGAAAGCGGGTTACATTTTCAATATGGAAAGTGTCTCTAGAGATCATATGATGAAACCCAAAGGAAGAACTTTTGATTTAGACTTAGAAGCCAATCCAGGTCTTTATCGACTCCCAGATCTGTTTCAGGACCAAAGTGGAACATCTCTTATTGGAGAAGACGGAACTTTCTGCACAACAACTTCAAGTGAATACGAATCGTGGATTAGCTCTGGTCGCGGAAACTCAGTCATTTTCACAGCCATTCCAGATAACATCGGGGTAGGTAGCATTTTGTCGCAAGTATGTGGAGGTCCACTTGCAAGGATAAGGGAATACAAAAACGAATCAGATAACAAACTAGAAGAGCTAGAATTGAGCTTTATCACAAGTGAAGATGCGCTCTCATTTATGAGATACGGAAGAACTTATTTGTTCAGAGTGAACGGTGTCCATTTAACTCCTCACTGGGCTGGTAGTATTGATATTGTGTCAGCAATGTTTGATGGAGTCTCTCCTGAGGACTATTCTGACGTGTGTCGCTGCCTTGTCTTGAAAAAATACCTTGTTTGCAATGTTAAAGCCAAGCATAGTGGCTTACCTAAAGATTCCCTGTTGGAAAATGTAGACGTAAATGAAATTAGAAAAGATTTTGGAGAATTTGGTGAAATCCTCGAAGTTGCTCCGATAGTTTCAAGGAAGCTATGCATATCAATACACTTCTACTCGGTCGAAAGCGCAATCAAGTCAATGTTTGAGTACGAAGATCCTAGCACCTTCATTCATAAAAAATACTTCAAGACTTGGGCTGCTTGGTACGGTAAAGACGTCACAGATAGGCCCTGTGTCCTCTTATAAGGGAACTTCACAGTTATTGTGGAAGATCTATAATGAATTTATACTTTATAATAAAACGCAAATTTCTACGAATTCACATCACTGGGACTTTTCATCAAAAACTACTAACAAGCCCCCAACCAGATGTAGCGATCCAATTACAAAAATATCTACAGGTTCGTCATTTTTTTCAATCAGTTCTAGAGCTGATTCAATGTCAGGGGTCACATGTGTCACTGCTTTGTTTTGATCTAACTCATTCCACTTATCGGCAAGAGCAAGCTGAACTTCTAGTTTTTCTACTTGATCCTTTGACGTATTCATGGAGACAAGGTCTGAGCTATATGCGCCGGATTTCCATGTGACATTAGTGGTAAAATAGACCTCGTCAAACTCAACCTGAGGATTTATAGTAGCATACAGATTACTCACTAGTGCTTGCGCGTCCCTGCTTTGCTGATTGAAAAGCAAAATTTTTTTGTTTGAGCTTGACAAGACAGTATTTTTGAACCAACCAGATGCTGCTTCCACACTGTCCTTTGTATGTGCACCATCTATGTACCAATTATTCTTGCCTCTTTTCAAGGTTTGGCAACGACCATCCCATTTGGTCTTCTTCAAACCTTCAATGAAGGACTCTGGTAGTCTTGTATCTGGGTCTAGAGACACGGGCTTATCTATTAATCCCATAGAAGATAAAGCCTGGGAGGCTAAACTAGTAGCAAGAGATGCATTTAATATTTGAAAATCACCAGCAATGCCCAATTTGATACCCTTCAATTGATTATAAACCGGGCAAGCCTGCAAAGTTGTGTGGCGCTCTTCGGCTCTGTCTAGCAAGACTTTATAACCGGCTGCTGGCTGATTAGGAACCGTGAACGCTGGCGCATCTTTCTTGAAGATACCACCCTTATTCCACGCGATCTCCTCTATGGTATTGCCTAACATAAACGTGTGATCAATACCCAATAAGGAGACTCCACAAGTTTTAGGTTTTTCAATGATATTTGTGCTATCAAATTCTCCTCCGACACCCACTTCGTAAATACAACAATTGCATCCTTCCTGCATGAAAACATGAAACGATAGTAAAGTCAAGTACTTAAAATACCCCGGCTTGCTACCTGAAATCATGTGAGGAAACTTTTCCAATGAGGAAGAGGTATTATCCAAGCTATCCCATACCTCGAAGAAATATTTCGTAAATAGTCCCTCCGAGATCGGATCGCCGTTGATTCTTATCCGCTCTCTTACTGATTTTAGGTGTGGAGATGTGTAGAGACCAACCTTCGGTAACTTAGCCTTGTACATCTGTAGGATCGACGAAGTGAAGGCTGCGGTAGATCCCTTACCTTTAGTACCTGTGATATGGACCACATTTAGTTTATCGAAATCGGAGGTGGAGTAACCAATTCTACGTGACCACTCCTGCATTTCCCATATGTTCATTTGATTCTTACGATCACCAGATTGTCTGATAGCCATAATATTCGCATAGTTCGACTGTAATGAATTCAAGGCCGCCACTGCATCTTGGTAGGTTTTGCTAGACATTTTCAATGGAAGATATACTTTCATCTATCTGATAATTGTACCTCAAAGAACAGACGGTCCAACTCTTCTCGACCTAATCAACCAGACTTACTACCTGCAGGTTATTCCAGCCGTCATCATCAACTTGAATACCGCACTGGGGACGAAGACGAATACGATACAGGAACACGCCGTAAATAAGGATCATTGTGTTCGCCAATTCAAACGACAAAACTAGAATATAGAATGCCAGCACAGGAACCGAACCACGTATAAGCGCTCAATGAACAGTCATAGCCATCGTTTTGGGTCAAACAGGCCAAATGGTGACATTAAATCAAATTGTATCGTAGTTGTACACCCTTCCTTGCGAAGAAGACAAATGCTACTGTCCCTTTTTCATTCCACGAGTAGTTTCCCAGCTTGTAAATTTGTGCTAAGAATTGGTGGTGATTAGGAGTCTTGAACTGACAGGGATGGTTCATCGACGTCCTGTTTGCATTGTATTCGTGACGTTCCCAATAGACACCGTAAATAATTACAAACTTTTTGGATTCATAATGGATCACCTATTGAGCTTGGAAGGGTCACCATATACGCACTCCATTCTAAAGTGGTGCCCTCATTGCTAGAACCATCAACAGGTTCATCGCTACACCATAAAGAGAAACATATTGTGCTGCAGGTATCCATTCAGAGCTCTCGAAGGTCTCTATATCACTTCCTTACACCCACTGACGCTGAAGGACTCCCTTCAAATCAAGTTAATTCTACGCGTCTTCCTCGTGGTGATATTTCGCTTTATTTGAATAGACGTTATCCATCACACCCATTCTGCATCCCTGCTTCATCTAATCGCACTTAGAGTGCTGAGCTTTCGTGTCATAACCAGATATTTCCAATAGTGAGCACTATGGTTTCAATTCCATCATCGACTAAGTTCGAACAGAATCAAATGAAGTCCATCATAGGTAACTCATATAACAAGCTGTATTGCCAGTTTATGTCTGAAGAACTTTGCGAAGTGGGCAACTATAAGATTCTAAAGCGGATTGGCGAAGGTAGCTTTGGCAAAGTGTATCTTGCATGTCACAAACCAACCCATCGAAAAGTGGTCCTAAAGACCAGTGATAAAAACGACCCTAACGTGGTGAGAGAAGTATTCTATCACAGACAGTTTGATTACATTTACATCACAAAACTGTACGAAGTTATCGTAACAGAGACCAAAGTTTGGATGGCTCTCGAGTACTGCCCCGGTAAGGAATTGTATGAACATCTGCTTTCTTTACATCGTATTCCACTTGATGAGGCAGCCAAGCTCTTTGCACAAATATGCGGTGCAGTTTATTACGCACATTCCTTGAATTGTGTCCATAGAGATTTGAAATTGGAAAATATTTTGTTAGATAAGAAAGGGAATGCTAAGTTGGCCGATTTTGGCTTTACACGAGAGTGTGTAGCGAAGGGCTCACTAGAAACTATATGCGGTACGACCGTGTATATGGCGCCAGAATTAACACAAAGAAAAAATTATGACGGATTCAAGATCGATATTTGGTCTTTGGGAGTCATTTTATATACCATGATCAATGGGACGATGCCTTTCGATGAAGATGATGATGCAAAGACTAAATGGAAAATAGTTCACGATATGCCTGAGTTCAATTCTAATATCATGGACGAAAACTCGATAGATCTCATATCGCAACTTTTGGGGAAGGATCCCTCTGAAAGACCAAGTATGCAAAAAATTTTGTCTCATCCATTTTTACAGCCGTATGGAATACCTGTGTTGGAAAAGACAAAGAAGATCCTCTCCAAACAAAGACGAGGGCTGACTCAGTTTCACTCGAGAACAGAACGTAAGCTCTTGAAAAGGTTGAAGCAATTGGGATTCGATACCCAATCGATCAAGGCTTCCGTACATAAGAGAAAATGCGATTCACTATCAGGCCTTTGGTTATTGCTTATGGAACGTGAAAAAGCTTGCGAGGTATCGAGTTATCCCAAGCGAAGTAGATCTGTTTTATCTGTGAGGAAGGTTTTGGATGCCGCCAGCATAACTGATGGATTGCAAATAGAGGAAGGATTCTTATCACAGCATCTGGATTCCAAATTAGCAGCACCTTTGAGTAGGATAATGAGCCGAAAAAGTGACTCGATTTCTGTCGTTGCTCCTTCCCCTCGTAAGAAGCTAATAGAACCGCAGGCGCTGCAGCAGATAGACTCTTCTGGCATAAATCGGCTCAATAATGATCCTCCATCTAATTGCAGCACACCAAAAAAGAATAACATTTTCAGCAAAATGACGAAGTTTTTCAAGAATAAAAAGAACAGTAGTGACACAACTCAATTGACCAATAGTAGACAACGGCAAAGTGATGATTCTCAGAAAACTAGAAATAGTCCGGTAAGCCCGCCCGGCGAGAGCAAGGGTTTGTACGAAAAGAAAAGGGCGAACAGATCTGATTCCAGCAAATCCATGGCAGGCAGTACGAGCCAGAATACGCCAAAGGATCATGATATGGATTACTTGGATGACAGTGTTCCTCACGCGTCTACCAGTATTCAGATACTCGAAAAGCCCAAAGAAGGCGTGCGGCAGTTGAAGCGGTTCAAATCAATTACTTCCAGTGACATATCTCGGCAAACGTCGACTGGAAATTACGATAGCGAATCCTTAACCAATCCGCTTCGACGCTCCGATGAAAACTTGAAATCTGGTATATTCACTCGTGTACGACCAATTTCCGGTATATCTCAACACTCTGAGATTTCAAACGAGACTTTCAATTCTGAATATTCTACGGACGGAAACACTTCTTCTTTCAAAATGTCGGACTCCAACAAATCCAGTCTTCCTCTCTCATATACGGGAGGTGTTCCACAGGATTCTGGCATGAATCAGAAAACATCAGGTAATAACCAAAAGATTGCCAGAAGAGATCTAAGCATAATGTCAAGCGCGTCTAGCGCCTCTGAAAGAAGCTCTAGAACAGATTCATTCTATGACATTACGACTGCTTCCTCGCCGATGATGATGGATGTGCGAAACATCAAGCGAAGCTCGATCAAAGATTCTGTTTTGCCACGATTTGGTAAACAAACCTCCTGGATGAACAAACGCAACCCAGGTAGTGGCCGACGTTCAGTTTTAAATCGTCGAAATCATGGTAGAGACCTTTTAAGCCGCAAATCATCTCATCAGCAATCTATAATAAAGGAAGAGAGTTCTTCTGGTGGTGATGATGACCGCAATGATGCAGGAATTATTCTGCCCTTGGAGGGCTCCGTTGATGAAGCCGATGAACTAGCTGTCCACAGCGATAGTGAAGCACCATGCGCTTCAAGCAACAGAGAACATGTCAATTTACCGAAGATCAGCAAGAGAGCGAGCTTCATGTGTGTGCGCTCATTAAGTGAGGGCAGTGATCTGTCCCAAAATTATACCAGGCTTTCGGGTGATCTAACGGCCTCGCCCATGACAGGGGAGGATGATGTGCTGTCGCGGGTCGCTGATCGGGAAGACAATGCTTCTGACTGATCAGGATATTTTAAGTGTATATAAGTAAACAAATGTACGCAAATGTAGCTTTAATTTGAATCCTCTTTTCTGGCATGTCGAACTAGAAAAAATAAATCACGTTAAATCATATCCTCGGGAAGAAGTCCATGATGTTGCAAATAACAGCCCGTGCGACAGCTAATGATACCCAACGCAAATTATTACTTCTTGAAAATATCCGCTGCGTCTGTCAGGCTATTCACTTCAGTTCATAGATCCCAAGATTTCTATTTGCAATTGCTGTCGCGATGACTCTCTTTCGATGCATGGCGCGGCATCTGCCCGATGCAGTCCGTCTGGTAAGCCTCACTAACAATAAGGTGTCTCAAGCACAATAGTCTAAGCATAAGTCACAAACCAAAGCGAAGAGGCCCTTCCCTCCTTTCTGATTGAGACTCGAATGTGCGCATCTATTAAAGTGCTTACCCATGACTGATGATATGAAGTCTCGAATTGATGTACACTTGAAGGAAGACCCGGATGATAGCATTCTTGATAATTTGGACGACACCAAGGCTGGGGCAGCATTTCAACATAATAGCGAGAGGAATTTGATAATAGCAAACGTTCTCGGTAAGAGGGGCTTTTTCCTGCTTCCAAGTGTACATGCATTCGACAAATTCAAGCAGACCAAGTTTGATTTTCCTCGTTTAGAGCCAGAAGGTGTAGGAATTCCCCTCTTCCAAATTGTAAGAAGCAATAAAATGTGGGCGGGCCTTTCCACTAAAATACCAGTGTACTCCATTCACAAGTACATCATTACAAGAACTGGGCAGGATAATCCATTCAGTGAATCTGAGATGGTCAAGTGTGATAGTGAGTTAACTTTGTGGAAAGCCCCGTACTGCCATATCCATCGGCGCTCGGGTTTCAAAAATATCGAGTTCAAGCTAGTTTTTGCGTCTGATTCTTCTCCAATCAGGGAGCTATTCATGGTTAGAAGGTCCTATGACAGGGATCTTTTTACTTGTATGAAGCTTACAAATTTACGTTGGCACGTTTCCTGTTCACCGTTCAAAGATAACCAACATACGCTTGCCATTTTGGGAGAAGACTTCCCTAGTTTACTTGACGATCCCGGCACAAGAGCCAGAAAAAAGCAGGCAAAAGGTAACAAGCAAGATTTGCGCATCATCGGCAAGTATACAACGAGAACTATGGACATCCTACCACATAGAGTATCTAATGAAGCTTGTGTAATTCTGGGTGAATGGTCTGATGCCCCATCGTACGGCATATCTTCCATTTCATGGGAAACCGAAGTTTTGGCATGCCAAGGCCTACTGATTCATTACATGGAGTACGAAAGGAGGCAGGGTCAAGAGGGAATGTAAGTGATGTGGAAATATTGTTGAAGCACTTTTCGCTTCATACTGCATACAGGAAGTTACTAAAGACTAAATGTCGGAGACCTACTTCAACTGTGCGAACGCCGATCAGGAGCGCGAATTTGAAACCAACTACCGGTCAATATTTGCCTGGAAGTACAATGCAGCAAAGTATATCGTGCTCAAGTACTATTCAAGACCAGATTGCAAGTGTCGAAACTTTCAGGGCCCTAATGGATTTAAAGTTTACCTAGATTGGATATTTTTGTAGGCGACTAGACTCGCGGTGACCAGCTAGCGTTTTTATAGGCTGGAAATATTAAGATATAAAGAACATATGGACTAATGGGGGATGACATCCTCCATATTCAGATTTAAAGCCTCTTTAAAAAAAAATTCAAAGAAGTCATCTTCATCAATGTCAATGTTCTCCTTTTCAAAATATTTTCTGCACTCTTCATTTAGGTCTTCTTCTTCCTCGGATTCAGTACGATATAAATCAGGGTTGTCCCAATCTCTATCTTTGGTGCTATCCTTAAAAAATCCCTCAATCTCGTCCACCAAGTTTTCTTCATTCATGTGAGCACTTTCAAATGGTAAACTATTTGAGTCCAGTGAGGCGTATGCGAAATTTTCAAGCTTAAATTTTGTGGTTTCTGAATTTTCTTGTCTCGGTTCTTGTGCGACCTCCAAAGAAATAGTATGATCCTTGATAAGGCTCTTGAGTACTTCGCAAAGAGCCCTGCCGCAGTAGAGGGGCTTTAATTTTACACTATCCTCCAAAGCTTTGGCACCCAAGAATAGGGACAGCATATCACTATGTCTCTTGGGTATCAGAAAGTCGAAACAGTTGCTATTTTTCTGGACTGCGCCACAAGGAACATCTAGATCTTGCTTTATTAATCTTCCTATTAAAAGACTGATAATCTGCGGGTTGGCTTTCAAAATTCCTTCTAGATTTTTATCCTCGATCATTAGCGGTAATTTAACAATATTCTTCAAATACTTTGTTGGGTAGCCATC
Source organism: Zygotorulaspora florentina (assembly GCA_003671575.3). Lineage (NCBI taxonomy): Eukaryota > Fungi > Ascomycota > Saccharomycetes > Saccharomycetales > Saccharomycetaceae > Zygotorulaspora > Zygotorulaspora florentina. The sequence continues at coordinate 1,119,727 of PPJY03000001.1, read as the reverse complement.
GATCATTTTCTTTGATATCGATGAACTCAATTTCTTGATATTGAGAAGCTTGAAATATTCACGTTCTAAAAATTCAAGCGCCTGCCCCGCACTCAAACCTTGCCCACACTTGAAGGATTGTGGTATGATCTTAAAATTGCCCTCATGGAGCCACAAGCGGTTGTTTGATCGAGGGTATTCATAATCCTCAGGAAGAGCGTCGTAATTTTCAATCAAAACGAAGTCTCCGTCAGTATCACAAACTCGTATGAAGATTTGGGAGTCCATTTGACGAGAGAAATCTTGCAGCAATGCGATTATCAGCCCCTCTTCTTCTCTGAGATTCTCTTCGACCGTTAATTGCCCCATTATTAGAGGGAACCGGCTTTCGATTATATTAACTTGTAAACAGACATTGTTGAAATCAGACCACGGGTAATGTTGGTTCCAGTCCTCAAAATGACTTGTAAGCTTCTCTAGTAGATCTTTCATGTGGTTATCCGTTGAGTTAGAAAACCTGTCAATGAAAAAAACACCGAACAAAATTGTAGTTTCGTCTACTGCTTCATAAGTATTTGCTTCTTTGTCTCTGTCCTCATATTGCCACAGCCAGTCACAGTCAAATATCTTTTGAGGCTTTACAAGTTTCATAAACTGATTAAGAGATCCTTTACTTGGCTTCGTGTCCATCGCTGCCGAATGTCGATAGTTGAAGATTATCTTAATTTGGTCATCGCGAACAGATTTAATTAAACTAAAAGTATAATACACACACACATAGGCAGCCAAAACAAAAGTTGCACTAGACCATGGATGAAATTAGGGGTTTGCTGTGGAGTGGCAGCATCAACGTACAAATTACGGCGAAGCCCTCCCTGCTCATAGCAGGTGTCGGTCAAAATGAGGGCTCAATCAACCTTCGAGTGCCAAGGAATACGTACTTGCCCATTTCGTTGCCACTGATTAAGAACCTACTCAAAGACTTTCTAAGAGTAGATTTAGATGATAAGAGCAGATTTGTATGGTTTGAATTCGAAAATGTGCCTTTGTACTGGAATTACCCCGTTGGCGTGTTATTTGACTCTATGGTAGGACTAAATCCATCAGAAAGGCAACACAAAGATACGCCCTTATCACTCTATATTTGGAAAATTGAGTTATCATGTGGTACACAAGTTCCTACCGGAGTTATTCCTCTCGTCGGAGGGTTGGAGCAAATCCGAAGCTATTGGATGCACCAGTGGAAGCAGGCATGTTTTATATTGAATGGTTCGGCTAAACAGATGATGTCATTGTCTATGCAGGACTCACAAAAGTTCTGGGAAAGTATAACGAAGCGAGATAGAGAGTCTTTTGAACTCATATCAGCAAGAATAGTCCCAAGTAGGCCTCGATATATCCCATTAATAATTCATCAGTCTCTGCCAGAGATGAAGATTATGCAACCCGTAGCAGTGCCGTCTAAAAAGTCTGAAGACAAGCAGAAAATCATTGATGTGCTCCACTCGCATTTCTCTGGATATCTCGAAAATAGCGGTGGCCCGCTGATCAAGGTTGTTTGTTGTGGCATAGAGATTCCTCTTAATGCGAACTTGTACGAAACTTACCTCCGATTCATTAATCTTGATGGATTTTTGCATATATCAATCTGTCTGTTGACAGCAAATGAACTAGAAGGTTAGGCTCTCTCAATCTCAATTTGAGAGAGCAAAATCTTGTCTAGAAAGCATAAATTTCTGTTTATTTATTTAGAGTATATTATCAATTTGGCACTTCGAACACAGCCTGCAACCAGCATCTATACATTTTCAATTGTCTCTTTCTGTTGACAAGAAGCCTTCTATCAGTTCCTATTTTACTTTCAATGAAACATTTCTTCGTGAAAATTTCCCTTAATTCTTCTTCGGTGAAAAAATATACCCTGGTACCATCTCCCCTGATGTAAAAATTGTCACCTAGTATTCTATTTTTCTTGAATCTGACTTGCGCTAAATCGTACCTACCATAATCTCTGAAAAGGATTTTACCGCCAGGCTTCATCACTTTTTGAAGGTTATCTAAAGCTTGATCCCATTGATCGGGTGACAGTGCACTGAACACAAAAATCATTACAGCAATGTCAACAGAATTTGCTTCAACGCCCTCAGGTAATTCGCCTGATGGATTTGCTAAATCCCAGACGGTGGCATGACCGTATTTGGGATTAAACTGTTCAGAGGTTCTCACCAACTCAACAGCTCGCGGGGCATAGTCGGCCGCAATAATCCTCAACCCTTCATTTTCATTTTCATTCAGAATGGGGAAAAAGGTATTTCCAGCACCGCATCCTATTTCAAATATCGTTGTTGGACCAGCATCTTTCTTTGTTGCGGCATATAAACAAGGAAACTCGATTTGTAACCACTTCCTATCTTTGAAGAAGTTTTCTTTATTGTTTTTATAGAAAATATCCCAAAATCTTGCAGGATTTTCATTGTATAATTTCTTATCAAACTCTGAGACTGGATTCTCAAACTGAAGCTTTATTTTTTCTTCAGCTTGTTGTATTTGCTCCTCTCCCCATTCTACATTGTCCCAAGCGTTATGATCCCAAACCTCAGAGTTGTCATTCAAGGTTCTCTTACCAAATTCGAACGGATCATCCCTTCCAAGTCGGCTTGGAAGTGCTTTTGAATTAGAGCTGTCAGTTTCTTTCTCGTGCGCAATCGTCTCGGAAGCTTCTTCCTGAATTTCTTGAGTCATAGCTGTCAGCTCATCTCTATCGTGCTGCTTAGTCTTGCCTAAGCGAAGGTTCATCGACCACCTCTAAATCTTCAACATCGTCCGGCGTAGATCCAGGTCTTAAATCCACGTTGGTTTCAGTAAATGTGGATTTTTCGACTCTTGGTTGATCCTCTTTTGATTCATCATCATCTTTTGATTCATCATCCTTTTTTGGTTCATCATCTTCTTTTGGTTCATCATCTTTCTCAGATTCCTCGTACTCTTTTGAAGCCTCAAGGGAGATGTCTTCCTTTGGAACAGACTCGCTTACCTCAGTCTTGTCAGGTGAATTGGCTGCTGTATTCGCAGAGACAGGTTCGGCGTCAGCTATGGTGGCAGAGGAGCGCTGCACCTTGGGAGGTTCAACATTTTCGTCACTCTTACGTGTCGCAGAAGGCTCTTCTTTGACTTTATCAGTTGTAATTGTCTCAAACTTTTTAATTAAGTCAGCCACACCCATTTTCCAGATGTTGTTTTATGATGCGTGTTCTTCTTTGTTGGATCATTCTGACAAATTTTTTCCATTTATACCAATTAGCGCTTTTCAACTATAGCGAATACCCAAATTTCTGATGAGCTTCCTAATCACATGATCTGTGAAGAACTGGTCATCATACGTCAGACTGGTTCCTAAAAGACCTTGCGTGCTAGACAAGCGATGTTCATGCTCTTCGAGATATTCCAAGGTTAACATGACGAATTCGCCTTCTCGATCCAGCAGGGTCCGTCTGCAGCAGTTAAACTGTGAATCAGCATTTCTGGCAGGTGTTTACAGGCAGTTTGCCCCTGAAAGATACACACACTGTCACTCCGACTGTTATTCAGTCATAAGAGTCACAAAAGATATGAGGTAGTCTCTGTCATGCGAAATAGAGATGAGAGGTTTCGTTCCAGGGCCCTCGATATATTGTTTGTAAAACTTTGAACCCGTCCAAGGATCAGTATCGAACCGTTCATCGAATCGTAATACTGGCACTCCGTTGCCCTGATTTGTTTTATAGACAAGCCTGGTGTATACACTTTGAGCTGGCGGGATCATGTTATGGGGAACAAAACATGATAGTGCTTTATAAGTTGATTCCTTTGCAGCCCAAATTCCACCGACGTACGTGACCACTTTTGCATCGGCAATGTCCCGCTGTTTCAGCAAGGATTCCAATTTGCTCAGCTCTACAGGGTGCATGAACTTTTTGGCGATCTTGTAGAATCTCGAGCGAGGTAACTCGGGATTGACCGCATATTTCTGTAAAAGCTTGTTTATTCTGGGTAGGTAAATGATGTCTGTTCCTATTCCGAGTAGCCTGCCCTTGCTCAGGACATGATTCATTGGTCGTGTGGCTTTGAGGCCTCGTTATTATATTTAACAAACAAAACGTTAACTTTCAAAAGTACTCAGTTCAAAATAAGAAAACGCGCTGTGCTCGGGCGGCTTGATTTCGAAGAAACCTGCGTTATAACGTCTCTATATACTTAGTATATAGCCACAAGAAACGAGCAACCGCACTTGTCTCACATAAGCTTGAACAGCAGAAATATCTGCTAGTCATTGCGGTTTGATGATCACAACGAAAACTCTTCAATGAACTCTGTAACCAAGCTTAGCAAATGATCTTGGGCATCCTTCTCGACTACAAGATGCGAGGCGTTCTTCACGTACCCGGAATTCTTTGACCAATATTGGTGGTTACTTGCAGCCTCCCATCTCTTCAGAAGATGGGCCTTGTCAACGTTTTTGGGAACATATTCATCCTTCTCGTTCTCCAAGACCAAAAATGGTCTAGCGAGCTTACCAAATGTCGATTTCAGGAAGTCGTCTGACAGATCACTGGAGAAATAGTCATCGTCACCACCGGGTACTATGAGCGAGCACCATCTGTAGGCATTAAGCGGCGCATTGAACACGGCCTTGCAGTGCTCTGGAGTTAGCAGCTGGTCACCCTTACCGGCCTTGACCAGCTGCACGGCGGTTTCGGTTAGGCGTGACAGAAGTTGGGGGTCCAGAGTCGCCCCGAAGATCTCCCTGTCAGAGACAGGCGCATCTAGAATGCCCGCGTCAACAGTGCTTGGGAAACGCATTAGATAGTGCATGACATCTTGCGAGCCAGTAGATCGCCCAAAAATTATGATTTTGCGCCTGCCCTTTGACTTGAGATACTCAACCAGGTTCTTGATGTCCTTGACATCCTGGTCCAGTGACTCGACACCGAACATCTTATAGCTACTGTTCATTTGAATGTTGATCACAGAGTACCCATACTTGGCAACTGCTGTCGCCAGAAGCGGCGCGTATGCAACAGTCAATAAGCCATCCGACAAGCCACCTATAATAATGATGACATTTGGTAAACCGACAGGTTCAAATTCGAATGCAACCTGATAGGAGTAGTGATGCAAGATACCTGGATAAGACATGGTTGCCCGGAGGCTTCGTGAGGCTTGTTGCTGTAGTCGACTTGACTCACGTTAAGTTTCTTGGATAAAGGCCGCTATGCAACCCTAAGACACCATCCCGCGGAAGAATCCACGAAGCTGCAGAGAGCACGTGAGGGTAACGATCGCCGTCGGACTTGCAGATAATCAAACAGCACTATTTGTTTGTCGCCTACAATTCTGCAATTGCAGCCTGTCCAAAGTACTTTTAGTATTCATTCAATCGCCTCCACACCCAGCTTAGCCACCGAGCAATGAACTGAGCAGGGGGACGCAACTCCGACAAGTCCGCTCAGTCTCCTCTGTTGATGACCAGCTAGACACTCGGGCACCGAGACACCGACAGAGATGCTCCTTTTCCCTCTGGAGGGGATACATTCACCGATATTAGGGGACTCTCAATAGCTCGCTCTTGTCGGTTTGTGATGTGTCTGCGACATTTTCACCCCAGCGCTTAAGCACTTCCAGCGTCCGTTACATCTACGTCACTCCCGATGGGCTATGGTAGACAAAAAAGTGAAGTGCAGGAAACAGAACGCTCTCTCTAACGGTGCTGGTCAGGTATATTCCTTGCTCTTGTTGCCGTTTAATTCTCTCGAGCTGTGATGATGTTTTCTAAGAAGGAGCTGGGCGCTTAGAGCACATCCGGGTTTAATCTACTTTCGCCGCGCAAGTTACCCGACTCTCGACCGAAGATGAAAGTTGGAGTAACTCAAGAAGGGGAGGGATGATCTTAAATACGCACAGCCGCCGACTCGCTTGAGCCTATATAAGCATAGTAGGAAGAGGATCTTTGTTTCAGAAAGTCAAAGCCAGTAAGAGGCCAAAAAATAAAATATTGTTACGATGAAAAAGGGACCAAGCACCAGTTCTGGGTCAGTTTTGGCAGGGGACACGTTAAAAAGGCTTATAATAGGCATGCATGCAAACTGCATAGGTTTGCAACTCCAGGGTGTGAGCTTGAGATCGTACGCCCGGGTGCTTTTAAGACATCTGATAAGGGTGGCAAGATCTCCGGTTTCGCACTTGGAACATAGGATACGGGCACGGCTTTTGCTCTTTTCCCTCGGTCTATCCGGGATCACTGTAGTGTCAAGTGTGGCGTATGGGGCAGCTTTGCTGGTAAGTAAGATCTATTCGCTCTACAAAAACTCAAGAGCGCATGGCAGAAAGTACATGTTGCCTCGTGTGAGGTCCCAAACGCAGCTGACCAGCGGGGGGAGGATCATGTATATACCGGTGGACAAGTTTCCCTCGGAGGTGACGGGCAGCAAATCGTTGAGGGCTAAATCCAAGGAGATGGTCGTGGTGAAGCCGATCGCAGAGAGCAAAAGAGTCTTCATACCGCCAAGGGATGATGACATCATAGAGCATGATAAGTATGTGTTCAAAAATGTTGAATTGGGAAGTGACAGAAACTCACAGATATTTTACTCCAAATTCTTGAACCAAATGCACGTTTTGTCAAGAATCCTGATACCGTCCGTCATGGACAAGAATTCCATGCTTCTAGTCTTCCAAATATTTTTCTTAGTCATGAGAACTTGGCTGTCACTTTTCGTGGCTAAACTAGACGGTCAAATTGTGAGAGACATCATTGCTGGCAACGGTAAGAGATTTGTTTTGGATATAGCATGCTGGTTCCTAATAGCTTTGCCTGCTTCTTACACTAATAGCGCCATCAAATTATTGCAAAGGAAGCTGAGTTTGAACTTCAGGGTCTATTTGACTCGTTACATTCATGACATGTATTTAGACAAAAATTTGGCATTTTACAAGATAATCTTCGACTCAAAATCTAATAACTCAGTGATCAAGAACATCGACAATTCGATCACAAGCGACGTATCCAGATTCTGTGACGCCACTTGCTCGGTTTTTGCGAACATTGCCAAGCCGGTTATAGACCTGGTTTTCTTTTCATTCTATCTACGCGATAATTTGGGAAGCATCGGAGTTCTTGGAATATTTGTTAATTACTTCATAACAGGTTATTTGTTAAGAAGGTGCACGCCACCTTTAGGGAGCTTGGCAAGTAGTAAATCAAGTGCAGATGGGAACTACTACAACTACCATCTAAGTTTGATAAACAACAACGAAGAAATCGCATTTTACCAGGGCACAGAAGTCGAAAAATCGAAAGTGCTAGAGCTTTACGAAATCTTGATGGAACGCACACTCAACATTGACAAAAAAAAATTCAATTATAACGTCATTGAAGATTACATTTTAAAGTACACATGGTCGGGCTTGGGCTACGTTTTCGCGTCTATACCCATTGTTTTAACCACACTTTCAACAGGCATAAATTCAGAGGACAGTAATATGAAAGAATTCATCGTTAATAAAAGGTTGATGCTATCCCTGGCAGATGCAGGCTCACGGTTGATGCATTCTATCAAAGACATATCTCAGCTGACAGGGTATACAAATAGAATATTCACGCTCTTGTGTACATTGCATAGGGTGCACTCAAGACAATTCGGCTATGGAGCTATTAGTCCTGCGCCTAAATTAGTCTCCGCGATAGACCTGAAAAGAGCTGATAGCAGCTCCAGTGAGAATAAACATGAAATAATTCAAGGCACGATTCAAAGAAATTTCAATGGTGTCAGGGTAGAGAATATTGATGTCATCGTGCCTTCTGTGCGAGCTGGAGAAGGTACAAAACTGATCAAAAAATTAACCTTCCAAATTCCTCCTCATATTGAGGCATCACCTTCAAACGTTAACTCTGTTCAAGATCTGAAAAAGGTGTTCGACGCTAACTTACCATTTTTCGACGGACCAGGTTCTAGTTTATTAATATTGGGACCTAACAGTTGTGGCAAAAGTTCTGTTCAACGTATAATAGCAGAAATTTGGCCGGTTTATAATAAAAATGGTTTGCTCTCTGTGCCTTCCGAAGGAAACTTATTCTGTGTGCCACAGAAACCTTACTTTACTAGAGGTGGTACCTTGAGAGACCAAATAATCTATCCGCTATCATCTGATGATTTTTTTGATAGAGGTTTCAAGGATAAGCATCTAGTCCAAATCCTTAAAGAAGTTCACCTGGAGTATTTACTCAAGAGAGACAAAGGGTGGTCTTATCTTGATGCAGTAGCTGATTGGAAGGATCTATTGAGTGGAGGTGAAAAGCAAAGAATGAATTTCGCTCGAATCATGTTCCACAAACCAAGATTTGTTGTGTTAGACGAGGCAACAAATGCAATTAGTGCAGATATGGAGGATTATCTTTTCAATCTGTTGAAAAGATATAGATTTAATTTCATTAGCATCTCCCAAAGACCTTCACTAATAAAATATCACGATCTGCTATTGGAAATAACAGATCAGTCAACAGGGTCATGGCAGCTACAAGCACTTGGAACAGACGAGGCTATTACATCAATAGACCATGAAATAGATGAATTATCTCAAAAACTTGCCAATGTTCACGAGTGGGAATTAGAGCGGGAACAGCTAAGAGGAAAACTTGCCGTTATTTGAAGCAATTACTTATTTTTAGGAGTAGACCATGGCATAACTCCGCTTATATAGTTGTCGAAAAACTTTTCATCATCATCGAAAGATATTTCTAGATCAAACAGGCTTACATTATGATATCCGGGATACCTGTTGAATGGATTTCTGCTTCTCTTTTTTGAAGCCAAAGAGGTTCGAGATCCATACCAGTCAACGGCAAATAATTTTAAAGCATTCCTATGCTCCAACATTTTCAAATCATTATAATATTGGTCCAATTGCTGCGCTGAGTAGTTTGTCGGCAAAGGGTCGACACCCACATAATTTATATGCTCCTTAGGGAAATCGATAGCTTTCGCATGATAGTCCAAGAATCTTGTTTCTTTGAATCCAAATCCCACTATCGTAATGTCAGTAGGGTATTCATGCTTCAGTTGTTTGAACCTATAGATGGAAAATAGTAAGTTTTCAAATGAGTCCAAAGCAAACTCCTCTGTAGCGATGCTATTAAGAAACAATTCATCCAATGTTGTTTCTTTGCGGATTAGGATAGAGTTTATTTTTTGCAAGTAGTTTATAATATCGTCATCATTAAAGACCTCGGATACGGCTTTCCAATTTTTCTGGTACTCATCTATTAGCTTGTACATTAGCAAATAATAACTTTGAGCTTCCGAAATGCAACGGGCTTGCGGTTTCGTTTGAGAACCACTGAACACCACTAAAGATTCGTTTGAGAGATTATCAGCGATTAGGTGAATTGCCTTTAGGCCATGTTTGATGAACGCAAGATGGTCATTTCCTTCGTATTGGAATGGTGCCAAAAACCAATGATCAGACAACTGCCCAAAATTCAAAAAGTCATGATCAAATAACGAGTGCTTCCATATAGAGTGACAAGGGACAATTATCAACCCAGACTTTTTTATGGGGAGCATTGCAAGTCACGCTGTTTCGAATTTTATGTATAGTTTCCAGGTCTTTACGTGGAAATAAAAAATGTCGCTGCGGTGCAATATATGAAAAAGAATGATCGGATATTCTAATAATATACAAATGTAATATAAATTTGAAAGTGACCTATTTAAAATCCTTATAGGTCCATTTTTCTGTGATTTTTGGTCTGATTTTCTTGGATTTTCTCATCTTCACACGAGATTCAACCTTACCTGTACTTTGTAGCTTTCTGAGCTGATCACGAAGTAGGCTCCCTTCTGGTCTCAATTTTCTCAAAGAATCAGATAATTCGTCCGACAACTTTGCTTCAAAGTTTTCTTCCAACACATTGTGTTTCGAATTCAACTTGGACTTTTTATTCTTATCCTTTTTGGCCTCTGGAGCATTTTTCTTTTGTTCTTCTAGTTGAACCTGCATTTCAATCTCCTCTAGTTTTTCAAGTTCACGAACCTTTGACTTCAAATCTTTTAATTCTTCATGCAGTTTGACCTTTTCTTCATGTCGTCTTGCCTTGTTTCTTTGATACTTGGTTTTCTTTTTATTTTTCACAACATCGTTTACCGACAACCTAAGAAGATCTGCGCTACTTTCCTCCTCATTGCCTGCTACATTTTCGACTTTCTCTGCTTGCTCTTCTTCAGATGTCGAATCTTCTTCCTCACTATCATCGAGAACTTCCATTAATCTTCTGATCTTTTCCCTGTATTCTCTCATAGCAATCTTGTTGTCCTCTATAGCCTTCTCCCGCTTATATTCGTCGTCGATCAACTCAGACCACTCTTCTTTATCAGGATTATAAGATTTCCCTCCATGAGGAACTTCATCTAGATCTTTGATCTTGACCGGTGTCAAATTTAAGGTTTCCGGCTTGACAGAAGCAATAGACCAGCCAGAGGTGGATTTTTTTAGTAGGTCTTCCGGCACTGTAACATTCTTCTTGAAATCCAACTTAATACCTGCTGGTGTAACGAATGTGGTAGCTTCGGTCGTATCGTCCCAAAGATCAATTTTTTTGAATCGGGATAGCCCATCTTTTGCCATACGATGCTTGGCTTTCGATTCGCCATCTATTTTACCTGCCAGAGCTAATAATTTTCTGACCTCTTTCTTAGAAACATTCTGAATCTTATGCTTTGAAGCGCTGTCCTGTTTGACATGCTTAATGGCACCAACTTTAGACTTCGTTTTAATGGCGTCCAAAATTTCTCTACTTTTCAAATTTTTTTTAATTTGCTTCCTTTTGATCAATTTATTTTTCAAGCTAGTATCCCCAGTCTCATCAACTTCGAAAAGTGCAGTATCCTTAAGATCACCGATGCTTGCAGTACCATGGGTAATTTCAAGTTCTTTCTTGTCTGCTATAGATTGTTCGATATCGGTCAAATCGATGTTCTTCCTCCAAGCCTTCTTACCCTTACGGGAAGATTGCTTATACTGAGCTGGCCTCTTGCTGATAGTTTCAGGAGCCATTACAAATCTTAAATATGATGATCAACCCAAGTAACTATGAACCTAGGGGTCTTTTTGGTTAAGATTGTGAAAGCTCATCTTTTCAAAGCTCATCGCCATTTTTTTATTTGGAAAATTTTATTCTACGTACCTAAGCGCGCCAGGTCAGGGAAGCCCGCACGGGCGACCCTGCAAGAGATAGTAAAATGGAAATTATAGTATGAAAAATGAACATTATTTCAGCAGTATTTGCTAATTCAAACATAAAAAATAGATAAAGGTAGTAAATGTTATGTCGAGAAAATGATTAAGGAGGGCCATGTCAGAGCAATTAATCTATAATCGTGAGAATAATTAAAAAGTAGCGAAAAAATAAAATAGAAAGGGATAAATACTGCACGTAACAGTTTGCATTTTCTGTTTTTCTTCCCACTCCCCAAGATACCAGTCTATAAGACAATCTCTTTTTCATTGTCCCACAAGGGCCTTTGAAATCTCCAATGTAAACTTGAGATGAGTTTCTTGTTCTCTTTATCATCGATTAATGTACCACTTGGAGCATTCTTCAACGACAAATTGTTTAACGAGCAAAGTTTCTTGAAGATATCATCGGCATCGGGTGTGTAAACTGCATTATCTGGTTGAGGCGAATAATCAACGTCCTTGAACCACCTTCTTTGCCAGCTAACACCTTTCGATTCTTCGTCCTTTCTCATTTCTCTTTGCCTTTCTTCTAATTCTGTCTTTGTCTGTGAGATCAAATCGAAATCTCCCGCCTTGATAGCGGCGGCGACATCCTTCCAAGCCTTTCTACTTTCTAAGAAATGTTGCTCTTCTATTGGTTTAACCTTCAAATGCTCCGCAGGGGTTCTTGTCGCATCATAAAAGAGAGCTGATTCTGTTTGATTCTTCTTCAAGATCTTCGAAGACCCAGACCATTGGCCAGATATTGTGTAAATCGCATTCTCTTTGGCCTTGGACTCCTTACTGTTTTTATAAATTCTTGCCTTGAATGAATTCTTCTTACCAGAGAAATAACCTCTGCCGGAATATTCTAGAACACAAGTTAATCCCGAGGATGACTGAATGTACGATTTACCTTCTAATTCAACAAATGGTGATGCGACTAGAATACCCTCGATATGTAAAGGCGGTAAAGTAATCAAGTAAGAGTCGTTGGCCAACTCCAGCAAAGCATGGCCGTATTGCTTCACACTGAGCATCAAAGATTTGGAGAAAGAAGATTTGATCCGGTTGTAACCTTCCATCTTGACGTTGTTCTTATCGTTAAAAATAGAATAGGCCGTAATGGGGGGATGGTGAGAGACCTGTTCACTTAATAAAACGGTGGAACCGAATTCAGGGTGTTCTCTATTTTCCCACTCTCCCACAAATACCTCTCCTAGGAAGGGATTTAATGGTTTCTTCTCGGTGCCCATCGACTCGCTACGTGAACAATATTGAGATTTTAATGTGGAAATGAACCATTTAACTACTGCCAACAGACGTGCCATCTCTAGAGACTCGACCTCTTCATCTTGCTGGGCCGTTTTTTCCTTGTAGTTCTTCTCGTTGATCAAAGCAGGCTCTAAAAACAAGTCTGGATGTTCCGCCCAATATTGGGAAAATTCAGATAAGGATGTTGGTGATAGGATAAATGGAGGGGCAGACAAAGAGGAAAGATCTCCGTTAAAAGATGCAATTGACTTCAAGAAAGAAGTCCATGAAGAAGAGCTAGCGTATTGCGACATATTGGCTTGCCTTGTCTCAATGTGTATGGTAAAGGGGGGTGTAAATCACTTTAATTTAGATGAAGACAACGAGATACCTAAAATAAAAGCAGAAGTGCTAGTTAACTAGAAGTACCAAGCTAGCGAGCACCGATCAGACAAATGAACCACCTAAAGTTCTCCGAAAGTTAAAAATTCAGCAAAAGTGGAACTTGCCAAAGTTGCAGAAAGATTGATATTTGGGCTTAGTTTCCTCGCTTTGTCGACGAAAGCTGTACGGACAAAAAACTCGTACAATAAAATCGCGCCTAAGGAAAACGTGACAGAAGAAGTTTCGTTGAGTACTCCGGTAAAGGAGTAATTAAATTGGAATGCAGACTTCAGACCTCGGATTACCCTCGCTGAACGTCGTCGCGAAATTGCAAGAAACAGGCTTGATGATGGCACACAACATTTTCGCCGCCAGCGCTTGAGGATCAGCAGTAAGATATATAACCCAGTCGCCATCGCTTCGCTTATGCGGAATCGCTCTTTCAAAGCATCGGTTTCACCTTTGTGCCAATCCCTCGTGTTTTCTTCGCTGATGAGCTAGGTGTTTCTCATATCATCTTCGTTTAATTCCTGCAAATGTGCTGCAGACCTTCGGACCCTTTATCAAGCCTTTGTTTGGTTGGGGTTGAAATTGCATGCAAAACCAAAGATGAATTCCAGAAGGCGCAGCAACTGTGAGTGCAAATTAACCGCAGAAATATGTTTAAAGGATGAATATGTCGTGCACTAGACATGGTGACTCCTGCAGTGATTTATGGGATGGCTGACCCCAAGACCTGTCAGACAAGCTTCGCCATGATTCATTCTATTCCTTTTTTACGTGGTCGATCTCATACCTCTGGTAGCCTTTTGTCTAGAGGTGCATTTGTGGGCGCGGTGAGGCTCTTTCAGCGTTTTCCCTTGGCAATTCAGCGCCATATTACAGATTTTCTCTCTTCTTAAAAGGACCCCCCTGGCTGTGATCAATATGCAAGCTGTTCCTCTTGACTAAGGCTTGCTTGGGCGTTGGACTGCACTGGCAAAATCTCTCGCTGTGCATTCTTCTAGTCATTGAAAGGTAAAGGGCTGGTGTCGCTGACTCCGTTAGCCGCCCAGGCGCTGCGCGTTACACCCCAAGAGGGGACGGGTAACAGCTGGATACCGACCTAGCCCAACAAAATCTAAACACAGTGTTATGTTAGGACTATGTAGTGCTGTACAATATAATTCAGCTCCAGTCTATGTGATTGTGATGCGAGGCTACATAATTTATTTAGCTCCCCGTACCGGCGGCCTTGACCAGGCAAAACCGAATATCGCACAGGTATCCCGTCATTTCATGAGCATGCTAATAGTTCTTAGAGCCTTACGTGCAGAACAATTGGTCTGAATGCAAGAAGGTTCTTTTTAGCACATGCCGCAGGCCCTGGTAGTATGATTGAATAGCTCTTAATTAGTGCATTTTTCGTACATAGTTACCCAGAAACGGTAACCCTTCTCTTCGAGTAAGAACCTCGATGCCTTCCCTTCGGTAGAGCTCTCAGTAGGCGTTCTTGCTGGCAGCTCGACGCTTGGTGGCAGAAATAGTGACAGTCTGTCGTTTGAGGCTTCGCGAAATTTTGTCTCCAGGTGCAGTCTGTGTAAAAAAGTGTCCATCTGCGGAACGGGCGTCGAGTCCGCCGTTTGGATCTTGGTGATGAGCCAATGGTCTGTGATCTCGTAACTCTGATTGTATATTTGGCCGCCGCCAATTATGTATATAGTTTCCAGGCGGTCCCCCATCTGCTGCTTTAGCTTTTCCACGCCTTGCACCAGAGAATTACTGTGATAGCATCCATCTTGCTGGGACAAGGTGCTTGTGAAGTCCCTAGAGACTATTACGTTGATTCGATTTGGCAGTGGGCGGAACTTAGATGGTATCGACTCCCATGTCTTCCTCCCCATAACAACGGCGTTCGTTTTCTCGGGGTCCCTCGTTATCGTCGTAACCTGCTTAAAATACTTCATCTCCTTAGATAATCTCCACGGCAGCGTACCCTGGAAGCCTATCCCCATGTCGGGGATGAGGCAGGCCACGATTCCTACAACTGGTATTTTTGACATCTTTTCTTGGAGGATTTTTAAAATTCATAATTCTAAGGCAGTGTTTGCACATTTTTTCTCACGTAAATATATATACATTCATATGCGCGAAGAGCTTGAAAAATCGAGAGTAGAATATTGCAACACTTGTAACATTTCACAAGCAAAGCAGGATAAACAAGCATGTCGGTGAGAACATCAAGCCATGTCATAACTTCTGCTATAGGCGACCCTATTGAGCTAGTTGTTACGCTGCCGCAGGACACAGCCGGTAAGAAAGCCCCAATAACGATCGCTTTCGGATTTCAGGCTGAAAAATCGCATCTGCCCAAATTAGCATGCTACCATTACGCATTACCGAGTCGAGACGGCAGCGAAATCGTGGGAACAACGTTGTTGGACACCAGCAACGATTGGATCAGAGATGTGACAAGACAAACCGCAACGGCCGTATCTAAGAAGTTCAGCGTCCCCTGCTATGTGACATGGGCCACGGAACCCAACCAAGGATACAACTCCATAAATCAAATACACGTAGTCAAGGAGAGCATTAACTTTATAAATGAATTACGTAAATAAAATGTTAAGCTTAGATCTTTAATTCGACCACCAAACCTTTGGTAGCACTAACTAAAAAAAAGGGTTAACTTGTCAGACTGCCATTCGCGCCCACCCAGGAATTTCTATCCCTCCTAAAAGAAGTACATAGACTGGGCCAAGATCATCGCGCCTATTTAAATAAGCAAGGACTATACCCGTTGTGCAAGCACATCGGGTAAATTTCCGAGCCTAAAATTGCAACAGGCAAAACAAAATGTTAAAATGATAGATGACCGAACCGCTAAGGGTTGCGGATCAAGCTATTTGTTTCAAAGCATTTATTTTCTCACTCTAGGGCACGAAGGTTATGTCACTCATCAACCAAGTTGGATTCAGTGGCTCTTGTGAAGAGTCAAAGAGTGACGATTCCTATAGAAATGATCCTACTGTAGAATGTGTTAGTTAAATTTCCGCACTTTGAAATCAATTGTAGGCCGCTGTGACATAATAATGGGTATAAAACATACTGAAGTACGTCGACACAGATTTTAAATAGAATTGAAATGAAAGATAGAGGGACATTAAGAAAGACATGATGGTTTTGGGCTCCTTATATACCTTTCTGTTTGAGATGAGCATCAAATTTTTCAGAAGCCCTAAACAGAACATGGACCAAAAAAGCAATTCTGAAAGGTGTACGGGCTTACTCACTTCCTAAAGGTAGGGTGACTTCGAGATTCAAGCGGCGTTGAAAGTGAGACGCCTTGAACTTCAGGTGACTGCTGCATCCGTGCATACGTGCTACACCCGTGCCTCATGTAGTTGTTTTTCAATTTGCATCTTTAAATTTTTAAATCTGTGACCGCACGCAAGCGCGCTCAGGAGGCACCCCCAAGTGGGACCAGACAGGGCGACAAGCGCCCAATGCCGAGTGCTCTGACAGAAACAGCATCCTTGTGGGAGTACCTCTGGCCACCGCTCGCAGCCTGGTGGGTTCTCATCTCTGCCTAGCAGGTCTCACTTACCTGTGTCCTGGCGGGGCTCGCTGACTACGTCGTTGCACAACCTTCAGTACCTCGCTGACGAATTCTGGTGTTCCATCCTATCATGAGATATTCAGAATAGATTGGTATATGGATACTTGTTGGTGGTTGTTCTCGAAGTAAAGGAGCACGTTAGAACCAAGTAAACAAAAGATGGCTGAATCCCATAGATGTATGTTTGAATATAGAGCTTAAGCAATCTGGAAACCAGTGGACAAACTTATGATATACCGAACTGACGATCGTGGCAAGATTAATTGATCAAGTGAACAAGCACCCGTATGGAAGAGTTCTCGAGTAAAAATGGATGAACACCTGGAGCAAGCACTCGTGTGTGAGCAGGGATAAAAATATTCGACATGCCCGCTTTTGGGCGCGTGAAGTGTACGGTCGTCCGTGGTAGGGTGTAACATTTGTTCCCATAGATTAAAATGATTTAAGGAATATCTACTAACTTTCTCATTCTTTATTATAGTGTACGTCAAAGGTAAGCATTTATCCTACCAAAGATCTAAGAGAGTTAACAACCCTAACGTCTCTTTGATCAAGATCGAAGGTGTTGCTACTCCACAAGAAGCTCAATTCTACTTGGGTAAACGTGTTGCTTATGTTTACAGAGCATCCAAGGAAATCAGAGGTTCCAAGATCAGAGTCATTTGGGGTAAAGTAACTAGATCTCATGGTAACTCCGGTGTTGTCAGAGCTACTTTCAGAAACAACTTACCAGCAAAGACTTTCGGTGCTTCTGTCAGAATCTTCTTGTACCCATCTACCATCTAAGCAAGTTGATATTGTATAAGTATTCTCTAGTTCAATATTTTATTAGTTTCCTAATGCAAAATACATATTTAGAACTTTTTATGGTGTAATTCCAACTAATTATAAAATTGGCTATCTCGACATTAAAGTTAAAATGGAAACTAAAAATACACAATACGTAGAATAAAAACAAAATTCATAGTCTCATACTTCTTCTCTTAAAAAAGTCTATTACTTTCCTTGCTGTGGATTGATCGCCCGTATTTCTTTGCTGTGGTTGAGCGTGTGCACGCTGCTGGCTATCGCCTAGACTCGAAACCATGACAGACTGTCGATAGGTGTTCCCAGAATATCCACTGGTGTTTGTGGTTCTTGAACTTATCCTGGTCTTTGATTGGCTACTCGAAGGATGGCGTAGGTTTGGATGGTCTTTCTCAGTAAGCGCCGGCGTTGCTGGACTACTCCTAGTTTTGCTATTGTTCGCTTGACTTTGGGAGGAGGCTTGCCTAGAACTGCTTGAACTCTTATTGACACTTGGTATCGCAGACGTAGGCGCGATGCCCTGCGCTGTTGCCATTCCTTGAGGCTTTGAGGAAACTGATGCAGATGATGATGAGGGATTTCGAGAAGAAGGCTTGGCAGCAGGCGCAACAACACTCTTAGAATCGGTTGATGTAAGGCTTGATTTGGAAGCGTTGTGTGTCGAATAAAACGATAAAAAGCTAAACCTTTTCTTATCCAGCTTATTTTCCACTACCAGTTGTTCAACTGTCTTGTCAGATAAAGGGGAGTTAGATTTTTCTGTACTAGCCTTGGAATTGCCGCCGGAGCTTTTCTTGATCGTGACCGTTTTATCATTCAGAAAGCTATCCTCCGTCTCTTCAGTGACTGGGCTGAAAACTTTCTCTCCGACGATGGCACTGAAACGACGACTCTGTCCACGTTTTCGATGGTCGGCATCTTCGACTTGCTCATTTATTCTTCGAGTGATGGTTTCACCATCCTTTTGAGATCTTATTAAATCGCCAGACACACTCTGTAAATCCAAGGATGGCTTACTGACGGAGAACGACTTCGAAGGCAGCATTTTGGGTACATGGTCAAAAGACGATGAAAATTTCTGGTCAGGGGATAGTGATGGAGTCGAATCAAATGGCGTTTGCTCAGTAGTCATATTATAGATTGAGGATCCGTTGATGGTTGGCATGGTGGGTGAGCTGCCACTATTCTCACCTGTGGACGAGGGATGATATGATGTGGGCCTTGGCTTCCGATGTTGAGACGCGAGAGCATGGTAAGGTCCATTGTTACTTCCTTGTGTGCCTTTACTCTTGAATGCATTGTAATTATTATTTTGAGAAGATTTGAGGGTCGTTGGGATAGATGGTTCGTTAGTTCCTGAAGAAGCTGTTGATATGATATTGAAAGTTGGAATATCTTTAGCAGGGCTTGTTTCTATAATTACGCTGGTTTTGTTCATCAGAGAAGATACGTTAGCTGAATTTCCGGAATGCGTGTTAGATCTTTGGACGAGAAAAGCCGGCGTGCCCCTGCTACCATTTGGATGATGTACCTTTTGTAAATGCAAAAATGATTCATGCTGTAAATTATGTTCACGTTCAGCGTCAACCACGGCCTGTAGAGCAATCG
Organism: Zygotorulaspora florentina; assembly: GCA_003671575.3. Lineage (NCBI taxonomy): Eukaryota > Fungi > Ascomycota > Saccharomycetes > Saccharomycetales > Saccharomycetaceae > Zygotorulaspora > Zygotorulaspora florentina. The sequence goes on along the minus strand of PPJY03000001.1, from coordinate 1,100,847 downwards.
AGGCAGCAGAATTGCTTCTACTATGTCTATTACCTCTAACAGGTGAATGTCGTTTTTCAGGTGAGGGAGGAGAAGGCTTGGTTATTACATGAGACTGCGACTCCTGGGGTGGAGCTGGTAAATTTACCAGGGTCGAGTCTATGACCAAAGAGTCTCTCTTTTCCCCCTTAGAGCTTGTTGATGATGTTGAGCAACTCGATTGAGGTCTTGCGGATCTTTGACCGTTAAGTCTTGGAGGTCGAAAAACATCTTTTGAAAGCATGGTTCTGTCCCACTCTTCGGGGGTAATTGTCAAAAACGGCATGTGAGGTTTGATCCATTCATGTCGTTGAATATTTCTCAATGTTATTCTTTTTTTGGGATCTGAGACAAGGATTCGTCGCAAAAGGTCTCTAGGCAAAGGAGTAACATACTCAGGGAATTTCAATGAGGTTCTTGTGATATAGTGATATAATTTTGCAATATCATTTCCATCTGGATTCTTTGGATCGTCATCCCATGGCAAATAGCCCGCGAGCATTGCATATAAAATGATCCCACACGACCAAACGTCGGCTTTTCTAGCTTCGTAAGGTTTTGTGCTAACAACTAATTCGGGTGCGGCATAGCAAGGCGATCCACATGAAGTTTTCATTAATTCATTATGTTGAAAAAACTCATTGACGAACCCAAAGTCTGTGATAATCAAATTCTCATGTTTGTCCAGTAGTAAATTCTCTAATTTTAAATCTCTATGCACCAGACCTTTCGAATGCATATACTGCACACCACTGGTAAGCTGTGCAAATAATCTACAGGCTACACCTTCTTTCAATCTTCTCTTTTTCTGTATGTACTTGTAAAATTCTCCCCCGGAAGCATACTCGAGAACAATACCGATATATTTAGAATTTTGTAAAACCTCTTCCAATTTAACAATGTTCGGATGGCTTAAATGCTTTAATGCATTGATTTCGCGGTATACCTTAACTTCTTTATCCGAATTCTTTGGTATCGTATCTCTTCTAATTAACTTGATGGCAACTTGTTTCGGAACTTCTGTCGAGGAAGTTGAGGATTGCTTAGACCAGCCTAATTTTACTTTACCGAACTCACCCTCTCCAAGAGTTGAGCCTAATATGTAAGGTCCAAACGTAACATGCTTTCTTTTCTGTCTAGCCTGCGCGTTTGTTCCACCATTGGAATGATTAATTGTCGTATTATTCGATAAAACACCTGTCTCACCACCGTAGTAAGTGTAACGTTTTGGTATCGATGCCATAAAGAAGACGGGCGAGAGTTCCTCTCGATGGTGTATAGCGATAATAAATGGATATTCCCAACTTTTCGGAAATTGCTCGCTTCGAATTTTAATGCTCAACTGTCTTATTCTTTCAACCTAAGAGTCAAGTAGTAGTCCACGTTTACAATAATGTGATGTATCCTATAAACTTTGGAGCCCCTTTCGTAACGCGTAATCGGACGTTAAACCACTCGAGATAAACAACAATCCAACAACTCAGGAAACTATCACAAGATTGAAACTCTTCCTTTGGAATGGACACAAAACTAAATAAAACTCAAAAATGGAGACCTATAAGTTTACCCCTTCAGTTGACGCGCTTGTTGGTAGCTCAATCGCCAATATGTCTTGCTTGTTTCTGTACGCTATTGAAATTCTTTACCGTTTGTTTACGTTTCGAATCTTAATTACGCATCTCTCCTACTTTTAGATTTTTCCTTCTTTTGGAATCCTTTCATCGCCGTTTTTGTTTACCTATTGGCGTAGTAGGTCACATGTTGTTGGTACGGCTTGATGGAACCAAAATTTCAATCGATGCTATATAAAAGACTTTTAGGTCTATGTCAGTGCCATGACCATGCCATGGATTCCCATCGGGCCATGAATGTGTCTTGTGATACGGGGCCAGATGAACTACTCATTACCGTCGCAAGCTTTTCCGACACCAGGCTAATTGATGAGCGTTGATATATGAACAGACATTAAAGCGTAATTACATACCGGTATATGCATTATACATGATCCTATGTACAAGAAGATTGTCATTTGGATTTCGTTAGACAGTTGTTCAGTTATCGTTAGATTTGACAATGCCAACCTTTGCTGGTCTGATGACCCTGTTGTTTAGCGTGAAACCAATTTGCTGGACATGGAAGATGGAGCCAGGTTCTTTGTCAGGTTGAGGCAGCTCGAAAGTAGCCTCGTGTTTATTTGGATCGAATTGTTCCCCGACTGGGTCCAATTTTTCAATACCATGTCTTTTTAATGTCTTTTCGAAAACGTCTCTCGTCATCTTAACACCGGTGTAAAGATCGTTTATCTCCTTGGATTTCTCGACGTCTTCTTGCTTGAAGGCGTTTAGCGCATGGCCAAAATTGTCAACAGATTCGAGCAGATCCTTTGCAAATTTCTGAAGTGCAAAGTCTTTAGCCTTTTGAACATCTTTCTTCGTGACTTCTTGAAGATTTCTAAAATCTGCCACAGATCTCAATAGTCTGTCTTTTAACTCGACATTCTCCTTGTTCTTGATTTCAAGCTTGCTTTCAAGTTCTTCAATTTTCTTTTGATCCGGAGTCAGAGTGCTATCGCTTGAGCTATTGTTTTCCTCCTTAGCAGTATCACTCTCTTTTTTAACTTCCTCAGAGTAAAATCTAAGGCTTGTGTAAACACTTTGGGGGCGTTGCCTGACGTTGTTAATAAATGGGAGGCAACCACGGCTCCCTAAGGTTACTGCCCTTTTAGGAGTAAGCTTAGCAACGGTAGAAAAAGCTCTCATTACTATGGACTGTTAAGAAGATGCTAGATTCTTAAAGATGTTTGAAAATGAACAGTTAACAGGATTAGTGGGCGTAAAGTTGAGGCAGCATTCCAGTCTAATTTGGACAATTGGTTGACATTGCTTGATGGAAGCGAAGTGAAAAAACGGCCATTCTTAATCGTCCCCGACGAAGAGTGAATCTATCGTACACCAATTATCAAGACAATCATTTGACATCATAGCGAGTTGTTGAACTGCTCTCCTTAGTAAAGATTCGCTTCCGCTATATATGTTTATGTTATGTTTAAATTGCGCGCCTACATATCATTATCCCAGCATTTATTGATGAACTTTTCCATATTGACCTTTTTTTTCATTTGACCTTGAATCCATGGATGTTGTATCATTTGTCTTGGGGAAGGCCTTTCCCTAGTGTCTTTTTTCAAACAATACTCGATGAAGGATTTGAAAGCCTTGCTCCAAGTAATGTTCAACTCTGGCTCGTCCCTCAAGACAGGCGTGAATGTTAGAATTACGGTTAGTAATTCTATCGGAGCAATATTCGGGGTCATCTGGTCGCGACCGAATGGGAAATGACCTTGTGCAACCTCAAGGAGTGTGAGCCCGAGTGACCATACATCGCATGTGACACTGTACGGTTGGCCTTGAATTCTCTCTGGAGCCATGTAGAAGGAAGTACCTGTGAATGTCGTAGCCAACGAATTTACGGCCTCGCCGCTAACTCCAAAATCACATAATTTGACTTGACCCTTTTCATTCAAAAGTATATTCTGGGGCTTAATATCTCTGTGAATTATCTTCCTTTCATGCAAATATGACAGCCCTCTTAAAACAGCTTCAGCGATTTTACCCAGTACTTTTTCGCTGATACGTCCACCCCGTTCAATGAGATTCTTGTACACTGCATCCAATGACTTGCCTCCCATGTATTCCATCGCAATATAAATTGTCGAATTTTGTTGGTCCGAAAACATTCCATAATATCTGACGATGTAATCCGATTCAAAGCTCTTGTTAAACTGCAGCTCCCTAAAGATTTGTTTTTGATACTCTGGGTCGGTGTTCAATGTATTTATTGTTTTAAGAGCAAAGATTTTTGCACCCTGCTTCAATCTACATTTTGCAACAGACCCGCCGGCACCTTCGCCTAGTATTCCGAGAGTTACTATCTCATCTTTCAAATGCGGATGTTGCCAAAGCTCTTCTTCCAACTCATCAACGTCTTTGCCTGACATAGTTTGCTCTGTGATTTGAGTATTTTTTTTCAATGGACTGTTGTTGTTGCTACTATGCTCATAGGAGGATATGAGAGTTGATGAGTAGGACTCGCCCGATTCATTATGTTCTTTTCTTGAGAATGGCAGCCCCGTGTCGCTTTTCCTATCATCATCTTTGTTCGTATTTTTATCAATTGTATCATTATCATTGCAGTTGCTCATTTCCCTCATATTTGAATTGCTTTGGTTTCCATTCATCTTGTTTGTATCACTCAATGAGCTTTCCGAAGTCAGCTGTAAATTTTGTATAGAATTCGACAAGGAATCTGTTGTATTGGGGGAGGATCTTGATTTTGCTGTTGAGCTACTTGCCAGCACCAGTGGTGGCAAAGGTGGTGGGGCAGGTCTTCTTTTCAAAGTCTTGATAGTGGACGAAGACGTCGATGAAGAAGCTGAAAGTGGCTGTTGCTGACTGCCACACTTGAGGGTGACACTCGACGAAGCCGAAGGGGGCATGGAGGGCGAGATCGAAGACATTGGCCTATCGTTATTGTGCGTAGTATTCAACGAAAGAAACACACTCTCGCTGTTACCATTATTGACGTTCCCTTCTATGCTGTTATTGGCGTTCGTGTTCATATTCCTCCCAATTGGCGGGAGTGTTAGCTTTGGTGACTTGCTGTTGCGTCTAATGGACTCCGGTGGTCTGAATAAGGAAGCCATTGCCAACTTATCCCCTTAGTAAAGTAGCTGTAGCACTCTATCGAAACTGTGAATTGCGCGGAACAATAATCAGTTTCGTGATTAAAAACCGTATATTCGACGATGTAATAACGAAAGAATGGTTCTCTACGAGTAACTAGAGAACAAAGTATGCTCTGGTCACTAAATTTATGAAATCGCGTCTAGTGAACTTCGGTTTTAATAGCTGCAGGTGATACTTTTGGACTGGGGCTGTGGATTTGATGATCTGTATGATCTACTAGTTCACACATTACCCTGCCGGATTCTCTGAGAAACTTCCGGGCCGGTGACTAAGAACACCTACAGTGTGAGGTAACAAGCTACCATATTTAAAAGATGATTGATAGTCTCGAAGAGATTCAGTTAATGGTTGTAAAAGAGTCCAGCTGCATTGTTTTCTTGATAGGGGAGTTAACGACATCATTGACGAGGATGTAAAATGTTAGCTCAACGTTAGACTTCAAACGAGAGATAAAATGAGAGAAGTTCATTTATGCTGAAGAAGAAAGGACCCAAAAGCTTATTAAATAATGCGTTGCAACCTTATCAGTGTAAAAGATCTTTTTTGGATTTTACATATGCCTATGCCTATGCCTGTATAGGGTGCTGGTCGCTCAATCGACGATGATATCGCGTTAAAGGCTTTGATTAGTATTTTTGGATCAAAACCATTGAAAGTCGGACAAGTTTCATCAGAGATCCGGATTTCCACGGTTTCACTCTTTTATTCTGAAGCGACGGGCACTTGGATTTAGTAACAAGCTTCGAAGACAGAAGTGGAACACATTTAGGTCGTGCCAATGACTCAGATAGAGATAGGTTTTTTGGCGCTCAAGCATGAAAGTTTTTGCAGGTGGACTCAGATCTCAAAGACTCATCGGTGTTTATACTTAGGTATTATTAGTTACAAAAGTTTTAAGGCCATAATTCGAATTTCAAAAACCATCTCCCTTAACGATACTAAATTCGCCTATCTCTTCCCAAATGTTCATAGAATCGTATCCCCGAAAGTTTACACTATTAAAATACCCCGACTAAATTCAAACGTATGAACCATGGAATCTATTTGGTGCGTAGCAGTGGGCGCCCTTCTTTCATTTAAAGAGACCACGGTTTACATATTTCTTAAAATTGAGGATGCCATAAGTGTCGTCGTATATTTTACAAACTTACATCAACTACATCTCCATCTTGCTAATCTCAGAAGATACAGCGGCAAGACTACCAGGGCTTGTCAAGTATGGCAAATAACCACCCGCCTCAAGCTCAAGTGCGAGGCTAAATTATCCATTGGTTGCAAAACTGCACGACGAATTCCACCGCAGGTCGTCAGTGAAATCACTTCAGGCTGCCTGAATTTTGTATTCATTCGTGCCACGGAAGTCATTGGATGTGCGAGAACATCAAGAAAGAACTTTCCGCATTCAAGAGCGAATAGCTTTTCGATGGTTCATCTACAAGGGAAGATGTCAGCAACACAATGTCAGTCATCTTGTTCAAGAACTCAGTAACTGTTTGACGCCAAGTTGAAGGACCTCGAGATTCTCCATGCTGGGCTCTAGCCCTGGGCACTCGCGGGCATTGCAGTCCGTGGTGAATTGAAAGTTTACATAGAATAAATATCCGGGCAGATGCACAAGGGTCACCCGGCTAGATAGGCGAGGAATAGCCTTAGAAAACAGAGCTTGAAAAATCGATGACAATCGTCCGGAAGGTCACTCGTAGTGGGAGGCCAGATAATATAGAGTGCTTCCACTGTTGAATATGAGCGAATCTAAGGAAGACGCTGCCAATTTGCTTGCCTCTTTGAAGATTGATGGCAAGAAAGAAGCAGGGAAGCAAGATAATGCCTTAAAACCCACTGAAGAAGATAAAGGCGAGGAGAAGAAAGAAAGTAAAGCGGATGAGAGAACGGTAGATTCCAATCTTGTCAAGTCTGAATATGAGGTGAAGGTGAATCTCGCAGATATACAAGCCGACCCGAATTCACCGCTATATAGTGTCAAATCTTTCGAAGAGCTGGGGCTCTCTCCCGAACTATTGAAAGGTTTGTATGCAATGAAATTTCAGAAACCTTCAAAAATTCAAGAAATAGCATTACCTTTGTTACTGAATAATCCACCAAGGAATATGATCGCACAATCGCAATCAGGTACTGGTAAAACTGCAGCCTTCTCGCTGACCATGTTAACAAGGGTTGACCTCTCCCTCGGAGACGTAACCCAAGGTATATGTTTAGCACCATCAAGAGAACTGGCAAGACAAACACTAGAGGTTGTCCAAGAAATGGGTAAATTTACCAAAATCACCACACAACTTATCGTACCAGATTCATTCGCAAAGAACCAACCTATCAACGCAAATATTGTAGTGGGAACTCCCGGAACAATTCTAGATTTAATGCGTAGGAAATTGATCCAGCTGAACCAGGTCAGAATTTTTGTGTTGGACGAGGCTGATAATATGTTAGATAAACAGGGTTTAGGTGATCAATGTATCCGTGTCAAGAAATTCTTGCCCAAGTCAACACAGTTGGTTCTGTTCAGTGCAACTTTCGATGACAAGGTCAGGGAATATGCCAAGAAGATTGTGCCAGATGCCAACACTCTAGAATTGCAAAGAAATGAAGTCAATGTGGAGGCTATCAAACAGTTATACATGGATTGTAAAAGCGAGACAGATAAATACGAAGTGCTATGTGAACTCTATGGGCTAATGACCATTGGTTCCTCTATTATTTTCGTCTCTACTAAAAACACTGCGAATGTTTTGTACGGTAAACTGAAGCAAGAAGGCCATCAGGTCTCCATCTTGCACGGTGATTTGCAGACGCAGGAAAGAGATAGACTGATCGACGATTTCAGAAACGGAAAATCAAAGGTTCTTATCACAACAAATGTTCTTGCCAGAGGTATCGATATTCCAACAGTTTCGATGGTTGTTAACTACGATTTGCCTACTCTACCAAATGGTCAGCCAGACCCCTCCACATATATCCATAGAATTGGCAGAACCGGTAGATTCGGCAGAAAAGGTGTTGCGATTTCTTTTGTTCACGATAAGAAATCCTACACCGTGTTATCGGCAATTCAGAAGTATTTCGGTGATATCGAAATGACTCGTGTCCCCACGGATGATTGGGATGAAGTCGAAAAAATCGTCAAGAAGACGCTCAAGGAATAGATAGTCCAAGTTTGTACTTACTTACTCCAACTTTAATTTACGTAAATCAAGTAATAGCGCATTGCAATACTGTAGCGTGCATTTATGCGTATTTAAACTCTTGAAGCAAAAACGAAATAGGAGTTACCCAATTCAGCCGAAACTCTTATTTTGTGCACGGCAAAAAAAAGGTATAAAAGGATCATCACATCCGAAGCACGGTACGTTTCTAACCAGAGTCCTACAAAAACACTTCCCAAACTACATATAAAATTAACATCATCTCATCATGGACAGCGAAAAGATTGTTTCCATTGTTTTAGGTATGCACTAGCATTTTACGATTGAGTTAAGGGTCCCTGAGCTTTTTTTACTAACGCCACACGTGTTTTTGCAGCTATCTTCCTACCACCTCTATCTGTGTTTATGACTCATGGATTCGGTTCTGAGTTCATCATCGATCTAATCTTGACCATCCTAGTGTTTTTCCCTGGTATGGTTTACGCTTTGTACTTGGCTTTCAAGTACTAAGTACGGAGAACTGGTCGCTGGTTTCATATTCTACATTTTTCAATATTTCAATATTTTAATTCTTTAATATTTCTGTATAGTTGTAGTATTATAACTATTATTTACATGAAACTATACAGTGTTCATAACTGAGGGGCCATCATCTCCATTAGGGGTGATTGGATAAATGCAACGCCAGCAATGAAGAATACTCCGTTAAACGTAATGGTGTACAGCGGAGATTCCTTGAACTTTTGAAAAGTCGATTTGGATTGTTCTGCTCCATTTGCAGCGCCAGGTGCAACGCCAAACATACCAGACATCTTTTCTATTGTGATATTCTAAACTTTGTGTGTTGTAAAGGGCGTAGCAGAATGCTGTCCAAGTTAAGTTGATTGATAAATTTTCTCTAATAAATTGCAAAAATTATAGTCGTGCTCAGTGATGATTTTAGCAATCATTAGATTGTAAGCAATGGAAGTCTGTGTATATTAAGTGCAAAAACTACATAGTGTCCGTACGTACCCGTTGAATTTCGTATCGATCCAGCGATAGTTCAACGTCTGAATTTTTGGAGCGGCGTAACTTTGACATCTCCGCACTCGCGGTCAGCATGGTCAACTGAGCTGGATCGATTGCAAATATACTACCATTCCTCGACGAGCTGTGTCTTCTTGTTGTGACCTTGGACAAACTCACCAGGGAATAGTTGGATGACATTGAACCTGTGTCATCCAGCAGAGACTCTTTAGAGTCACGGAACGCGCTCAAGATACTAGTGTTTGAGCTTGCAGTCTCCTCTTCAATTTCTTTCTCTTGGATCTTCCAGGAATAAGACCCACCAGTTCTATGAATAATTCTAGAGTCTGGCAAACATCGATTTCTTATCAGATAGACTTGAAACCTTATAAAATAAACCATCAACCGAAACAAATATAGGGTGATGTCAAACACATACAGTGCTAGAACCGGCGATAACAGCAGGAACAGGCACGAATAGCAAGTGTATTGATAGATTCTGAACAATATTTTGAGCCCTTGCCAAACTTTCTCGATCATGTTGTGTATTTACTCTCTATCCTTTTGATCTAGCAAACAACAACAACAACAATAACAACAATGTACACCTATTAAAAAACAACGAAATAACAAATATAAACCAAACCAGCAAAAACCCGATGAAAAACTCTACCTATTCTTATAAAAGTCTTTATCTATGACCGATAAGTACATCAGCTACTCTTTGCTATTCTTTAATTGCTTAATTATCTTCTCATCACCATGTGAGATCAGTAAAATCCGCGAGCTCGCTTTGTGTGGTTTTTTTGGGAAAGAATTTTTAAGCGTCAAAAAGTGGACAGGGAATGTAGAGGGCACCACACATAAAAATTGAATTTTGTACATATGTATATAAATATAGTCATGTTTCTACTGTTTCTATGTTTCAATTCCTACATGTATATAAATCATACCGTCTTAGTAGCTTACGTAGATTTTTAAAGAGTAATAGGATGTAAAGATGGAGAAAAGGGGTTTCAGTCTACCCCTATCGCACTCAGTTCCAGTGTCCAGACCCTACGAATATGTAATCTTACGGGAATAGTAATCTTGTTCAAGCCATCATTGACGTCGTTCGGAGTCTTCAATTTGAGGATTTTCTTGTGGTCCGCACTCTTTTCGTCTGCCCAGGCACCGTAGACCTCAACAAGTAAGTCGATTTCCTCTTCGCCCCACCAACACTTACGCGCGGGTTTCCTCCAAAAAAGGAGTAATTTCGCATTAATGTCGGGCTTAGGTACTAGATCATACAGTTTGGGTACTTCGGGGTGTCTCTGCTTAGAGCTTGACCTTTGTGCCGACGATGATCTTGACCTGACGTTATCGGCCAATGCAGACAATCTTGACTTCCTTTTCTCTCCACGTGGTTTGTGGTGGCTAGCACCGTTAGATCCCGATACCGTAGGCGTTAGGGCGTGAGAAGAAGTCAGAACGGAGGAACTGTTGTTGTTAGAAGTGGAACGTGAAAGCGAAGTTGTCGAGACAGTAGAGCCCACTGGGGTCAACGAATTTTCGTGTGTCAACTTGACATCGTGTTCCCACTTGTTCCTAGCGATCTGGTATTTTTCTCTGAATTCCTCAGTGGTTTCATTAGCAATCCGGCACAAGGACAAGGAGCTTATAACTGTCTTGCCAGGCTCTTGTGTCCTGTTCCCCCACTTAGAAGATTTTTCAAAGCCGGATGAGCAAAGCATGTCCATCAAATGTTGCTCAGCAGGCCCCAACAGATTATCCTTTGGTTTCTTGTCAACACTCGTGGAGCTCATGTGATCCTGTTCCTTTGGTTTTTTTAATCTATTTGAAGAGTATAATCCTTTGAAAATAGAGGTCTTGTCCGTTAAATAGCTGCCAGCAGCTGTTTTAACTTGAGCCATTACATGATACAGTAAATCGTCGCTTGTTTCTTTACAATCAAATTGAAAGTCACTTTGTGGAACACAATAGTAATCCAAATCTTCTCTTAATACGATGATAGTTGGTTTTTCGTGCAAAATATCGTTTTCGCTATTCTGAGAAGCAGCAGCGTTCGAGCCACTGAAATTGAAAAAACCTCTGGCTGCCGAAGATAGTGGATGGTCTTTGCCGGAAGGAGATCTATCAAAAATCTTGTTAACAGGAAAGTTAACTAGATCATCATATGCCTTCGTGTAAGCCTCCATTATGTATTCAAAACAGTCAGGGGAGAAGTTAGATATGTAAACTTCATCCTCTGGTGTCAAGTTAGTTATAACTTGACCTTGACGATCCAAGAACACACCAGATGGAAACAAACATAGTAATAACGACTCTGGCAAAGACATAAGTTGGTCACGGGTAATATAATAATGGGTTTCCTGAATGTTGAGGTGGATTAAAGAACCACCATTATCTTCTTCGATCGCATGATCAGTACTATACCCTTCTTGGAGCCTTTGATCTTTTAGTAAACTGTTTCCACCAGTGTCTTGAGAGACTTGAGTGATAATATTTTCCATCTTGAATCAATATTCTAATTACACCTTATCACACACAAATAACCGTGTATCACTCGATTTGTACCTGAGTATTTTCAAAGCTTTCAAATTTTGTACAAGAATCGTTATATTCTTGTTAGCCCTTTCGATGTAGCCGCAGGATAAAAAACTTTCCTGAAAAACAGCCAATTAACGCAATACACGAGAAATTACTCTGTATATTTGTTTGGTATGGCACAAATTCGCAAAATCTTACTCTGGTAAGCAAGGTTGATCGTCTCTCTTTCAACAGCAAATGTCTTAATGTTCTTACTGTAATGTTCATCGATACCATTTTTTTTCTCACCTCCTTTCGTACTTTGTCTGTCAACTTACGACAGCGATAACGTCACTCAATACGTTATAAGGTTTGCGATAGATTGAATGATCAAAAAGGTGAGAGCTTTCGAAAGGCTTCAATGACCATGGTTAGTTCGCATTTATGTCCTTTGAGTATTAGTTGAATATCCTTGAACTCAATTGCCAACCGTCTGCCTTCTTGCTAGGCCCAGTTATCAACTATTCAAGTACAATGTAGGCCGACGGCATCTTCCTGCCGTTTTTTGCCAAAAACCTCAAGAAGCCGGCAGTTCACGGTTCAGCTCTTCAAGCTTCGGGATTGTTTCTGCTTATTCATGGCTAGTCATAGCTTCAGGCTCCCTTTGTGAGTTACGGCAGGGCCCATTATGGAATGTAACCCAGACACCCTTTGTTTGGGAAATATAAAAGCAGGTAGAAAATTTTTCGGCGGTTCATCGATTCAGTGATAAACTACTAGTCGAGAATCACTCAAGGCAAGCATTAGTCGCAGTGCGATTGGTAGTAGCCTTGTGGATTACGTAGATTCGACTAGCGGGGAACATACAAACAGCTGACATAAATCTTTGAAGGTTCAAAGATCTAAGTTGGTGGACAACGATTAATACATGATGAAATATACTTTCATTAACCTTATCTACATTATCTGACGAATTATTTAATTCAAGATAGAAAAAGATTGTTTTATTTATTTCTGAAAATCGATCATTCATATTGTAGTTCACATTAAATACATCATACCTAGTCAAGTGCAGGAGCTGCATTTACATTTCATCCTCGCTGTTTATCAAGAACTCGTCATCGTCTGCATTTCTGTTACCTTTCGCTTTCTCCGAGGAAGCCGCGACCTTTGTAGGCGTTGCGTTCAAAGGCTCTGGAGGAACCGGTTGCCATTTCTTCCGTGTTGATGCATCAGGTGTGTCGATATAGGTTGTTTGGGCTACAATCTTGCTCTCCTTTGGAGTGCCATGTACAGTGTTGCCTTTTTCAGATTTAATTTGTGGGGGTACATCGTCTTCTTCGTCCAATTCAGAACCTATGTCATCATTCTGTAAAGTAATCCCATGAGTTTCTAATGATTCCTCGCCAGCTTGGGCGCCAAATGAATTGAATCTACGTCTCTCTGGTTTTTTGGGAGCGTAGTTTTGAAGATTATCGCCGCTCTTTTGACCATATGATTCGTCATCATAAAATTCGTTTTGGCGTTCACTCTGCTCAGGATATTCTCCCACAATATTTTTCCTGAAGCCACTTAGCCATCCATTCAGTTTCGTGGCAGTCTCTTGGATGGAGCGATTCGCTTTTTCCTTCAATTCTGGTAGTTCCTTTTCCATGAACTGTGCCCATGAATCCTCATCGTCTCCATAAAGTTCTCTTTCCTCCTGAGGGCTCAAAGGCTGTTGGTTCCTTCTGTGACGCTCTCTAATTCTTTGCCTGCGAGCCTCGCGTTCTTGGGCACTTATTTGTCTAGCTGGGTTTCTTTCACGATGCTGATGTCTATTCTTATTGAATTCCTCATCAAGTTGGCGAGCCAGTAATTCATCTTGTTCCACTTGTGTTTGCTTTCTCCTTAGAGGCAATTCTGGAGCCTTTTGTTGCAAGGGCTGAGTGGGCAGTTCAATATCAGCGCCTGATTCTGGATCAGAGAGAAATAACAGCGCATTAAAGGCGGGATCCAACGCACCACAAGAAGCAATTATAACAGCTTTAACATATTTTTCATCGACGTTTGGAAAAGCTTCCTTCAGCTGAGTCAAGATTGGATTCTCCAAGGGCGTTTTTGGTGGCTCTGGAATTTCATTTGTCTTTTTTCTAGCAGGTAGCGGAGGGGTTACTTCCTTATCTTCCTCAGACTTCAGAGACTTGCTCGGATGGGCAGTTGTTTTCTCTACAGCGTTTTTATCTGGCGCTTCCGTCTCTGGATGTTCATTTGTAACTTCCTCTGTTGTGATGGTCTCGACTTCCTCTGAAACTGGTACCGCATTGTCGCTCTCCCCAATGGGAATATCATTCGCACTTGTATCAGCTTTGGTTGAAGACATTCGAATTTATGTGAATTATATGGGTTGATATGTAGGTGGTATCTAACGTCTCCGTTGTATCTTAACTTCTTTACGTCCAGGTGATGATCCCTTCCATAACCCCCTATTGTCACAATCAAGTACGTGTGGCTACAAAACATGATACATTTGTAAACCGTACGTAGTGAGAAATTGTTGATAGTGGGTAACTCCACTACATATGAATTGTTTCCTCGTCAGTATTATATCCCCAACATTAAGTATAGTTTGAGAACATAATGTTATCTTTTTCATCCATTACATCGAGTTTTTCATTTTCCTTAGTTGGTTGATGACCTTACTTCTTGGCCACTCACTTTTAGGATCTCCAACGGCTCTTCTAATGGCTGAGTCGTCAAGTCTCATGAACGGATTAAATTGAAGTTCATCATTCAGAGTAAACTTGCCAGTAGTAACTTCATGTTCCTGACAATAATCTGCCAAGGCGTCAAAAGCCTTATTATCACCTCTGTTTGGATAAATAGCTTTCCGAATGAAATCAACATTCCCTTGGGTATATTCATGCCCTGGAAAGATACGAGTAATTCCCCAGTTTGGCTCCTTGACACCTTTCAGAATTTTCTGATTTAGAGAAGAGTCCATTTCCTCGCCAGTCCCCTCAAAGAACCTACCACAGCCACCTGTGAACAGTGTATCACCAGTGAATATTGCCTGTTCGTTTGTTTGCGGGTCCACGACATGATAGCACACAGAATCCTGCGTGTGGCATGGGGTTCGGATGCATGTGATGTCTAAGTTCCCTAACTTATAGTGTTGCAAATCCGTTGGAATGTCGGTGACAACAGGTGAGGTGTGAGAGCCTCCTATCACTTTTATGGGGTGATCAGCTACATTGTTCAATGCTGCCAAAACCACAACATTTCCTCCAGAATGGTCGTAGTGATGATGTGTATTCACAACAGCCTGTATACTCTGTTTCTCCACGTTGCTCAATTTGGGCAAAACTTCTGCGGCCTCCGCTGGGTCAATTAACCATGATTTACTGCTGTCCTGTGTGCTTACTAAATAGCTGTAGTTGACCCCACCGGTCAACCACCTCATTTTAATTGGTTTAATATGCATTTTTCTGGTCTGCCTGAATATCATACAGTATGCTAGGGTCCACGGATACAAAACACTTGATATGCTGTTTTTAAATAGTAATCTCGTGTGGTCCAACTGAATGGTGCTGAAAATGATAGTTCCTATGTATTGCAGTTGATCAGTTTATTCATCTTAGCTACCGAAAGAAAGAGCAATGTATCTCCCCATGTGGAATATATTACGTAAATATTTTAGGGTAACACAGGGTAACGTTCAATTCCTAAATATTCAAGTCCGAGTCTTGATAAAATGACCATGGTAATAACTTATACTCGTTTTTCATAGTAGTAGCAATACCATTAATAAGTATCAATTACGGTCTGTGTGGAGTTATATCTCTAGATTATTATTTTGTTATTATTTATCTTTAGCTATTCTCCTCACTTGTAGCGTCGGGAAAATTTAATAATGTCTCCAAAATATTAATTACAAAAAAACAAAACCTCCGCCAGAACACAGAGAGCGACCTTCAAAATGTCCCTTCAGTAAGATTTTCCTTCCTATTTGAATATATAGTTTAGAGAGTGTGTACTATAAAGTAAGGTGTCAACATTTTATTTAGACTTCATAATTTTGTCGTGTTACATTTGGGACATTGACAGGCAGATCCGCATTTACACCTGCTCTGATTGCCAGACGAAGAAGCACAACAGCTTGAAAAATTGTTCTGGCAGGAGAGTGTAGCTGAAACGGTTGATGATGGCGGGGAAGTTGGAGCTTTGCTACTCTCCCAAGAATTGCAACATGCAGGGGCTGCTGGTTTTGACTTGCAGCAGGGCATAAAGGAAAGGAGACACGCGGAGTTGGGATCTATATGCACCTATTACTTCAATGAGAAAACGGAACTATGTCGTCCTGCTTTTTCCTTGGTCTTTTATAGTTTGTGACCCAGATTATTTGACGCCTTAACGATAAGATAAGATAGCATGTTTTCGTTTGGAGTTTCCTGATAGGGTAACTCTCTCGAAAAACTAATGGGATTGGCGGCTATTTCAAACTTCCTTTCGTAATAGCATCATAGCAGCTTCAACGTTCAGAAAAATAAATCAGAAGAAATGGTTTGCATGGTAGACGTGAAGCTGAGATTTAGTACTGTGCTATTAGTTCGAAGTGTTTTGAAGGAGGAACAACAGGATAGATTCAAAGGTGGCAAAGAATATGGAATCAAAGATGGGAACAAAGATGAGGATATAGAGCTGGCTGTTAGAAATAAAATGAGCTTATTTTACGCAGTGATCAGAGCTACCGTTGAGAAAAGGCTAGAGAAATATGCAGCATCAGAGCTGGAGAACTTGGTATTGACGTCGGTCGATTTTTTTGCCCAGGGCCATGGGAGCATGGAGATCTGCGAACCGCCTACTGCCGCACAAAATCATATTGTAAAGAGCCTAATAAAAGTAATCTTCCATCAGCTCACAGTCAATGCACCATCCGAGGCTATTAACGAGGCACACGCAAACTTGATATTTTCTCTATTCATCAAGAGGATTTCCTGCGACGTGTTTTTAGAAGATGCAGATATCTCGGGACGTATGGAATCAATTCGCACTCTTGAAGAACGTATAACGAAAATTCTTTGTAAAGAAAATGATGAATTTTCAAGCAACAGAGTTGAAGAGTTTATAAGCCGCGAAATGGGGGGATGTAGTGTACATCTGTTCTGCTGTTTGGAAGATCTTGAAGTTCAAAATGAGAATAGAATACTAGTTGACGACTTCGATAAAATAGATCTATACGGTGAAGGCAGTAATGATGAGGGAGATTCAGATGATGGGAACACACTAACCTCGCTTGGCTTAGGAAATCAACTTGCGAATAAAATTCAAATTAGTAAGCAGACTTTGTCCTTGGCAAAGTTCACACTACTGCCCTCGAAAGACCTAGATAATTTATGGGAATCATTATACTTTGAAGGTAATATTAAACAAAAAATGTACAGCTATGCGACGATTGCTTTAAAAATGGCCTCTTTATCAAATAGCAAGTTCGATAAGACCGAGGAGTCAAGTGCTGTATTCTCAAACAATAAGCTACTTCTAGTCCATGGACCTCCAGGCACCGGAAAAACGACAATTTGCAAAGCACTAGTGCAAAAACTATCGATAAGAAAAGAGTTCACGAGTGAGTTAGATCCAATAGACGCAATGCATAAGGGGATACTAGTGGAAATTTCGTGCTCAAGAATTTTTTCAAGGTGGTTTGGAGAATCATCCAAAAATCTTGTGAGTATATTCACTGATGTGGAAAACCTTTTGAAAGCTAACGAGAAAACAAATTCTTTTGTATGTTTGTTAATTGATGAAGTTGAAGCCATTGCATTCTCAAGAGATGACCTTTTGAACAAAAACGAATCCACTGATGGTGTCAGAGTCGTAAGTGCTCTTCTCACTCAATTGGATCGATTAAAGAAATACAATAATTTTCTTGTTTTAGCGACTTCTAATTTATTGAATTCACTAGATCCAGCATTCGTCGACAGGGCGGATGGGGTTTTCTATATTGGGAATCCATCGCAAAGCGGGATCTTCGAAATTCTCAATTCAAGCTTGAAAGATCTAATTATCCGAAACATCATATCATGTCCCAATAGCGAGCCAGGCATACTAGCAAATCAAAGCTATAAAGTAATAATGGGTCTGATCACAGCCGAGTGCCTTGTATGTCATACGCATATACTCTGAAATATGAAGTGCAAAGCCAAATTCACGCAAGAATTACTAACAACTCATTTTCAAACAAGACTCTCAATATAAGTGGTAGAACTCTCAGAAAATTGCCCTTACTTTGCCTCTCCGAGCATTTTAGTACTCTGCCAGTTCAACTGGACAAGTTCCTTCTAGCGCTCGCATTATCCGTTGCGAACATGACCGATCACCACCGATTACCACCACGTGTAACTCTTCAGCAATAAGTATTGCTTATCTCAATTTAGTTTGGTTTTTTGTTAGTGCGCTAAAATTTTGATTTTAACTTATTACACGAAGAAAAAATAAAAAAAAGTATCCGGAAGAAAATCTGCAGAAGAGCCAGTGAGACTTATCCATTGAAGTGTTGAAAAAACTCGACAATTTGTTATAACGTACAATTACTGAATCTTTGGTTTGTTCAAACAAATAAAAACCACCTAGAACATCGTCTTTTGGAATTTCATCCTTTCATATACTCGGGTTACCATATCCAATAGGTCTTTTCAATCGCCCTTTTTCATTTGAAGGTTTCCATTGATATCCGACTTAAAAACACTCTTCAACTGGGACCCCATTGCTCCTTTGGCTATTTTTCCGATCAAAAAACAAACAATGAACGCAGCAGCGCAAAATGACGGCCTGGGTACCAGCGAGAAGTCTCAATCACCACTAACATCTTTTCTAATGGCTATTTCTATGATTGCGGTATCTGAAATTGGTGATAAAACTTTTCTGATAGCCGCATTGATGGCAATGCGCCATGCAAGATGGTTAGTTTTTACCTCTGCGGCATCTTCCTTGGCTATTATGACTATTTTATCAGGTGTGGTTGGACATGCATCTGTTTCGTTTATCTCAGAACGTTACACAAAGTTCTTGGCTGGCATATTATTTTTGGTGTTTGGCTACAAATTAACACTAGAGGGTTTAGAAATGAGAAAAGACGCAGGCACGCAAGAAGAGATGGCAGAAGTTGAAGAGGAAATTGCGGCTCGTGACAACAGCTCAGTTAACGATATTGAGATGGGTGACTTCCTCAAATCTTCATCACTGAAATCGTCGTCAAGATTCTCCCTGGTCATATCATTCTTCAATAAACTCCAAAGAAAGGCTTCCATGATTCTATCACCTATCTGGGTTCATATTTTCATTATGATTTTCTTGGGTGAGTTTGGAGACCGATCACAAATAAGCATTGTCGCAATGGCTTCTGATAGTAATTATTGGTACGTTATAATCGGTGGAATCGTAGGTCACTTAGTTTGTACAGGCATCGCTGTTCTTGGTGGTAGGTTCTTAGCCACAAAGATCAGTATGAGAACCGTCACACTTGGTGGCGCTCTTTCATTTTTCCTCTTTGCCATTTGGTACATCTATGAAGCATTTACCAGCGAATAGTTCAAATGAATACCAATTCATGACAAAATAGTTTGCATTAAGAATCCAATGTTCTCTTTTTAGCTTCCTTATATATTTATTGATAAATCCATTAGAGAACCTTAGCTTCTCATTTCAAGAATTCATCACTGCATCTTTTATAAAATTCTTTCGAACTATTCTTTTAATTTCTTCGTCTGTAGCTCTATCCAATTTTTCTAACTTCCCTTTTAAGGAGCGTTTCATATTCCTTATCGTTTCGTTTTCATTAGTCTCAGCTTTTGACTTCTGATACTTGTGATCTTCCTTCGTCGCAAAAGCAGATATAATTTTATCAGCAGTCTGCTTGAAGTCTCGCAAGGCGTCATGCTCAATCTTATGAGACAGATCCTCTACTGTAGAGCCTTTATAGTCGGCTGGTATTTTTCTGCCACTCTTAAAGTTTCTATTCACCAATTCGATCTTCGTTTTCTTATTTGTTAAACTGGTTCCAGGGTCATCTTTTATGTAACGAGTCTTGAGATCTGCCAACTTCCGTTTTCTGGCGCTAACTTGATCGCTAAGTGATGACATTTCACAAATACGTAAACCAGACCTCAAAGATTGTGTCTTTATAGAATTAGTCCTATCAACTATTTATTTCGCCTTGTCAGGACAACCTTCAAGTCCATATAGTATTTCGGGAAGAAATATGAAAAACAATAATGATGAAGCGGCTCGGTCATCTCTACTTGAATTTTTGAAAAAAATATATATAATATCTAAATCACTAAATAAATATTCATGAAAATCTAACGCAATGTTTTGATGAAATTATCCAAATTGTATTCTTCTTCGTACTGAGATGAATCCCACAATTCTTTTAGATCACCAACCGCTTCCTTAGCTTTACCACTTAACCCCGTTTCATTGGCAATATCGTCCATGCCTTTAGAGCCATCAGTCAAGAGTGATTGCTTGTCCTCATCATCCTGTGACGCAACGTTGTCGGTATCGAATAAGTCTAATAATTGATGAGTATCCATGGATGCTAACCCATTATTCTGCTGATTAACAACCGTTGATGCAATGTTCATCTTGAATTTTTGAAGACCCATGATTTTTTCTTCTAAGGTGCCTTTTGTGATAATTCTATAAACGTTAACAACTTTTTTTTGGCCCAGTCTATGTGCACGATCCATGGCCTGTAAATCACTCATCGGGTTCCAATCATGCTCAACAAATATAACAGTATCTGCTCCAGTTAAATTCAAACCTAGACCACCAACCTTTGTGGTCAACAATAAACAATCGATAGAAGGATCTTCGTTGAATTTCTTGACAACTTTTTGTCTGTCCCTTGGTTCAATACTTCCGTCCAACCTCATATACGTAACTGATGGCATATACCTTTTAAAGAGATCATTTTCGACCATATCTAACATATCTTTCAATTGACAAAAAATCAACGCACGATGCTGAGAAATGACATTTTCGCTTGGTAATAATTGATTTGAAGGTTCTTTTTTTTCCATATCCTGCTCACCAATCCCACATTCGAATAATAGATTACGAAGAGCCAATAGTTTTGGAGCATTAATGATATCATGCAGACCAAGGTGAGTTTGTTTCAAATAATCTTCAACCTGCATCAATTGAGGATGATCTGGCGAGAGGACCAGCGCTGGATGGTTACAGAGCTTTCTCATATATTGCAATGCTTGGAAAATATGCTGCTTGCTATCAACATCAGCTGTATTGGCAATATCTTTTTCTACAACATTTTTTTGTTTTTTGGAGAAATCTTGATATAATTGTTTCTGTAGATCACTTAGTTCACAAAAATAGTCCTGAATGATCTTTGGTGGAAGATCGGATAAAACATCTTCCTTTAGCCTTCTAAGCATGAACGGTAGTACCTGCTTATGCAATGCTTCTAAAGCCAGAGCACCTGCTTCTTGCTCCTTGGAGGACGTTTTGCTGTTTCTCGAAGCGGCTATGGGTTTGGCAAATCTTTCTTGAAACATCTTTTCTGTGCCCAAAAAACCGGGCATCAAGAAATCAAATAATGACCATAATTCTAAGACGTTATTTTGAATCGGGGTACCTGTCAAAATCAATCTGTGATTGGCGTTAATTTGTTTCACGGCTTTTGCCAGTTTTGATTGGGCGTTCTTGATGATATGGCCCTCATCCAGAACACAATAATTATAGTCCCATTTCTTGATAATTTCTAGATCATTTCTTGCGACATCATAGGAGGTGACAATTATATCTGCATCCGAAAGTTTGTCTCGTAGTGGAATACGAGTTGAAGGACCACCTGCATAAACAACGACGTTAAGAAAAGGAGAATATAGTTCAAATTCATTTTCCCAATGTCCTGTCAAAGAAGGCGGACATACGATTAACGAGGGGAGTGGTCGAGTTTCTACTGAGTTCGTTTTCTGATGATCCTCTTTTCTCAGGTACTGATCACTGGCTATGATACAAATAGTTTGAAGTGTTTTACCTAAACCCATATCATCACAAAGAATACCATGTAAATGATACTTGTTCAAAAACGCAAGCCAGTTGATACCGTCTTGTTGATATTTTCTCAATGTAGCCTTGATAGCAACAGGCAACTTAAATGGCTTCGCCTTGGAAGGATCCATCATTTGTTGTATAAAATCTCGTTCTCGTTCACGGCCAGCCATCAAATCATCAGGCAAGCCTTCAGGGTCGGCAATACCCGCCTCTAATGGAACAAGTTTAATAATAGATGCGAAAGTTGTCGTTGCTAAATTTCTCACACTATTATCGGAATCACTCATACGGCCCAATAATGGAACAATTAGAAATATCACATAAGGTAATATCTCTGTCCCCATAGAGCTTGAGAGGTGGTACACTAATTCAGTAGCACCCTGGCGATCAATTATGGAGCCTGCACTATTCATCAGAGGTAGAACCTCACGAATAACAAATGACATCACTTGAAGTGGAGATGTTTTGGCAAAATCAGCAAACAATCTAGCCGTCGAGTACCTGAAAACTGAAAAATCAGATTTTAAAAATTTCAAGAATACCGGGAATTTTGGAATTACTTCTTCCTTTTGTAGCTCAGAATCCATGAAACAGTAAGTCGCTCTTAAAATACCCAAAGCGTCAACAATTGACTGGCCCAAGTCATTATTCAAAGTTTCTTGATCTTGAATCTCGCTCAATTTACTCAAAGGGTCAAACAAACACATTTTGAATTGCGGGGCCTTGATCAATGTATCTTTTCCAAATTCCGTTAGAAGTTTGCTTAACGTGTATAAACCTCCTCTACGCTTTATTTGGGCATCCTCAGTCATTTTAATTACTCGGGCATCATCCTTGGCTGAGTTAATATTATATTCCTTGATCAAAGTAAGGATGATATCCTTACAGGAAGAGTTATCCGAGAATTCTGGGACTTCCGCTGTGTCCACACACAGGAACCCACAAAGGTTTTTCACAATCTTATTCGACACTTTTGTTTTCTCGTTACTAACTAGCTGCTCGATTAGGAAAATCACAGAGTCACCTGAAAGCTTCTGCAGCTTTTCATTTCTTTCTTCTTTGACGCTATCCATCAAAGAACGAATGATGGGATTCAGCTTGGCAGGAAGTCCTTCGTAACGTAAGGAGGCTGAAGCATAGTTCGCTAAAATAGAGCAACTACGGGCCTTCTTTGATTTCTGAGCAGCCTCAATTGCCAGTAAAACACGATATTTGGCATCTTCTAATGGTTTCTTGGCCAACAATTTGTATGAATTACTCATGGTTCTGAACATTTTATCGTAATATTCATTGTAAACCTTCTCTGCAAGCGCAATATTGAACGCCTCGGGCCCAGCTTCCGATTCACCTTGCACGACAACCGGAACGTTGGGCAGTTTGTGTTGAGGAAGCATCCCTACATCAACGAAGGTGGCTAGCAGGCTTTGACATTGAGTTCTTAAAGCCTTCAAACATGGCACTAATTCTCTAAAAACTGGCAACTTATCCGGGTTCAAAAGCTGATCGGTCACAATTGGACCAAATGTTTCTGGGACGAAAGTAGGAATGGATTCATTATCATGTGTCAACCACGAGGAGCAAAATTCTGAGACAATAACACAAGCAAGCATTCTCGGTGTTGCGTAAGTCAAATCCAAACAGCGAACTAATACGTTTCCAAAGAAGGATTTCAAAGTAGACTCTTGAAAAAACGATAATGTCAAACCGAATGCTCTGGCACCCATTACCCTAGTATTGGTGATTATTTCAGGTCCCAAAAGTGTGATATCTCCCGCGATCATTGGCGCATCTATGTTTACACGTTCATTATTCTTGGGAATAGGGATGTCCGATTCATGGGTTGCCTCTGATATACTTCTCTTTCGCTCCGGATGGAGCTGATAATGCTGAGAAGGCTTTAAGATGTACTGCGATTCCATGCTATAGCTTTTGCCACTTTCACCAATAGGTGTGTTCAACAAATGCAAAATTGGTTGTAGGTGTTTGCTTAATACATGGTCTAAAGTTTTTTCTGTATGTTTGAATTTGTAATCGTTGAGTAAAGAACAGTAAACCTGAAAAGACAGATTTAAAATATCTTCATGCTGTTCGAGTATTATGTTTTGGAATACCAGTCTAAAAACTCTCCCATTAAGCCAGTTTTTTGTGGAGTCATCCTGGATAGAAAGAAACGCGTCCAAAAGATTTAACACTGATTTTCTCACAGAGGAGATGGAGTGACGCAAAAAAGGATATAACTTGGGTACTAGGGATTTGAAGGACCATTCTGATGGATGCTGAATGGCCTTGTCCTTGAGAATGTCCAATACCTCTTGATGTTTACACAAGTTGGCCAAAAGATCCATTACAGACCCGACGCTAGACGACAGATCGTCATCTAAATGAGTTAAGGACAACCATATTGTTGTTAGCACATGGTCAATGGTATGCGAGTCTAATTTGACAAAATCGGTTGTTATCGGTGACAGTATTGCCGCAGCCACGCTTTGGACATCATCATCTGATTGATCGAGGCCATATAGGACAATTTTGACAACATTTGATAATAAATTATACGACATTAATAAATCTGTCTTAATGCTAACGAAATATCTTATACCGAGGAGACCACCATGAGTTGCTTCCCAAATTTTGTTGGGCAGGAGGACAAATTTTGGGTCCTGTAATACCAATTGTTCTAAAGAATTGAATATCTTAATCGAAAGGTCATCATCCAAATGAAGTAATAATGCAGCTAATGTTTGCGCCACAGATTCTCTTACTGGAGCAACAACGGTATCGTGTACATAATCACCGAATCGATCTAATGCAAAAATTGTGAGTAATTTTACGGAAGTATCTTCCAAAAAGTTCTTATTTCTTGTGTCGTTTTCCAGTCTACTTTTACCCTTAACTCGGCTGACGCTTGAGGCATGTTTTTTCAGAATTTCTCTCAAGCCCAGCGCAGCTCCATGTCTTTTTTCCCATGAGTCGTTCATTAAATTTTCAAGTAGAAGTTCATAAATACCCTGAAATTGCCATACGAGCCCCGCCACCCTTTGATGTTTCTCTAAGATCGGGGATATCATTGATTCAACCATAATCTTGTTTTCATCGGATTGATCCGTAATCTCCAACTTTGTGCTATTTGAAGTTGACCCATTCGACGAGAGATTGGAGTTGGTGCTCATCAAACTCTTCGAGATAGAGCTCTCAGACAAATCAACCGGTTTACTAATGGAATTTTTGGCCTGCATTTTCTTTTTTCTCTTTGCCATCGCTAGCATACGAGCAGATTTTTTGGATGCATTAGTAGCCGTAGGCCTTGAAAGATCACCATCGAGCTCCTGCTTAACATCCCCGTAGGCTGTTGCAGACTCACCATTGTTCGTTTTCAACTGCTTTTTTAGGTTACCATCTTCATTATCATTAAAATTGTTGAGACTTGAAGCCAACAAAATTTTCTTTGACTTCAGCAGCTCATGAAGGTTCCATTGCGACAGTGAGCAAAGTCGCTCATCGTCCTGGAACATTTCGTTTCTGTCTTCTTGACTTATTTCCTCTAGTTTCATTTGGATCTCCTTCTCTATTTTAACCTTGGCATTCTTGGCTCCAAATTCAGGTTCAGCCTCCTCGGTATCTTCCCCATTATCATTATCGTCCTCAAAATTCGGATCCCATATGGGTGCGTGCTGGACAATAGCGCCCACCGCTCTTGCTGCCGTGACTCGAGTCTCCCACTTTTTGACCAGCAAAAACGGGTACACCCTCGAAAGCAACGATAATATGTCCTCAGGGTGCTGTTTCGCAAGGTCACCCATTTGATCTGCTGCCATATTCCTAACAAACTGTGTTGAACCCGTCTCTAACAGGATAACCTGTCGATCCAGCCTCGATACCTGTGAAGTCATTGCTTCTATGCTATATGCCCGTAATGATGCTAAAATATATAGTTACAACCGCTACTCAGACGTACGCTTTTATGATTCGTATGCCTTTAAAGCGATGAATGGAAATAACCGCCGAGCTTATTTGTATGTGGTGTTTGGAGATGCAAAGGAATAGTGTAACCCGGCTTACGTACACTGTGATATGATTTTCCACTTTCTGTTTCTATTTTTCGCGTAGGTTTCGGTTCGAGTTCGATTATGGGTTTCCACAAAATGTATTGCTTTTATATGAAAGGCCGATTGAACAGAATTTGCAGAATTGGAAGGCTAAAGGGGAGAAGAAAAAAAAAATTCATACAGCAAACACCAAAATTTTTCTTTTAACTAGAGACGCGTCTCTGCCGGACTAGAGGTAAAAATTAATAGGTTTTAAAGACATGCATGCAAAACATTATCGTGAGTTGCTCTAACTACTAAGTTAGAGAGCGAGTAGTTTCGGCGATAACTGTAGCTCATCCGCGCATCATCAGCCATACCATACTCACTCATGAGCTATCACCTTATGTCGGGTAACTTGCGCGTCCATAATTGCTTTCGTGGTGTATGGGCGTACAATCCCTTGGTAAGTCATTACCCGCATAATGAAAAATTCTTGTTTAGTCACAGGTGTATTCTGAAGATATTAATTAAGATTATCGAAGATATGACTGCAATATTTTGATGTATAGGATAGCAGAGTATACACAATGTCCGTCTCCTCTAACCCATATGCACCAAATGTTGCTGATTTGGTTTCTAATGTCAGAAGCTTTAAAATCATCGAATCTACCTTGAGAGAGGGTGAGCAGTTTGCCAATGCGTTTTTTGACACTGAGAAGAAAATCGAAATTGCGAAAGCCTTGGACGAGTTCGGGGTTGATTATATCGAGTTAACTTCGCCTGTTGCATCCGAGCAATCAAGAAAGGATTGTGAGGCAATTTGTAAATTAGGATTGAAGGCAAAAATCTTGACGCATATCCGTTGTCATATGGACGATGCCAGAGTTGCTGTCGAAACAGGTGTCGATGGTGTCGATGTTGTCATTGGAACCTCAAAGTTTTTGAGGCAGTATTCGCACGGGAAGGATATGAACTACATCGCAAAAAGCGCAGTTGAAGTTATTGAATTTGTTAAATCAAAAGGTTTGGAAATTAGATTCTCCTCTGAAGATTCGTTTAGATCTGATATTGTTGATCTACTGAATATTTACAAGACTGTGGATAATATTGGTGTAAACAGAGTTGGAATTGCTGATACTGTTGGCTGTGCCAACCCAAGACAAGTTTACGAATTAGTGAGATCTTTGAAGAGCGTTGTTTCTTGTGATATTGAATGTCATTTCCATGATGATACTGGTTGTGCCATTGGTAACGCATACTCTGCACTGGAAGCGGGTGCTAGCCTAATTGATACCTGTGTTCTGGGGATCGGTGAAAGGAACGGTATTGTGCCATTGGGTGGGTTCATGGCAAGAATGATCGTTTCTGCTCCTGAGTACGTCAAGTCCAAGTATAACTTGAAAAAACTGCGTGACTTGGAGACTCTTGTTGCGGAGGCCGTGGAGGTTAACCTACCATTTAATAACCCGATTACTGGGTTCTGCGCTTTCACCCATAAGGCGGGGATCCATGCAAAGGCCATCTTGGCAAACCCATCCACATACGAAATTCTCAACCCTGAAGATTTCGGTATCAACAGATACATCCACTTCGCAAATAGGTTGACTGGTTGGAATGCCATTAAATCAAGAGTGGAGCAACTAAATTTGCATTTAACAGATGATCAAGTCAAGGAAGTCACCGCGAAGATCAAACAAATGGGAGATATTAGACCGCTAGGTATCGACGATGTGGACTCTATTATCAAAGACTATCATTCAGAGCTGTAACTCATGTACCGATAAGTACATGCTTTGTAGAATATGGAGTTCTGTATATTTTTTTAGATATTCCAGATGAAAGAATAGTTATGACTGCCTGTTTTACATACATCTCTACACCTCGAAAAACCTTTACATTATACTATGAAATATGCATCCAGTCTTTTTCAAGCGAACGACATGTACCGAACTGCGCGAAGGCCTGCCCGTTCCGTTGGGCGAGTCTAGCAACCGCTCGATGAATTCCTGGCATGTATAAATTTCAAATCCAAGCCAAATCACACATTTGAGTCTCTCTTCCATCACAGTAAGAAATCAAGACTAAGCAACAATGCCAAGTACGTATTAACAATACTTTATTTCCTGCTGATTATGGAAACTCGCAACTTAGATGTTGGCGACTCCAGAGGTTCGGGTCCTCATAGATATTTTGAGTTTATCATATTCTCTTATATTCTTCATTCCCTGCTTTCATAGAGCACCACAGAGCTTTCACAGATTGAATACAAACCGTCTTTGCGTTGAACTCCCGACACTTCAGGCAATAGACTTTTCAATTTCTGTAGAGCCGATTGGAACTTTTTCCAAGGACCAGTTCTGAATCTGTAGGTGCCTCGTGTTATGCGGAGATATTTGAAGAATGTAACTGTAATATAAGCTCTAATATTTATGTGTGTACTTCTTGAATCTCTTGAGCGGTGTTTAAAGAGCTATTTGACTAACATAATCTGTATTATTTTAGGAGCTCCAAGAACTTACTCTAAGACTTACTCTACCCCAAAGAGACCTTACGAATCTTCTCGTTTGGACGCTGAATTGAAGCTTGCCGGTGAATTCGGTTTGAAGAACAAGAGAGAGATTTACAGAATCACTTTCCAACTTTCTAAGATTCGTCGTGCTGCCAGAGATTTGTTGACCAGAGACGAAAAAGATCCAAAGAGATTATTCGAAGGTAACGCTTTGATCAGAAGATTAGTCAGAATCGGTGTTTTGTCTGAAGACAGAAAGAAACTGGATTATGTCTTGGCTTTGAAAATCGAAGATTTCTTGGAAAGAAGACTACAAACCCAAGTTTACAAACTTGGTTTGGCCAAATCTGTTCACCACGCCAGAGTCTTGATTAGTCAAAGACACATTGCCGTCGGTAAGCAAATCGTCAACATTCCATCTTTCATGGTTAGATTGGACTCTGAGAAGCACATTGACTTTGCTCCAACCTCTCCATTCGGTGGTGGTAGACCAGGTAGAGTTGCTAGAAGAAGCGCTTCCAAGGGCTCTGAAGGTGCCGAAGAAGCTGCTGAAGATGAGGAATAAGCACATTGTTATGGATTTAGATTTACATTAATTGTACTATAATATTTTCTATTAACTTATCATACTCTTAAAACTCAACAGCACGTGAGATGGGCGAGCTTTGCAGATATTAGAGTCTCCAATATATAGGTATATATATATGGGGCTCTCTGGTCTGTTGCATTGCCGTATTTTTTATAAGTAAAAGATAATCTCATTTACTACCAATTGCATACGTATCACGTTTGTCTATATCTGTATATTAATTTAATTGCCATATGAAAGGTTCTCTCGAAACGCATAACAGTAGCCTCTGAGTTCTAACAGAGCCTGTGACAGTACACCCACACACTTCTTATTGAATCCGTACATCTCAATGGCATCTGTTTTTTTTTGCGTCTGATTTGCCGTCACCATAAAGTGCGGATTTTTCAATCTCTTCGCGAAAGGCAGGGAATAGTAATTTCCAAGAGTATCTGCCTACGGGAGGAGATTCCCCCAACAGCTGCTCAGTAAGTTTGGGTTCACCCTCCCAGGATAGCTCTCCCTCGGCCTGGCATGATTACCGGCCTAGGTACTACTGATTCCAACTCCCTGGTGGAACTTTGGTTGTAGGTGAATGTGCGCACGATGGGTTGGAGCAGAGATGTTCCAATGCTTCACTCAGTGGGAGGTAACCCGATCACTGTACAAGTGTATGATATTTTTACCTCCCAAGCACCATCGATCATTCATTAGAAGTAAACCAAGGACAATAAGGAAGATAAGCAAAAATGGGTAAATCGTATGTGGATTAATGTTATACAAATGATGATACTTGCGTTATTATATCAGTTGAAATGAAAGCTTTGCCAAATGGATGAAGAATATTGAAACGATAACAATAGTGAGGACGAACACCGGAATAGAATGCCACCAAGCAAATACGTGTTGCCGAGTGTATCGGTTTGAAAGCAATGTATCTTCAATGCCAGGCACTCATGTGTTATCTGCGCATTGAGATGAATAAGTCAAAATTCGAATACGGATCTGTGAAATATATGATAACGGCAACAATGTATCCATCATCTCAGGATATGGTGAATCAATTACTAACATCAATTTTTCAATTTTTTTTTATCACAGACATGGTTACAGATCTCGTACTCGTTACATGTTCCAACGTGACTTCAGGAAGCATGGTATTGTTCCATTGTCGACCTACTTGAAGATCTACAAGGTTGGTGACATTGTTGATATCAAGGCCAATGGTTCCATTCAAAAGGGTATGCCACACAAGTTTTACCAAGGTAAGACCGGTATTGTCTACAACGTTACCAAGTCCTCTGTCGGTATCATCATCAACAAGATGGTTGGTAACAGATACTTGGAAAAGAGATTGAGTTTGAGAGTTGAACACGTCAAACACTCCAAATGTAGAGCTGAATTTTTGCAAAGAGTTAAGGACAACGCTGCTAAGCGTGTTGAAGCTAAGGCCAAGGGTGTTGCTGTTCAATTGAAGAGACAACCAGCTCAACCAAGAGAAGCTCATTACGTTTCTACCGAAAACAACGTTCCACAAACTTTGGCACCAGTTGCTTACGAAACTTTCATCTAATCTAATCGATGGTTATTTCGAAGGAATTTTTTGCGCTACTTTATACTACCATATATAATTGTGTTTAACCCATAACAATTGTACACGTACTCTAAGCCTTTCGGTACATTCGATAAACTCTTGAAGTCCTTCTAGGGGGTGTTTCAAGTTCATTAATCTTTCTTTATATCCCGTTGCCCTTACAGCCGTCAGGTAAGTTTTTGTATTTCAGGTTGGGTTCTAACTCGCTATCCGCCTCGAAAAAAACAGAAATAAAAAAGAAGCTCATCTAAAGTCACTGAAAAAGAAAGTGGCCTACATAGCTCAATCGTGAATATTAGGATCATCGTTGAATTTCCGTTCAAAGACTTGCTGATTCATCCATACTAGGCGAAGTAAAGTGATATGCGAAGCTAGACTTAGAGTCCAAAATTACTGAAAAATATACGAAGAGAGAATAGAATGCCAAAGAAGTCGTTACAGGAGTGGGAAGAAGACGCAAGAGAATCACTTCCGTATTTAGCTAGTGACGAGAAGGGATCAAATTTCAGGGAGGCCGCTCAACCGGAGGTTGGTAATGAAGCAAGCCAAACAGATCATCTTCCTATTGTTAAACCATGGGTACATTTCGTGGCTGGTGGGATTGGTGGGATGGCCGGCGCTGTAGTAACGTGTCCCTTTGATCTTGTGAAGACTAGACTTCAAAGTGATGTATATCAGTCCATTTACAAGTCAAAAGTAACCTCTCAAACTATTGCAGGTTTTAGACCTGGCGCCTATGTGGTAAATGCTGCAACCCATTTTAAAGAAACATTTGGAATCCTGGGTAATGTTTATCAGAAAGAAGGTTTCAAAAGTCTTTTCAAAGGTTTAGGACCTAATTTGGTTGGTGTCATACCTGCCAGGAGTATAAATTTCTTCACCTATGGAACGACGAAAGACCTTTATTCTCGCTCACTTAATAACGGACAGGAAGCTGCCTGGATCCATTTACTTGCCGCTGCAACCGCCGGATTAGCCACATCTACTGCCACGAACCCCATCTGGATGGTAAAAACCAGGCTACAGTTAGACAAAGCGGGTAAAACTAGCTTATATAAGAATTCATGGGATTGCTTGAAAAATATCTTGCACAATGAGGGAGTGCGTGGTCTTTATAAAGGTTTAAGCGCATCATACTTAGGATCTGTTGAAGGTATATTACAATGGCTACTATATGAACAAATGAAACGCATTTTAAAAGAGAGATCAATTGAAAGATTAGGACATGCTGATGAGGGTAAAAAGGCTACAACCGAAAAAATAAAAGAGTGGTGTCAGAGATCAGGTAGTGCAGGCCTTGCTAAGTTTGTAGCAAGTATTATAACCTATCCTCACGAAGTTGTAAGAACGAGGCTAAGACAAGCTCCGGTAGAAAATGGGAAGTTGAAATACACAGGACTAATCCAAAGTTTCAGGGTGATTATCAAAGAAGAGGGACTTGCCTCAATGTACAGTGGGCTTACACCACATCTGATGAGGACGGTTCCCAATAGTATAATCATGTTTGGGACGTGGGAGTTAGTAATCAAACTTCTTTCTTAGCTCGGAACATCTTTTCCGTAATACGTTCCACGTAAATATCTTTCAGAAGTTCTATGGGTAGATTTAATTTCTGCTGCGTTGACGCCAACTCAAACGCATCTTGTAAATACATATAGATTGTAATTAATTTTAATCGTTTTTATCTCGCAGTTAATCAATTACAGTAACCTTCCCATCAATTTGCTGTGGTTTCGACCCAGTTGGAATTTGTCCCTTGGAGACATACATTAATATTTCTTCGACATCAAATGGTTTTATTGGTTTCCCGCTATTAACGGCCGATACATCGAGCATATCTTGGTCTCTGTCCAAATTCAATTCTTGGGCTGGGCTGTCCTCGGCAGAATTGTATCGCTCAAATTCTTTGACTAAAGTTTGTAAAGCCCATTGGGTAATCTCCTTGTCATCTCGTATCGATTTATCTATCTCCTCAGGATCTAGAATAGCTCTGTCTAGGTCTGAAGACTCCCTAGCGGACGCTATCCAATTATCAACCTCAGGAGCATACTTCTTCCTCAACAGCGTGGTCAATAGCCCTTCGTGTGAAGTAGTGGGGAAGGAAGGAAGGGGGAACACGACCGTAGAGTCAAGAGTATCTTGAAAATGTTGCAAGGTCGACGTAAGGGACATAAATTGAGATAATGTGACATTAACTTGAGATTGTAATGAATGCCATTGAGGTAATTCTGCTCTAGAAAGTTCATCTCTAATTCTTCTGAGCGAATGTGTCAATTGAGCTGCACGCATCCTCACAGCATCTATAGCTTGACCTGGAACTCCATCAAAGTCAGGTTTCAGCTCTTCCTGAAATGTAGTGTTATTGGTATCTGTATTCATTATTAAGTTACTTGCCTATGCAAAGCAAATTGCTGCTTGAACGATTTATTCCTTCAATGGTAGAGAAGTCCCTGAAGTTCATAAAATTTAAATTCGAGATTGTCTTAACATGGAGGACTGCTTGAAAATATACTAGAATAATAAAAATATTGGAAACTCTAGGGAATTTTAGATCTCAAATGAAAGAGAGAAACGGCACATAACAGCGGAAATTAGTGGCGACGATGGAATCGGAGGGTATGAGTCAGCAATATGTTGCTTTTGACATCTTTTTTGCATATGGGCGTCTATGTTACTAACTAACTACCATTACCGTAAAGCTAAACAGAGAAAAAAGGCTGATCAGAAACGATCCAGAGATCTTAAAAGCAAAGAGAGACTTGCTAGGCTACGCAGTGTTGATAGACTCGACCTTAAAGAAAAAATTAGAACACTTGAGGAACGTGAGCATCTAGGGGCTAACGATTTAAAGCGACTCGAGCAATGGAAACGAGATTTACAGTTTTCTGAGAAGAACTCCTTGGGACACGAAGAAAAGCACTCCAATGTGGAAGAATTGGGAGCAAGAAGCATATTTTATGATCCAGATTGGAATCCTAGCGGGACTGCCCCCAAGGGATACAAAAATATACCATATAATCCGAACACATTTACAAGACAAACAGATTCTTTCCCACCACAGCTCGCAGGACTTGAAGACGTAGCCATCCCTTTATCAGAAACTGATAGCT
This sequence comes from Zygotorulaspora florentina, assembly GCA_003671575.3. Taxonomy (NCBI): domain Eukaryota; kingdom Fungi; phylum Ascomycota; class Saccharomycetes; order Saccharomycetales; family Saccharomycetaceae; genus Zygotorulaspora; species Zygotorulaspora florentina. The sequence goes on along the minus strand of PPJY03000001.1, from coordinate 1,067,521 downwards.
AGAGCTACACCTTAATATTTGCTAAAATTTGTTGGTGTATATTCTTATAGATTTTGTACATAAAAGAAAATGTTATTTGGAATATCTAATTCATAAAAAAGCCCGTTAAAAAAAGTAGATAGTCATGTTTGAGATTGAAGATTCATTTCTATTCACGTGTGCGATGAATGCCACCTCTTACCCTTTATAATCCTTACTTTAACTTGGCAAATAGTTGTTCAACTTCAGTAATAGATTGCTGCAAAACCCTATCTTGGAACTTTGGATTGCTCAATTCAGACTGAACCTTGGCAAGAACACTTTCCGTGACCTGCCTTTGTTGTAATTGGCGTACAGAAGCTTCATATCTGACCCATGAATCCAAGACAGATTTAGCTTCGTGAGCCAAATCAACTTGTTGTTTTAACTCGAAAGTCTTGGCTTCCAATTGAACAGTTTCCTTTGAAACTTCAAACAGGACCTTGGTAATTTCCTCAATGTTCTGCAATTCGGAAACAGAAGTGATTCTATCCTTGACAGCATCGACATGCTTTGTTCTTGATGCATTCAAGACGTCCTGAACTTTCTTGACTCTAGCGTCAGCCCATTCTTTGTAGCCTGGGGCCAAAAATTTAGCGACAATACCTGAGAAGCACAAGAAAGTGAACAAAAGAATACTTTCGTCATTCACAACATAAAGTTCATTCGAGATGGCATAAATCGCAGCAGCTGCCGATGTACCTAATATACCAGTCTTCGAGAGGATACTGTTACCTGGCAACGCATCAATGATCGAGTTAGCCTTGGCCTTTGGTTCTTGTGGAGCTGGACTCGACATGTAACGCAATCCAATTGGAGCTTGACGAGCTGCTAGACCCATAAGTGGTCTGGCACTAGCCTTCAAGGTCAATGCACGTAAACTCATCTCTAAAAATGCTTTCTGATTTGATTGAACTTGTGGAGAACTTTTTGCTTGACCGGAATTTAATGGTATCTATTCCGAAATGTTAATCGACGTTCCCTATTGGAACAACGTTAAACTGTAGCGGTCGTGCTCCTTCAGGATACCAATGTTTGACCAAAATTTTGGAAGTCAAAGTTTAGCATTTTCAACGTCAGATGTAAAGGGAATCCTCGAATATGATTGGCCGTGTATCACGCGATTTGAGTATATAAAGTATACGGAAATTTAATACAACAGAAAACATACTAATATGAGTCTACTAAGTGTTTCGCAGGTCTCCAAACTTGAATTGAGTTGTCATTGGACACACTGCACATCAGCCATGGATCATGGGCGTTCCAAGCTATATCGTTAACGCCCAGCATGTGCCCGCCGTGGACGAAAACTAAATTATCTGTAGCAGCATCCCATAGCTTAACTAGACCATCTTCTTGGCCCGCAGTAGCGAAAATTTGCTCAAAGTGTGGATTCCATTCTAATGTAGAAATTGCGGAGCCGTGTGCTATTGATTTGATTGGGCCTTCGTCTAGCTTTCTTAGATCCCACATAAGAACCCTACCATCTGTGTCGCCGGAGGCCAGGAGTAGCGAATTATGAGGATTGAATTTACATGTATTTATACCTCCGCTGTGTGGCTTGCTATCAGATCTGGAGGTTTGTTTGGTGGTTCTTGTATCGTATAGCCCCACAACATTACTCTCCCCGCATGCAGCTATAATCGAGTCGTGGAATGGCATCCATGAGATGTCGTTTGAGCCTCGGGGGTCAAAGTTATCAATCGAAAAGGTCGGCTGCTCTATTATAGGATTTGTATTCGAATACTTGGAAATATCCCAAACTCTCAATTGACCCTGCGAATAGCAAGAAGCTAACAAACCTTCCCTTTGGAGGTTACAAGCCACAGATATAGTTTCATTGGATTGTATCTGTTGCTTATCCTGTGAGTCCGGAATCGCTATTTTGATTTCATATCGAACTGTGCTCGTAGATTGACTTGTCGTAGTACCATGTTTAGTTCTATTGAAAACGTAAATCGAACCGTCAGACGAGGCTGCCGATATAATGTCAGGATTTTGAGGAATATATCTTGCTCTGTTACAATCTCCACTCGGAAATCTTATCGATATGTCAGTGCAAATGTTTTTAGGTGGAAATTTTGTTGAATTGTCAGGCTTGAATTCCATTTCGTCCATATCGAAGTTATTCAACGACGACCAATTAAGATGGCTTAGGGTAGACAAGCTTGAAATGTAGATAGATTCATCTTCAGGTAGTTGAGACGACGTGAATGATGAGAGAAGAATTCTGTGAGTGTCGGTGCTTGTATCTAAATCAGGAAAGAATTGGCAAGTTAGTGATGGCCACTTTGTTGCATTTGTATTTAAATAGTCATATAATAGTTTCGTATTTTTTTTCCAATGTGTGTATCGTTGCTGTGAATCTTCAGGTATCGCATCATCAATAATGACTGGTTCTGCAGCACTATCGCTCATTATAGCATTGCTCTCCGTTTGCTTCTTTTTTGTTTCGCCAGGTCAGATTCATCAATCCCAACTTACGCGTTGATGCACTTGTAAGCGGAACATTGTAACTGCAAAGGCAGGAAACACCAGATGTATCAAGTTCAATAGTCTGTAAAAATATAATACTTTAATACTTATTTAACATAACAAAGGATTAATGAAGAAACCTCCATTCCTAGCTAATCTGTAATACGTAAAAATCGTTCCAAAACAAAGATACTTAAGCCCATTGTTTGAATAGGTTAATCAAACCGTTGGTAGATGCATCATGTGAAGCAGTCTTCGATGAGTCATCCAACTCTTTACCGATGGCTTTGGCCAAGACCTTACCCAATTCAACACCCCATTGGTCGAAGGAGTTGATGTTCCAGATAGCACCTTCTGTGAAAGTCAAATGCTCGTAGTAGGCAATCAAAGCACCCAAAGTAGCTGGTGTAATCTTTTGGGCCAAGATAGAGGTAGTTGGTCTGTTACCAGAGAAAACTTTGTGTGGAACCAAACCGCCAGTAGCGCCTTCAGTCTTAACTTGCTCCTCATCTTTACCAACCATAAGAGCTTCAGCTTGAGCGAAGAAGTTTGAAGCCAACATTCTTTGGTGTAAGTTACCTTCAATTGGGTTATGAGATTGTGCAGCTAAGATGAAATCAGCTGGGATAACTTTTGTACCTTGATGAACCAATTGGAAGAAGGAGTGTTGAGCGTTTGTTGCGGGTTCACCGAAAAGAATCGAACCGGTGGAGTAGTTGGTGAAAACGTTGCCTCTGGTGACAGATTTACCATTAGATTCCATCGATAATTGTTGCAAGTAGGCTGGGAATCTGTGCAAGTATTGGTCAAATGGAGCGACCAAATGGGTTTGAGCATCAAAGAAATTGTTGTACCAAACAGATAACAAACCACCTAACAATGGAATGTTGTCCTCTAATGGAGTTTCGGTGAAATGCTTGTCGACAGCTTCGGCACCCTTCAAGAAAGCATCAAAGTTGTCGTAACCGATGTAAAGAGCAACAGATAAACCAATAGCAGACCAAACGGAGTAACGGCCACCGACCCAGTTTTCGAAACCAAACATATTTCTGGTGTCAATACCGAATTTAGCAACTTCAGATTCATTGGTCGACAAAGCAACGAAATGCTTGGCAATGTTAGATTTGTCGTTGCCGGTTTTTGATAAGAACCAGTTCTTAGCGGTATTGGCATTAGTGATGGTCTCAGCTGTGGTAAAAGTCTTTGAAGCAATCAAAAACAAGGTGGTCTCAGGGTCAACAACCTTCAAGGTCTCAGCAATGTGGGTACCGTCAATGTTTGAGACAAAGTATGCCTTGATGTCGCCAGAATAGTGCTTCAAAGCTTCAGTAACCATGACTGGGCCTAGATCAGAACCACCGATACCAATGTTGACAATGTCAGTGATCTTCTTACCAGTGTAACCTTTCCATTCACCGGAACGAACTTGCTCACTGAATTCTTTCATGTGCTTCAAGACAGCGTCAACTTCCGGTGCAACATCTTTACCATCAACTTTCATAACTTTGTTAGCTCTGTTTCTCAAGGCTACATGGTAGACGGCACGGTCTTCAGTGAAGTTGATATGTTCACCATCGAACATGCTGTCTCTCAATTCGGTAACTTTGGCTTCCTTGGCCAAATCAATCAAGGCAGCTAGTACATCATCATTGACTAAATTCTTGGAAAAGTCAAATAAGATCTTGGAGCCATCGTAGTTGGTGAAAGTCTTGGAATATTTAGCAAAACGCTTGCTGTCCTTGGCGAATTCTTGTTTGACATCTATTTTCTTTCCCTCATTGTCGTACAATTTTTGCAATTTTGACCAAGCTGGTAGTTCAGTTGCTAATTTGAAGTCTGAAAAAGTATTTTGAGAAGCCATTTTATCCGTCTCTATTACTCAAGTTCTATTAAAGGGATATCTAGTCGTTGAGCGATAACCTCGAAAGACTCCCCAAAAACTACATAATATCTATGGTGCTGCCTCTCACATATATATATAAAGAAAGGTACTAAAAGCACGTATCGAACGACCGGTATTCAAAAAGCACGCAAAACCGCACCAATAAATGAGGCATACATGCCAGAGGACTGCAGGCATGCATCACAGTAACCGGCCCCTTTCAAATGCTAAATGTACACACTTGGTAAACGAACTGGCTGTGCTGGAGCACAGTGCGCCCTGCAATTTGAATTTTCTAGCAAACCCTGTCAATGGGCCGACCCATCACTTTTTGAATCAATCAATTGATCTATTGATTTGAATAGTTGTTTGATGGTTAAGCTGTCCCAGATTCCACTAAACACGATTCCACCCAGACACACGATGCCATACCAAAGTCACGTGCGAAATTCACAGATCTTCGAGCTATCTGCCATAATGCCACAATCATAGTAGAAGGACGACTCTATGTTCTCAAAGACTTGATGGACTCGATAAGTTCTTGCACGTATTTATCCTCGTTAGGCAGCACCGTCGGGCCCACATATTCCTGGTTTGCTCGTTTGTCCGGCTTGGGAGTCGCGTTACTAACTATGCGGCTGACGCTGTTGTCCAGGCCATTAGAACTTTGAGAATCAGACTTGCTTGTAATTTCGTGCCTCTTTTCCTCTTCGATCTTGGCATTTCTATCTCTCATGGCTTTCAGCACGGAGGAATGAGATTCTCTGATTTTTTGCAACTGATCTTCAAAACCAAGTGGGAAACCCTCATAGAGATCTATTGTTTGCGCCAAGTTCTTGACATCGTCCAGTGCATCTATTTCAGTCCATAGTGTGTCTTGGTGATCCATCTTAGGATGTGTCTCCAGTTTACCGTAGTGATCATCCCCATGGATCTCCCGGACTTTCTCCTTGTTGCTGGAATTGTTATCGGGGTGAAAATCATATTGAGCCCCATCCTCAAGATAGTCGTCGTCATCGTCTTCTTCGCCATTTCTGTGTTTCACTTCTTCTTGTTCATCTTTTTCGTCGTCGTCTTCGTCATCCCCATCCTCGATAGGAGAATAGAAATCTTCGGGATGAGCCTTGGCATGTTCCCTTGTCGAATGGGCTTGCGGTGTCGTAGGCTGAAACGCGAGTGAGCTATTTCTACTTCGGTTCCAACGGGTACTCTCTAATTCATCATCTCTCGGTTTGTCCTGAGCTCTCTTGTTGTTATCATTGCTTGCCGAGGTAGAGCCTCTCAAATACGATTTATTGAAATAGGCGCTTGATGGAATGGTCCTTGGAACATCCCTAAACAATCTCCCATCAGGATCTTCTTCTTCGATTATAGTTCCGGATTTACCAAGAGTCGGAAGTGCAGCCATTGTATGATCTCAGAAGGTTCGATTTTACCTGCTAGCACCTGCTTTTCTGACCCTTCCCAGTTGATACTTCTTGAGAATAAAAACCAAAAAAAATGTCACACAATAAAGAGCAAACATGAAAAGGTTGATGAGACAATGGAAAAACCATGGAAGCGGCTACTATGGATAAAGCAAGACTATCCAGATAACTTCACGGATCCTGAATTTATTAAGCTTATTACAGGCTTGCGATACAAGGGTAAAAATGCCAAACCAACAAAGAACGCATCATCTGTTCAGCAAGTGAGAAAAGATCTATTCAATTTCTACAACAAGTTGATGAACACAGTGTTCATCTATATCATATTCGCCTTCATTCACAATTATAGGATAGATCCCATCCCATTCACCATCTCCGCAACTGTGCTCGTTTCCTGGCTATTATCAAGATCACATTCTAGCGAACACGTATTAGGAGTTAAATCCTCATTAGTCATAACCTTCGCCATGCTTACTTTGTCCCCAGTGTTAAAATCCTTATCAAAGACAACAGCCTCAGACTCTATTTGGACTTTGTCATTTTGGCTCACAATAGCTTATGTGGGATCGCTTTCTTCAAATGTCAAGGTCCAAACTTCTAATCTTTCCACTAATCTGTTATTGGCGATAGTAATTGTACTGGCGTCAAGATTCAAATCAACTATGGACGTTTTTTGTTTTCTGCTGATATGCATCCAGCTGAATGTTATCTTACCAAATCTGATCGTCCTTTCTAGTAGGCCCATTTCATTTACTACAAATTTATGTGTTTATACATTTGTTACAACAACATTTGGTTGGTCCTATACACTTTTGGTATTATCAATGTCATTCTTTTACCTATTTATTCTGCCACAATGTTTTGTGTATTGGCAAACTCATTACCGAGGTTACGAATCCTCGCTGTCAAGAGTGTGGGAAGCACAAAAACCAATTATAGATTAGCGTATAAGACCCCAACTTGGGTTCATCTTTTTTTATGAATAATACAGAGTTGCTCATGGATTTTCTACTCGAATTTTAATCTCTACACGCACCACCAGCGAGCGCCAAATTACTCCTCGTGAATTTAACTTTGAAAAGTGGCGTTTTCTTTGTGTAGAAGGATGCAATTAAATCATTTGTAGGTATTACAGTTCTACGGCGGCCGTATTCTTTGATATCTTGATTTATTGATGCTGTAACATCACCTAAGTAACCAACGAAGGGTTCTTCTGGCTCGGCCCCCGATTCTGCAGTAGCTTTCTTCAAATCCCAGACACGAACGGAATGATCTGCACCTCCGCTGATCAAAACGTTACCTTCTTTGTTATATGATAAAGAATAAATTGCGTTTTTACCATGACCACGCATTTGTTTCAACCTTTTACCTGTACCGATATCCCATACATTAATGACACCATCCTCACTACCAGTCGATAACCATCTACCATCGGGAGAGACTTGAGTTGAAATTACAGGAGCTGAAAGCCCCAGGAATAACCTGACTGAGTCACCTGTAGCTACATCCCACATTCGGCACGTTTTATCACTGGATCCGGTGAAAACATAGCAACCATTAGGATGAAACGAAACACAATCGACGTCATTCAAATGACCAGCAAATATTCTGAGTGGATAAATATGGTCACAAGACCACAGCCTTGCCGTATGATCATGTGATGCCGTTGCGAAATAATGACCTAATGGTGAGTATGCTACATCCCAAACAGGATGGTTGTGACCCTTGTAACTGACCAAGGGAGTATAGGTATCCATGGACCATAATCTCACAGTTTTATCCTCTGAACCAGACACCAAATATCTGTTATCAGGACTAAAGCTAGTCGAATACACGGCCCCGCTATGGCCTACTAACGTGGCTGTTGTCGCGTCACTCGGTATTTCCTTACCAGTATACCTATTACTTAAGGAAGACCCATCCAATGAAAATATTTTGATTTGACTATCTTGAAAGCCTGCAGCGGCTAATCTACAGTCATCGCTAAATTCCAAGCTGGTCATGTCCCTATTGGTATTATGGAAAGTGTACATACAAACACTGGGTAATGCAACTTGTAGATTATCCAGCTTAATTGCGTCTCTGGATTCTTTCACCTTTTGAATCTCTAATTTTATATCAAGGGTCGTTTTCAAAGGTAAGGGCAATGTATCTATCGCTGGTGATTCCATCATGGCATTTTGGGGAGCGCCCGAAGTTTGCGTTGTTGATGCCTTCATTATTTGCTGCTTTTTCTCATCTGTATTTGCTAAAGCAGATGATTCGCTTTTATCCTTTGTTTCGTCATTGACTTTCATTTTATCCTCCTCTTTACTAATACTTTTATTGCTAGATTCGGTCTTATTTTCGGAATCATTAAACTTCAGATCGGCTGTATCATCATCATTCACCTTGGTTTCTTCCGATTCCTTTGCTTGTTCCCTAAGGTCATTTGGTGGGGTCGGAGAGCTGCCACTTGCAGTAGCTGCAGCTGCAGCGGCAGCCGCCGAATTGATATCAGTCTTTTCATCGTATGGTTCATTATTCATCGACCTATATTCGTTTAGCAAAGTCTTTTTGCTGCCGTCCACAGTTGAGGTGTCTTCAAGCTGCCTTTGCTTTCTTTCTTGCTCGTCTTTTATCCTCAATTCAGTCTCCACTTCCTTAGTGAACTCTTCATCCTTGGGGAAAGGCCCCAGCTTAACAGGAGTGGAATTCAGCTCTGAATCCAGATTAGACTTCCCATTTTCGGAATCAATCAACTTAATACCATCCGATAATTTTTCCTTTGAGGTAACTGTCTCGACAACATTAGGCTCGATGTGCTGATTTATTACGCTGATAACCAAAGATCCACCGACACTCTCATTTTCATTCAAGAAGTACAACAGAAGGTTCAATGTCGTCCTTGAGATGGTTATACGATACCTGTTTTCCTGAAAAGCGCTTGCGACTTCGTTTTCCTTGATGTGATCCATGGAGTTGACACTAAATAGCCTATTGATCTCAGTGCTGTGATTGATTCTGAAATCTGGAGAGAATCTATCGAAAAATCGTCTCGCAAAAATGGGGCTCTTGGGGACCAAATTCAAAAATATATATATGAAAATTGGGTAAATGATGTAAAGTAATTCTGGTTTGTAGACCTCCAAGGAAGTATCGATCCAGTTCTTCAACATCGAATATGCTCTAATGTAGTTTTCAGGAGATGTGCTCTCCTTCAGTTTGTCATCGGAGACAATGCTCGTATCGTTGGAATCTCTCTTAGAAGGCAATGAAACAGGATTACTGATAGGCCTGGCGCCCTTTTCTGCATTTGGAGCGCTTGTGCTTGGCTCAGGCAATGCACCAGTTTTTGTGTTCGCAGGCGACTGTTTATTCTGCGGAGTTAACGTCCTACCGCTCTCTGCTCTCAACATTGCCTCAGTGCGGTGATATCCTTTCTTGTTCAAGTACTCCAGAACAATGCGGTTCAGATCTGAAGCTGAGAAAGGCCCGTTCGGCCTGGCCCCACCATTGGGATTGGGAGCTGAGTTGGCACTCGCGTTCGCATTTGAATTGCTAGCCGCAGAGCCGCTGTTCCTATTGGAATTTGGATTGCCGTTGTTAGGATTGGTACCACCAACGGGTGGGGCACGAGAGCCAGAGGCAGGCGTCGATTGCCTCTGCTGCTGCTGCTGCTGCTGCTTCGAATTCTGTTGCACCATCGAATCTCTTCCTACTTCAGAGCAAAAACACTTTCTCTCTCACACAGTTTATCGATAGGATTTCATCTTCAACTCTTCTATCCTGCTTTCATATTAATATGCAGTTTGATTTTCGCTTCTTGGCTCGCATCCTCCGTCTAAGGTGACCTATGTATTGTATCACAGCAGACGAAGTGTTCACCGCCTAGTACTTCCTCTAACGCCTTGAGCGAATGGCTCTGCAACAGATGCGATAGTGAGTAGTCAAATGTCTGTTCGTTACAACTACTGCATGGTTAGCTTGATGCACACATGTTATGGTGCCCTGCGCTTTGTCTTTCGATAGGATATTGCTTGTGCAAGGACTGACGTCGAAGCGCACTGACGGAGCCTTAGATGTTAAAAACATGTATAGTTTTAATCCACCGAAGATATCGCCAGCGCAACATAGATATCAATATCTTGACGCAATTCTAGGCCAAAATTTACTTGTTTTTTTTTTTTTGAGCTTGCTCTTGAAAGTTCAGCGTGAATTTTGATGCGAAGTCTTGTGGAAATGCAATTCGTATTTGTGAACTAGGTTAGACATGAGACAGTCGCAGGAAGTTACTGCCAGCAAAAGGCGATCCCGTTAATAGCCAGTTAAATGGAAAGTGGTGCCTTTGTAATGACTATTTTCCTTGCTCCAAGGCTGCCGCACCAGCGGAACCGAGCTGAAAAAATTAGCCGCCGAGCAGCTATATCTTTTTTTTTTACGAAAGCTCCATAGAAACACGTCCAAGCGCACTCACCCTGTGGCCCTTCCAAGCGAGTATATAGTTTATAAACTTGCTATGGGCTTCATAAAGGCCTGTATTGGTTTGAAATCGAATACATCCATGTCGCAAAAACATCGCAAGATAGTGGCGGCAGAATTCGAAACCGTTACTTGGCCAAGTTTTCAAGTACATAGGATAAATCTTCAAAAGTTCGCTGCGCAGCATGAATAAAGATGATTCGGCGAACTGCAAGTTCCCGGTTATCGAAGAGATCCTCTGAATCATGGACCTGCCGTTTGCCGTGCAGTTAGGTGGAAATGCCGCCTGGTCTTGCCCCGAAAGTTATTCCAGCGCGTTTCTCATTTTGAACCTGTAAGGAAACAGTTCTTTCAGAAGTATATCACCATGCCGTCATGTAATAGAAGCAAATCAAGACTATGCAGGCTCTGGAATGTTTTTGGATCAGGCTGAGCCTCGCTGTGCCGTCAGTTGGGGGTGATGTGTGCTCAGGACAATGGCACGTGACTGTTCACAGCACTTGCTTCCTCTCCACAAATCTGCCAGCCAAGCCGGGTAACTATAAACATAACAATATATTTTAGGTTTCTGCGATCAGGCAAGTTTACAAGTTGCCGACGCAAGCACCCATGCACCGGGATGCCACTATTGAATCGTGAGGAAGTGAAAATGCCAATGGTCTCTGCATTTTGTAAAGTATCAACAAAGCAGATGTGATGGGATGTCTAATTAAACATTGAAGTGTTAGGCAGTTGTACCAGTTATTTAGTACAATCAGCGGGCTTCTTGTAGTTTCAGTTCTGAGTTATACGGATACAAGGCGTGGAACAAATTGCACATTACTTTTGCTTCGTGCTTTATATTGTGTGAAATTAGTTCACGAATACGCTCGATCGCCTTGAGTTTTAAGTTTCGAAAAATTGAAAGCATTAAACAAGAAGTTGGTACTCAGCAGCTTTGGTTCCAGGTTCCTAAAACTGAATCGAACAAATACACAACTTTGTTAATGTCATTTTTTGGATGACTGTTATTATAAAAATGGTATGATATAGTATATTTTTTTGCAAACACTTTGTCCTAAAGTGTCAGTAAAGGGAGTAGGAAGTTGAGGAACTTCCATTAAAAAAAGGAAGATAATATTGTTGTGAGAGAGAAACGCCAGTCAATTGTTTTTGAGATAATCACACAAATTTGTCTAGTTTTATTTGGTTGACTAAGATGACTGAGTTATGGTGAATTTAAACCTTTTAAATCAAGCTGCCGCCGCAATGGCAGTAGCTGACCGTAATAATAATAACATTCGTCCATCTCACAACGCCTCATCATCCTTTTTAAATTCTTATAATGTTTCGAGTGATAATTCTAACAAGTTACAAATTTTTTTGAAAAAACAGGATCAACAAGCTCGTATTAGTAATTCAAATATAAGCTCAAACTTTCATATCATTACTCAATACATTTTGCAATCGTATTTCAAAGTCCAATCAAATCGATTGCCTTCACTAAAGATTGCAGATCTAATTGTGGATCAAACTTATCCTGACTCGATTACGCTAAGGAAATTGAACGAAAACACTTCCATAACGCCATATGAATACTTCAATACAATTTCAAGAGACGAGGACATTACAAGGTGCCCAATTTTTGCACTGGCCATCTATTTCGTAATACGGTGGAGTCATCCAAACCCCCCAATTTCAATAGAAAACTTCGATAATATATCCCTTGTAGACCCCAGTTTTATTCATTCGAATGCTAATATTTCGGATTTTAACGATATGGGTATGAGTGATAAACGAATATCCAGATCAGAGATATTCTCTCCTTCGAAAGATTTGATAAGTTTGGTATTTCCGTGGCTTTCTCCACTTAAACAGGATATGCTATTAATTGATAGAACAAATTATAAATTGAACTCGTTTGTGGAGCTGTTCGAATTTTTGGCAAGGACGATGATACAAGATCTCAAATATTTGAATCAAAATCCAACCCTGCTGCCGAACATAGTTTCATTCGTGGCAAAATTCATTCCTGATCTATTTCGAAACGAGCAATTCAAAACTCCAATAACAAATTTAACGATATCCATGACTAATGAAAGACGCAAAAGTGACAACAACGATTTCAGTGGTAGCAATTACAGCGAAGATTCTAATTTTTTAGAACTCTCTAAGAGGTTGACGACAGAAAATATAAGGCTGAGCCAACAAATTACTCAGTTGAAATCAGATTTGTATAATGTCCAATCCATGTGTGATCAGATTTTGCAGTTACAACGGCAGATGATATCGGATCCCTCTGACACTACGAATATAAACGCTCGCACAACTAACAGCAATCCAAACCTCAACTCTAATAGTAATGGCATAATAATACTTGACAAGAATTCTCTGAATTCCTCCATGTTGAGCAACCTGGTGCAATCAATCGAAGACACACGACAGCAGCAAACACAATCCCAACAACAACAAGTTCAGCAGGCTGATACTCCTTCTTTAGCTCCAATTAATGCGTTTTCTTCTTTTGGTAACACTATGCCCTCAATGTTTGCCTCTCAGCAACAACAGCAACCTAATATGAAGCGGAAGCTACCACTCCCTACTTCAGCTCCTCCATCTGGAACAGGTCCTTTTTCGCCTTCCCCCGGTTCGCCCTCTGTCGGCCCACTTGGTAATGTTGATTCAATATATCCAAAGAGATTTAGATACGAGGACAGACCTACACCCTCTCAGACTGCCTTAGACAGCTTGCTATCTAAATCCATTGGAAGTCCTAGATATTCATCCATACAGCAAACGGGGGCACAGAATACTAGTAACGCATATTCTTCTGGCATGGGGAAGTTACCATCTCGATTCACAAGCCCGGCAACCTTCGCTATGCCTGGATCACCTTCCGGTGTGGTTGCTTCCCCAGATGCTTCGAATCAATTAGTGTCATATGTTCCCAGGGATATTCAACGGCAGGAGGAGAATCAACCGGCAAGCTTGAACATTATGAGCAACGCAAGCGAAGAAATTCTCAACAAGCCTGACGAAATTCCTGTAATGGATGAGGCACCTATAGATGCGGTTATTGAGTCCAGGCCAATGGGGCCGTCGTTATCCCACATTAATGATAAGAGTTCGACAACTTCGAGTAACGAAGAGAATGGTAAACATACCCCAAAGAAGAAGAACTCAGTATCCGACTCAAATGATGAGAAATCCACATCTCCAAAACCTTCCGCCAATGAGAAAGATTTAAGCTCCAATCTGAACAACTACAAGAAAATATCTCAAAACGGTGAAAAATTGGGTCCCAACCGTCACATCAAATATAAGTTGTCTCGCGAAAACAAAACTATTTGGGATCTCTATACAGAATGGTATATTGGTCTAAATGGCAAACCATCTATAAAGAACTTGATTGAAAACTACGGATGGAGAAGATGGAAAGTAAGTGACGACTCGCACTTTTTTCCCACGAGAAGGATTATCATGGATTACATCGAAACTGAGTGTGATCGTGGCATCAAATTGGGTAGGTTTACCAACCCAGACCAACCGCGTGAAGATATAAGGAAGATTCTTGTGGGTGATTTAGAAAAGTTTCGCATAAATAATGGGTTGACCCTCAACTCTTTGTCGATGTATTTCAAAAATTTAACTAAGGAGAATAAAGAGATTTGCATTTTTGAAAATTTCAAAAACTGGTCAGTTAGGGGTATGACCGAAGAGGATAAAACCAAGTATTGCAAGAGACAACATATCACGCTCAAAAACGCACCAAGTGAGCGAAGCCCAGCCGATGAGTCTGCCTATGGCGATGCATAACCAGAAATTGACGCCGCTGCGATCAACAGTCACGGATGTCTGTGTGCTCAGCAGACTAAAAGAAATCATGATAAACCTATATAGGCCTAAACCACGGGCGCTGAGCAGGCCAATTCGTTTACGCAGATATTTAGCCTATTTAAAACCTCAATCCTTCTAGGACTTTCAATGCATATAGGTGCATAACCGCTTGCGCCCATCATAAAGGGACTCACAGTCAAGCACTCTGTAAGTACCTGGAACACGTTTTCCATGCTGCATTGCCGGTGTCATCCAATGCAGGTACACATTTTGAGAAGCAGTACATTCTTGCATGCGGACATTATCTGCTTGATGTATCCGCATTGAGCCGGGTCTTGGACTTCAAGACCTCTCTCATTCCAGTGACACGTGTACTTGTAGCTGTTTGCAACTTCAATGCGATCCTGTCGTGGAAGGCACAGTACGTTATGGTGACCAAGATTGATTTCGATTCGCTATTGAGCTTGGTGCATAGAGAATCTGGGTACCGGCTGCTGCAAGGTTTCCTCTTGATGGGTGCTCAAATGATGCCCGGTTATTTGCACTTTGGCCTGAAATTCTGCCGCTTTTGCAGAAGCCGAAATCTCTTATGTTTTCTTGGATACAGATGTCAATGTTCTGTGGTCGAGAACCACGAGTGGGAATGACCGTTTATGGGCGTATTAGTCGGCCATGATAACACATCACGCGATGAAGATCACTATAAGAACACGGCAGCACGACCATTTAAATAGATCAGCATTCTTCGCAATAGCAACCCTGGGTACAAAGGAATCTACTTTTAATTGTGCAAGGGTAATGTTTAACAAGACGCATGTACCATCAGAAGGTTCAATAGAAATCGACTCTTGACTTATATTTATTTTAGCTCGAAATTTTGGCACAGCCGCCGAGAAGCTGCCGGACCCACCAAGACAATTACAGGACTATTGATGAGACGCTATTGCATGATCATGTTCACCACTGTCCGAAAGGGCCACAGCCAACGGAGAGTACAGCCGCCGAGGTTTATTATCTTTTCTGACCGAAATTGAATAGAAACGGCTAGAAATTGCACCTTTAATCGGATAGAGCAAGAGGAGTCGAATTTGTAAAGACCAACCCTGAGGAAAGACCTAAGGAAAGAGTTTTCAAGGCCGTACACGTTATCACTTAGTAATAATAGGGTTATATTATTAATATTCCTCGTCACGTGATAGCCATCTTAGCACGAAGTTTTTCACAATTTAGTCCCATGTTTTTCTTTTTAGAATGCCATTTTAGAAAATCAGCAAATGTACTTACTTCTCCTGCATAGAACCATTGGAAGCACAAATTGGCAAACATAAGTAAAAGGGCTGCTCACTCGAAGATTAGAACACAGGAGAGCTTCGGAGCATCAGGGATACATCTTTTGACACTATGCCAAATGATAGATTCATTATACCTGCAAACTTCACTTTAATTCAGTCTCTGCAACTTCTGTTTTCGATAGTTGCTAATCATTGTGAAAACTATAAGAAGCAAAAAAATGAGCATTTGAATGATCCGCATAAGCTAAAGAAACTTTTCAAAAAGCTTGATTACCTACTGTGGTATATGAATGATGGATTACACAGAATAGAGAAGCACTACCATGAGGGAGGATTAACCAGCCGTATCAAAGCTCGCCCGGAATTGAAAAACCAGCTAGAGGATCTGCAGATACTTGGGCAAGCGATTAGATTGGCGAGGAGGGACTGCCGCACTTTGATAGAGAGTAGCGAAATGCAGGAAAAAAACTCCAATGGAGGCTTGCTCAATAATATGCGTCTTTCAGGAATATGGAAGAATCATAACATGAAGGCCAGGCCCAAGAAAAATGTTGAAGACGAAGCCGAAGAAGAGGCAGCAATAGCGGCGGCTGAAAAGATAAAACTATCAAGGAAAATGGAGAAGCAAAAAGAGTTGGACGAGATAAAACAGCGCGAGCTAGAAATGGAAAGTCGAAGAGAAAAGCTTTTGGAGGCCATGATTAAAGAGCAAGTTGAGACTGAACTGCACAATAAGTTGGTCGAGGAGGAAAAAAAGAGACGGAAGGAGAAAGAATTGGAGGAAGAGAGGCAGAGAAAGCTAAGGCATGATAGAAAAAGCATGGCTCCGCCCTCCGGTACACTTAAGACGCAGAATCAAACGGGAACAAAGTTGTCGAAGACAGGGTCTGATAGGCATAATATGCTCATCAATGGTAGAAGGTCCTTGGACATTAAAACTTCGAGAAGGTCTTTTGACGGTATTAGCCCCCTGTCGCCAAAACGTAAATCGCTTGATATGCAAGATATCGGTAAAGCTGCTCAGTTGGCGTGGTCCCAATCGAGTGCAGAAAACGAAAGACGCAATTCTTTATCTTTTAAAAGAGGAAATGTTTCGCCTGTTGTAAATCAGCAGCAGACATTCAATAATGGTGCAGGCAAGAAGAGATATGAATACACAAAGCCTGTCGTTCATCGCCAAGTAATAAGGACTACGAAAGGATCCTCTTCTAATGTTAAGAAGTCTGGCAGCACGTCGAGGGTTAGTATTGCTGTTGATACCAAGGTAGCCAAGAGAGAGAATATCCCATCCCGAAAATCATACCCAGATGTGAGATCTCTCGAACCACGCTCTCCAGATTTAAGGTCTCCAGAGTTGAGCTCCCCTGTCGCGACATTGAGGTCCCCCACTCCTCCTTCAGCTCCTGAAAAACCCCCAATCGCGCTTACAGAGAACACCGGTAGAATCAAGACGGTGCTAGAAACAAGGATTGAGAAAGTGATGGAGAATTTACAGGGCGTCGATCCTGAAGCTTGTGAGCACATAATGAATGAAATCATTGTCATGGACGAAAAAATTCTCTGGGAAGATATAGCAGGGTTGAAGAACGCCAAAAGCTCGTTAAAAGAAACTGTCGTCTACCCATTCCTGAGGCCAGACTTATTCAGAGGATTAAGGGAACCTATAAGAGGTATGCTCTTATTCGGCCCCCCTGGTACGGGTAAGACGATGATCGCCAAAGCAGTGGCTACAGAATCAAACTCTACATTTTTCAGCATAAGTGCTTCCTCGCTGTTGTCTAAATATTTGGGTGAATCGGAGAAGCTAGTAAGAGCCTTGTTTTACATGGCCAAGATGTTGGCGCCTTCGATAATTTTCATCGATGAGATAGATTCTCTTCTGACAGCAAGGTCGGACAATGAAAATGAGTCCTCGAGGAGAATCAAGACGGAACTGCTAATCCAATGGTCAACATTGTCGAGCGCCACAGCAAGAGAGAGTACCGTTGATGGCGATGGTGAAACCGACTCCAGAGTTCTCGTGCTGGCTGCCACGAATCTGCCGTGGGCCATTGATGAAGCGGCCAGAAGAAGGTTTTCTCGAAGATTATATATCCCTCTACCGGAATATGAAACTAGACTGTACCATTTGCAGAAACTGATGTCCAAGCAAAAGAACGACCTTTCAGACACTGATTTCGAGGTGATCGCTAATATGATTGATGGGTTCTCTGGCTCTGATATTACAGCGCTGGCTAAGGAGGCTGCCATGGAACCCATCAGGGACTTGGGTGATAAACTGATGGATGCTGATTTCAATAACATAAGAGGCGTCATCATTAAAGATTTTGAAAAGGCAATGCAGACTGTCAAGGGAAGCGTCTCGCCAGCTTCTCTGCAAAAGTACCAAGACTGGGCTGCTGGATTCGGTAGCACTGGCGCTTAATGACTTTAGTAAGTGATAGACACATATATAGATGTATAGCGATTGAAGTTTTTTTTCGTATACTTGGAGAATAACCTCGAAGAGACATCTCTTCTCATCTCTTATAGCAACCGCCTGGGGGTTCATCATATTTACACAATTTATCTACGTCATCACACACGTTATTCCAAGAATGGTATCAGTCCCTCAAATCAAATCTCAATATATATGTTGTGGGTCAAAATGGGCCAACAAACTATTGGAGGAAAGAAGAAAAGGGCAGCTGAGAAAAAGCGACCAAAATATTTGGATTGCCGTATTACAATCGTTCTTTATAGTTCACACAAGTTGTTTGATAGTGCTTTGATGACACGAGTGTTGAATTTGAACTATTATCTTTTTCCTTTCGGCGGTCGTTGTAACAATAATAAAGTTTTCACATATCTCCCATATTGCATTTTAACAGCATTATCAGTCTACGTATTAACACCCACTATTACAAAATTAATATTTGGGAGCAATATGTTTTCTAGTAGTTCAAGAAGGAGCGATAAGCACACTACAGGCCTTATAAATAACAGAAACGATTGTTTTGCCAATTCGTCTGTTCAGGCATTAGCTGCTCTGCCTAAGTTGACGCAGTATCTCAATGATTTCCTTCGAAATGTGCCCGTAATTGCTAACATGCTTGACAATGAGCATGAGGATATGAAGGGGGAACAAGAAGGAGATAAGAATATCGGAGAAGATCTTTTGGAGGGGCATGTGTTCAACCCAGTCAACGGGTGGGATCATGACCTTTTGACACCTAAAGTCGAGTTAAATTCTAATCCCATGGAAAATGGATTTAACCTGGATCGCGGAATTTTGACCCCAAAGGCAGAAATTATCGAGAACCCAATGGACAATTTATCTAGTCTGGATGGGTTGGTCGAAAGACCAACCGTTGAAAGAATAAAGTCAAGCAATACTCTCTCCACTTTGCAAGATGATGTAAATGATAATGAACGCAGTGTGACCTCTGGCGTTTCTGCTAGCCAAGCATTTAGTGGGACCGAAGAGACCAAAGTGACGAGTGCACACATCCCGGAAGTACTCATGCACCAAGGCTTGGCAAAAATCTTGGCGCAATTACAAGAAACCCTGACATCGTCGCGAGACATCTCCGTATGGCCATTACTACGTATCCTGGAAATAATTTTTAAGGCCAAAATTTCAAGTGGACAAAACGATGCTCATGAACTTACGCAGATCATTTTGGAAACTTTGGAAAAAGAGAACTCCAAATTACAAGAATTTGCCGAAAAGCAAAAGTTGGCTGTGACTATTCCTCAGTTACCATTCAAGGGTAAAGTTGCTGGTCATTTGGCATGCTTGAAATGTGGGAGATCCTCGAAAATAAATGTCCACCCCTTCAACATCTATCCCTTGCACGTTCCTCAAGCGTTTGCTGCAAAACTGTCTGACATGGTGGCAGATAATCAAACTGAGACGATTGAAGGGTACTCTTGTTTGGTCTGCAAAGTAAAAGCCATTCTAGACAACGAAAGCGCCCGTGGATTCAAGAATTGCTCCACTGAGGAGACAAATATCTTGAAAACTCTAGAGAAAGCATTACCGGACCTGCTAATCAATGATGATCTTTCGGAAGAGCTGACATCCTACATTGAATCTTACAGTAAGGATGGGGTTGTCGCTAAAGAGATCAAATCCACTATAGTCAAGAAAACTGTTGTTGTCGAGTCTCCAGATATCTTAGTTCTTCATCTATCGCGTTCGGTGTTTAATGGGATGACTTATTCGAGAAACTCTTGCGGAGTAGCCTTTGAAGAAACGTTAGATTGTGCCGAACAAGTTATCCAGAACAACAGATGTGTTGGAATAAAGACTGTTAGGTACAAGCTTAAGGCAATGGTCAAGCACTCTGGCTCTCATTCTCAGGGGCATTACGAATGTTACAGACACAAGCCTGACCTCGTCAAAGATACCGTATCCAAGCAAGTCATCAACAGATCGCCTTCCATCGATTTATCGCTACTGAGCGAACCCTATGCCAAAGTTGAGGACTCCTTTAAGAACGAAGAGACAAGTAATGCGTCCAATGGTGCGACGGAAAGCTTCGCTCAACAAGTTAATGGCGCCCAAGGAAAAATCACCCTGAACGCGGATGCATTGCCAGTACCAGTACCTGTGCAATCGAATGTCAGCTCTGATGACGACTACGTCTTATCTGCCGGTAGTGAAAGCTCCAGACCAAGTAGAAAGCCATCTACTCTGAAGCGAATCACTGGCTTCCTCTCTAGAAGATCCTCTCTGAGTAACAATCAAGAAGACTCAGATAACTTACACGTTCCCCCCTCCGCAGTTAACTTAAGCCGGTCTGCCAGTGCCAACACTCGGAGCAGGTCTGGCAGCGTTATCACAAATGAGCCTGCCCGAAGCAGAGCTGGAAGTCTTGCTGTCAATGACACAGGGCGTTTAAGATCAAGCAGCATCTCGTCGGTTGGGTCGCAGTCCTCTTTCTTTGACTCCTCTGACCTTAATACGGGATCCACCAGTGCGAGTGAAGTTGATAATACTACTTCACAGGCCAAAAGAGTCTTAAAAAAGATTAAAAGTGTCTCAAAATACCAGTTCTGGCACACATCAGATACCAACATAAAAGAAGCTAAGCTTGATGAAGTGCTCGGTGAAATGAGATACGTTTACATGCTGTATTACGAGCGCATAGATGAAATAATATCGCAAGCATAGCTGGCTAGCTCATCAAGCATTCCACAAATATATAAGATATATATGCTTTACAGCGGTATACCGATAAGATTTTATTTGTTAGAACGCAAGCATTCTTTCACACTGAACAAAAAAAGCCGGGTGACCTTGTCTTCTTTTTCACAACTTGAGGGTTCAATCCTTTTCAGGAACGTCACTTGAATTGCAACATCGTTTGACTTGCAGATATTTTGAACCCTTACTGCACACGCACCTTGGACACGCTTGCTACCCATCGCAATTCAGAAAGGTTCTTTAATTTATTGTTTCTAAGCGTTGGCTAGCGTTCCCTCATATCGCAAGAAAATATAATAGGTAGCCAACCTCATCGCGCAGTATACCATAGTTTCAAAACGTCGAACACCACTTAATAAGCTTGAAGCCCTCTAACAGCGTCAAAAATGCTCAAAGTATGTTACTTCCACACATAGACTTATTTTAAGTTGGATATCTTTTATTAACCTGAAGTCTTATAAATAGAACTTCAAAATACCAAAAAGAGAAGGGAGCGGCTCTAAAAATAGGATAACCTCTGCTGATATATCTTCACCTGCTCAGAATGGTGCCAACATTGTAAAGCATATGAAGACTATACCCGTAAGAAATACGTCACATTCTTCTCACCATTCTACCTCCGTTTCTAGAAACTCGTCAAAAAATTTGAATATTCCTGAAAAAGCCATTAAGGCTTTATACAACTATCAATTACAGTCACCAAAAGAGCTTTCATTTGCGGAGGGAGATTTCTTTTATGTTGTAAGCGAAGAACAAGATTGGTACAAGGCTTCGAACCCATCTAATGGCAAGCAAGGCATGGTACCCAAATCTTACTTCGAAGTCATCGATAGAGCAGGGCCCCGATCGTCTAATGGAAGTATGGCGAGTCGGCAAAGTAGTCATGATAACTCTTCAAAACTTGGCTCATTGTATGCTATAGTACTATATGATTTTCAGGCAGAAAAGTCAGACGAATTGACTGCTTATGCGGGAGAAAATCTCTTCATTTGCGCACATCACAACTTTGAATGGTTCATAGCAAAGCCTATAGGAAGGTTAGGCGGACCGGGACTAGTGCCCGTTGGATTCGTAAGTATTGTTGATATCGCGACAGGTTATGCTACCGGAAACGAAGTCAGGGATGATATTAGTTCTGCTTATCTCCCAACAGTTTTAGAATGGAAAGGATATATTGCGAAATATAAGGCAAGCAATATAAGTTTAGGTTCAGTAGAGCAGAACGTGGCACTGTCTGCGAGTGATAACAGCAATAGTGGGGGTAAACAGCAACAGGATCTACCGATGACGCGCATCCCACATTCTGACGTTGTCACAAAGGCATCAGTGGAATCATTTGGGATGGAAGATGACAGATACTGGTTTGAGGTCAACTGTGAAGTCTCCTCTGGTAAAAGGAGAAAGCTGAAACGGTATTATCAAGATTTCTATGACCTTCAAGTCAAACTATTAGACTCATTCCCAGCAGAATCGGGCAAGTTGAGGGACAATAACGGTCAATGGACGAAACGTATTATGCCATATATCCCAGGGCCTGTGCCGTATGTGACTGATGTTATAACTAAGAAAAGAAAGGAGGATCTGAACGTATACGTGGGAGACCTAATAATGCTACCAGATTACATTTCGAGGTCTGACATGGTTAGATCACTTTTCATGTTGAGGGAGAATGGCTTCGATCACGAATCAGCGACACAAAGTATGCATCAATATCAAAATAATGAGAGAGACGGAGAAACTGCTGTAATATCGGCATTAACTGCTAATTCTCAATCGAGTAATAATAACGAGGATAACACTGTGACGGGTGAAGATCTTAAACTGTATGAAAAACTTTCTGAACTATCACTGTCTTCAGCCAAACCACATTCCAGACCACCAAGCACGTTACCCCCCGCCTTGAAACCAACAAAAATAAAATTTTATTACAAGGACGACATCTTTGCATTAATGCTAAATAGTAATGTGACATTTGCCGAGCTCTACACTAAGATCGCACCTAGAATCGATAGCGGGGAATTCAAGCTGAATATTAAGTCGAATGATGGGGACGGGGATGAAGTGACTACAGACGCACAAGTTTTAAATATAATTCAATCCAAATTGAAAATATCTGTTTATGATGTTAAAAATTTCTAATCAAATAAAGTTGTAATTATTATGTATCCATATCTATATCACCTTCGCAATCTTGTCGTGTTATTGTTTCGCCATTTTTATAGCCCATTAAGGTGTTATCACCTAATAACATACCTCTTCTGAACCAATTTACCCATTGAGTATAAGCTAAATTCGGCAGGTCAACCCATTTAACAACTTGCAAAATTTCATTTCGGACCAACTCTTTCAGTTTGGAATAAAGCCTGCTGTTATCATCTGAGGATACATGATCTGTGTTCAAAAGTTTCAGGGCTTGATGTTTCGTCACATACGGAAGATATAAATCGTCCACAATCGGACTTGGTTCATGTATTGGACCATTGGAACTAGTTTGAAGGTATTTGCGCGATTTTAAATTGGGACCGTCACCAATACTCAAATTCTCTAAATCTTCGATTAGGCGTTGCTTCTTATAGTTGTATATTCCAATAAAATCCGGACTACGAGGCCTTTTTATCTTGAATTTTGATTGAGCAGACATATGGAACTCTAACTTTGCTGCACACCTCACTGTACTCAAGAACTAGCTCAACTCGACCGAAAACAACCGTACATTGGCAATTTAATATCTTTTTTTCGTGGCTACCCAAACTTATTCAAAACGTTGATCCCAGTTTCTAGAAATTTCCAACAAATTCGAAGTCTCGTAGACCCTTCTAAAAGCTTTTAAAGCGACACTTGAACTTAATACCCCTGCAAAGTTGACAGGTGCCAGTGAACTGTCGAGTGATGGTTTGGTGAACGGTTTGTTTGAGACACAAAAATGATATCTATTCCAAGCTAGTTATTTAATATTTCAAAACGAAACATCGCGCAAAGACTTCAAATAAGGAACGAGATGGCACAAATTTAGCATAAAATTTAACGAAAGTAATATAAAAATAGCTTACATAGTTGATCTACCCACAAGCTGAGTGGATCGTGTTACAAAGGAAGCTCTTATAACAAGGCTCACACTTTAGGTAAAATAGGTACTATTGCTAAGTTTAGTGGCTGATTGATAAGGCATTTTGATAAGGTTTTTGACATGAGTACCAATGAGGAAGGGAGGATGTTATTCACTCCCCCAATCAACAATCCAAAATTCGATATAAGCCAATCAATCCGCGAGTCATACAAAACTCATCCGGTAACATTGCAGGAGGAGTTGCAGGATTCTGGGAGTCCAGGATCAGGATCGAACTTGGAATTAACGAAGGAGGAGATAGATCAGGAAGTTGGTAGCATCAACGAGCTACCATCAGAACTATCAAATCAAATCGATTTATTCATTTATGATTTAAAGCAACCAAAATATACGAAGCCTTTGAACATAAATCAATTAGCATCACTTTTTCAGAGTTTTTATACTAAATTTGATAAAGCATCATTTAATCATTTAGTAAATGCCAGTGGGAGTTTCAACACAAGCCAGCCGACATTTTTGTCTGCGAGAGATCATTTGAGTAGTGGATTGAGCGGAATTTTTGCACGTAGTAGGAGCAGTAGCGGGAGTTCCACGAGAAGGAACCGAAGATCATCATCATTATTCAGCACCGATTCTAATACCGTCACACCAATGCTGTCCCCGGAAGAAATAAGTAGGCAACTGAGATTGAATGAATTAAATAATTTGAAAATCGACAGATACATGGAATTTTGTGAAACGGAAGTGTTCCATAGACTTTTGGAGGTTGGAACATCAGTTCCATCACCAACGAAAGAGGAAAAGGCAAAAAGACCGCACACTAAGGATGGCTTTAGGATAACGAGCCTGTTTAAAAATAGTCCGGAATACTCTGAGTACGATAAATTGCTATTTGAAAAGATCAAATGTCTATCGAGACTTGCATCTGATGGGAAAATAAATTTATCAAAGTTTTTGGATTTGCCTCCTCACTTTAAGAGTGAGAGCTCAAATGAGATTGAGGCCGTTTTAGACAAATTCACGAATGAATCTATATCCCCTACTGAAAAAGTCTCCTTACTATTGCAATTTCACGAAATTATGATGTACTCACACGAAATGTCCAATGATGAATTTTTATCTTTGTTAATTTATTACATCATTAAAATATCTCCACGACATATT
Organism: Zygotorulaspora florentina; assembly: GCA_003671575.3. Classification (NCBI taxonomy): domain Eukaryota; kingdom Fungi; phylum Ascomycota; class Saccharomycetes; order Saccharomycetales; family Saccharomycetaceae; genus Zygotorulaspora; species Zygotorulaspora florentina. Next base: position 1,042,728 of record PPJY03000001.1, on the reverse strand, counting down.
CATCTTAACACAGAATTTGTCAGAATGTTCAGGTACAAGAAGAAGTTAATTCAAAAGGAATTGTATGCACTGACGAATTTGGAGGCAGCTTTAGTCTTCCTTGAAGGACTGACACTGAGCGATTTTTCTTGTGAGCTTCAAGACCAATTATCCATAGACGAAAGAGATTTATTAGAATCCTCAATTAGTAGTAAGATAAGATTACCCACCATGACAACTGATGATAATTTAATGATACCATCCGAAGTTCCAAATTCAGGAGTTATTAGATCAAATAGTTATGATGGATTTAAAAATGCATTTGACTCATCATTGAAAAATATTTTTGATAAAATAAGATCATACACGCCACCCGCACCATACCAATTGCCATTACCGAGGTCGACGTCTCAGTTTTCATTGGAGAGTGAAAAAAAAGTGCCCACAATAACATCCAATACCACAGTGATCCCAGATTCTTGGAAGATCTACAAGGGCAAGGATTTTGATGAACTAAAGATAGGTGAAATGCGAGAAGTATTTGAAATATATCAAAAGTTACTTAAATGAGGTAGCAATTCTGGGATACTTACGTCGAGGGGAGTAGACATGAAACAAATATGGCTACCAGCTACATAGCTGAAAGATGGTCAACTACGTAAACTAACTGGTTCGAGGCCTCAGGATGGGTTTTGTATGGTATATATTTTTCACTTTTAGCTAATGAAGTCAATTCATTTATTATCTTCTTAGTATATTCCATTGATTTGCTTTCGTTTTGTAAATAGTCGATAGCATTTCGTTTAAGGTCTACATCGGTGGGTCTCAACTTTAGAATATTTTGCAGAAACAGGTCATTGTGTTCAGTACCAAACCTCAAACCGTGAATTATTGGAAACGAAAGTTTCCCTTCTGAAATGTCCTCTGCTAGACCTTTGCTTTTAATCATCTTTTCATCGAGAATATTCTGATAATCATCTCTGACTTGATATATTATACCCAGCAGATTGCTCAATGGTATAAGAGATAGGGGGATGTCGAGAGTCGTCAATCTTTCCATTATTCTGACGGTGAGTCTGAATAAGCCCCCTGTTTTGTTCATCACCATGTTAAAATACATCTGGTCATTGGGAGTTGTTCTGGGAAAACTATCTCTCCAGTAAATATCCAGTCCCTGACCTCTGTGTAAATTGATCATTTCCTCATTGAATATCACCATTAGATCTTGCAAAATAATCCCATCGCCATCTGAAATCATTTGTAAGATTTCCATAGCTTTGAAGTACATATAATTAGCAGAGTTTATCGTCATTGGTACACCATATATTAGATATGAGGTGGTAATGCCACGTCTGATTTCAGAGCCATCCTCAATATCATCAATTAGCAGACTTGAATTGTGTAAAATCTCCACCATCTTTGCAACAAGGCCCAATTTTTCTCCAGGCAAACTGTAGACCTGGTTGAAAACTTCAATCAGCTTCGATCGAAAATTCTTACCAGGCTCAGAGGCCAAATGTTTATAGGGCAGCTGAATAGCCTCCTCATCCTGTTCATTCCACAAAGGCTGTCCCGCTACGAGCTTATTGACGATTCCAGCCACCTCGCTCATCCTTGTTGTTTTGTATTCTTGTAGTTTTGTCGTATTCAAAGTGGCAGCGGTTATTATCACTTTTTATTAAACGAAATATAAACCAAATTATACACACATTAGGAAAGTATGATTTGCATGAAACAAAATCGGGAAGATAGGTTATGGATGCTGTTATATTAAATATCATTGGTGACATACCAACTGTGACAAAAGTTTGGGCCATAGGCTGTGTTGGGCTTTCTATTCTGTCAGGCACAAACACAATTGATACAACAAAGACTTTGTATAGTTTTGAACTAGCGTTCAAAAAAGGGCAATATGAACGAATCTTGTATTCGCTATTCGATTATGGGGGGTTCGATTGGATAGCAATCTTCAACATCTTTGTTAGTGTCAACCATTTGGCAACGTTGGAGAACTCATTCACATTAAAGAGAAGATATTGTTGGATGATAATGATTGCACTAGTAATGATAATAATGATGAGCGGGCTTGCGCAACCAATATCATCACTAGGTGTTGTACTGTATGAAAATTTAGTCTACTATCAAATTCGAAAAGAGAGGAACGAAATGAACCTTCGGATTTTTGGGGGTGGCATGAACGTCTCTCCATTACTGATACCATTATATATGAACTGCATGATGTTTTTCGTGAATAAGAAATCGCTGCTGCAAGTCTCTATGAATTTCGTCCCTGGCCATGTACTCTATTATATGGATGACATGATTATGAAGCTCTATGGCATCGATCTTTTCAAAACACCGTACGATTTTTGGTTAGATTATAGAAGATAGTCATGATGTATATAGTGGAACGTTTATAAAATCAGCATTAGAGTCTGAACCAGATTTAGTTTTCTTTGCTGGTTTGGGCCAGCTCAAGTTATCTCGTATGGACAAGGCTTTGGATAATTTTTTACTTATGACCTTCGTCTCATTCTTAGCTGACGACCTGTTGTTAACTATAGAAGATATATTTGAGACATCGATGTTATGGTTAGCCACCAAGGAGGCCAGGTCCTCTGATGGTGGCATGGAACTTTGGAAGGCAGGTTCGTTTGCCTGCTCCAACTCATCTATCAGAAACTTCAAGTCCTTCACGGTATCTTGCTGCAGTGGCAACCGTCGTAAACTATCCAGACATTCCTTCAAGCACTCCAAACTAGGCACAGACGACATACTGTTGATGGTTCCCTGCTCTAAAAATTTTTCAAAATTTGATCGATCAACTGTGGATCCTTGGATTTGATAATTAGATGCAGATGCGAAATACTTCTGATACTTTGCAAAGAGACGTAGTTCATGAACCAACAGTAATCCTCACCTGCACGCAGACCAAACTTGTGGAGATGGCTTGCCAGGAACTCTTCGATCTGGGCCTTTACCTCGATGCGTTTCTCGTTTTTGTCGTTGTAGAGGCGTATGTAAATTTTTGACCACACAACCAAATGATGGATTCCAGCCTCGAAGTCGTAAGGAAAATCGTTTTTTGTCACGGCGTACAGCGAAGGATCGCTGAAAATGCCGATCTGCTCGCTGTTCAGCTGCTGGATCTCTGTCCACTTCCAATGCAAGCTGTTCAGAACGTGTTCCTGGACGTTGCATTCCCCCCTGTGCCTGATGTACGCCTCGGTAACCTCTTGGGATCTGGTAAGCTCCTGTAACCGACCAGACTCAACCAGGTCGTTAATCTCTAGCCAATTCATTATGAAAGTTCTGTGAAGTTAAGCGAATAACAAAATAAATAAATGTTTTAGTGTATAAGTGTAATTATAAATATAAATATAAATAGTAGCGTGTGTATGTGTAAGTGCGTAAAAGATTAAAACCAGCAAAATCTAGGAACCGTGATGCACTAAATAAGTCGTGCGAATATACATCGAGGATTACTTTTGCCTTTGAGCGCTAACGACGAACTCTCGTTAATCGTCTTTTGGGTTATATGGGCGGGCAATATGAATGGCAAAGTAACACCTAGCGTGAGGTAGGTGAAGTACACGAGCGAGAATTTACCATTGCGGAACATTAAACTATTGTGGAGCAGTGACATTCGGACCGGATCTACCTATGATACAACTTCAGATCTATCGTCACGATTATATATAGATATATATATGGAGTATATATACCTGTAGATTAGCGGGAATGCAAAAATGGAATGTGCGATGAGCAATACGCCATAACCTTTACATATGCATAATCCCAGTTATCATTATACCAGGAAGGTTTTATATGGAACGTACTGGAGATATACATCGGCCTGCAGTTATGTGACGATTTTTCTGCCATTCGGTTACCTGAAGGGTCCCGGGATCACACCATAACGCCTCGGTCTCACGCTTTGCAATGGTGGAGTGAAAAAATTATTCGTTTAAAGAGCCCACTAAACCCGGGCCCGGAAGAAAGCCGCTGATCACATGACCCTCCGTTAACAGTGATATGTAAAATGTATCACGTGGATATTTCGTTGTTAATGATGATAGGCGCTCGTCGGGGTTGGCCGGTGTCATGGGCCGCCAAGGTCTCGCCCTCTCGCTCTCGCTCTCACTTTAACTCTCGTTGCCAGTGGCGTTATCAATGCCGGCACAGGCCCGGGTATACCGACGGACGGACGCTTAGAAGGCGACGCCGCGGAGCGGCACGCTCGAGGAAGCTGTAGCGCCAGATTGGGCGAAGGGTCGTCTGCCTTATCTGCCGGCTTCGGACGCTCTTGGCGTTTACTGTGCTCTCCTCTTTCTATTTGGTCATGAGCGCCGAACTCTGTTGGCAGTCGCTCGATTAGTATAGTTTTCTACACTCATTTGTGTTTGTTTATGCCCCTTTTGGGTATAGTAAACGTCGATATGTTATCAGTAAGTTGGTGATGCGACCACAGAAGATTGTTGGATGAACGACGAAGGGCAGGCTGCTGCCGTCCTGAGACAGCTATATAAGAGGAGCAAAGTTTGAACAGAGAAGTAGTTTCATCAAGGTCTATTTCAAGGAAGACATCACGCAAGATGTTAGCCGCCCTATTTCAGTTAGCTTTGGTTCCAGCAGTGCTTGGTTTCCCACTTTTCAAAAGAAGCACCAACACCTCAAACTTCCTTGAGACCTCGACAATCAATTCGACCGAGATTGCTCAGAACTTCACAATCAGCACCAATGCTACGCAGACTGTGTCCTTAAGCCAACCTGCTACCACCTCGACCGGTGAAATCTCGGTTGGCAGCCCAGGTAAGAGCGGCTCGATCTTCAAGCCAAAGGTTTTCGTCGTCAACATGTTCTCTTACGAAGAGACGCTTTGGATTGCAAACCTAGACTTGTCAGTAAACATCACCGTGCCAATGCTGTCCCCTCTTTACCCACACGTTCACTCCAACGAAAATTTCACAGTCATGTCTTTCACAACAGGTGAAGGTGAAATTAACGCTGCTTCCTCCATCACCGCGCTGTTGATGTCGCCTCTGTTTGACTTCTCCGAGACCTACTTCCTGGTGTCCGGTATTGCGGGTGGTTCGCCCAACCTAACAACCATCGGTTCTGTCACCTTCCCTAAGTTTGCGGTTCAAGTTGGCTTGGCTTATGAGATCGATTCCAGGGAAATTCCAGCTAACTGGCCCTACGGTTACGTCAACTTCGGCACCAACATGACCAACGAAGCGCCAGATACTATCTACGGTTCCGAAATCTTTGAGCTAAACGAGAATTTGAGAAACAGAGCAATGTGGTTAGCCTCGAACGTTACTCTTAACAACGGTACCGCTGGAAATGTCGCTTTCAGAAACAGATACAACCATTCCTTGGCTGCTTTTGAGTCACCAAAGATTGTTGCCTGTGACACCGCAACTTCCGATGTTTATTGGTCTGGTAGCATCCTTGCTAAGGCTGTTGAAGACTTTTTCGGTACCATCTCGAACGGAACTGCCACTTACTGTTCCACCCAACAAGAAGACAATGCCACTTTGGAAGCTATTATGAGAGCTGCTAAATTTGGTATCGCTGATTATGACAGAGTCGTCGTCCAAAGAGGTATCAGTGATTTTGACAGAGCTCCACCCGGTCTAAACGCTACTGAGTTCTTCTTCGACGTGAGCCAAGGTGGTTCCAAGGCCGCTGTAGCAAACTTATACAGTGTCGGTTTAACCTTCATTGAGGATGTCCTTGAAAACTGGGAAACCTTGTACGAAGTCAACCATTTCCAACCAGAAAATTACATTGGTGACTACTTCCAATCCTTGGGCGGTAAGAAGAATTTCAGAAAATGATCTCATCACCACATACTCATAGATTAATACCACATTGACATTTTTTCTTCTGCTAAAAGTGCTACCATTCTCGTTCATATTCATGCCCAATGCATGCTAGATTTTTACATAAAATATCCATTCTAAAATAACTTATTAATTATTTTCAACACGTTTTGCGGCTCATGACCAATTGGGCTGTTTCTCAATAATACTGTGCTCGAAATGCATACTTCATCTTCGATGATAATAGGGTGGCCTTCTGGGCCCCAGAACATTGCAGTTTAACATACATTATATTTCTGTATACATAGGTCGAGTGAATATTTCAATATGGATCCCTTTTCGGGAGACGTAAATAATTTACAAGGCGACGCCCGTTGGTTCTTTCGAACGCGATAAAAAAAAATGATTTTTAAGATTTGGAAACTGGACTTTAATAGACAACTTGAAGGGAATCTGGGATCAATTGAGAGGAGCTGTCGTGTGTCATGAACGCTGCACTACCATCGATTCAACTTTCTGTTGATTACACGGTCCTATTATCCGAGATTAATGATTTTTTACTTCACTATAAGCAAGACACTGCCTCAAAGACGACTTCAGAAGAGGATATCGACATTGAGAATGATGAGGATGAAGATATAGGTAAGGGCCCAAAGTATTTAAAGCTTTTGCAGCAAGTATCCAACAGAGAAATTGATACAGTTTTTATCGAGCTAGATGATATATTTCAATACCAAAGAGAAAATTTTTTAAACAATAGCGGAAATACTGATTTGGTTACAAAAATTGAGGAGAATGCCAACCACTTTCTGGAGCTGTTCTGCCGTTCGATTGATAGTATCATGCCGCTGCCAACAAAGGAAATAAACTACAAAGACGACGTCCTAGATGTCATATTGAATCAAAGGAGGTTAAGAAATGAGAGAACACTAAATGATAGAACCAATGAGATTAGAAATGAGAGTTCAATCGATATGAGCACAGCTCCCTCATCTATGTCTGATGCTCTCAAAGAAGTCGCCCAAGAGGAATCAGAGCTGTTTCCAGCTAGTCTAACAAGGAGGTATTACCTTTATTTCAAACCGTTATCCTCGCAGTTTGCTTATACCAGAACAGAAAAGATAACAAGCTCAAGCTCTTTTTCTGTTAGGCAAATTAAAGGTGATCACATGGGTCGTTTGATCACCGTCAAAGGTATTGTTACTAGAGTTTCAGATGTTAAGCCAGCTGTAATGGTTGTGGCTTATACTTGCGACCAGTGTGGATATGAGGTCTTCCAAGAGGTTCATTCAAAAACTTTCACACCTTTGGTAGAATGTACCTCGAAAGAATGCTTACAGAATCAAACCAGGGGACAATTGTTCATGAGCACAAGAGCCTCTAAATTTAGCGCATTTCAAGAGTGTAAGATACAAGAATTATCGCAGCAGGTTCCTGTGGGTCATATTCCAAGGTCGTTGACCATTCATGTCAATGGATCTTTAGTTAGGTCTTTATCACCCGGTGATGTTGTTGATGTTACAGGTATATTTTTACCTGCTCCTTATACAGGTTTTAAGGCTTTGAAAGCTGGTTTATTAACTGAAACCTATCTGGAGTCACAGTTCATTCATCAGCATAAGAAAAAATTCGCATCTTTTGAATTATCACAAGGTGTTCATGAACGTGTTAACGAAATGATAATGCAGGGTGACATCTATGAAAGACTATCGAAGTCTATCGCACCTGAAATTTACGGCAATTTGGATGTCAAAAAAGCTCTGCTTTTGTTACTAGTCGGTGGGGTCGATAAAAGAGTTGGTGATGGTATGAAGATCAGAGGTGATATCAACGTTTGCTTGATGGGTGATCCCGGTGTAGCTAAATCACAATTGTTAAAATCCATTGTCAAAATCTCTCCCAGAGGAGTTTACACAACAGGTAAAGGTTCGTCAGGCGTCGGTTTAACCGCTGCAGTCATGAAAGATCCAGTCACAGATGAAATGATACTGGAGGGTGGTGCATTGGTCTTGGCCGATAATGGTATATGTTGTATTGATGAATTTGATAAAATGGACGAAAGTGATAGAACTGTGATTCATGAAGTGATGGAACAACAAACCATCTCTATCTCCAAAGCTGGTATTAACACTACTTTGAATGCAAGAACATCGATCTTGGCAGCCGCAAATCCATTGTATGGTCGTTATAATCCAAGACTATCCCCGCTGGAGAACATTAACCTGCCTGCAGCTCTATTATCCCGTTTTGATATACTGTTCTTACTACTCGATATGCCAAATAAGGAGGATGATGAAAAATTAGCAGAGCACGTTGCGTATGTGCATATGCACAACAAGCAGCCGGACCTGGATTTCACTCCAATAGATTCATCAAGAATGAGAGAGTATATTGCAGTTGCAAAATCTAAACGGCCAGTAATGAGCCGAGAAGTGAACGAATATCTGGTTCAGTCCTATGTGAGACTAAGACAAGATTCAAAAAGAGAAATGGATTCAAAATTTTCGTTCGGGCAAGCCACTCCGAGAACTCTGTTAGGTATAATAAGATTGTCACAAGGTCTCGCAAAATTGAGGTTGGCAGACAGCGTGGAAATTGATGACGTTGAAGAGGCGTTGAGATTGACCAAAGTTTCAAAGGAATCGTTATATCAAGATAGGAAGAGTAAAAGTCAAGAGGATGAAAATCCAACAACCAAAATATTCACAATTGTGAAAAAAATGGCTCAAGAATCTGGAGAAGAATTCAAGAGGGGATTGTCCTATGAAAATATTCTCAAAGTACTGAGGTCAAGGGGATTTACGATGCTGCAAGTCAATAATTGTATCCAAGAATATAGTTATTTGAATGTTTGGCACCTAATCAATGAAGGAACTATCTTAAAATTCGTTGACGACGGATCAGTTGAGGAGCCTTCTTCTCCATCTCAGAGAATGGATCCCCGTGCAATAGACTCGGACTTCCACGATTCCGACTCCGAAATGATGGCTGCCTGATCGATGATAGTTAGAGGAAACTCTGCAGTATGTACCATTATAATAAATTTGATTTTTTAAAATTGCTCCGCAGATGTTGGCAAACATCCTGCGAAACTTGTCAGAAGCTGAAAAGAGGTAAACTTCCCTCTCGATATAAATTTAGATATTCCTTCAATGGCTAGGTGTCATTCTAAGCTTAAAAATCGATAGGCCTTGAGTATCCTAACTGGGTCCAAGGTCACTTATACTGCCAGTTTGATTGTATGCTTTTTGAGACAGGGACAAAACTGCTCTCTAAACACAGCAAACAAACGAATGATAGCTGCAATCCCGCCCCCCCCTAATGCAGAAGAATTTACATACTATTGCCTGTGAGTGAGTTCTCCGAGCCCACAACCTCTAGAAGTAATAGCAGGGCCCTTTAGGAATAATCAATATTTATTTTTAACAATAACAACAGCGGTTTCGGGGTTAATAGAAAATACTCGTTCTGTTTTTGGAAAGCACGCTCTGGTTTTGTGTCACCTTATAAATTTAAAGGTCTGCTCGAGGGGCAAACCTCGCCTGCTTTAGCTCGAAGTACATCTGCGTAGATCACAAAATTTATTAGTTTCGGTCGCTGCTTTTCTAAAAAAAGCATGTTTCTGTGATTTTTGTATATGCCTACAGGCTCTTTCATTTTTTACTGACATTTTAGAGTGTCAGAACCCTTTTTTTCCTAAAAGAAGATGTGACGCACAGAACACTCTATGTAACTCTTCGATTTTGCCTACTGGTAAAGATAGAATTAGAGAAAGAGATTAATTATGTTGACAAAGGCTTTTATTATATATCAGAGAAATGGAGTATAAAGCTGAGGCAAAATACAATAGCAAGATAAAGAGTTCAAAAATATTCTGGTTTCTTTGGTTTAAGATCACTGGATTATCGAAAACCAAAAACCATCTACAATCAATTAAAATAAAAAACCGGAGCATTGGAAGATAATAATTTCTTTCATTTTATAATAACAAACAATTTTAATATCTGAATAAAATAGGATCAATATACTCAGTTCTTTCATCCACGATAGCTATGAATTCACTCGCTAATAACAAAGAGTATAAAGTTTGCAAGAACGAAAGCGATCCTACACTCACGGACTCAGAGGAAGTTGAATCTTTTCTGCACCTGGCTGAAGACGACCCTATTTTCCCCTCAATATTCGAAAGATTTCCTGCTCCATCACATGTATTTGACGATGGTGACTGTCTCTCCCACTACAAAGATTTTAGCCCAAATGAGTTTGAGCGAAAACATGATGACGACAATAGTCATTACACCTTCACTACTATACAGTCAGTCGATAATCAAGAGTTATTTTTTACTGATTTTGAAAATAATAAATCAACATCACCGCCGCTGAAGGAATTTAGCAAAGAAGTTGAGAAGTGTTCCTTAAACATGGATGCCAAAAATATAATCAAGAGCAACCACTCCTTCACACTGGAGGAGATTCTAGAGTGCGCTGATGGGACATGTGCTCCAAGCCAGGTGTTCGATGACTTAGGTATGTTAGGCAGCTCCAGTACGGATTTATACTTTAATTTTCTGAGTAGCGCTGGCACGGAGGAAAAGCCTGCGCAGCCGACAGTTCGCGCCACTAATTCCCAGTTATTTTCGATGGTGCTGCCACAAAAGAAAAAGTCTGTAAAGTTTACTCAGCTGAAAACCCCATATAAAGTACAAAAGACGAAACAAAATAGTCCTACTGATTATATCAGAAATATTATCCAAAAATATAATATGGAACTAAATCAAATTCTGGTTCCAAAAGATACAACGCATGCTACAGCTGCTGGTCAGCTGAATGTGCAGAATTTCTTTGGAAATCATAATCCACAGAATAGCGCAGCTTTGGAAATTGACCCAAGCTCATCTTCTCACAATATGGTTATCGAATTACCATCTCGGACCTCACCTGGAAGACCCCGCAAAGAGAGAAGACCAACCTTATTGAAGAAAGACGCTAATATAACTCTGGATGAGAAATTAAGCTATTACCGTAATATTTTGGAAGAAGCAAGAGTAAATAACATGCCAGGAATTTTTCTCAGAGAACAAGCTGTCTCAGAACTATGCTTTGAAGATTTGGGCAGCGCGCCTTCATATCTGACATTGGTACTCTCAAACTTTGATGCACTTACAGCTTACCTTGTCCAGGAAAGCCTGGAGAGAACCGAGAGCTATCGTACTTTATGGAAAATCAAGAGGAGCCAAGAGGAGAATAAAGTCACATTTGAATTTTCTTTATCCGATGAAGAGAGCTCCATTCTACCGGAGGATTTGGAGATTAGCATTTTCACATTAATTGTACCTGGCCACACAATAAAACATCTGGTGACAAGTAGCCAATACTTGGAGATGGTAAACTTCATGCTAGGGAAGCATTATAATCATGCAATCAATGATAACCTAGCAGAGGCAACAGTTGGCTCCGATGGAAAGATGATTCCTACTCAAAAACATCATGCATCCAGAGTGAGATCTCATGTTAAGAAATATTTAAAAAGGCATGTGATCAAAGACATGAAAAGATATACGGACGATGATCGTCGAGACTTGGCAGAGTTTCAATATTTGATTGCTCTGCATCGTATTGTTATGCAATCTACAACTAAAAAACCATTTGAAAGTAAAGTGTCTGTAGCCTTGATGGAATTGGACAACGTCAAAGACGCTCTAATCAAACAAGCCGAGTTCTTCATTTTTAAAAGACTAAATTAAATAATACTCTATTCCTTGTTTTGTTCAAAGTTACCGCAACCAATATTTATTTAATTTTGTACTAATAATAAATGTTCAAGATAAAAAAGGAAAGGGTTGCTCTATAATGCTGGCAGAATGTACATTATTTAAAATGTGCTTCATGAATGTTGAACAATTAATAGTGATTTAATCTCCAAAGTCTTACTTTCCCCTGTTCATTACCTACTACCAAGAGCTCACCCCGAGGAGAAAAGGTGGCACTAGTAACCTTCCCCAGTGGCGTCCCACTCGTTGGCCAATTAGAGAAAACGGTACAGCTTGGTAGATGTACCAAACGCAATGCATCCTTAACAGCCCTTGAGGCCATACACAGTATCTGACCATCTGGGGAAAACTGTAAGGTAGAAATCGATGTGGTGAGTTGATCCAACGAAGCGACTGGTTTCGCATTTGTAGAAGAGAGCATTCTGTCATAAACGTTAACATAACCACTTTCGCTCCCGATAGCGAGCCACCTATTCGGTCTCACGCCGCTATTCGAGCCTGGGAACAATTGTTCTGAATTGGTTCCGCCTCCAACTTGAATCGTCGTTACCCCGATACCGCCTTCATCCTTCCATTTACTTAAAACTTCACCACTTTTATTCAGGTCAAATTCCCAAATCTCAGAGTACGTGTTTGCCACAATCAGAATTGTTTGAAACTTATTTTTCGATATTGGCTTGTAATCCACGCAAAAATCAACTAGAACGCCGTTAATCTTACAGCCCATCATCCAAACACCGGTTGTTGCATTAAGAACATTGATCCAGCCATTATTACCTTGCAGTAGGATCAGGCCATGAGTTTGCCCAGTGGCAGTGTTGAAAAAATGCGCCAACTTAAACTTTTCGAAGGATCTCTGAGTCTCTTCATGACCGTACATTCTAGATAATTTATCAATTTGCGCAAATGCCCCATTATTCGAATTAGAATGCAGCAATGACGTCGATAAGTCCCATGAATGCATATAACGTCTCCTACCTCCCGAATATATTTTTTGTTGTTCATCTTTGAGAGATTTTGAGTTATCATTCGATACAGCAACGTAAAATTTACACGTCTGTATTGGTGTCCCTTTCAAATAAACACTGCTCACCAGAGGGTTACTCTTAGTGTCTATGTGATATATTCTCAAGGTTCTGTCGTATCCACCGGTTAGTAGGAGCGGCTTATAGGGATGGAACGAAAGACTTTGTATCACAGAGTGCGATGGATGAGATGCATTTGCATCTTTCAAACGCGTAATATTTAAGGATTGTGGCGGTAGTAATTTAGATGCCGATTTATCTTTGTAGCTGTAGGTTGTCTCCAAAATCTTTGTCAAAGCTCTGACGTCACCATTAACCATTTGTGCTGAATCATCGTCACCGCCCTGCTCCTGATCATCGCTCTCCACTTCACTGTCTGTTACATCGTCTACCCATTTAGGTCTTGGATATATTTTTTCAAACTGGTTCCTTAAACGGTGGACGTAGTCTTTACCTTTAATAGAGGCCTCATTATATGAACTTCTCAATTTTTTGGTCTTATTGGAGACTATAACAGACACTTCCACTCCTTCATCATCAGAATCATACCAGGCGTCACTATATTCCTCGCTGTCCTCGCCAGACATTTCACTGTCGTTCGATTCATCAGCGTCTCCCATCTTTACATCATTCCCATCGTCATTTCCATCGTCCACAAAAAAGAGTTGATCATCTTGAATCTGGTCCATGTCATCATTTGCTTCCTCATCTTCGTCACGATCGACCTCTCCATTGTGCTCGGCTTCAATTCCGTCTTCTTGCTCATTTAGCAAGAGCTCCAAATCAAAATTTTTCAGATTGGCCTGGAAGTCAGAAGTGTCACCGAACACCACTTTTGCCAACAATTGCTCTTCTTCATCAGGGGCCGGAATCTCATAATCCATCTCCGGAGGTTGTCCACTAGCGAGAGTTCTACTACTACTACTCATAACCGACATTTCAATCCAAAGTTCCACCTGCCTTCTGTTCAAATTCTCTATCGTTTCAAGCCAAGATGAGATGAGATGAGCTTTATCACTTTAAAAAATTTTCAAACTTTTTCACCAGCAAAAAAGCTGTGGTGTGAGGGCGAATATCCCTGCCTTAACAACCATATACTTCAGGACAACAGACAGCTTAGTTTCTGAGCAGATAGAGCATTGAGCCTTACACTCTCAATGGGGCCCGCATATTATTGGCTTGCTGTGCACAAGTAGCTTGTAGTTGTGTGTCAAGCGATACGTCTGTGTTGCCAATTGATACGACAAAGACCGCACTTGAAACACGCATGCCCGACAAACACTTACGTTGTTTCCAGTATGCTCGAAGCATTTGCGTGATAAATGCCTCTCTCTCCCTCACTTGACTGATACGTATAGATCGGCATCGGTCCTTAGAAGCTTCGCCGTAATCAAAGATACCGCGCCGCACAATTTGTGGCATAAGCCCGACGCATAAGGCTTCTGAGAGTGGTGGAGTCAATAGAATCATCATGTGACTGAGGCAACTGCATAAGAAGTTAAGCTAACGGTATTAAAAATCGAAAAGTTGAGAAGGAAGTCGGCAAGAACTACATATTAAAGACACATTATAGCAGCTTCCGCCATTGGAACTGATCAGGCATCTTCAATCTTCCTGGAAGATTATTTTAGCATTTCTACCTCAGGCCACAGATCCTACTGGAAATAGAAAAAGATATGCGGACCATGCCGCTAGTTGACCCTGAACTGGTCCACAAATGGGGGCATACGTTCTCCATAATCTCTATCGTGTCGTTCCCAAAAAAGGAGTTGCTATTTGCTGGCACACAGGATTCTAAAATCCTTGTGTTTAATTTATTGACCTACAATTTAGTACGTACAATTAGCTTGGGAGACAGTGACGAGATCAATACAAGATCAAGCGTGCTCTGTCTAGACAGATCAAGTGACGAAAATTATCTGTTTTCTGGTGGAACGGACTCGCTGGTTAGGATTTGGTCAGTTTACGAGATAGACAGCGTGAGCGGGTCGGTCCAAGTTGAAGAAGTAGCCACAGTTTATTCGGTCACCGACATAGGGGACATTTTCTCACTTCGTTATCTGGACTCGTTACAAACTTTGGTGTTTGGTTGTCAGAATGCCAGCCTTTTGTACTTGGATAAAGTGTTTGACAGGCTGGTAGCGGATAGTTCCAAATCCTCTAGCAGTATTGACCGATTACCACATTTGAGATACGACAAATTTTTTGATTCTTTAGGCCCATCGGGACACACAAGTCATACCCATGCTAGCAGTCCGAGCCCACTGCGCAAGACGGAGGTTTCATCTACCAAGCTTCATAGAAGTATATCGCGAGAGGGTGCTTGTAATCAAATTCTGGAAATTCCTTCCGAGAATATAATCAACTACGCCCATAATGGGTTTGTTTACAGTATTTGCAAGCTTTGTCTCATCTGCAGCTCTCTTTTGGGGAAGCGTACCAAATTTGAGAGCTCTCACTGTCACAAGCATGACTATGAACCGACCCAGGGACACAAGGATGGTGAAGAGGTGTCTGAATGTATTATCTCTGGTGGTGGAGATGGAATGAGCAAGGTATGGTTTTTAACCAAACACAAAAACGGTTCCGTTTCTATGAATTTCATCGCGACGGAATTGGACAACGAGGAAACTGTTTTGACCCAGGCTACTGAATTTCCCTTTCTCTACTGTGGGCTGTCCGACGGGATCATCAAAATATGGGACCTGAGCACGAAGCAATTGGTCTCAACTTTGCACACACCGGACGAGTCTGACATCATATCAATATCTGTCTATCAGGATCATGTTTTTGCCATCAATGAATCGGGCGTTACTCTGTTTTATGAAAACGACATAAGGCATTGGAATCCTCTTCAAGGTAAAATGCTGAGCTGTGATGTGTTTGCAAGATTTTCGAAACCATTAGAGAAGCAAATAAGCCTCTTGATAGGGGGTAATGACGGGTCCTTAAGTTTATGGGATTTATCCAAGGTACTTTATGGTCATTCTAAAAAGGATTCGCTAAAGAAAAGCCATATTGAAACGAACTCTTGGGCTCAAGTTGAGCCGCTTAAATTGAACAACGAAGATATGTTAGGAACGCTCCGCGAATTGATCGCATTTCCATCAGTGTCACAATCACCAGACACATTCGAACAACTAGCTTCCAGACGGTGTGCTTCATATTTGCAAAATTTATTCATTAGATTTGGGTCCGAAAATGTCAAGCTACTGCCCATAGAAACTGGGGACAATCCCGTTGTTTATGCATACTTCAAAGGTAATGGGAAAGATGGAACAAAACAACGTATCTTGTGGTATGGACACTACGATGTTATTCCTGCCTCAGATGTGAGAGGTTGGAAGACCGACCCCTTTACTTTGACTTGCGAAGATGGATATATCAAAGGCCGTGGTGTAAGTGATAATAAAGGACCGTTAGTGGCAGCCATGTATAGCGTTGCATCACTACTAAAAAAGGGCGAGTTAGTCAACGACATCGTCTTTTTAATAGAAGGAAATGAAGAAATTGGCTCTCCCGGCCTCGAGCAAGTCTGCAAACAAAACCGAGACTTGATAGGGTCAAAAATGGACTGGATATTTCTGAGCAACTCAACGTGGGTTGACCAAATGCATCCTTGTTTGAATTACGGTCTAAGAGGAGTGATCAATGCACAAATAACTGTGCACAGTGATGAACCTGACAGACATTCAGGAATAAATGGGGGCTTACACAGAGAACCAGTGGCTGATTTGGTTAACTTAATCAGTAAGTTGCAGGATGATTCTGGTAAAGTTTTGATCCCGAATTTCTATGCTCCTTTGAAACCTATCAGCGATCAAGATTATAAGCGGCTGGAAGAAATTGTTGAAGTTGCAGTCCTAGATCAAAAGAAAACTGTCGAAGAATTGATAATGAATTGGACGAAACCATCACTTTCTGTCACTACCATGAAAATGAGCGGACCAGGTAATATTTCTGTGATTCCTGAATCGGCAACTATGGGGGTCTCTATTAGATTGGTTCCAGAGCAAGGGGTCGAGAAGGTGAAAACAGCTCTCAAAAGCTATATAAGTGATTGCTTCGCCAAATCCAACTCTAAAAACCATCTAAAAATTGAGGTGGTCAACTCTGCGGAAGCCTGGCTAGGCGATCCAACTAACCATGCGTACAAGATCCTCAGGGATGAAATAGCAGCTGCATGGAAAACAGAACCTTTGTTCGTCAAGGAGGGTGGGTCTATACCATGCGTAAGATCATTAGAAAGATTATTCAATGCCCCTGCAGTTCAAATTGCCTGTGGCCAATCTACGGACAATGCGCATCTCGATAATGAGAACCTCAGAATTGAGAATTGGTCCAAGATGGCAGATGTCCTCTCAAATGTATTCAGAAAATTGTAGATTCGAAAAATACCTTCGCTATAAATAATGTGTAGTTTATACTGTGCGAGATTGTGTAAAAATAAGGGCGTGGCGTACTCCCAACAAAAGCATCGCGTAAACTAGGAGTGCAGAACAAGAAGGCAGTATAGTTCTATTAAAAACTGATCTCCATGTCAAGCATCGAACCCTCACTAGAAATGGCGGAACGTTGGCCGCAAGATGAAGGCAATGCTTACAACACATTGCCCCCCGATATCGTCCAAGAGACTCTCCCATTTTTGTCCCCCGACGATATAAGAAACCTGTCAAATACCAATAAGTACTTTCATAAGCTGCTTAATTATCATTCCTCAGAGACCTTGTGGCATGAGTTGTTCCACAAGGCATACGGAACCCCACACACTAATGATGAACCATTTCAAACAAAAGAGTACGAAGAGGGGAGGACTTGTTGCGAAGTTATAATGACGGAAAACTTTCCCAAATTGTCATGGCAAGAACGATATAAAGTTCGCACTGAACAAGCTCATATTTATACTTGGGGTTGTCTTAAACATGCAAGGCTAGGATACACAGCATCATCTCATGGAAATATTCAAGAAGATGACCTGAATAACTTGGGCATGAGACAATTGCGGTTCGGAGTGAATCGACCAACATTGGTCCCATGGTTTTCCCAAAAAGAGGACAGTTTTATGGACGATGCTTGTGTAGTTCAGGTTTCCAGTGGAGGGTTTTCATTTCAAATTCTCACAAAATCTGGAAAACTATTTACCACAGGCTCAACCTTTACAGGTGGTCACCGAGGCCCTGGTCCATCAGATGGAGAGCATGATTATAATCCTTTCAGAGAGGCGATTCATGAGATGGAGACCTCCATTCCAAGGCTAGGGGGCGGACTAAATGGCACATTCACTACCACTGGAGTTTTCCCACCTCATCATTATGGACCTACACCAACATCCAGGCCACACGGCAACATCTACCAAGAATTAGACGAAATGGAAAGAAACTCTACGCAAATTGTCCCCAAGAACGAGCATATTAGAAGAATGTTCACTCGGGATTGTTTTGACATATTCACCTCCGACACAAGATCACTCAGAGTAAACGAGGAAAAATTGGAATCTATCAAATATATTAGCGTCTCATCAGGTAGAAGCCATTTTTTGGCTCTGGATGAGACTAATGAAGTACATTCATGGGACTCCCCTGAGTCAGATTATGGGATAAGGATATGTTTCGAAGGTTTGCCTCCAAGAAGCACCAATCCTATATTAAAAATAGGCTGTGGGTGGGATCTCAATTGCGTGTATATATATAACATTGGACTCGTAGTGTGGAATAAGCGCGCGCCTTCCAAGAAAGGTGAGCGCTCATCGAACGCATCATATAAAGTCATCCCCCATACAGGTGAAATAAATGGCCCCAACAAGGTTGTTGATTTTGCATGCTTCCAGACTGATTGTATCTTTTATGTCACGAATGATAACTGTAAATTATGGAAATATTCAAAAGGGATCAAAACGCTCTTAGATATTCCAATTGAAGGGAGAATGGCAAAAGTAAGTGTCTGTTTTACGTCTTTAGTGTTGTTCACAGAACAGCACTGTTACACCTTGAATATTTCAGATGGAAACGTGGATATGGAATCTTTGACAAAAGTAGATATTCCCGATTCCGGTGACCATATTATTTCCCTGGCCTGCGGGGACTATCACACAATTGCTTTAACTCAAAAGGGCCAAATTTACTCATGGGGGCTAGAGAGTCAATTATGCGGCTGTCTCGGCTTGGGCCCAGCAGACCAGGCTATCGACCAACGTAATCTTGGAAGGTGGGACGGAATTAGGAACATGAGAGTTTCCAATCCCACCAAAGTCAACCTCGAAGAGGGCTATACTTGCATCGGAGTCTGCGCTGGAGGATGGCAATCAGGAGCTTTAATAATTAAAAAGTAAATATTATTTAAAGCACATATTCTAAATGACGGATCAAAAAAGAATTAGAGTTCCAAACCTAAATTCTTGGCATGGAATTTCGCATGTTCGGGCACAAAAGTACTTATAAAGTAATACGAATGATCAAACCCGTCAACCATTTTTACGTCAATCATCCCCTCCCAAGATGTATCTTTACTTGCTTCGATAATTAATTCTGTCTTCAAATTATTTTCCAAAAAAGTATCCTTAGTTCCCTGATGAATCAATATTTTATCGCCGCGTTCGTTCTTAACTTTCTTTATCAATTCGCAAGGATCATAATCCACCCATGTGCGCGTATCATCCCCCAAATAGCCTTTGAAAGCCTTTTGACCCCATGGAACATTAATAGGGTTGACAATTGGCGCAAAAGCAGAACATGACTTGTATCTATTTGCTTCATAATTTTTCAAAAATCCTACCAAGGCGCCATAACCCCCCATGGAGTGCCCAGTAATGGCAACATTATCCAAAAAATCTATTCTTGGGCCAGAGAGCCGGCCAAAGTACTCATCCAGTAAAGTAGGGAGCTCCTTATGTATGTAGTCGTACATCATATAGTGTTTATTGTAAGGCTCTTGAGTTGCATTAATATAAAATCCAGCAGCAATACCAAAATCCCAACACTCCTCAGGATCATCCGGGACATTAGCACCACGGGGAGAAGTGTCTGGGAACACCACTGCAAAACCATAGTTATCTGCCTGAAATTGCCAAAATGCTTTCTCCGAGGCGTTGTTTGGACTACAAGTTAAACCTGATAAATAATATATCACAGGTATAACCTTAACATACTCCTCAGAATAGTACTGCTTGGGAAGATAGACGTTGACATCCATATTTAAAGATATGATTTGTGAAAAATGTGAAAGTTTTAAAAGCCTACCGCCACATACTGCTTCCTCTTGATTAACCTTGAACGACATCTTATTGGATCACTGATGTCTCAGAGAACTATTGGTATCATGGAAATATCCTAATAAATAGATCATGATAGTCACCTTAACACATAAATTCATGTATCAAATGCACTATTGCCAGCAGGCGTCTACTTGACGCTTTGTGGCGGGTAACCTGATTTACAAGGATTGTACACTACACTATATTACATTGAATCTGCATAATCATTTGTCTTTGAGAGAAAATTAAATGCCATCAGCAGATTATGTTTGCTGCTCCTGTTCCTCACGATGCTGCTGTGGCTGTTGTTCCAGCTGTTGTTGGGGCTCTATTTGCTGATCACTTAGATTTTGGTCTTTAGAAATTGAGGATTCCTGAGTTTCTAATTTTTCATTCGCACCTGCCCCTTGCTCATTATCTGATTCATCTTTTTCTTCATCATCAACCACAGCGAAGTCAATTGGATCAAATTTCATTCTTAAACGATCTCTGACGTTTGCTTCTTGTGGTGTTGGGTTTCTTAACGTAACATTTATTTGATCCACGTTATGCTCCCTAACCAGTGGCTTAATAACTTCATTCACACGCCTACGTCTAAGCTCAATTCTTGACCGCAAAGGTTTAAAGTAGGCAATGCCTTTTTCGTTATTCAATACTATTGCCAGTTCACCAAACGAACCAGTGTGTCCCTGCGCTGGCACTTGTTTCATATCAAAATCTCTTAACCTCTGGAACTTGTACAGCTTCCCTTCGTTGTCATCCTTCCCCAGATTTTCCTCGATTTTTTTTTCCACATCTCGGGCTAAAATCTCTGAGTCATTGACATCGGTCGTGTACATCGAAATCCACTCGTCTTCTTCCAATTCTACAGGTCTGAAAATTGCTGTTGCCAAGGCCAGTTTACTTTTTTCTGCCTTGTCCAATGCAGCGCTACCAACAAGTCTTAACGAGAAGTGATTTTGATCCATCGAGGCAGTGTCTGGCAAAAGGTTCCAGGATCTTACAGCGCGTAATTTCTTTTTTACAGGATGCTGCAATTTTGACAAATCCTTGGTCATTGACTCGAAAGTATTTTCCACTCGTTCTAGAATCCGGGCTGGATTTAGTGCTTCCTTATTTTCCTCCATTCCAGAGGCTGGCCTTTTCTTGTTGTCCTCGCCAGGTCCATGCCCATGAGAGGTAATTGCTGTAGAGACATATTCAGTTCTTCTTAGAAAAGTGACTTTTGACATATCAGCTTTAGGGAGTTTATCGATACCGGGTGCTCTTAACAGAACACGGTCCTCAGGTGCAAGTTTGACGCCTTCCAACTCATACAAATATTTAGTATCCAGATGGTTCAACATACCCGGAAACTTCATCAAATCCAAGGGCATGCCCAAATCATCGTTAAGTTTGATCAAAGAGGAAACAGAGCTCTTACTGTACAACGATGTTATAAGCTCTGCAGAGTCTGCACGTTCTTCTGGATTCACTTTATATTTCAGTAACTTCGGTGGCAGCAAGGGAGCAGGCAAATTGTTTTCATATCTCAATTTGGCAATGTAATCCTGCTTTTTAGACATATTCGCTGATCGGTTGGTATCAACACCTTTGCAGCAGGCCAATCTTTGACTAATATGTATGTAGAATTCGTAAATATTACTCGACTCTACTTGGCAGATTAGCTCGCCTTGTGAGATTGACTTCAAAATTTCAGTATCACCGGGTAACAGAAATTCATCAAGATAACCATAAATCAATCATACTACATAACTATATACTTTCTACAAACTTCATCATTAAATGTGTCTTTAGGATCCCCTAATGGGCTGTGTTCTAATCACGATCATCCTTGGTGTCCATGACTTTTTCCGATGTTTCAACCTTCGGTTTAGTCCCGTCCTTAGGGATTACTTTTTTTTCAGACTTAACCAAGACAGTCCCATCATTGTAGTAAGTTTTGATCTTCTTTATTTCTTCCTGACCATCAGGAGTAGAATTGAAGGTAACGAACTGCGAGTTACCAACAATAGTTTTGCTTTTAGCGTCATCTTCGGACAAAGATGATGAATGGATCATGAGATCTTCCGGAGTCAATATCTCCGGTTGTACCTCCTTTTGCTTGGAAATCTGCTGAGCCTTTTTTTCTCTGATGAGCTGGTTCATATGCAATTTCCAATTCATATAGCCTGTATACTCAGGAAAGAACAAGCCGTAGGTGTGATGCTTGTCATTCTCGACTTTCTCTTTGGTCAAAATCGAGTCTAACTTATCTTGATGACCCCCAAGTCTCTTAATAATAGCAGATTCTGGGAAAAGACATCTCCACCAACCTTTCGTGTTCCAAACGGACAGCCCCCCAACTTTTTGGCACTCGGAAAAGTGGGCGTCTGTTGGTGTTCTGTAGTTATAAAGACCCGTGACGCCCTGCTCTACTATTTCTTCAGCGGTGAATGGATCATCCATCAAATGACGTATTCTGTTGGGATTCCCATATCCTCCTGGCAACCCGACCACATCGAGCAGCGATCCCATAGCGTCAGATGCATTCACAACAAAATTATCCCAGAGATCTTTATCCTTATCCTTGCTGGAGTTGGAGACTTGGCGAAAGAATTTATCAGGGTTGTCCAACGCACGCGACCACAACGACGATGAATCGCTGCAAATTGATGACATTGAGTCCTTTATATTTGAAACCTTGTCAGAGACCAACTCTTCTGTTTCTTCCTTTAGAATCTTATCATTAATATCCTGCACACTCTCACTGTCTTCACCTTCATACAGACCCATTTTGCGTTCCTTATTATCTGTTTTAATCTACAAGCTGTGTCTTCTGTCCTTACTCAGTTCCTTTTTTTTTTTTTACCGCCACTTACTACTCAAGAAGACATTATCACTTTGCAAACCACCCCAGCCAACTAACTTCATATCTTAAAAAAAGGCCAGAGAAGCATCATTAGTTTCTGCCAAGTAATTGCTGCAAATATTCCTTCAAATACAGAGGATGTTGGAGGTCAGTGTGAAATCTCATCTCATGTTGATTGAGAGAATTTTGAAGTTAAGCTTCACAAATTGAATCTCACGATTTTGATTACCGTGGGGTAGCAACTAAACAATGATACATAGCATACTAGGTAAACATGTCGTTCGAAATTTTTTGGCGAGATCAGGGCTACAGGTATGGAAGAGAGTGCCCCCACCACGTACACTGCTAGCGATTCCGTTAAACCATACAATAAACTGAACCAGTTCAAAGCGCTAGATCTCGCTATTGGAAAACCTGCAGTGGCAAGTGCATCAGGCTATTTGTGAATGATGTAGACTGTTCCGTCAACAGGTGATCATTTTCTTAGTGGAGGTATGTACAAAGGAGCCCCTGTAACTTCCTGATACAACGCACATCCTCATGGGAGTTATAGCGAGGCCCGCGAGACTGCGCTATTCGTCGTCATTTTCGGAGGGAGTGTCTTCAAGGTGGCCCTTGTCATGCCCGTCGTCGATATCCTCTACCTTGTTTAGCTCTTCGATCTCTTTAATCTGCTCTTTCATCTGCTCGTCTTCGTCATCTTCGTCTTCGGCGTCATCCTCATCATCTTCATCATCTTCGCCGTCTTCGTCGTCATCTTCTTCGTCTTCGTCGTCGTCTTCGTCGTCCTCTAAATCTTCATCTTCATCGTCTACTTCTATATTCTCTCCTTCGATGACCTCGTCAACTTGGTATTCATTTCCATCAATGTCGCCTTTTACTCCAGCACCTCCGTAAATGTCCATGGATCGCTGTCTATTGAAGCGTAGCTTGGATTGGCCCTCTGTGGCTGTAGAATATCTCACTTTGTTCTCCTTGACTAAACTTCTCAAGTTCTTCGTCTTCGGAACTACATCTTCCAAAAACTGGAAGTTTTCCTTCCTCGAAACACATTCTGATATATTATCATATGAAAGTCTCAGACTTTTGCTGTTAGTGTTCTTGCTCGCTAGATGTGACAAAGCCAACATCTCTTCAGTCAACGACTGTACAAATAGCTCAGTAGCAAATGCTGAGGCCACAAACGCACTGCTAGAGGTGATAATATACTCTGGGTCGCTTCTTGCAATTTTCTTCAGCTTAGATATAGGTAAATGGGGCGAGACCTGTTTGAGTTGGTCCATGATTTTCCTACTCTCATTGTCTAAGTCATGGCTTTCTAAACCGGTTTCCTCTGTCTTTGAGACTCCGTCTATTTCCATAGCGCCATCAGGGACTTCCAGCTCTTCTGTAAGATTACTCATCCCGCTTACTCGCTGCTCAGTAAAGACGTTTGCCAATTATCTTAAAACTGTAGGTTAAATTTCAAAGAGGCCATGAAATTCATTTCGCGTTGCCCTGCTACATAAACAGAGTAAAACAAGAAGATTTTTTAACAAGATAATGATATTCTAGACTATGATAGCGCCATTATCAACACCAATTCATGCATATGGGGTGTCCTGCAGCGTATGCTAGTCAAGCTATTAGGTACATGGCTGTAAGCATCTTAATTCCTTTTGCATGTCCGGTCACGGCCAAGCCTTCTTTATCATTTCGGACAGCCTTCGAGTAAAATTTGGGGGTCATCCTGCATGAACCTAAAAAAACGTACATTCTAGTGCAGAGTATATATATATATTGTTGAGATACCGTCTTTTGACCTGTAATAGTATAGCTGAGAGTTTTGGTTTACCTGGTAAAACTTTATCAGAAAGTGAACGATCTCTTTAGAGATGTCTTTCTCTTCAATAAGTCAGAAGAGCTCATCTAAAAGACAGGATCGCGGTGATGATGATGCCGTTGGAGCGTTCCAAATAAAGAGGCATGGCTTAGACAAAGCGTCCACAAAATCCCAATTTGAAACTATTGATCCCTCAGAGGTTGCAGATCGCATAGAATTACATTTGTCAACCCCTCTGCCTGACTGCGAACGTATGTTCCCGTGGTTGCATGGGTATTCCACTTCTTCTCCACCCTATTATCCCGGTGCTATAACGATAGTGCGTTCACAACCGATGCCACATCGATGGATTCAAAACTCAGGAATACTGAAATGCTCAATTGACCCCCATGAATTCTTAATGACATGGACGAATGATAAAAACTACCGTCATTCTGATAGAAAAGAGTCGGCGTTGATTTTAAAAAATCTGTTAGTTCAAGAACTGTGCAATATTGATGAAATCCTAAGCGATGAAGACATCGCAGATTGTGTGGACTTGTGCCACCAATACAATGTTTTGCCCTTTTTAACAACAGATGCTTGTGCTAGACAGACTTATGGCGTGAAAAATGGCAAAGTTTGCAGTAGTTTCCAGCAATGCAGTGGGTCTAGTCACATCTCAAGTCATTCAAGGCAGCCTGGTGCATTCAGGAGATTCGATATCCAGCCCGCAAAGATGCTAGAAATGTCATCAACGATTGTAGTATATAGTTTATTGGAGAATGATGACACTCATATTCGGAACCAAAGAAACAGATGTCAGCAACTGGCAACATTGATTAAACTGGCACTGAAGTTTATTCAGAGAAACTATGGGGGAGCGACCAAACTTGAACATGATATAAGAATATTGAAATATTCATCGTTGAACGATATACCTGATAGTTTGATGGGAACGCCACCAATGCTTGCTACCACTCTAACAAAACCCTCACCGCAACAATTGGTGTCGCAATTTGACGTGGTGTCCTTTAACAATTGGGATAGGGATCTACTCTATCGAGAAAAATTGGAAATGTCGCGAATGTCATCAGCAACTTGTGTCGACAATGTGTCTTCTCTGTGGTCAGGTAATTCCACAGACTACCAGATTTATAAGTTGCTCAACGACAGTATCAACGTTGAGGATGGAACCATCCTCCACTCTGCTTATTACTCCCCAGAGAATTCCATTGTTAGATTAAAAGACTTGAAATACAATTTAAATGATGAAAGATCAACAGATTCAAAATTTTTTAATATTCCATACACAAAGAAACCGTGGAACCTATTAATAAGATGTACAGAGAATGCTTCCCCACCTACAGTGGGAAAATTATGGGAACATCTTTCAATTCTTCTGGAAAGAGACCCTTCAAAAAAGGTCGAAATGGAGTTCCCAAGCTCTGGAACTATTACTTTGGGATCGCTCAATATCGAGTTCATCAAAGTGGTTCTGAACACTTGTTTCCTTATATATCAAGTGTCAAGGGAAACAAGTTTTGGAACACTGATACATTGTTCTGATGGTTACACAGAGACGACCTTCCTTCTGGTTGCCTATTTGATATTCCTGTGGGATTTATCATTAGAAGATACCATGGTAAATTTGCATCTGAAGGAAGAGCGCCCCTTCTTTCTTTTCCACGTGGACTTACAAGTGCTGGGACACCTACAAACCTTACTACGCAGCTTTAGTCCCCAGAGACCAGAGAATTCAAAATACTATACCTGCAGCGAAGACGGTAGCTTCTCACCTTTGGACATAACCGCTGAAATGTTCAGCAAAGTTTTCCTTTTCAAGATACCAATGGAGTCAGATTTCACTAATTTAAAAGGTCCATTACCATCCAGGATATTGTCACACTTATATCTGGGATCACTAGAGCATGCCCAATCACCTTCTCTTTTAAAGAAGCTGGGCATTAATTACATTGTTTCAGTGGGGGAAGTTTTGTCATGGACAGATGGATTTCATAGGAAAAGGACAACATCGTCCCCGTCAACTTTCGCACAGCTGAATTCTGGTAGTGATAGGCAGAGTAAAAGTAGGCGGCAAACCGTATCGTCTGGAAATGAAACGGATTGCGATAAAAACGAATGTTCGGTCGACATATTGGAACAGGATGGATTCAAGATACTAAGAATTATGAATCTGGGAGATAATGGAAAAGACACACTAACCCACCAATTACAGGAGATCTTAGCATTCATAGATGAGTGTTATCGAAGCAAAGGGAAAGTACTAGTCCATTGTATGGTTGGAGTGTCACGGTCAGCAACAGTATGTATTGCAGAGTGCATGAAAAGATTACAATGTGACATCCAAAGAGCATATCTATTCGTTAGAGTTAGAAGGCTCAACATCATAATACAGCCCAATTTGATGTTTATGTATGAGCTTTTAAAATGGCAGGAGTTTAATGGAGAGAAAAGGAATATTGACTGGCATATTCTTTGCAGATCTGTATCGGAACTAAATAATAATTATATATAGATCATTCTTACTCTAAAAACCCATGAGCACATGGAACAATTCCATTTCAAAAATTTGAATATTTACATACGTGGCTTCAGGTGCCAATAGCTTAATCGAGGGAAACATATTTGAGTAAGTGCTGTGGAATGATATCATAAAAATTCTTATCTTTCAACCATTTCTTTGAAAGGACTCTATCAGAATATTTAAAGCCAGAGTCACAGAGAATAGTCGCGACATTGGAGCCTTCCGGCAATGTCTTCGCAACTTTGCAGGCGGCGACCACATTGAGGGCGGCAGTACCACCAACATAGAGCCCCTCTTCATCCAGCAACCTGAACATCATAACAATAGTTTCCTCATCAGGAACCAAAACCGCATCGTCAACAATATCTAATGCTTCTTTAAGATTTCCCGTGATACGTTTGTTTCCAATCCCTTCAGTGAAAGATGAACCTTCAGCCTCCATAGAACCATGCTTGATAAATGGGTAATTTACTGAACCTGGAGCGTCTGCCAATACTAATTTGCATCTACCATTCGTTGCTTCTTGTAAATACTTTGCGGTACCGGCAAAAGTTCCGCCAGTCCCGGACGAACAGGTGAAAGCATCAGTGGCGAGACCTTCGGTCTCAAGCTGTCTCAATATTTCAGGACCGGTAGTATGATAGTGGGATTTCCAATTAGCAGCATTATCAAACTGATCTGTCCAGGCGGCATTCGGCAGACTTTTGGCGAGGTCTCTGGCTCTTTTGTTGAAATTCAACGGATCGGCAAAAGGCACCACTGGCACTCTATGGACCTCGCAGCCAAGACTTTTTAGCAGTGTTGATTTATTGGGAGATTGAGAATCTGGCATAAAAAATACGGTACGGTAACCACGAGATCTAGCGATATGAGCTAGACCTATCGCTGTGTTTCCTGCAGACCCTTCCACAATGGTCGGATCAGGCTTCCTGGGGTCTATCTTCCCGGCCTTCTCAGCCTCCTGAATCAGATACAAAGCAGCGCGATCTTTAATTGATCCACCAGGGTTTTGGAATTCTGCCTTTGCCCATATGTTACGACCCAATTCCCGAGACAATTTGTTCAGCTTTATCAATGGCGTGTTGCCAATTGCATCTGTGAGGCCCTTAGTGGCAAGAATGGGTGTGCTCAAAGACATTTAGATATTCACAATTATCTTTCGCGAGACCAGTGTAACCCTGTAGTCTGCGAAGGGAGTCGCTTTATCTACCTGGCTATTTTCTCATGTGAACCAATGCAATATCGCAAAAAATGAATTTCACTATATACAGGAAATTTTGATCTTAAAAAGAACAGTAGATAATATTTAGATAGACTCAACTAGCAATGTGGGTAGTCCCCGCCGGCCTTTGTGAGATCAAGACGTAGCCCCTTTTCTTCTTCTGGGACGTTTCCATCCCAGTAGAGGAGCTGAGCTGTTTCATCAGCTGTGTTACCTTTTCCATTTCAACTGCCTCATGCCATTCCAATTGTTCGTTTTCCTTCAAGAATTTTCTTATTGTGAGGACCTCCAAGCATACTTGTTCCTCTGTTTTGCCTAGTAGCATCTTTCTCAGGTTGTGAAGAGTGATTGGCTTGTGTGGCACACCATTCTTCTCATCGTTTAGAATATTCTTGACAATGATCCACAATTTTATGTTACCCCTTTGAAGGTTGCCCTGCGAATCCTGCACCGGCGTACCCACCAGTTCTAAGATCGACTGTCTTGCCCGGTCGCCCAGTCTAGGCTCTAAATGCAACACTCTAGTGTAACCACCATTTCTGCCGGCATACCGCGGCGCAATCTCGGTAACCAATCTCTTCATTAATTTGGAATTGTCACCGGACAGGAACAGCTTCGACTGTATCTGAGATGCCAAGGGTGAAGCCGGGTTCTCGTTCACCTTTTTGGCCCAGGTTATTACTCTTTCAGCGAGCCTCGATGCCTCTTTGCATTTTTCGTGGGTTGAAGTAATCGTCCCATGTTGAAGCAGTTGACTCACCAAGTTCTTGAGTAAAGCTTCCCTATGAGGCTTCGTACGGTTAAGTTTTCTTGCCAAACCAGCAGTCATCTCAAGCAAAATATACAAACAGCTAGCGAGTCAGATCACAACCACTATTCAATGGCAACATCTCTTTCATGTAAAGTCCCAATACAAGTCTTCATATTTGAAGAATTTAGGTGAAAAAATCAAGAAATCGTTTAATACGTGTATAGTATACTCACTCGAGAAAGGTGCCCTGAGCCTCGTAACATTAGCATAAAAGCTGCATGACAATCATGCGGCCTTCACCCACATGCAGAGATATGCGTGAACTTGCTTTGCTTCTCTGAGTTTCGCTGCAACCGCTCTGCTCTGTTTGTCGACCTCTCCATGTCTAATTTTGTCGAGTGCTTATGGGGAAAACCGAGTCTGAAAAGATAGCACTTTTACAAAACACTTCACAAACAAGCGAGCTAGAACCAGACACTACCAGATTAAGAACCCGCTGTACTGATTCGAAATGGTTTTAGATCCCTCACGCTATCAGGATACGAGAACCTGGAAAATGACGCCGGCAATGCTGAGAGCAAGACGGCCATTTTTCAAGATGAACATGGTTGGTTTAGGCTTGTTATTAGGGGCCAGCGCAGGTGTTTACATCTACACATATAACTTCCTTCACAAGGACAACGATTTTGCAGATGTGCCAATTCCTCCGATCGACGAAAAGGAGCTGGAACAGCTAAAGAAAGAGTATGAGACGCACAAGGCCAACAGGGATAAACAGTGATCTTCCTTGGAATATTTTGTGTACATGTATATAGTCAAGTCAAATAGTTTTAGCGAATATCGTTGATATGTGCCCGTGCTTGATTGCGCTTTCCCCAAACCGTTCTACTGTTGTCCCTGTATTTCCTTCTTTGGCTGCTGCAGCGTGCGTGCACCTTTTTGGCATCGCATATTGTCATGGAAAACATAAGATGCACCATTTTATCGCCAAAGAACACAATATATACACAGCACAACAGAGTGCGTCGAGGATGAAATATACTTTGGAGGACCAGGTAGTCCTGATCACAGGGGGATCCCAAGGCCTGGGCAGAGAATTTGCGTTGAAATACTTCAAAGAGACGGTACGTACGAAGATTATTATCGTCAGCAGGTCAGTCACGAAACTGAAAATCGCCGCCCAGGATATTACAAAGGATAGCAATACCAAGCAGTTAACAAGAGACTCAAAAATCGAAGGGACAAAGCAACGTTTTTTTTATGCACCATGCGATATGTCCATACATGAGAGTGTAGCTGAGCTGTTCGATATGCTGTTCGCAGTCAATCTGCTTCCAACGCAAGTATTAGCGTGTGCAGGTGGCTCCATCCCCAAGCTATTCAAAGAGCTGACTGACCAAGAAATCGAGATGGGTATTAGAATGAATTACATGAGCACTGTGTATCTGGCCCATAAAGTTGTGCAGCTGCTACCACATAGCCATTTGGTTTTGTTTTCAAGTGAGACCGCGTTTTTTCCCTTCATTGGATACGGCCAGTATGCACCTCTGAAAGTGTCGATCAAGGCGTTGACGTCTATTTTAAGACAAGAGCTTAATGAAGGCAGAGTATCATGTGTTTATCCTAGTAATTTCGCAAGTGAAGGATATACTCTGGAGGAAACCACGAAACCTGCGATCACAAAGCAAATCGAAGGCCCTTCTGATACCATTTCATGCGAATTGTGTTGTGACAAGATTGTCTGGTGGCTCTCAAGAGGCTATGATGATGTCTCTATCGGTTTCTTAGGCTGGGTCCTAATGAGCACAGATATGGGGTTGAACAAGCACCATAACTTTTCCTTTCTTTGGTTTTTGCAAATATTGTTTGGAACATTAACCAACTTGATCATTGTTCCGCTTTTCATGATGAAATGCACTTACGATATTAAAAAGTGGTACAAAGAACAACATGCCAAGCAGCAGATTCAGTCCTAGTCCTGTGAGCATGGCATTTTGTATTAGATAATGTTCTATATATTCAAATGTGGTTGCTTGTCTTTTTTCAAAACAGAAGAGGATAATCAATGCGTAGCTTAGACAGATATTTATTGCGGGTGATATCACAATTCACTAGAGACTTATGATGTAACAAAGAGGCAAAAACACAGCTGATGCACGCCTCATGTAGCGAAAACTATTGTGCGTCTTGATTGTAGATAATCCTCAGTGTCTCAATGTTCCGGCAAAATAGTTATTATCAGAAATTATCAAGCCCAATCGACACGGCTCAGATATATGGATCACTCTGTGCCTATCTAAGAGAGTCTGTGGAGCTAGGCGCTGCAAAAACAGGATGTTTTATTTAAGATCTACAAAAGTAATATAGCCGGGTACACGAGACCTTTCAGGTTCATGTTTAGGCCCAAGCAGGAGGTATCACCGAACTGGGATATCCAGTAGAGAGACTGAAAAACATGATTTTTCTTTGTCGCCCAAGATGCCTGCTTTTGTTGGATAGCGATCTCTGTGCTACCATAATTCCACGCTCAAGCACCGTTATCACCACCCGGTGGTGGTAGAAACACTGATAGCCGAACTACCTAGAGCTAGAGCCTTTGTATTCCCATATACATTGCTTAGAATTTGCGCATGAAACGTTATAATATTCAATTTCTTACCAAGCGGATCGGAGAGTGCTTAGGCGTTAACTAACCATAGCTGTCATAAGCGCTATGGGAAAGAGCAAGAGAGCGATATCAACGGAAGAGTTTTTTTTTCGTTCATTTGCCAATGGTGATACCAATCAAATCGTCCGTTCGATATAAAAGCACGTAAGGCTTTTTGATTCTGCTGCATTATGTGGCCTATAAGAGAAAACAAAACCAAAAATAATGACGAAGCTCTCAACAGATACGATTCACGCGGACAATCACTTGAATCGCGTAAGTGACGTGGCTCCACCAATCAATGTTTCAACCACATTTCGCTACGATAATGGAAACTTGATTACTGCTTTGGAATCGGATTCCGGGGCCAACTCTGAGAGCCTGCCTGTTTATTCAAGAACTTGCCATCCTAATGCTGAGCGTCTAGAGGCCATATTGACAAAGATATTGGGAGGTCCCGCGGTTGTTTATGCCTCAGGTCTTTCAGCCTATATGGCTGTGTTGACCTACTTTAAACCTAAAAGACTCTTCCAAGGAGATTGTTACAATGGCTGCAGAATGGCTGCCCAACTTTTCTCCAGGATAAGTGGTATGGAGCTATATCCTCTCGCCGATATCGAAGAGCTTTGCGAGCCTGGCGATATGATTCACATTGAAGATCCAATCAACCCTTATGGCGAGGCAGTTGATTTGTTGGAGAGGTCCTCAGCAATTCACAAAGCGGGAGGACTAATGCTCCTTGACACTACACTTGCACCCCCGCCTTTGCGGAATCCTTGGAACTTTGGTGTCGATATCATTATGCATTCAGGCACCAAATATTTTGGTGGGCACTCAGACCTTCTTTCTGGAATACTTAGCGTCAAAAGCGAAAAGATAGCACATGGGTTGAGAGATGATAGAACCATATTAGGCACCATTCCAGCCAGTTTAGAGAGCTTTTTACTGCTTAGATCTTTGAGGACCATGGATATAAGGATCAAAAGACAATCAAATAATTGTACAAAGATCGTTTCCTACTTGATGGACCATCTATCCGATTATAGTTCTGTTTTAAAAAGCGTCCATCATGCCAGCTTGCAAACTGAAGATTTCGTGGCTAAACAACTCCCAAACGGCTATGGGCCAGTGTTTTCAATCGTTTTGAAGAATAAGAACCAGTGTCCCAAATTAGTCAAAAATCTTCAGCTATTTCAGCATGCGACTTCTCTAGGAGGGGTGGAGTCTCTGGTCGAGTGGAGGGCTCTGAGCGACCCTCACGTGGAGCAAGCGCTAATTAGAGTATCTGTTGGGCTTGAAGACGTCGATGATCTAATTAAAGATTTGGCGGGAATATTGAAGAGGATTCATGACAAGCAGTTATAGCTTATACCAAGCACAATCTCGGGCGCACTGAAACTTACTGCTGCTTGAGTGCTGTCTCGATTCGAAAGCAACCTCGGCGCTGATAAGTCTACGGCCAAAATTTGCCGACCATTCAACGGCAAGTGAAGCGGCTACTAATACCTCCAAATTAAGCCATGGCCTCCTCACATTCTAGAGCTTCTTCTCTTTCAGGCCAATTTTGACAGGTTATATAGATTAATTATTTGTATACGCGCGCCGGGTAGGTTAGGCTGAAATGAAAATTTTTAAACTAATAAAAAAATGCGATGAGGTATAATACTTAATAATACCTGTGCCATCAATATCTTACATCTAAGCAATTTTTATAAATTGTACTCATTAAAAGTGGCTTTTTAATCAAAAATAGTTATATATTGAGCAAGAATGTCAGTGTACACTTGTAACTGTTGTGGGATTCAGTTTGAAACGAGCGAAGCTCAAAGAAAGCATATGAAATCGGATTG
The DNA here is from genome assembly GCA_003671575.3 of Zygotorulaspora florentina. NCBI lineage: Eukaryota > Fungi > Ascomycota > Saccharomycetes > Saccharomycetales > Saccharomycetaceae > Zygotorulaspora > Zygotorulaspora florentina. The sequence goes on along the minus strand of PPJY03000001.1, from coordinate 1,009,206 downwards.
GCACCGCTACAATTTGAAGAGAAAAGTGGCAAATTTACCGGCAGTTGCTGAAGACGTATTTTTATCCAAAGTTCAAGCCTCGGCAAAGAATGAAGCTGAAGAGTCTGGCAAGAAGAAACAGTTGACAAAGAAGGATTTGAGAAAAAGAGAGAAAGAAGCCCTTCTAGAGAAGAAAAGACAGCTGCTGAAACTCGCCGAGGAAAATGCCAGAAAAAACCTTGAACAACAATTGAAAACCCAAGAAGCCCAGGCTGATGCTGAATTAGAGAAAACCATCGTAAAGGAGGAAACTCCCTCGGAATCACCACTTGAAACGCCAGAGGAAGAACTGACTGAAAATGAATTAGCAGAAAAATTGATTCAGCAAAAAATAGATAATAGAGTCGACATCCCGCTTACTGAGTGTTTCTTTTGTGGCAAAAAATCTAATGACATCGAGAATAACTTAGAGCATATGTTCAAAGATCATGGCTTTTACATTCCTGAGCAAAAATATCTTGCCGACAGAAATGGGTTGTTGGAATACATTGCTGAAAAGATTGGTCTAGGTAATGTTTGCTTGGTCTGTAATTTCCAAGGGAGATCTTTGGAAGCCGTTAGAGCACATATGCTTGCTAAGAGGCATTGCAGGATACCGTACGAGGAGGAAGACGAGAAGTTGGAGATTTCACAATTTTATGATTTTACCAGCTCCTATGATCGGTTCGAAAAGACAAGCGAAGAGAACAACGACGAAGATTGGGAGGATGTTGATAGTGTGGACGATGAAAGTATCGGGGAAGATGATATTCCGGAAGACACTTTGTATCACGATGGTGTCGAATTGCATTTACCAACAGGTATCAAAATTGGTCATAGATCCTTGCAACGTTACTATAAACAAAACCTGAAGCCGGAACTCGTATTGAAGGAGGGACAAGGTACTGTAATAGCAGCTGATACAAGGTCGTTCCTAACAACTTTTAACAAGAAGGATGCTCAACTGCAACAGAAGGTGTGGCAAACAGAGGCCACTGATAAAAAGAGACATGATAAAAGGGCTGCTAAATTCATCAATCAACAAAAACATTACAGGGATGAACTGTTGCAATGATTTGGGTTCGAAAGGGGACTTTATATATATGTATAATAGACGATATATTTAACACTTCTGGTATTTTTTTTTCATTTACTAAATCCGCGAACACGCGTACATGTATCACAGTCTCAAACCAAGTTAAAAGAACAACGCGGCAAATCTTGGGTATTGCATTATTGCCAAAAGGAACATTTGCTTAGCATGATTAAATGGACTTCTCTATTGCTGGTATTTCAATTGGTATCTCTGCTAATTTTTTGCGTTGGATTTTTCCCGCAAAAGAACGTTTTGAAAGGAGATGCGGATTTCACTATAGAGCAAGACTTGCAGGAGAAAGCTCAACCTATTTTCAATAAATTCGTGTTAGTAGTAGTTGACGCGTTAAGGAGTGACTTCGTTTTCGATAAGGCCAATTCCAAGTTTTCATTTGTGCATAGCTTATTGAATGAAGGCAACGCATGGGGATTTACGGCATATTCAAACCCACCGACAGTAACGCTACCTAGACTAAAAGGTATCACGACTGGTTCAACCCCCAATTTCCTTGATGCCATACTGAATGTCGCGGAAGATGATTCATCCTCTAATTTAAGTGAGCAGGATTCATGGCTTAGACAGATGCAGTCTCGCGGTAAAGTAATAAGATTCTTCGGCGACGATACGTGGCTCAAATTGTTTCCGCTCGAATTCTTTCAACAGCATGACGGAACCAATTCCTTTTTTGTCAGTGACTTTGAGCAAGTTGACTTTAATGTTACAAGACACATACCCGAACAGTTGGCGCATAAAGACGAGTGGGACGTGCTTATACTCCATTACTTAGGCTTGGATCATATCGGGCACAAAGGAGGGCCTAAATCTCAATTCATGCCATCAAAACAAGTTGAAATGGACTCAGTAGTAAAAAATCTTTACGAGAGTGTTGATGACCAAACTCTGATATGTTTAATGGGCGATCATGGTATGAATGAGGTGGGAAACCACGGCGGGTCATCCCCGGGTGAAACATCTGCCGCATTGGTCTTAATTTCAAAGCAATTGCAAGAACATAAAATACCAGCTAAGCAAGAGAATGTTCAAGTACCGATAGAATTGGATAGTGCTGATGACTATAATTATCTCACACGTATCCAACAAGTGGATATTGTACCAACTCTGAGTGCACTATTTAATTTTCCAATTCCCAAAAACAATGTTGGGATTATTATACCTGATATTCTGCAGCTGTTGAGTCCTGCACTTGCTGTGGTTAAGCTGAAAGAAAATTATCATCAACTGACCTCCATACTAAGCGGGGATTCGGGGAGTCATATCAATTTTGAGTATGCAGACATACCAAATATTTTGGATCGTATGAAAGATATTCAAATTGACTTGACTAAATCTGCCACAAATTACAACTACAACAACTTGGCCTTCGGTATAATTGCAATTTCAATCACAACAATCACAGTATTATGTTTGGGTTACAGCAAAATGAAAATTGGCCCATCCTCTGGTTTACTCTTATTAATTTCTGTACTCATTGGATTTTCTAGTTTCGGGAGCAGTTTTGTTGAAGAGGAGCATCAAATTTGGTGGTGGATTATAACTGGACTTATCTTGATGTCGTCTATAGTCTCTTCCAAAAAGCTAACATTGCATTTCCTAATCCTTCTTTGTGCCAGGTTCATTCGCGGGTGGAATAATAGCGGTCAAAAATATACTTATGACACTGTGATGTCTATCCTATTGAAAAAGAATTACACAGCGCAATGGTACCTTAATTTGGTTACTATATTGGTCGTTGGCTTACAAGGCTCATCTGGAAATCTACTTACATTTGTATCGACGTTCATTCTTTCTGGACTTTGCTTCATCTACAAAATAAGTTGGGCAATTGTGAACCGCGAGAGTGTTCCAGCATGGATGCACAATTTGGCCCAGAGCTCATGCCACCAATTTTTATCTTCTGATGAAGGAGCTGATGTGATAAAGTTGGCTTTGGTTCCTCTCGCTCAAGTTTTCTTCCAATGCTTCCTCGCCATATTTCTGATTAGACTGCTGGGAGCAAAACTCATGGGATTCAGAGATGACGCAATGACAGAACTGGCTGGATATATTTCGATATTGTTAATATTTCAATCTCCCACCTCAAATATAGGACTCTTCCTTATATTCCATATCCTCAAGAAGCTCATAACAAGACTTATTAGAGATTGCTATAAGTCGAATGTTTACCTAATTGCAATAGTGTCACTTGTAATGCAGTATTTCACTTTTTTTCAATTCGGAGGAACAAATTCAATTGCATCTGCAGATCTTTCCAATGCCTACAATGGAGTCTCCGAAAACTACAATATCTACATGGTAGGATTCATGATGTGCTTTTCTAACTTTGCCCCGACAATCTATTGGTCAACTTTTACATGGCCCCTCATTTACAATTCAAACGAGAAATGGACAAACTTTGCAAAAAATAAATTGGTGTTTCTTATATTCAACTGTGTCTCAGGCTGCTCACTGTTCGCGGCATGTTATGCTTTGAGATTTCATCTTTTTATTTGGAGCGTTTTCAGCCCCCGTCTTTGCTACTTTGCGACATGGAACATTTTCATGAACCTTATCATGGGTTGGATATTAGAGGGACTTATAATATAACCCCTGCATTCCTCTTATAGCACCACGCACAGTCTTAAACTGCTCCGTCACTGTATTATAATTCCCGCTGTATAGTTAGTGGGCTAGGCAGAAAAAAGCATCTCATTAAACTCCATGTCTTGCTAGGTATATTTGCCTATCCGGTCTTCTTATTGTCCTCAAACACTTCTGTCGCTGCCTCAAGCCAAACTTTTGGGGCCTCGGACTTCAGGACGGGACTCATCAGCGACCAAAGTGTCCTTGAGTGCGGTTGATCTGAATTACAACACATAGCTCGAAATACAGTCAATGACCCGAATACCTGTCAAATAGGTTTAGCAAAACAGGCAGCAGCTCGGCGGCTAAAGTCGTTCCTGCTCCGATAAGAAGACACGCAAACAGAGACTCGTTCTCAATACGACCCGCTTACATTTCATCTTTCTTCCACAAAAAAAATTATGGTTATTTGGTTTGCCTAGAGTAAAGCTCAGTGGTACGGATAGTTCTTCTTTTGTACTTAAAGATATGTATGTGATGCTCATCACTCCTTAGAATCTTTAAATGCCCATACAAAAAATAGTGAAGGGAACATTGTAGTGTGACATTGATATTCTAGCAATAGAAGCAAATATATGGTGGGTATGCTAGACTCGCACAAGCACAAGAAGACTCAGTCACGATGTGTTTAGTTTGGGCGTTGGAGGTGCCGCTTTCGACAAGTTTTTTATGGGGCATGAAAAATGGTGCTGTAAAATAAGACCACAGCAGAGCTAGCACTCTTGCGACTCGTGTAAATTGAATGCTATAAATGGGTCAAGGTGCAGCATAATTGCCCATTTTCACAAACAAGTCGCATTGGCTAAGATATTCGTTAGGTAACAAAGATACGACGTGTATAATGATATTGTAAAATATTTTTCTATATCGAAAGAATCAACCTTACAGTACGAGAGGCCTTGAAATAGCATTGGCAATTGAGAAGCGTTCAAAACGGTCGTATAATGTTGCGTCTATTATCGAGGAGGTCTTTAACCAGCACATCTAAACTTTTGCAACAGAGCGGCTCTCATGGAGTAAAAAATCTGAAAATGACCTCGTCCTGTCCAGCAGGAACGTCTCTAAATCTCAATATCAAAAAATCTGGCAAAGACCCAGTAGCACTCGCAGATGAAGAGTATCCAGAATGGCTCCAGACGGTCCTAGATAAAGAGGCGCAAGCAAGCAAGCTTGCGGAAGATCCAATGAAATTGAGAAAGAGTCAAATTAGAAATAACAATAGAGCAAACATCAAGCAGAACAACTTTCTGAAGCAACTTTGAGTACGCTATGTAGCGAGTGCCTTGTAAATACCAGCAGACCACAATCACACAGTAGATAGCAGTTTATAATACTATTCATAGCTGAAGATTTCACCGCTATTTGTCAGTCATCGAGTACGATGGGTTTGTTCCATCACCGAAGAGTAAACATTTCAAAAGTTGGACGATGAACTGGTGTAGAAGAGTTGTAATAATCAACAGTTCAACGCCACTAGAGCTGATCCCATCATGCCAATTGCTTCGCATCCGATATTCAATGGAAATTGTCAGAGTATGAATGGATCGAATAGGTTTTTCCGGACGTCCCATCAAGGTTCTCGTTGTGTGCTCTACCAGGATTCTTCTATTAGATGGGGCGATGTTTACAAGGCAAAATACAGATTTATGCCACTTGAATCACCTTTTGAAAGAGTGATTGATGCCATACTCTCAGAATCTGGCGATTTTTTGTGTGTTTACAATGATGTTGAAATACGAATTATAGAGATTCCTTGGGCATACTCAGACGTCTCTTCCATGACTACTGCCTTCCAGAAGTACCGGTATTTTCGCAAAAAGGATGAAAGCGAAATCAAACAAGTTCTTTTCCATCCTTTAGCTTCGCTGGATAGCACGATAGTTGTGCTCCGTGCAGATGACTCGATATGCTTACAGAACTGGCAAGACAGTAAAGACGTGATCCTTTTAAATGAGCATAACAGGGCTCTTGGTATAGATGGGGTTGCCACCGATGTCTCATCTATGTCTTTCAGTCGTGATGGTCTGACGTTATACGTCTTGAGTCTCGGCGAAGGTGGGGACGTATATGCATTTTATCCTTGCTTACCTTCTAAATTAAAGATAGGAAAGAAAGAGGTTGACTTTTTAATGAGCAAGTCTTTAATCCAGTACGACAGCTTAGACGTGGAGACTGCTGCGGAGACGAAGACAAATACGATAAAACAACTCCATTTTGTAGCAGCAATTCGCAAGAAAGCTATTAATTTCAGTTGCAACGAGAGATTTGTAACGGAAATCTCAGAGGAACGTCGGCAAATACGAGGCCAAGGTCCTTTTACAATTGCTCCTTTCCCTGAGAAATTATACGATTATACATTTCAAGAAATTGCAGTTTTGCCGGTAGGCGAGGACGTCGAACTAGTATTAGTAACACTTGACAATGGAACTGTTGCTATACTTTTTAATGACTTGGAATTAACAATGAACTGGGATTCTATAAATTACAACCATCACAACTCATTTGTTCTGCTGGAAACAATAAAGATAGAGGAGCCCGGAAAGATAATGACTTGTGATGGGCAACTGGGGCAATTTGCCATCTTTTCCAACACAAAGACATATTTTATTGACACCAAGAAATGGTCCGAAAAAATGGTTAACGGAATTAAAAACTCAGATTTGAGATTGGTAATTGAAATGGACATCGAGAGTGATATAACTGTGATTGATTCTTTGCCACATGCCAACACAGTTTCTTTCTGGAAATCTTTTGAGGAAAAATCGCTAGTTTTTGTGTCAAACACTTCTGTGGTCGCCAAAGCTTGCACCCAGGATATGCTCAAAGCGAAGAGAACTGGGCAATTGGAGGATCAAAGTAGATCACCGTATGCGCCTCATTTCACTCAGCCTATGGATGAAATAATGGCTCTCAATCAATCATTCCAACGAGAAGCTTCAAAGCCTCCCAGCAACCTGCTGGATCCCCGAGTAAGACAAGAGCCGTTGGAAAATGCTTCTAATGAAGTGCAGCTTGATGCCTTGACACAAATCTCGAAAGATACGATGTCCAAAATCGCTAGAGGACAGAGTTTGGGGTTGATATTGCATAATAGGCTTATTGAGCAGCAATTTGAATTAACGCGCCAATTGAAAAGTGCGGGGGATATCATAGAAAGACAGAAGGTCATCAAAGAGGTATATCAAAGAGAGCTTTCTTCGCGAGATAAGATCCAATCAAGACAGAAAATGTTGACAGAGAGGCTGAGCAACTTGCAAACCAAACTTGCAAAGGTAGAGGACCTTCCGAAATTCAAGGATATGAAAATAACTCGAAAAGAAATGGAGTGGTTTAAGGAGATCAGAAGCCAAGTCATAAACTTCAACCAGTACGTGCATAACCAACGAAATCTGCAGGAACAGCTACGATTTGTGGCAAAAGAGTTGAAACGCAAAAATAGCGACACCGAGCAAGCAAAGTTTCTTGGTGACTGGGAACAGTTGCGAGAAATGCTCGAAGAAGACACAAAAATCCTGAACGATTGTAACGCCCAACTGAAGCATGCGTCAACCGAATTTCAAATTCATACTACTACATAATGTATACATTCCCCGACTCTTCAAAACACAGAAAAAACTAAAAATCAGTGCATCTGCCATTGAATGAGTAATCACCGTGTCTCAAAGGATCCTGCTTAGGCCCACCTATTTCACCCGTTACAGGATTTCTGTCACCTTCGAATTCGGGTATTGTCTTGGAGAACTCCGGAGAAAATGATCCAATATCGTTCTTGGTCAAAATATGCGATCTCAAACTCTCCTTTGTTGGGTCGTTTTCCGCCTGACGATTATACTCATCGATAGCATCCTGACTTTGTGCAATTTTCTGCAACCTTTCAAACTCTTCTTGGTCTTCCTTTGGCAACTTGGGTGGGCTGGGTATCCTCTCCATGTTGAGAAATCTTCTGATAGTTATACTGTGCAGACTTGCCCTATTGGCACTTCTAAAAGCCAAAAACATATCTTCCTGGCGTGCTAGGTCGAGAGAACTATGTTCAAGTTCTATTGATGTGTTAAACATGGAGTCTTTATACACCTTGACTCTTGCAATATAGGTGCAGCAGTCTAATGGGAAAAGAAAAATGTCCACCACGTGATAATGTACATAGTACAAAAGTGTGGCTTCTAGTACCAATGCTTATCAAATCCCTATGAGACGGGATAATGACTATTTAAGGTCCGATGCAACAACAATTCGCTTTACATGTTGAGCGAAATTGAGGGTCTATATATCTTTAATTGACTTTATGTCCAAACTAGCTAGTAGACATTTTTCACGCAACATCAAGAATATGACTGCTGCCAGACCAACGATTGTTCCGAATAAGTACTTCACCAACAACACCTCTAAAGATGTTTGGTCGCTAACTAATGAAGCGGCCGCTTCTGCTGCTAACAACAAGAGCAACAAGGGTCGCGAATTGATTAATTTGGGTCAAGGGTTTTTTTCCTACTCGCCACCTCAGTTTGCGATTAGCGAAGCTAAGAAAGCGGTGGATATCGCACTGGTCAACCAGTATTCGCCTACAAAGGGACGTCAAAGCTTGATACAATCCTTGATCAAGCTTTACAGCCCTTTCTACAACACCGAACTGAAGGCTGAAAATGTTACTGTTACAACAGGTGCCAACGAGGGTATTTTATCATGTCTCATGGGTCTCCTGAATCCGGGCGATGAAGTCATTGTTTTCGAGCCCTTCTTTGACCAATATAGCCCTAACATTGAGCTGATGGGTGGCAAAGTTGTTTACGTTCCGATAAATCCTCCCAAGGGTATGGACGAACGTGTCGTTAAAGGAACGGAGTGGACGATAGATTATGACGAATTTGCGAAGGCCATCACTGACAAGACCAAGGCAGTTATCATAAACACTCCTCATAACCCAATCGGCAAAGTCTTCACTAAGGAGGAATTGACAAAGATTGGAAATATATGTGTGGAAAAGAATGTGGTTATAATATCGGATGAAGTTTACGAGCACCTTTACTTCACGGAGTCTTTCACAAGAATCGCTACTCTGTCTCCGGAGATTGGCCAGTTGACACTAACCGTAGGCTCCGCCGGTAAGTCTTTCGCAGCAACTGGATGGAGAATTGGTTGGGTCATCTCATTGAATTCTGATTTGCTCTCTTACGTTTCAAAAGCACACACCAGAATCTGCTTCTCGTCTCCCTCTCCTCTACAAGAGGCCGTTGCAAACTCCATCAATGATGCACTCGAGACTGGCTACTTCGAAAAAATGAGGCAAGAGTATATCAAAAAGTTCGACATATTAACCAGAGGGTTCAAAGAGCTGGGATTGCCATACACCATTCCAGAAGGCACATATTTCATTCTCGTTGATTTTTCGAAGGTGAAGATCCCTCAAAGTTACTCTTTCCCCGAAGAGCTACAGGCGAAGGGAAAGGATTTCCGCATCTCCCATTGGTTAATCAACGAGCTTGGGGTTGTTGCAATCCCACCAACCGAATTTTATATTAAAGAGCACGAGAAAGCAGCCGAGAATCTGTTAAGATTTGCTGTTTGTAAGGATGATTCATATTTGGAAAAGGCAGTTGAAAGATTGAGATTGCTAAAGGATTATCTCTAAATAGACTTACATATCTCGTCCAAGAAATGGAACAGTGCATAATATATAGAGCTTCTAGATTTTATCATCGCACAAACGCAGCACGTGATAGGTTATTCTTGGTGGAACGTCTCAGCAGGGCATGCTAGATTTATCGGGGGCATAAGAGCAGCTATAAAGTAAACATACAGGCACCTGTCTTGTACCTACGGCCAAACTATCTGGACTTTCTACGAGAGTGTAATGAATGTTTCGAGCAGGCATGTGTACGTTTATTTTTGGATATTTGGCCTACTAAACAATGTGCTTTATGTTGTTATTCTCTCTGCCGCAGCAGATATAGTTGGGCCAAACCTGCCCAAATCGTTGGTGTTATTAGCTGATATTCTGCCGGCCTTCATTGTTAAACTATTAGCACCTTTTTTTGTTCATAAGTTTTCTTATGGGAAACGCGTGGCTAGCCTGATCATCGTAAGTAGTTTCGGCATGCTCCTTGTGTCCTCTGGTAGGCTTTCGATATGTCTCATAGGTATAGTGCTTGCATCAGTCTCATCAGGTTTTGGTGAAATTACGTTTCTGCAGCTGACCCACTATTACGAGGAAGTTGCTTTGAATGGCTGGTCTTCTGGTACCGGCGGTGCAGGGCTATTTGGAAGTGGGATTTACATGCTATTCACTTCGATTCTAAAGATTCCTGTGGCCGCCTCACTGCTGGTCTTCACTTTGCTGCCATTTGGATTTTTGTTGTATTACAAATTAGGTGGAGACGATTATGGCCGGTTAGATTCCTCCAATCAAAGTCCATTCTCAAACTTCGATGAAAGCGAGGAAGACGACAACACACTGCCTCGCTTAACGCCGATCTCTGGTGTAGTGAAACAATATACTACGGTTGGCGTAAGCGAAAATTTCACTACGATTTGTTCTAAGCTGAAAGAGCTTGTAGTGCCATTTATGTTACCGCTGACAACTGTTTACCTTTTTGAATATTTGATTAACCAAGCTGTTGCACCGACTTTACTTTTCCCCTTAGGCCAAAAAAATATGCCATTTTTCTTTCACAAATACAGAGACATTTACGTTACTTACGGAACCCTTTACCAATTAGGTGTCTTCATTTCCAGGTCCACTGCACATTTAGTCAGAATGAAGGGGCTCTATTTACTCTCAATGCTTCAAGGCTTGAATCTTGTCATGGCACTGCTCCAGTCATGGTACTATTTAGTGCCCTCCCCTTGGCCGGTGATGGTTTTGGTTTTTTATGAAGGTTTCTTGGGTGGTGCATCTTATGTTAATACATTCCTAAACATCCTGGAAGACGTGGCGCCAGAAAAGAGAGAATTTGCACTAGGTTCAGTGTCAATTGCTGACTCTTTTGGAGTTCTCATTGCTGCGCTGATTGGGCTGGCCCTTGAACCGTCGCTTTGTAGTCACCAAGTAGCCAGTGATAGACCTTGGTGTAGAATGGAATAAATAGCACTACTAGATTACTTCCCACTAAATCCTATGTACCTATATACTCATTCTTACTCCTTCAAGCAACTCTTCTAGAACATTCTGACTTCTATCATTCCCTTGGATTGAGCTTAATATACCAAAGCACTGTAATAGGGTCAGCTTATCCAACTCTGAAACCCCATTTTCTTCCTCCTCATTCAAAATATAAACTTGAAAACTCTTACTTGCACCATCATCACAATTAATGAAATTTTGGTAGTACGGTAATACTATTGAGTCTCGAAAACACTTCAATAGGATGTAATCAACTGATAGAGTATGTGGCGGGCTACCCTCAACAAAAGAGTTTTCAGACCAATATTTTCCGTTAGCTTGAAAACTATTTTCCAACGGCATGAGTACTGCCATTAAATCATAGTAAACAAACTGGTAGAAAACTTGCCATATAACACCAAGTCGTTTAAGCGCTGTGTTCATGGTATCTTCGTTGGCATAATTAAACACAATCTGATTTTCTAATGCATGCAAGGATGCTTTCAAGAAATCCTCAATTTCGTTTATAAATCTACTGTGCGTTACAGCTACTTTTGATTCTGTTTTTAGTACAATGTAAAAACTGAGTACCCTATTAATGTCCTCAATTTTAACGGGTAGTTGCCATAGACGTTTAGATTTGAAAAGTTCATAAATAACCCCACAGTAGACGCCCCACACATTTTCTTGCAGAATATGAAGCTCTTGAGTATGAAAACCTCTGAAGTTCGCTTCTAACGTGGGCAAATTTTTCAAAAGCTCCTGCAAAAAGGCAATATTGGTGACATTGCTTTCCTCTTGTGAAGGCTTGTCGGTGTTATAATTTTGATTTGCGGAATAGCCAGTTTTCGATTCCATTGAAAGACCAGCCGTATTATGTATGAATTGCGATGGCGCCTTATGTCTGGCATAAGAAGAGTGCAAAAATTTGCTCAGTGACGTTGGTAAAACAGGCTCTGCGATATCATCATGAGAAGTTCCGTGAGGCTTGTGTAAGAACAGTTTTCTTGCCGCTTTCTTGAGTCTATTTTGTTTACTAGGCATTGAAGCGCTAAGTAGCGAGCCTGAGACACTACTTGAGCTCTTATTTGTGCTGGTGCGAAATATTCTTGAGCTTCTATCATGATTACTCTTGGAGTCTTTTGAAATACTCAGGATTGCAGATCGTATCTTCCCTTTGGCACTTGAGCTTGTGGTATGTATGCTTTCGTTTGATAAATCTTCTTCCGATATTCTAGGAGTAGCTCTGCTGGATCTATCCATAGACGACCCGTTACTTTTGACGTTTGAGAATGACAGATCATCTTGAGAACTATTCGACAATAGACTTTGCTTGGACCTTCTTTGACCGCCTCCCTGAAAAATTGATTGAAATCCAACATGGGACCAGCTAGGTGGAAATAGGGTAGAAGATTTAGGCGTTTTCACGACATCTTCTTCAGCGGGGTGCGTCAATGCTTGAGGAATAATATCAGAGGAAATACTGTAAAAACGAGTCCTATTCCCCTGAGGCGAACTTTTCTCTTCGTTTGGCTTTGCTATTTGTAAAGAGGTCGTAGCGCTTCTCTTCCTATTTAGTTGTTGGTTCATGCCTTTTGGACTCTCAGAAGCCCCCGTGGAAGTCTCTTTGCGTTCCATTCCTTTGCCATGGTACAGATCGTTAAGGTGTTTTTTCAAACAGTGCGCTATCAGAAATTATATTAAGGCGACTTCAGAAGCCAGACACACAGATGCGATAGAATTCTCAGCGATCATACGCTCGATACCCCCATCAGGTATAGGCATGATTTTCTCCAATGACGAAACAAAAAATGGGATCCTTCATTGACTAGTGCCGCAGATGCTTACCAAACACACATTATCCGATGATATTAAAGAGAACCGAGAGAATATTTACACCACTGTTCAAGTTCACAAATGGGTCATTGCGCTTTCTGTCAGTCTTGAGTGTCAAAAGAAAACGGATATTACTTATTGATAGTTTTTTAATTCCGGCATATGAAGGCGTTAAACGCGATCCCAGCTATAACCAGTTGGATTAAAGCCTCCACAAGCTGCCAGTTCTTATTGATGATCGTTGGCACCTAGTTCAATTGAAAAATGCTCAGCAAGTGCTATCAAGATCTTAGTTTTTAGACACTAGTGGATCTTTCAAAGGTAGTCTTGTTCGTAACAAAATGTGAAGCGTCATGTCAATTTTGATGCAGGGAAAACCGCAGGGAAAACCAGCAAAGCTGTGGAAGGCTGAGTGTATAAAGGTTACACGTCGAAGAACCCCTCTCCCCTGTACCTCTATCTCTCAAGTGATAGCAAGGAAGATTTTTCACAGGATATAACATAACATATCTGACAAGTTTCTCTTCACACCAAGCAAACTTGATCGAATGGAGACGGCAAACAGTCAATGCAAATAACTTCGTAACATATGTATCTAAGATATTAAAAGGTGTTGTATGTTTCAAGATATGTATTCATAAGCGGTAGTTTCACGTAAACTACGGTTATTAATCAGTATAACGGTAGTCATAACAGTTAACGCCGCCAGTATCAATCTCTGGCTAAGCGGGCCTGATTTAATGGAGACCCCGAAAAGAAACAATGCAAAGTAAGTTGGCCAGGTTCTATCTCTTGCGTTAAGCAGAATGATCGAGATGAGGCACAGATTCAAAAGATGGCATATCCAGCTTTTCAAGCGTCTAAAGAATCGATTTTCATTTGAAAGTTGTTCGCATTCATCTAGTAAGGCAGATTTCTCATTCTGCTTCATTTCTTCTTCTAGTTCCAAAAAATTCCTTTCTAATGGCACCACTGCACTGTTTGAATCCTCAGGTAGCATGTCCAAGTCGGCCTCTAGTTTCACTGAAGAGGCCAAAGTGTCCGTGTTGAACTTATCTGATAACATTGCATCCAAGAAAGTTACCACGTCGGCAGCAGATGGTCTCTGATCCACCCTGCTTGATAGCAATTTTTCCATTAGGAGGAACAATTCAGGATCGACCGAACTAAAGCTCGAATCTTCATACTTCCTGAGCATGCTGTCTTTATTGAAAACAAAACCTTTGATTCTTTGCTTCAGGTCCATAATTTCTAGCTGAGGTTGAAATGGCAGGTCTCCGAATAAAACGAAATAGCAGATCATCCCCAAAGAGTACATATCAGAAGCAAAGGTGTATTCGTTATAATTTGCAGGTCTAGATCTCCCTACACCTGTGATGATGATCTCTGGGGCCGTATACTCCAATGTTCCTGTAGCGCCAGAAGCTGTCCTTGATTCCCCATTCAGTTGACACTCGCCAAGATCTCCAATAACAATCGTGGGTATGTAATCGCTCATAGATAAATTCTCAGGGATTTTCTGAAGCAAAAGGCAATTCGAAGGTTTTAAGTCTCGGTGGATCAAACCTATATCATGTAGCTCTTGTAATCCACGGGCAATGTCCCTTATTATCGAGGCAATCTGCAATGTAGAGAGACCTAGTGCAACTTTAGGGTGTGAGCGCCGATATAGGAACCTTTTCTTTCGCTCATCAGACGATTGGTGATCTTGGGATTTTTGAAACACCTCTTTGTTTATGAAGTCCTCTAAATTCCCCCCGCTGCAGTATTGTTGAAGTATGAATATGCAAGGGATCTCCTCCTTTTGATCACATTCTTTGCCATCCATGGTTCTAACAAGACCGCACGCGGTATTCATTTCCAGCCAAACGTGGTTATAGGTTATTAAATTGGCACTTCTGTGGGTAAGCGAACTCAGCGCCTTCACTTCCCTGATACATTTTTGGAACCATACCATATCGTTGCCGATTGGGATTTTTTTCAGAGCAAACACCCCAAGGTCAATATCACCGATCATATGCACCACTTTGTAAACAGACCCACGGGCTCCCCTTCCGAGTAAGGACAACGTCTTGAAGAACTTTTGGAAATACCCTGGAATAAAAAGGTTCTCGGGTATGAAACACTGGTGCTGTGGTGGTAACACCTTGGCCGAGCCTCTTTGCAGCGCGTAATGCTTGTGATTCCTCTCCAACAGCTGGAAATAGTTTCTAGAAAGGTTGCTTCTTGTCCTGATGGATCTACTGGGACCTCGTTCACCCCCCTGCCTGTCTTCGTCGACAGGGGCACCATCAGCATCATCAGTTCGCAACAGTGGATTAATTTCTGTGCCACATTTGGGGCATATGAATGATGCAAGTGGAGCCCGGCCAGATTTCGACCACTGATTTTGCGAGTCTGCAGAATCAGAATATTGAATCTGTTGAAAAAACTCTAGCGACCCAGAGGTAGGGTTAACGATAACTAATGATTTAGAGCTAGGGTCGTCCAGTATTACGGATCCCTCTTTGTATGGAACGAGACTCATTATGCCCTTGTACCTCTCTATTTTTCAAGAGAGACGTTTAATGTGTCAAAAGTACCTAATTTCCATATCGTATCCCTCACTAGACGCCGGGGTCACCCGGCGCGACTGTACCAGATATTTAGTGTATGCAAACTTATAATCCACTTCGGACTTGCAGTGCACATGAGTGCACGAAAGTCCACGGGCCCTAGATCCCATCGTGTTGGGATGCAAAGTCCCAACGCCTGCCATCCTATGCTGAGCAAGGCACTCGAGCATGATGTTTTTGGTATTTGGCCGAGGAGAGAGCGGCGTTGCAGTGCGTTTCCGAAGCTAGACGGGCAGCTTTTTGCCTCGCTCGGTCGGTGCGCTTCGAAGTGTCTGCCACTTTTCTGCTCGCCCGAGTTTAGAGCTTTAGCTGATATCCTCGGCGCATGAGTTATCACAATACCTCGACACTAACATCCCTGGTTGCAAGAGAAAATGTATAGTGCCCAGCACTACCCTATATGAAGCAGTTACGTCTGCGTGTAGTTTTGCTTCTTGCAGGTCATATAAGAACTAAACTAATTTATGTAAGACGGTCCTCTATGTATCCCATTATCATTGCTAAACAGCGCCATACCGCTCGTCAAAAAGCAGTTTGTCATACTGAACAAGGTCTGTTAGTTATATATATGCTTTACTTGAAGCAGTTTTCTGTCATTTTTTATTGTTAGAGCACGTCGTAGCAGATCGTAGCATATCATAGTGGCCGGAGTGTTTAGCCGCCGAGGCCTGCGCCCCTTCCTTCCACCGAAAACAAAATACACACCGCTTGGAACTGCGGCCTGGATACTCGCGGAGAATGAGAGCCAAGCGATCTCCCCACGGTACCGGACAGGTGCGACTATTGTCGTATTTAATGACTCATATCATCGGGTAGATCTTTAAATGCGAAAGGTCGAGGACAAGCCGCCCGGTACTCATGGTAATAGATAATCGCTCATTGAGCGGCTTACTCGGAGCCTTGTAGATAGCTAGCCGATTTGCTCCCCTAAGACACAGTGCAGTTTTGAAGAATGGATGATAGTGCTTTTTCTCCGGTGAAAACCCCAGAAAGAAACATCTCCATAGGGTGGTGCAAATGAATGATGGCGTTAATGATCTTGGTAATGGCAATGGTGGCGCTCACGGCTATCCTGTAATATATTCTGTAGCTGATATAGCTGTTTACACGAAGAGACTCTACATATTATGTGCTAGTTGCTTGCCGGTTGGACGGGCAAGTCCATTAGTGACTACCCGCGCTCTGTGCTACTCCTGCTCGAAAAGGCATCGCCAACTTCGAGACTCAAGCGTCACGTGAAACAGATGCTAGAAACCTTTGGTCGAGGTATTTATGCTGGGACTGGGACAGTCGATTGAGCATCCGGATCTGCGTGCAGGGCCGCTGGGAAGCGTTGCAGGTGTTTCTGTGTATGTTCAAGTTGCTAGCCAGACATGAACCTCGCGTACCTCTGAAACAATCCAGGATGGGGGAGAAAATGGGTCGACAGCAGCATACTCAACTGGGCGTATACTTAAATGAAACTCCAGCATTTTCACTTGCTCCTTAGCGTCCCGCTACATTTCCTTGTAGCTTTGTTCCCTTGTTCAATAAAGGCTTGAAATTTTTTTTCAGTGATCGATGACTTAGAAAAGAGGACTCAACTTGCAAAACTTCAATTCCTAATAGGTACAAATAATTGCTGGGCTGTTCGGTGAGCATACATGTTTGATCCACTTGATTTATATACCCCCTCAGAAAATGTATCCCTCGGAAAGGGCTCTGTACTTGAATTTGCGAAACATCCTGTGAAGAGTGACATCGCTGATGGCAAAAACGATTATGATTTCGATAACAGAGAAGACGATGAGTCGCCAGTTGATATTCTGGATCTACCTTCTAGTCGTTACGCATCGTCTGAAGCAATTCTTTGTGTTCTATTACTTCTCAAACCCGACAATCAGGTTAATTTTTGTAGCCAAGACCCTAATGAGACAGTATCAGTATCGGATGTTTGTCACCAAAAGGGAGTGTCCCAATACATGCTCGAAAGTCTTGTGCTGTATTACAAGAAATGGAACAATGCACGTCTGAATTCGCCCTCCAAAATATGTAGCAAAATACCGAAGTTGAATAGTTCTCCCAAAGATATGATGCTGAAATATTACACATGTCTACTCAAGCATTATCAAGAATCGCTAGAACAACCTTCGCTAAGTGAGGAAATTGTTAAGCAGTTGAGTCTAAGAATATCAGAGAAATGCGGCAGGTCTGCACAACCAGCGATGTCCAGACAATTCACCTTTGAAAAGCTAAACAGACCGATAGAAATATATGAACCTTCGTTGACAGCTGATAATTTGGGCTGGAAAACATGGGGTTCATCGTACGTTCTATCTCAAAAGCTGGTAGAAAACATGGAAAAAACGAAGGCCGCTGACAAATTGCGAGTACTTGAGCTAGGGTCGGGGACTGGGCTGGCTGGAATTTCTTGGCTCTCTAGATGGATTGAACTCAATGGAGCTAACAACATAGAGATGTTTTTGACAGATTTGCCCGAAATCATCTTCAATCTCCAAAGAAATGTAGAAGCGAATGAGTTGAACGGTTGTGCAACTGTCAGTGTTCTGGATTGGACGGATTCTACACACTTTGAAACACATCATACAAGCGAGAAATTCGATATGATAATTATTTCTGACCCAATTTACTCTCCTGGCCATCCAAAATTAGTTGTTGATATGCTGGGCAAATTTCTATCTATAAGTGGCACATGCTACCTGGAAATACCTCTCAGAGACAAATATGCAGAGGAAAGAAAAATCCTGTGGAAACTGTTAGAAGAAAACGGTCTGGATTTGACTAATCAAACCCTGGATAAGGGGATGGAAGATTGGGGGGTCGTCAATTATTTATATCAAGAAATCAGAAAGAGATGAATCTCTTTATCGTTTAGGATGAAGAACACGCAAAGGCGTTGGAAAATAGATCAAAAATGCTAGTTTATTGCGTACGTATAGATTGCAAATAAATATAAGGATGCCCTAAGTATACTGAAAGGATGATGTTAATCCTGGTGGGCTTTTGCACACTTATTTTGATGTGTGTTAAATCTATCAATGGTATCAAAACTTCTGGCGCAATAGGAGCATTTGTACTTCTTCTGATGGGTCTTCATATGCTTACTTAGATTAGATGATTCATTGAACCGTTTGCCGCATATTTTACATTGTAAAGGTTTTTCTCCCGTATGCGTTCGTATATGAATCTTGAGTGAACTTGAAACCGTAAACTTCTTTCCACAAATGGGGCATTCAAATGGTTTTTCACCTGAGTGTATTCTCATGTGTTGCGTTAAAGTATCTTCGCTTGAAAAGCATTTTGAACAGACCGAACATTTATAGGGCTTATAACCTGAATGCACTTTCAGATGCCGAACCAATTTTTGCCTTTGGGTGAACTTCTTGCGGCAGCCTTCCCATTGGCATTGGTACTCCGATTTCCCTCGTGTCAAATGAACCTGCTCTAAGTGAGTAGTCAAAGCTTCAGCAGAGTCAAGCACCTCCGTACAATCGCCCCATTTGCAAGCAAATGTTCCTAAAGTATTGCCGTCTTGCGTGTCATCCGATATTGGTAAAGGCTTTTGAAATGTATTATGATCGTGCACACATGGTTGAGATGTACCATGATCATGCGCACATGGACCTGCATGTTGAGTCCCACATTGTGCGATAGAATTCACGTTTGGCCCGAGGTGCATGTCATGGCAATGGATATCGTGGCAGTGCAAGTCGTGACAACTATCGTCATCGCAATGGTGATGATTATTATGGTTTACTTCCCTATGTTCCAGCAAAGAGATGGGATCAGCAACTTTCATACCAAAATTTATACCGTGATCTGAGTTAATGTGGTTTATGAGGGAGCAGGTATCTTCGGATTTGAAGTTACAATCTTCCCAGTAACATGACAGATCTGGAGAAGAAACTGCCCCGACATGGTCTCTCAACATATGTTTTTGTAAATCAAACAAGGTAGAGTACGTTTCTGGGCATTGGTCCCATTTACATTTCAAGGAATTTTCTTCACTTTTGAATGACCAATTAAAGTTGATAGTGTTATTTTCTTGGCCAATCGAATTCCAATCGATGGGCTTTTCAGAATGATGGAATTTGGCTATTTCTGGATTCGAAACTGGATCTTCTTGAATAGTTGACCGTTCATTACTGTAGTTTTTGTTGTTATAGTGAATACTCCCTGGAATAGTATTCGTGAAATTCAAATTATAATTGTCGTTGACCATTGGCATACAATCTGTCTTGCAATTTGGTTTGTGAGGATGCAACTGGATTATATGATGATGATGTGAATAACTCGGTTTATGAGACTGTGAAGTCGTTCCCCTCAGAGAGGATTCTAGTAAATTAATACTTTGTGTCTGAGTTTCATGCTGTTTTGAAGTCGTATTTTCTTTAGGGCTATGATCATGCGAATGGTTTTGGTGATTCAAGTGATTGGCTAATGGGAATTCGTATAACGATGAGATGTTGCATAGATCGTCCAAAATTTTCAAATCCATCTGCGAGTTTACAATATGATCATGGCAGGCTTTTGTGTGTGATAGTGAATCATCTGTGCTTGGTATTACGTTAGCATTCAGACCTTTATGGGCATTTAAATCGATCTTAGCCGCATCTGTAATAGTTTTTGAGGCCGTGGTTACGTTCTGCGCTGTTGCTCGTAGAGTGTGGGGGTTCCCTTGCTCGTCACTACGAAAGTTTTTCTCTACTTTTATCGACGCATTCGTATCAGCACTTGAAGTTGAGGTGGTCGATAATGGAGTATCGAAAGAATTTTTATGCGAATGATGATGTGCGTGATGTGGGTTCGAATGAATATCGAATTCAGTTCCATTGATTTTCTGTTCCTGGCCTAAATTCAGACACTCTTTGCAGAATTTCTCAAAAATGTCCCCCACTTCCTCTTCACTTTCACTATCGTTCGGATCATTCTGAGAATCTCTAAAACTGCTATTGTTGTAGTAGTTCGGCGCACATGTTAAGTCACAATTTATCTCTGGCACTTCTGGAATTTCATTAAAGTACTGATTAGTCAGGGCAGCATTTGGATCATTGTTGCCAGCTATTTGGTTCGAGGTGCTGCCGCTGCCATTGTGGTGTCCCAGGCCATTAGTTTGCGGCTGCAAAAATAGGTCGCTTTTTAGATCCGTGTATTTTACCATATCTTTGTCTTTTTGACTGCTGCTTTTCAAGCTATCAGTATGCAGAACATCACAGCAGACCTCCAAGATCTTAGGGTTACACTCACAATCTGGCGCTTTTTTGGTGAAGTCATTACTGCCGCTTCCACTCTTGTGATTATTTTGAAGTATTTTCCTTTTCTTTGGAGGCAGTAATAAAAAGTCATCGTTAAATATCGAGGATCCCAGAGGTAAATGTGCAGTATTGGGCTTCTCATGGCTATCGCACGCTCTGCTCTTGCTCGTTGAACTCTCTGTTTTATGATAGTTTATTATCTCAAAATGCTGGCAATCAGAATAGTTCTTACAGCTTTCATTCAGCATATTGCTGCCAGCGCTTGCTTCATTTGACATGGCTGTCGGTACTGCGCATGGTAACGCGCTTGATGAGTTGGACGGCACTTTGGTCTCTTGCTTTGGCGCTGCGTTTGCATTCGCTAAATCCGAAATTGCTTGACTGTTCGCCCCACCATCTAAAGAGGTGTGATGGAGATGTCCATGAATGTATGTCATATTGTCATAGTTATGGATGTGACCATGGACTATTCCCTCGGCGCAATCATCATCCCCCCGTGCGCGGATAGTCTCTGGCATCAAAAATTTGTATGCTTTTCTTGAGTGTCTACTTGCCTGGAATACTATCCTGTAAAACGTTCTATTTTATAATAATGCCCGCCTCTTTGAGATCACATACAAAGCAAAACGCAGTTACGTCTCTATCGTTTCGGCGCTGCTATCTGTTGAATGACAAAAAATAAAACTACGCCCAGTCTCTCCTTCTATATGGTTTTGGGAGTATGGGGGAAAGTGAAGAAAGATGATTTGAAATGAACAGAGCTTTCAATATTGGCACTTGCGTAAATTCTTAGGAAGTTTCTTACTCTGGAAGTGTTGTAGCGCTGCCTATTGCTGCGACCAAAAAAATAAAATTGGTTGAAACACTCTCTGCCGCTGAATTATACTGCAGTGGCAATTACTGATGTGATGGACGATGGCCTGTACGCTATAGCGGTACTGATGGGGTTTGTTTCGCTTGTAGGCAGCGATTCTAATTGAAAAGTAGAGGCTACTTCCAATCATCGAAAAAAGTCCTCGCTGGTGACAAAAAGTCACCCTAGAGGTTATGCCCAACCGCGAGATTACGTTTAGGTTGTCCAGGGCAATCACGCCAAGGCTGCTCGCGTCGCTCCGTCCGAAAAGACAACTCACCCATATGAACTTTCAATCGAACCCAAAGCCCTAGTGGTTGATGTGTATGGTCTCAATGTACCCAGCACAGTCGACTGGTCATTTGTGACCCCCGTTCCTTGAAGATACATCGCTTAGTTAGCTCACGGAGCGCCGCAGGCAGACGTGCCCCAAAATTGTTCCTCAGTGGGCCCTGGTTTGCCAGCCTTCGTGCGAGCTCACTGGTGGCTTTCGACCCGGTGATCAATTGTTCTATTTTATAAGCTAGTATGTCCATCAACACAACCCTCTCCCACGTTGACGCGTCTTTCGTACTGTAGAGGACAGCGCCGCGAAACTAAGCGTGCTGTGCCGAGCAGATCGCTACTGGCAGGGGTACCTGCCCGTCCGAAATATCGGCATTCAAGTGTAGGGCAACTTTCCGAGGGCTTATTAGTGGTTCGTAGCTGAGCTACCATACATCAGGTGCATTCTCAGAAGAAGATCTTCCCCGTCTTCATCAACGATCTGAAGCCGCGAAAAACAGAAGACAGGAGAGACGAATTGCACAAAACTCTAGACATGTATTTGTTCCAAGGGCGGGTTGAATTCTATTAACTTCTCGTACAAGTCTACTTCGGCTTGAAAGCAAATGAACGCTCGAACCCTCAGGGCTAAGCGACTCGCTTCTTGTCAGAGGCCGTCGAGACGCTACATTGTAAACGCCACTCGCCGCTTTGCTTCTCTTCCACGCAAATCACCATGGATACTGGGCTAGCATGAGCCGCCGAAGTGCCACGGCGTTTGTTACACTCTTGACTCCGCGCGTCGAGATCCCAGAGATGCGTCGCTCGCTGGATGGGTGGGACCCGATGGGTAAGAACCGGCCATCTCCAGCGTGTGTACTACAAGGCCTGAAACACGTGAGCAGTGCAACCTGATCTGACTAAGTAGCTGTATAAAGAGGGGGTTAAGGGGCCCTAACTAATGCATTTTATCGAGCAAATGGCGAGCAGTGCGCCTCGAGCTGGGAGCGAGCAAGACTGTTGGCTGCAATGCGGCCATCCTCCTCCTCAGGTTACCAGCGGCCACGTATGGCGGCTGAACTAGCGTTGGAGGGCCTACGCCTGTCTCTTTTCAACGGTCGCTCCCCGAACTAGGCGCTCTTTTTCTACTTCCTAAGGGTCGACTCCCGGACAGGCTCGTCCGAGCGGGTTGTTCCGCTCAACACGGGACATCCCGATCGGCTTCGGTTTTCCCGGGTAACCCGCTCGCGATGGGGGCATATTAAGGATACGGGTTCGGATAAGATCTATGATAGTATCAGCAAATCGACATTCTACAACAATTACAACAATATACACTCCTTTCCTTTCACGTTGTTTCGATCTTAATCGAGAAATTATATATAAAGAGGAGCTTTTCAAATCAATCTAGTAGTTCACGCAGTTTGCATTTGAATCATAAGCTGTATATCAAGCTATCAAAAAAGAAAAAACACACACCTACAAATCAAATGACTTCTAGTATCAATTCGGTCTGCGTTTACTGCGGATCTAGTTTCGGAAACGGAGACCAATACTCCAAGGAGGCTTCTGCGCTCGGCGAACTGTTACATAAGCTTGGTTGGAGATTGGTGTACGGTGGTGGTACCACTGGGTTAATGGGTACTATTGCAAGCTCTGCGATGGGTCCAAAGACCGATGGTAAAGTTCTAGGGGTTATTCCAGACGCATTGGTGTCTAAGGAAAGAGAGCCGCTCAGCGAAGAAGAATGGAATGCAAAGCTAAAGGAGTCTGTTGATAATCACCAGGGTGCTACTCCAATCTCATCTAAGTACGGTGAAACTTGCATTGTACCCGACATGCACACAAGAAAGAGAAAAATGGCAGATGAAAGTGATGCGTTTGTTGCCATGCCGGGTGGATACGGTACGTTGGAGGAGATTATGGAGTGTATAACGTGGTCGCAACTAGGAATTCACGATAAGCCAATCGTGTTGTTCAACATTGACGGGTTTTTTGACAGTCTTTTGCAATTTATAAATCACTCTATTAGCCAAGGTTTCATCAGCAAAAAGAACGGGGAGATCATCCAAGTGGCACACTCAGCGGAGGAGGTTGTGGAAAAGATATCGAGCTATATTGTCCCCGATGGAAGATTCAACCTTGCCTGGAACGACGAAGGCAAGACTGGCCATTGAGGGTCGCTCATATGAAGGTTTGCGCCAAGGTTTGTACTTAGATATACTTTTTTGTAGACCTGTAAATAACCTCTATATATATATATCAATTTTAGATGGAAGGTCATCGGCATGCGATTGCAACGAAATGGAACCCGATCGAAGTGGCGGTCTTCCGCAAGCGTGGCCTGTTTGCTCGATTTTACGCCCCAAGAATTTCCATTAGGCTTGCGTTGCCAACGACTATCTCATCTCCGCGTCTAATAATATTGCAAATTGCCGAGCGATGAATAAATGCAGTGACCTCGCTATTCACCACTTGATACGCAGTGTATCACACACAAATCAAAATACCATCAGATTGAATATCGGCAGTTCGACATGATGACTGTAGCGCAATATTAGCCTTATAAGTTCGAGCAGATCAAATACATGTGTAGATGCAGCGGGCGAGCTTCGCTCAGAAATTTAGAGCTTTGAAAAATTCTCGTCATTGCAAGCGTAAATGAAAAACAGATATAGCAAAGAAGTAACTGTACTTAGAGGCCAGGATGTCTTCAGATGCTACCAAGAAGGCCAATGTTGCGTACACTAATCCCGCTTTCAGAGCTATGGGTATACCACCGCTGAAGTTTCCTTCAAGAAATTGGATGCTCTTCTGGTCAGTGGTAACAGTGTCTGTCTCCGGTATACTTTACGACAAACAAAAGCAGAAACATATTCGAGAGCATTATAAGGGAATCGTCGAGCCAAGAGCAGATAAACCATTGGATGTAAATGTCCGGCCAAGAAAGATTACCGTGTTCATTGCGCCACCGCCGAATGATTACATAGACACCTCTTTGAAAATATGGAGGCGTTATATCAAGCCGATTCTTTACTTTGCAGGAGTCGATTATGAAGTTATTAAGGAAGAAAAGCAGGGCGTCATAAGAACGGAAGTGGCCAATAGGATAAGAAGCGTCAGGAAACAAATAATTGACTCAAGTACTCAAGAAGTTCTCATCCAAAACAATGTTGCCCCTTTAGACGAGTATGATCCTGAACAGGCCAAGAAATTCAAGGCAGAGTTCGATTACCGGGATATCATAGGTATATTTCATCATAGACCAAAGCCGCTAGTTAAGGATGAAGACTCATTAGCCTCCTCGCCAACTTTGAGCGGTGGTGTCATCTGCCTGGGTAGAGGTGCATATAAAGAGTATATTTCCGGTCTGCATGAAGGTCTCTTGGGTCCATTGAAGCCCCTGCAAGAACCTCCCGCAAGCGATGAGCCAATGTTGGAGCCCAAGCAGGTGGAACATGCTATTGAGTACAATGATAAAGATCATGTTCCTCCTATTGCCAGTGATGATAGCACGGCAAAACTTGAAGAGAAAATCTCGGTAAAAGAGGCCGACGGTGAATATAATGACGGTATGGAGGAGCAAAAACCGGCTAAAGAAGCGAATGTTCTTAAACCCTTCATCTCGCCAGACGAGTATTCCAATGTTGAACTACCTCAAGAGCTATCACTATCTAGTCCCGATGCTTTGATCCGGGACCCTAATACTAATGTTCCAATTCTACTCCACCAATCGGTGCTGGTGATACCCGTTCCTAATTTAATAGGGTTCCTAAACTTTCCAGAGAGAATATATAGATTTTACCAGAAAAGGTACTACTGTGAGTCTGTATGCTCGGCGGTGACTAAACTTGTTGAACAGCAAGATGTTCGACCTTTCAATCATCCTCAAGATTTAAGTCTAGGTATCGAAGAAGAGGCCGATTGGCCAAAAAGTTGGGTGAAAGAAGGCTTGAAAAGAAAAAGTGAATGGACTGCTGAATTAAAGGATGATCCAAGAATCATAGAATATATTACTCTTTATAATGAGAGGAATGACTAATATGATTAAACGGCTCTTTTAATATGTAAATATGTATAAATTTAAAAATTTTAATGATTTGTCAACATTTTCTCAATTTTCCTTTACAGGGATTTAGCAGAAAACATTCGCAAAACAAACTTTATTTCAAAGGAGCAGCCTTCAAGCATCTTTACATATTATTAGATTGAAAATTCATGAATTAATCCACTTTTCGGATAGAAGGCACGAAAAATCCGAATAATTGCTTGAGGTGAGCTCTTACACTAGATTCTATATATTCAAACTACTTATTTTGAACACAGCTGAATATCAGAGAAGGATTAACAAATCAATCATAATCAAGGCGCAACATGTCTAAGGAAAGCACCTCTTTCATGAAGGAAGTCATCGCCGAGCTTAATGAGGCTCTCGAGTGCAATGGGCAACCAATACGTGTGAACAAAGAATTGGAGAGGTGCCTAGTGAATCTGAACTCCCTAAATAGCCTCTCAGAAAATCCAAGTAAGTTACTCGCAAATATAAAGCGTATACTTATTGAAAGCCATTCTAATTCTGGGTTGGATTTTGATTTGATGTTAGAGCTTCTAACTGCACTAATATCCAAATGCCCTTTTGAAGATGTCTTGAGTGTGTTTTCTATTGACGATCTGATAATGTCATTACAGTCAGACATGCTGCCTCTGGTAAACGCCGCTTGTAAAGTTATCTCAAGATCATATCCAAAGGGCCTTTTTGCCAACTCACAGGTATTTGATATTTTGTTGAACCTCTATTTTGATGTCAATACAGATATATCGGTAGTAAATTGCATCGAAAGTGCATTGTCAGAATTGAGCTCAGATGAGCTTGTCAGAAGGAGAATACTCGTCAATAATCTGCCCGTCTTGATGGCTGTGAGGAAAGGCGTGGAACCCATACAGATGGCTAGACTCTTGCAGCTATTATCGATTCAATGTGAATATATTGATAGGAGCGAGTTCGATGAGAAGCTCTTCACTTTACAAACTGCAGAAATAGTGAAAATATTGGATTTAGATATTGTCATGTTTATACATGTTTTGGTTTATTACACAGGCTTACTTAGAATAGCCAATATTATCGAAGTTGATGCCCAGAGCCATGAATGGATGCTCAAATACGCTCTTGCTACAATACCGACATTTGGTAAAGTTTACGCTGAGCGCGAAACCTACCCTGATGTCAAGTATTTCGCGAGATCATATCTGTTCAAGTTCTTTAGGACCATTTCTTACTTGGAAGATGATTCATATTTCAGATCTTTAGACGAGAATTTTATCAAGATTTCCGAAGAGAACGAATACCTTAAAGATTTCTTATCCTTTGTTCATCCTGGCTATCTGTTTAAATACCATTCTTCCCTATTAAAGCAATATACAAACGTCATTCCATCAAAGCTGGGCGTGATAAGAAACATTGTTTCCGATCCACAATGTTTCCAACTAATCAAAGGTCAAATAACAGCAGATTCAATATTATCAATGCCTTACATTGAGCAAATGGTTCTTCTCCAGAAGCTATCTCAATTTTCGTATGCAGTCCAATATTTGGTTCATTCGTTACCCAAAGTCATGTCCAATTTAATCCAGAAAGAGGGTGGAGATATAACCGAATCTGAGACCGTTGCATTGAGGACCGAAACAATCACAAATTTGCTTAAATATGAACCCAGCGACTTGGATGCGTGGTATATCCCATTGACTGACGAGTTAGCAAAGATTCATGGCTTTTCTACCAAAAATGCAGCTCGAACTCAAGTCACCAGCTCATATGTTCAATAAATTGTTTTTATCAATACCTTATGGATATATAAACTGTTCATAAATACTGCAGACATAAGAAAAAACTTGAAATTTGAATTATTTGATTATATCTGACATTTCCAGCTTATAAATACAATGAGCCCGCCGAAACGATATCTCTATGTATTAGACTCAAAACGGTTTCCATCTTTTCCTTTAATGCTGCGTTACCTATAGTACCCGAAACATCGACTAGCTCTTTAATAAGCTCTTCCAGTCTCTTGAACATTCTAATTAGCGAGCCCTCATAAACATCTGTCATTTTACATATTTGGGTAAAAGTGGCGCCTTTACACCATTCATATACTACTTCCATCAGTTCATGTCTGAAGCTTTCCACATAGTCTTTTTCAACAATTTCAATTTTCGACTCCTTCATAATTTTTGCAATTTTTGCGGCAGTCTCCCTCAATACTTTCAAAGGTTCAGCTAACTCAGGTTTTAGACGTGGTGCCTCTTTACAACGCTCCTGAAAGGCGAAGCAAGAAAGGAGGGCTGCAACTTGTTCTGGTTTCAACTCACTCAAATTACCATTGAAAAGAAGCTCGGTCAAAAGTAATTCATCACCACTGGATATCTCACAGGCTACCCTTCCCTTTAATTCTATAATATCACTCTGTGTACAGAACCCTAGACGACGCAAAACTCTTTTACGGCGACGCAAGTCATCTAATTGTATGACAGCTTGTGACTCGTTAATCTTACGCTTCAATTGCTTCATTTCATCGTTCATCATATGTTTTCTACTATAATTTTCATACAGTTCTTTCAACCTAACAGATTGGGAGAGTGGGTTAGAGAATAATCTTGATTCCAAGACGTCAATTTTTCTCAACAGTTTTTTGAAGTCCTCATCCTCAATTTTCATGTTTTTCACTGGGTCAATTAAAGGAATACCATCTGGAAATCTGCGGTCAACCTCTTTCAATGACTTACCCACAGTTTCTTTTTGGCCGCTTGCTTTGATATCTTTTGGCATAAAAAGTCTAATGTTACCGATTCTACGAATAGATTCTAACGTGACTGGAATGATAGCACAGACAGCTTTCTCTCCGTCATGGGCAGGCCTGATACCCTCAGGAAAGGCGGGATTGAAGGGCTTTATTAGATTCATTGGAGAGTCCACATACATCGTATTGACAAGAACGTTAACAATGTAGGATTCATGATCAGTGTACTCCATGTTAGAATTACGTTTGTTCATTCTCTTGGCAAAGTCCACTACCACAGCCCAACCGTAGTTGCTCTTGCTCTCAATTGATATTTCAACCATTCTACCTGCTTGTAAAAAGCTTAAAACATTGGCGGGGTGAGTGATGACATGACGCACATCATCATTATACCCTTCAAGAGTCTGCCTTACTTCATAGTACTGCTTTACATTCTCTTCATCGTCAACTTGAATGCTATCGGCTTCAGTTTTTAAGAGTGCTAGTTGCTTCTCCATAATTGGCACAGAAATTACATTCTGGAATTGATAAAAGGAGCTCTCCAACATGAATTCAGGGGATATACCTTCAACTCTCATCAAATTCAAGATCATATTATAACCGAGGTGAAAAGCCGAGTCTAGTCTATCTGCTTGGCCCTTAACCATACCTTTTGCAACTTGCGGCTCCATTTTTTCATCGATCATCATAATAACGATACCCCTATCATCTAAACCACGGCGACCTGCACGGCCAGACATTTGAATGTATTCACCACCAGAGACCCAGCGAAATTGTTGTCCGTCCCATTTTCTTACAGAAGTGAAGACAACTGTTTTGGCAGGCATATTAAGACCAATCGAAAATGTTTCAGTAGCAAATAGCACTTTTAAAAACCCCTCCTGGAAAAGAATCTCTATCACTTCTTTCAAAATAGGGAGTAAACCCGAATGATGAATACCGATACCTCTCCTCAATAAAGGCAGAATATGTTTGATTTGTGGAAGGTCTCTGTCAACTTCAGGTAATAAAGCGATGGCATTATTGAATATTTTAGTTAAAGCTTCCTTTTCGTCTTCTGTGTTGAAGTCTAGTTTTGACATTTTAAGAGCAAGCTCCTCACAGTCACGCTTACTGAAGGAGAAAACAATCACCGGGTTATATTTACGTTTCCAAATCATTTTCACAATTTTGTAAATATCTCCTTTTGAATCACCTTTTGCTGCACCCCCTTTATAAGTTTGGCCTCTCTTACCTTTGGAGTCAACTGAATTGGGGTCATCGCCAGACTGGCTGCTGATTGAAGTCATAGCCTTCTGAAAATTCTCTTCTCTGAATGTACTCTTCTCGTCCACGACTAGATAGATCCCTTCACCGTGGGCGGGAAATAAATAATGCTGCAAGGGTGTTGGACGGAAATCTGTGTAAACAATATGACATGGTTGAACGTGGATTTTACAGATCCATTCTGCAAATTCCATAGCATTAGGAATTGTGGCAGATAAGAAAACATAGTGAACCTTGTTCGGCAAAAGTATTATAGTTTCTTCCCAGACAACTCCACGCTCCTTGTCTCTCATATAATGCACCTCGTCAAATATAACCCACGCTACTTCTCTCATCACTTCACTACCTCTGTACAACATACTTCTTAAGATTTCTGTTGTCATCACAAGACAGCCTGCATCAGGGTTTATGGTAATGTCACCAGTCATCAAACCCACATCCCCAAATTCTGCTAACAGCTCTCTGTATTTTTGATTCGATAAGGCCTTGATGGGCGAGGTGTAAATAACCCTCTGCTTTTCCCTCAGAGATTGTGCAATGGCGTACTCAGCGACGACTGTTTTACCTGCCGACGTATGTGCAGACACCAATACGGATTCTCCCCTATCAATACACGAAATTGCAGTATCTTGAAAAGGATCTAGGGTGAATGGGTAGGTTCTTGCTTCATTCAATCTTTTATGTTCACCAATAGGTTTGTAGTCGTAATTTGGAGGCAGAGCGACTTGATGACGAACCTGATGTGATAACTTAACCTTGCCATCCTGATCTTCTTGGTTAGCCCCTGCATTCATAAGTCCAGCAGAAGCCTTAACTTCTCTTGAAGATTCCTGTTCGAAGGCGTCTGTTACTACAGGTACCACTGCTGACTGCTTCTTTTCCTCTAGCAATTTTCTTTCTTGTTTCTTCCGCTTACTCAAAGAACTCTCACTTGTGAAAGGAGCATTCTGAGACTCGCCCTCTTCCGCAAGAGGTCTCTTAGGTGTTTCTTTTTCAAGTTGAGGCGTTTCCTCGATTGTAGAACTCACCTTCACTCTCTCTTCCTCTCCATCTTCTCCTACGAGTGGGGGATCAGGAAGCTCTATAGGATCCTCATTAAAAGCATCAAATAAATCTTCTTCAGCCATTGCACCGTCAGTGAAAGGAACAAATGCAACGATTTATCTATTGCTGTAAAGCTGTATGAGAAGTTCGAATTGATGTTTTATTTTCGATATTTTCATGCTCATCGCTCTCCTCCTTTTCAATTGCAAGCGCCGAAAAAATTTATTGCAAGGTCATTGGCAACGACCAACATCCTATAAATGATATGCCACCCCTACAAGCATTGGATATGCTTCAACCTTTGTCGTAGAAAGGCGTCTTGTAGATTATAAAAATTAGCATTATTAAAGTCACTACTTAGTGACATAATGTTACGTCTGAAACTATTTGCCCGAAAAAACGATGTAACTACGCCTTCGTGTTGGCATCTGGATTAATTCTGTTGAGAGATAATAACGTAGTCCATCTTTCGCGATCATATTCGCTCATAACTACATCTGGGTAATGGGTAGCAGATTCGCTAGACGACCCTGCTGTATCTTCTGAATTAGTCTGACTCAACTGTCGTTGATCAAGGGGTTTTTGGTTCAGCGTTGTATTCGTGAGTTCATGTGGATCGCAACTCGATTTAGAGGCACCATTTTGAAGGTAGAACAGACCACTTGCTGTTCGAAAGCCATTTTCCGCGGCCAAGCTATGTCTTCTGTCCTTGAAGATTGATCCATTGGTTGATTTCGTAGGCGAGTGATTGCTTTGAAGGGTATGGACGTAGCTGAAATCAATACTTCTTCCTCTTTCGTGAACTTTTTTCTGCGAATCAAAATATTCGTTCGCATTCTCTAAGCTTAGAGAGTGATTAATCATCGAATCTGAGATATTAGAGATGGATAGTTTCTTACTCATCTTCTTCAGCCTTTGGGATCTTGTGGGCGATGATTTGGCTGTCGAATTGATGGCGACATTACTCGAGTTCGAGAAGAAATGATTCGCTTGGGAAAGCGATCTTATGTCATTGGACCCAGTTTTATATCCGCTTCGCATAGTTTGTGCCCTTTGCTGATTTACTGCTGCATTCCCACTGATGATTGAGATTATTGATTTTGTGGGTGAGTGTCGAGTGCTGGTCCTTATTAGTTCTTTAGAAGCTCTTTCCATTATTAAAGACGATGATTGGTCCTGCTTTAAACCATCTTGCATCAACTGACTTTCCTCTTCTTCATCGTTTTCACTTATGTCGTTGAAGTAATCTTCTACAGCGCTGATAGTATCAAGGTCGTTATTCTCAATGTGTAGCGAATCATCTGTCAGCGTAGGAATATTTTTACTAGGATAGCTGAAGTTACACTTTTCTTGCATACCGTTGAATTCTATACCCTCCTCTTGCCCGGTCGTAAATTGGAATGCCGGCAGCAGGATATTATCCTGAAGATTTGCTGCTCTTTGGAGTATGGATGACTTATTCTTCTCCCACATATCCAAAGTAACCATTTCGGGCAAGTCTATGTCATTTTCAAAATTCGATGAGAAACTCCCAGGGTTTTTACCGTGAATGGCGGGAATTTTAGGAATATTTCCAAGATCGTTCCTTTCCAGAATATTAGGGCTGGTCCTCACGAATTTGCCAGGATTTTCAAAAGACAACGGAACCACTGAGGATATCTTTGAGGTATCATGTCTAATGGAATTGGTTCTAGATTGCGGAGGCGTCTCTATAACGCTTAAACAGGGTGGGAGCAGAGCACTATTAATTCTCTCAATGGCGTTTCTCTCCAATTCTAATGCCGGGGATGATGATTTTGAGTTTGAAGGTTGGATATCGGGAGCTTGGAGTACAAGTTGAGAAGTGTCGGTATATTGAGATACTGTTTTATCTTTCCTGGCTCTGGTCGCACAATTGCTCTGCGCATCTGCAGACGATGAGTTTATGAAGTTCAATACACTTCTCGAAAGATCTGGTATTGTAGAGAGCCGGGTTACGTAACGGTCATCTATATTTTTGGCCTTCACATCATTTTTTCTATTATTTTCACTCCCAGAAACAGGACTTTTGGAATTAGATCTTTTGGAGGGTCGTAGCCTGTATATAAAAGATTGCTTTATTCTTGGACTACCCGATGCGCAAATGGACTTCAGTCCACTACTTTTTCTTGATTCGCTTTGTGGCAAGGTCATGTCGCCTCTGGATAGTTTATGTTTAACGACAGAGGGGAATGAGATTTCATCTGATGATTCTCTGGTAGGTGGATCATTAATGTGCCAAGCTTTGGAAGCAGTCATGTGGTTTACTCCTTGGAATGGATCGATGCTAGGGGTTAAAGTTTGGGAAGAGTTTTTTAGAGGAACATATCTCTCTGAGTATTGCGAGTTTTGAGATTTTTCTTCAATGAAATCCGTTTGAGCATTAACTTTGCACTCTTGCAGTTTCAAAGACCCAATTGCCACACCATTAATAAACATGGTGAAAAGTAGTAGCGAATCTAAAGCTATCACCAACGCATTTCTTAAATCAGTCCTTGGGGAGTGGAAATTCTTCCTGCTATAATTGAAATACTCAACGGCTGCACCCATTGTGATCAATTGGAGAATGGTAGCTGACATTTTAAATGCGTTTATATGTAAAGACGTGGTACTTGCTCTTTTGGGGTATGCTACAAAGCAGAAATATGCCAACCCATGGATTATATTGGAACATGACATTACTATCAAAACTGCTTCCGTTTGATGATATAAGGCGACCAGCGCAATGCATACTGATGATGT
This sequence comes from Zygotorulaspora florentina, assembly GCA_003671575.3. Lineage (NCBI taxonomy): Eukaryota > Fungi > Ascomycota > Saccharomycetes > Saccharomycetales > Saccharomycetaceae > Zygotorulaspora > Zygotorulaspora florentina. Next base: position 975,666 of record PPJY03000001.1, on the reverse strand, counting down.
TGCAAACGATGTCAAAAAGCTCAGGGTAGTGATTAATAAATGAGGTAGTGAATCACGATTTCGATCTTTCAAGACCTTGGCGGGCGCCGATTCTTCCAAGTCCATTGCCGTGCTTTCAATAATGGACAGTTTTGCAACGGAAATATCTGATGACCTCTAAAAGGGCTCTTCAGGACTACACGGTAAATGAGTATACATCTAATCAATGCCCAGTCTCAATAATGCAAGGAACTTTTTTGAGATCCCTTCTGATCTTGTATTTTCTTGTACTTATTATTTACATATTACCCTTTTCGGAAAGAACTTGACAAAAAGATAGAGCGGAGTCAACCATTTAGTAAAATGTACAAAGACAACAACAAGTTTAGAGTAGCCGACGATAGTAGGTTGGTATTGAAATCGAATAGGAGGGATCTATTGATTTCCGATATTCTCTTTGTGTGTTTTCATGCGTTTCGTTTTCTACCGCACGCGATATAAGACAATTTCTGATTGCTTGAAATATCTTCGACCGTCCTCATCAACGATGACCAAGCTTAAGTAATTCTTGACGTTGAAGTAATTGCAGCTCATGTCTGGAATCAAATCATAGCCTCCCAAGAACAACCGGATTGGAATAGTTTCACCCTTTACTGGGGACCCATCCATTATTTCGTATCGTATAGCCGTAGAGTCAATTAGATAATTTGAAGGCTGCAGGCCGGAGGATTCCCTTGTTATCAAACTCAGCTCCATATGTTTGATTTTCAATCTTGTCAGTAAGAAATATATTCTACCTACGATAACGTCTTTCAGACTATATTGAGCTTTTGAGAATTCAAATTCAATGTGCAAACAATTCTCTATACCAATATCCAACTTCACGGGCTGTGGTTCCTTCCGTATCCCATCAGAATTGCGGCTGTCATCTACATTAGAGTCCGAGATTGTATTTGCCACATCCGTGGAGCTGTTTGTTGGACGGGGATTTGTATTTGTAATAATCGCTGCGGGTGACACTGGGACTTGGTTATAGAGGTTGACCCAGAATTTTTTCACCTTGGCGATGTCAGTAGTCTTTCTTATGACTGTAACTTTAATATAATACGAGACATCAACATTTTTACCTTTATAAGATTCATAGCGTTTTGCCAAATCCTTGAACATGAAGCTGTAGCTTTGTGCATGCTGTAACTCACCTGCAGGGCAGAGATCGTAACTAAGGCATAAAAACTGCTCAACAGGGTTCTTTCTAGACTCAGAGAGACTACTAGAGGAGGCAGATAGTTTTCGGGACGAATTCCCGCCACTACTGTTACCGCCATTAGCCTTGATCATATCTATTGATCCAATAACCGAGATTTTGACCCCTAAATGCTCCACTCGTTTGCCCTCCTTCACTCTCAAAGTGACCATTCCACTTATGGTCTCACCATCCTCGTAAAGGGGAAGACTATCTTTGAGTGTCTTGGACCCCGTAGAATTGAGTACATCAACATGCCTCCTTGATTCTTCTCCATCTAACAGGATCTCGATGTCCACTGGGGACTTGAAGAATAAACTCATCGGACACTAAAAGAAAGATTTCGAAATGACCTGTTAATGTGATTCTTTGTTTTAACTGGTCTCAATTTCAAAAGCCTCCACTAACGCAATCTTCAGACATGAAGATTTAATTTCAAATTACTCGAAATGTCACCTTCGATATCACTTGCTTCCTTAGCCTTAAGAATGTAGCTTCGTATAGAGTGATACATGTCATCAATCATGGTCACTATAAGGTCGAATGTAATACTTTAGGTCTCATACGAGGGATTTCAACATCACCTCACAACTAAGATGCTCTAAATTTCTTCCCACCATCTCTTGCACTCGGAGGATAATAAAACTGTGTTTGAGGCGATGACAAAGATCGCCTCAAACACAGCAAGTAGCATATTCTCAACCATGCAACCAATAGATGCGAATTAAAAAGCTGATGCCGAAGTTAGTTTTACATATGATAAGATTAGTAAATTCTAAGGCTTGGGATTCCATTACAAGATTTCCAGATCACGTGACTCATTTATTTTTATCATAAGGTTCCGCCATCAAGTATATGAAATCTACCCAACGATGAGCTCACCGTCACAACCTACCTATCGAAAGATATTCGAGGCTGTTTAGTTTTCTCGCGATCAATGAGCCTTCCAGACTCTCGCCTGAACTCGCTGTACAAGGATTTTAGGCCATTGAAAGAGTTGAACTTGGACGGGTATTTGGCTAACGTTTTTACATGGCGAAACTATCTGACTGAAGAATTTCTGCGTGACTCTAGCTCTGTAGTATTTCATTGTGGATTTAATCTACTGAAGAAGCTGTCCAAAGAGCCATATGGCGCTCCAAATAGCATAGACGTTGTAATAGATGAGCTGGTGCTAGAGGGCCATTTGGTAACCTTTGAAGATTTTTATAACGGTTCTATGTACCCCAAGGAACCTCCAAGGCTTCTAAAATGGATGGGATTAAACTCAAGAGCTCACCGAAAGTTTGAAAGCAGGAGCAACGAAACTCAGACTAGTTATTTGAAGGAAATTGATTTACTCATCAGGCCAATAATAGAGAAAAAGTTTGAAAGCATTTACAAAAATATAGAGGAACGAATCATATCACCGGCAACAGGAATCACAGATCTCATCTTTAGTGTCGAAGAATTCTATGAGACTGCCGGGTTCAACAAGTATTTGAAAAATGACGGTACAAGTTATGAAATTATGATGACCTACCTAAGTCGCTACAGAAATGTTCTCCACCAAAAGGGAGACATTGTGAAAATTATTGCAGAGCCAGTCTCTTCTATGCTAAAGGATTCTCCACGATTATTTTCCGAGAATGATATGAGGATTGCCGCCCTAAAGAAGAGTATTTCGAATGTTAATAACCAAGTTAACAAAGTTGAGGCTGAGTTATCTCAATACTCTACCATGCTCAAACACTCAATCCATAATGGATCCTCTCGAGAAACCCAAAAAGAATATTTGTTGGGAAAGAAATTGTCACAAAAGTATCTTACTACATTACTCAACTATCGGAATAGCCTGAATAGAATCAGATGTGACATCAATATGGCATCCACGAATGAACTGATTATTGGATCCTTAGATGCTTCAAACAAATTACTCAGGTCAATCAATGAATCGGCAGGCTCGGTTGATAAATTACACAATCTATTAGATGAAATCAAAGAACAAAAGGATAAGACTGAAGAGATGAACAATCTACTCGCAAGCGACGAGGACTACCAGGGCAATGACGAAATTGAAAAAGAGCTTCAAGAAATGATAAAAGATAGAGAGTCGACGACTGAAACATCCAGTGAGAACAAAGAGGACCTCTTAGACAAGTTACGGCACTTGGAAATCGCCGAAACTGATGAAGAATATGGCCCATCCAAGGTCATCAGCTCAGATAAAAATACGGATACGTTCTTGCTGCCGAAGTTGAATAGTGCTGAAAAGCAACCAATAGCAGAATTATAAACACCTATACATGCCTCCCCCACTTCCTTATTTATTACATTTAAAACCCCTTGATTTACAAAAGGATCCGAATCCTTGCTCAAACATCATCTGACTTTGTTCCTAAGTTAATGTTGTTTCCGTTGTAGGTCGAGGGTTCTTTATCTTCGTCTTCTTTGTTAACAAACTGATAAACGTTCGGAGTAACACACCTTGAGGGTAAACTTAATTCTGAAGTATTATGCTTCACATGTTGATCACTTGTTGATTGGGCGGGTGTTACTTGATTAGATGGTGTTTCCGCCTCGATAGATTTTTGCTCCGAGTGAGACGCTGGCCGTGAAAATTGCTCGTCATTGCAATTATCGGCATGTTGCTGGAGAGAAAACCCGTCTTTGATCTCACTCAAATTGTGTGGATTGTTTTCGGAGTAGCTTATATTTTCTTGATTTCCAGTTGCCCACCAGGCTGAGATACCGCCAAATACCTTGCCTAATAGGCCTGGTCCCTTTGCATCTGCAACATTTGATTTTCCGCCTGCATGATCAAACGGTTTCAAGATCAGTGCAGATCGAGGAAGTAGCTCCAGGTCCGTTAAAGTCTTCAGCTCATCCGAGTCTGTGAATGTGATTCGTGGTATATTTCTATGGAACGAGTAGGGGCAATCGCCATCAGTTCTACTAAGATCTACCCATGTCCTCACGTCATTTAGCTTGGCATTGGGGTCAAATTCTTTGGTTAAAGTATTCCCATTGGTTAACCGTATTAGCAATGTACATTTTTTTGCATGCAATTTTCCGAGGTCCTTGATGTTCTCATGTACGTCATTGGCCTTGTTTAAGCTTTGAACAGAAGGTGCATGTTGACGCGCCTTTCTCTCTGCTTTGTCTGCTTCGACAAGTCTTAATATACGTTCTCGTTCCTCCCGTTCTATTTTCCTCTGTTTTACCAGTCCCTCGTGATATTTTTGCTGCGACGTTTCCACAACCTCTTCCCTGAAAGTTTTGGCGGGCGGCTTACTTACAGAAGCTCGCTGAGGAGCTTTCAGATGTTTTCTTAGAGTTTCCCAATGGTCGTCTGCCTGAGAGAGATGACTATCATTATCTTTAATTACAGTTAGAAGCTTACCCTGCTTGACCAAATATAAACTAGGTACAGCTACTGAGGGGAACAAAGCTTCAAAGTACCTAAACTGCTCGGAGCCTCCCAGAAGCTTCAGCCATATGCCATAAGGTTTGATACTATTAGCAAGCTCTTTATGAAACCACGTATCCAACCATCGATCGTCGCCAGATGTGATGTATACGACCAGGACCTTGTTCTGTTTCATCGAAAGTGCTACGGCCTGCTCTACTGAGTCCACAAAAAAATCACTTAACATCCTCAACGACACTCAAAACAAATTTCACCTTCAAAATTGGCACTAGCTTTTTCAGAGAACTCCACAACTTGTCTGAACAGCTTGGTTCTGTTTGGTATTCGTAAAAGACAGTTCTTAAATAGCTCTGATTTACTTAATTTTACGGAGATCATGAAAAACGACATTTCTACGAGCATAGTCAAAAAGGCAATGTCGAAGTCGGATTGAAGCTGATAGTTCCGCAATTAATAGCGACCCAGGTATCCTCCGATTCGCGCAGTGTACTGTCTGCAAGTCACTCATACATGGAGTGTAACAATTATTCGAGTTTGCCACTAATCAAGGATGTCGTTTTGGGTGAAACGATAGGGCAAGGTGCCTTTGCATGTGTTAAAACAGCCCACTTAAAGGTTGATCCAAGTGTTATAATAGCTGTAAAGTTTGTTCACATTCCAAGCTCAAAGAGGTTTGGCTTGAGCGAGAAAGATGTCGCAGGCGAAGTAATTCTCCAGTCGAGGTGCTCGAAACACTCAAACATCTTAAGAGTCATTGATTGTAACATATCTCAAGATTATCTATGGATTGCCATGGAGATGGCGGATGGCGGAGATTTGTTTGACAAGATCGAGCCGGATGTTGGAGTTGACTCTGATGTTGCACAGTTCTATTTTCAGCAACTTGTCAACGCAATAACATATCTTCATGAGGAATGCGACGTAGCTCATCGCGACGTAAAGCCAGAGAATATTTTGTTGGATAGAAATGGTAATCTGAAACTAGCAGATTTTGGACTGGCTTCCAGGTTTAAACGCAAGGATGGCTCCCGTAGAATATCTAATGACCAGCGTGGATCACCCCCCTATATGGCGCCTGAAATTCTACACTCAGAAGAATATTATGCAGACGCGACAGATATATGGTCAATAGGAATTTTGGTGTTTGTTATTCTTACAGGAGAGACCCCATGGGAGTTGCCATCTTTCGAAGATGAGAATTTCGAACTCTTCATATCCAATGAAGGTAATCTGAATCTAGGACCCTGGTCAAGATTAGATTTCACACATTTGAATTTACTAAGGAAAATTTTACAACCTGATCCCACGAAGAGGCTAACTTTGGGAAGCCTACGACAACATCCTTGGTACGCTACACAATCAAGGCTTTCCGATAATAAAGGGTTTTGTAAAAATCCTTCTCTGCTGGCAAAAAAATTGTTTTCTAACTTGAGAGTTTCCTTAAGTGATGACGATTATAACAGATTCACGCAGGATCAGCCGAACGACTATAGTGGCAACAAAAAAATCAGCTCAACTCAACCCGTAGAGACAGATTTGGCAGCATTAGAACACGATCATGGTGGAGGTTTTGGCTTTACACAAGCTGCGATGACCCAATATGATTCGGCTCGCTCGAGACATGATCTGCATATAACCCAAGATACAAGGTGGCTAAACTTCCTAAGTAGAGATGTTGCAGCTTTGCAGTTTCGATATGACGGTGATATGAGCTCCTCATCGCTTTTGCAGTTCAATCCTAATAAACTAACAAAATTTTATTCCGATGAAAGTATGGATACACTTCTTACATCCTTCGAAAAAGCTCTCAGATTTGCAGGTATAAATGTCCGTCGTGACCTGTACCAGCTTTTTGTTGGTTTGGTCGAGTCGCTTGGCCAAGATGGAGCCTTTCCATTGATGATTAATATCAAGACACTTGATCGAAAGGGTGCCAGCCTATATGGGACAGTATCTATAAAAATAGTGCAAGAAAATCTAAAAAGTTTAGAGTTCGAGAGGAAGAGTGGAGATCCTTTGGAGTGGAGAAGACTGTTCAAAAGAATTGCTCTTTTTTGCAGAGATATTATCTTGGTACCCAATTAAAGTTTCATCCCATTATAAACATCTTCGCAATTGTATTATACTGTTAGGATTACCTCATATAGATAATAATTAATTAATTAACGTCGGTAAATCGCCTTCTCAGCACGAAAAGAGCTATTAAGAACCATTGTCATGTTCCAATTGCATCATGAAATCCAAAAGTTCTACTCTCATATTTCTTTTTTCTTCTGCTGGTATATTGGACAGGTCTTCAGCCGAGAAGCCACGCAATCTGTAAACCAGGCGGCGTGCCTTTCTGCTTGGGAAATGAACTCTCAAGGATGGTGTTACCTTTTCTGAGCCTAAGTTCGAGTAGGCGGCTCTATCTTCAGGTTGTACGGAAAACTCATGGTCCGTGGTTTCAGGACTGCAATCCTTTATTGTATTATTTAACGTTTCCCCATTCTGCCTTGAGACTACCCATTCAGAACTCGAAGTTTCTCTTTTTTGGGTATCCAATTTGACCAATGACTCATTTGTAAGCCTGGAGGAGTTGAAAATGGGAAATCGTATTTCTGAGATGACCGAGGCATCCATATCTTCATTCAGGCTCTGAGAATTAGAAGGTGATAGCTTTTCTTGTCTTTTTGGAGAAAGCTTGTTTTTAATTTGACGCTGAATCACTCCGGTTTCAGCAGGAGCTAGGTTCTCATCTTTAATCACCGAAGCTTGCATTTTTCTCGGCTCAATAACGAAGTTTGACGATTCCTTGCTTGCTCTTCCACTCTCTGGAGTACGCTCTTCGATGGATGGTTTACTTTTGGATTTGTTTTTTGGGCCAATTTGTTTTATATCTGTATCTAAAGAATAAGTTGAGTCGGCATGTCGAAATTTTCTTGACGTTCTTTCATTGCTTGTATCCTCTGGCTCCTGCAGCCGGCTACTAATATTACCAGTAGATTCAACTTTAATTTTCACTTCTGTGTTCGTGGAGTTTTGTTTGTTGCTAAATTTTTGTTCCTTTTTTGCATCATATGTTACTTGACTGCCTTTGCCGCTTGATCCAGGAGCATTGTTGGTGACTCTCAATCGAGTAACACTATTAGAAGTACCGCAAAAAGATTGAGTGGCAGGAATCTGAACACTTTTCTCAACATTATCTAGTTCTTGGTTACTTTCGGAGATTTTACTTGGAGGATTTACCGTACTGATATCTCTATTATGCGGGATACTTGTTTGGGAGGCTTCGGCCACCAATTCTTGGAGTGATGCCAAAGTAGAACTGAAATCTGTAATATCTATGAGGGAATCACCATGCGTTTGAATGAGTCGAGCAAAACAGCACCCTAGACTGACTAGGTATTCTGTCCGCTTATCGCTAACTAAAGAAAGAAAGGATCTTAAAACGTCCATTAGTAGCTTTTTCGAGTATTTAAACAATGATTCAACAAATATTTGAAATGTCTTTTCTAAGCAACTCTGCTGGTCTGGCGGCAACCCCAAAGATCTACTAACAAAAAAATCCAAAAACTCAGATTTGCACAGTGAAAAAATCTGAAATTTGTCTAAACTTACCAAGCACTTGGTAATTTCGCGGTTGTAATTGACAGAGGCAGTCTTGTACTTTTCTTTTATCAGAACAATTAATGAAGAGTTCAAAGATCCGCACTTATTAGCCATGGAAGCAACAGCATTAGGTGTCAATAATTTCGATTTTTCAGTTCCAACCTTGGAGAATAAATCGGTGATATGATGTGTGCAGTGATTATCCATGCACAGTTCCACCATAATGCTCAAGTGTTTCCACAGATTCCGCCCATAAAGTTCATCTAATATATTTACAAGGAAAACAGTCTTTTCAGGTAAAATTTCACTCTCTGGTTCTTTATGGAAGAAAATGCTCTCCAAGTAACTAGGCACCTTAAACATCAAATCAAATTCCTCGTTTTCCAAAAACCACTGTAGAATAGTAAGTTGAACAAGTTCAGGCTCCGTAACACATAATTCCAGAAGAAGAGGCATGTCATCTTTTGGTAAAATCAGCGAAACAAAAGGTTTATATTCATCAGATATATGAGTGAGAAAGTGTGGACTTTCGTGAATAGTATGCTTCACGATATCGTGAAGATTCCGCTGGATCAAAAAAGGGAGAAGATTTACAAAGAGCGATTCTCTCTTTGGCAACTCTCTTTTGAGAATAGAGGAAATCTCCTCCCTAAAATTAGTGTATTCTTTCGAAATAATGATTTTAACGTAATTTGAAAGGACCTCGTCTTCTGATGTTGCAGGGTCTAAAAGGCTGCATATCCTTAAATTATGATCGCTTATAGCACAAAAATGCAAAACATTTTCGATGACAGGAAGAGTGGGCACAATTTTAACTACCTCCAATAGAAGCGTCAGATCTTCTTCTGTCACTGCAGCGTAAAACAAAGATGAACCCATCCAATTTGAGGCGTATCTCCTGTAAACTTTATCCCCCGACTTCAAAAATTTGTGAACAATACTTATTTCAGATATGGTTTCCTTGTTCGTCATTACGATATCTTTTAGTAAATTGATTTTTCTCTCATAACCATCTCCAATTAATCCAAGCATTTTGTTCGAAAATTCATGGAAGATTTTATCATCTGTGAAGAGTAATTTTGCAAACGAGCGTGAAATTACGCAGCATAACTTACAGACAGATGATGAAAAGAGTTCTGAGCCTTCCTTCCCGCTAAAAAATGTTGCAGCTGTATCATTGAACTCTTTAAAATGAACGTAATCAACACAATTAATTGGGAGATGATTAAGTAGAGAGGAAAGCATGCTTACATTTGTTTCTAAATCTGAAATGTTACTTTTCATACCACCAAGCAATAAGGTTGTGATGATTTCATAGTTTTCTTTTATGGCTTTTGGTGGAAGTCCTTGAATATCGCTTAATTCAGTACCTACAGATGCAATAACTTTGATGATTTGGCTACCTTTTCTACTATTAAGCACTTGGCGCCGTTTTCCAGTTTCAAGTAACTTAAGAAGATATCTTGAAGTCGCCGATTTCAGTTCGCCACTTGCAGAGGTATGTATGTGTTCGACAAAAATTGGTGAAATTAAGTTATCCCAAAAAAAACTGAACTTCTGGGGACTATTTGAAGCGTAAGAGCATGTTGCATAGATCACTCCGGAAAGAAAATAGATTAAACCTTCCCTAGTAGCGGGGTCAGAGTGATGATTCTTTGCGTATTCGAACGGAACTTTCAACAAAGTGATCAATTGCAAATCTATCTCGTTTGGGCTAGTTTGTATTTGAGCACAAACGCAGTATGTCACGATACGCCAAACTTTCAAAGAAAGCAGCCTTGCAGTGGGGGTTCCGACCTTGAAACATATATGATTTAGCTCTAACCATCGTCTTTCTTCATCTTTCTTCATTCCAATAAGGTGCTGACGGCTATTATAAACCAACCCTGTGATTGCTAGCCACAGGTCCATAGCAAGCTTATACTCCTCTTTAACCAATATTAAATATTCAACCTGCATGCCAAGCAAGTCACCCAATTTCAATTTAGTGTCTTGAAGTTGATCATCTTGGAGAATCTTGGCGAGCAATCTCTTAGGTACTGTGTCCCTGACTAGTGATACTTCAACGCATTTGTAAATTTCTGCCTGGATCTGTGAATTATTTAGACACTTCTTCAATAAATCTAGAAGAACAGAAGTAGCCGTCACTAAAATTTTTAAAGAATGAGTTTCATCATGAACAAAGATTCTTGGCAACACTTCTATTGGCAACCATTTCAAGACAGATTCAATCATTATTTGAGGATACTTTGATATGAACCTCTTCATGAGCAACAGTCTCTCACAAGTTAAATTAGTGCTCTGAATTTCTTTAGTGTTGGTGACTGCCAGCAGTATATCGACTAATTCTTCCCTGGATAAATAATAGATTCCAAAATTTTCGTTTGCTAAAAGAGATATTTGAGCAGCAAGCATCACTTTATTAGAGTTTTCATGTACCAGAGCCGCTTTGGATACCGAGTAAAAGTCTTTCAACTTTTCCTGCAATTGCACTCTTTTATTCAAGTGCTTCATTATCGTGAAATTTGAAAGAATAAATCCAATAAACCTTACAATTTGCACGTAAATTCTCGAAACGAAGGGATCTTTTTTCGACTTTTTCGAGAGTAACTTATCCTGCTCGCTTATCAGTTGTGGAAGGCATATAGATGTTATTTTTTCCAGGGTATCTACAAGAACCATTATTTTTTTCTCTGAGGTATCATTCGAACGCCTGGATGATGATATTGGCACAATATTATTGAATGTTGCATATATTTCGAATCTTCGAGAAACATACTCATCTTCTGGTTTTTCTAAAAGCTCCAAACCACCTGTGATAATCCGCTTAAATTCTCCAAGATTATTGAAGTCGAGAAGACTATGGACTTCACCACTTACCCAATACTCTAACGTACCAGGATCAATACCGGATATGACGCCGTTACCAGAACCCTTCGAAATTGATGAATAGCGGGCAGGCGATCTATTGTAAGTAAGATCACTTACTGTTTTTTGTATTTCACCGCAGTTCCTCAGTATTGACTTAAAGGGTCTTGATGTTAAAGGCGGGATAGGGGATGACATTATAGAGCGCTGAGTAGGAGAAGACTCAATCTTGTCAGAAAAAGCAACAGACTTGCTGGAGGGGGACCCTCTTGAGGTTTCCTCGATGGTTCTACATTTTGACTCAGCTTGAATAGGAATCATGTCCAACTCTTGAGTGGTGCTTCCCTCGACTTGGACTATTCTTCTCCTCTTTGGAGTGGGTGAGGTATTGTTATCGTTATTCAAAGGCCGTACCAATGACGGAATAGGCAGATGTGAGTTCAGCCATGGAAGTGAGTTAGGAGGTGTAGCAGAACGGGTTTTACCCTGGCTTCTTCTATTAATATGTTGGTCCAACATATCAATAGCCCGCAGCTTATTACTTGAGGGTGACGACTTAGAGGAACTCGCCATGTTTAAATCACGACGTGGCAATAAATGCGATCGCACAATAGTTTTAATTTACCAGAAGCACGGAGTCGATACACAGAAGCCTTGATTTTCAAAATTGAGCGGTTGCAGTTCTCCCCTTTTCAATTGTTAAGAGATGAGCAGGATGGGGTCCATCTACGATGCATTCTTGTAAGTGATCTTGATGCCCTAGCGTGATTTGACGCGTAAATCGTCTCTAGTCACACATTACGAACACATCAACTTTATACATTCCACAACACATAGATTTTATTCCTTGTATATGATAGGGTCACATATTCTCAAAGCATTTGTAAATCATCAGGCCCCAAATTGGATCAAAAAACAGCCTTAAATTACCAGCTCCTAGACTTTTCCAAGTGACATGGCCTTCGCGGTTTTATAGATGTAGAATGCTAAAAGCGCTCTATACTGAATTGGTGGAGAAACGGGGAAAGAGGGTATTGTAAAAAAATTAGCCATGTGTCGTAATGCTGGTAAAGCATGGGATTTTATGCATTAACAGTACTTATCTCATTGCGTCTTCGATATATTATCGTCGTGGGATATCGAGGTAACAACCTGATTTAGCTTAATGTATAGCATGAGAAAGATCGCAGAGGTGTGATATTCAAGAATACGCGGAATTAACCACAAAGCAAACGTGCAAATGTTCCGTAAAGTACAACCATGAATCTTTTATTTTTAAATGAAAGTATTGAATTTTTTCCTCACAATAACATCTCTGCTGTCCCCTTCAGTACCTATCTGTTTTCGATTATACATAAGCCGCTCGGCGGCTAATCAGCGAGGGAGCAACCTGTTAGAGCAATAGACAAAGAGTACAAGCAAAACAGCAATACCAAACCAGGAGCCTATAAAAATATGCCCCAGGGTGACTGACAGCGGCCGAAGTATGTGGCTATAGAAAAGTATATGGAACTGTGTTACTCGGTGAGTTATTCAGTTTAATTCAATATTAACTGAAAAGTGAATTTTCAAAGTGACGTCTTGCAGCGAAAACATGGTAAAATAACGGTGCACTGCTGTCGTAATGAACTTCGTGCCTCTGACAGATGCGGCTTTCAAGCAAAGGGCAGTCTGGTGGACGATCTCAACGCAAGGGACATCAAGTGATGAATATCAATATGCTGGTAAGAACGATTATTCACAGTAGCCATGCTTCATATATAGCGCTCATACTCTATAAATTTTGTAGTTGTCAAAAACTTCTAGCTCGTGTGTATTTACTTCCTACGTCGACTATTTGCCTGCACGAGAAGCTACTTTTCGTGCTATTTCAAAACTCCTTTAAAATTCTTCAATTTTGCGACGAGTACTAGCTGTATTTACCCCATTATTTATGTAAAGCTATTTATTGATCGTCACTACAAAATTCGGCTTCAGTGAGAAGCTGGAAGTGAAAGAGACTGTCAAACATGCGCTGGTTTTATTTCGAAGAGCTCGAAGTGCTACGCAAACTTTTGTGGTGATCTCGTGAGGAAGTGGGGGGCAGACTTCACTCAACTCAAGATTGAACGCATGGTATAATGAAATCTTAAATTTGGCAATCAAATTCCCATTTAAATTTCAGTCCCTATAAAATGAGCAGCTGTAGTTCGAGTCTTTCTGGCACGAGTTGATTCGCTATACCCCGTTGCGTAACACGTAAGGTGACGGATGTTTTAATATTAATCGAACGGTTCTCCAACTTTAAAATTAAAACTTCCAGCAGTGCCCCCACAGAAGGCGCTGCCAGGAACAGTTCACTAAAATCTTCTGTTAATACGGAATTGGCAGTGAGATATTTTTAGTCAAACACATAAGAGTCTCCTATTCATATTATGTATACAATACATACTGTAATTACATTCTTCAAATAAGATAGAGTTAATGGATGACTTCTTATTCTTGCATAGCTATAAGGATGGCTGGTATCTAGAGGTCATCCTCGCTTAGTATAAAACTAATGAAAAAACTTATTCACCAGAATCATTCCAGCAGTCAATGACGAGAGCTTTCAAGGAATTTGCCCCAGTTTTCATTTTTTTAGCTCTATATACCCGACTTTTCCTCAGAGAGAAGCCTCTGTACCTCGGCGGCTAAATGCGGCGGCAACTACGACCTGCTTTAACAACAAGAGAGATGACAGTAAGCTGCTTCGAATCCAGCAATGCAGCAATGCCCATTAGCTAATAGGCTTTGCCCAGTGCGAAAAGGTGCTCTTTAACGAGCGGTATTACGCGTGTTAGCAATGCTAATGTAATACATAAAGGGCCATCTCCCATCAAATTTTTTAGTTTTATCCGTCCCTCGCAGAAGCAGGACTTCAACACTCGTATTTGCTTCAATTCAACTCCTTCGAATATGGTAAGAACACCTTTGAGCCTAAGTATTTTAGTGTGGCAAATGTTACTAGACTGAAACGGCGGCCTCTATTGGCCCTCCATCCGAACGTCACTTACACTGCACTTCCGAACAGAACTTGGTCGAGGTGGAAAAACGAGAAGTCATATGGTTGAAGCTACTTCCTGAATGATTTTAGGTATGGTCTCACCTTGGTAAACTCATAGCGCACAATATGAGGAAGAAGCTAGCCTAAAAACCACGCATATAGCCCTGGACGTCCATGGAGAATGCTTTCTGCGTTTACAAAAACAATAACACTCAAATGCCTTGCCGAGCATTCGATGGCAAGTGGAGGGATCTTCTCTTCTTTCCCACAGGACCCAGACCCTATGCACTTGCAAGACTTGTAAGTTCTAGTGGGTCATAAGTTTATTTACGCCATTTATCTGTATAGGCGCCCGGGTCACCCGGCGCCAGGGTGGGCAGTTATGTGTATGAATTATATGCGTTGAGTAGTAGGATAAGTAACCATGATGATATAAACTGAGTAGATTCAACTAAGGGCATATTCTTTCCAAAAAAATTGGGTGATGAATAGCTCAGGGCACGGTACGCAGACATATGTTTGTGATTTGAAGCTTGTACTTCTTGGGGAATCATCAGTTGGAAAATCATCTATCGTGATGAGATATACAACAGGTAATTTCCAGAAAAGTAATGCCACAATAGGAGCAGCATATACCACCAAGACTATCGAGACGAGGGGAAATGATGGGTCTATTAAAAGAATTAATTTAGAGATTTGGGATACCGCTGGTCAGGAAAGATATAGGTCACTAGCACCAATGTATTATCGAAATACAGATATTGCCCTCATAGTTTTTGATGTCACAAAACCGGAAAGTCTGCGAAGAGCTCACAGTTGGATTGAAGAGTTAAACTCCTATGTAGAGCATGATAGGCGTGATAAAATTAACATCTTCCTAGTAGCTAATAAGAAGGACCTTGAACACGATTCAACAATTATGAAGGAAGAGTTTGTAGAAGTTAGTGCAAAAACTGGAGAAGGCATAGATGATTTATTCAATACCTTAATCCTTGAAATACCAGATGAGAAATTTGAGAGAGCTGAAAATACAACAGCTAGGAGGGGAGTTACGCTAAATCAACCGAATGGAAGAGATCCTGGTAATGGTTGCAATTGTTAGTTATATTAGAGAAAATAACTACATTATTTATGATTAAAAATTAATTTTTGCAATTATAATTCACCTGGGACAGGGAATGCGCCGACCCACTGGGACACTTCTTCGGACAACTTCTTGACTTGTTCAGAACCCTCACATAGTTCCTTGAAATTGGCCAGTTTTGCTCTGACATCTTTCACATCTGGAGACTCTTGAGACTTTAATCCAATGGCCAATTTAACAGCAGTATCAATAAACTCCGCAACTTTAGCAAATTCGGCTTCCTTGAAACCTCTAGTAGTCATTGCTGGGGTACCAACTCTCAAACCAGATGGGTACAATGCGGATTTGTCACCTGGAATGGTGTTTTTATTAGCAGCAATGTTCAACTTTTCCAAGATAGTTTCTAAGCGCGCACCATCAATGCCCAAGTTGGATAGGTCAATCAAAATCAAATGGGTATCGGTACCTCCTGAAACTAATTTAAACCCGCGTTTAGTCAACTCTTCACCAAACACACGTGCGTTCTCAACAACTTGCTGTTGATACTCTTTGAATTGTGGGGTGCCGGCTTGTTTCAAAGCAACAGCCAGAGCTGATATTGTGTGGTTGTGGGGACCACCTTGATGACCTGGGAAAACAGAGAAATTGATCTTTTTCTCCAAATCATACATAATGGTTTTTCCCTTCTTTGTGACTTTCTTGATTCCCTTTCTAAAGAAAATCATTGCACCTCTTGGGCCTCTCAAAGATTTATGAGTGGTGGTGGTAACAATATCAGAATACTCAAATGGAGATGGCGTAACACCAGCGGCAACTAAACCAGAGATATGGGCCATGTCACTCATTAGGTAAGCTCCACATCCATCAGCAATCTCACGGAAACGCTTGTAATCCAAGATTCTGGAGTAGGCAGAAGTACCCGCAACAATCACTTTTGGTCTGAACAACTTTGAAGTCTTATCCAAGGCATCATAATCAATCAAACCAGAGGCTGTGTCGACTTGATAAGGCATTGTCTGAAAATACTTTGAAACGTAGGATATTTTCGTTCCAGAGCTTAATTGATATCCGTGAGACAGATGACCACCATGAGGAAGATCTAGCCCCATCATACGATCACCAGTTTCCATGATAGCAGAGTAGGTGTACAAGTTAGCTGGCGCACCACTCAAAGATTGTACGTTGACACCCCACTGTTCCGGGTCTAAACCATAAACTTCCAAAGCTCTCTTTTGACATAGTGATTCAGCTTGATCAATGAATTGATTACCACCGTAGTAACGTTCCCCTGGGTATCCTTCGGAGTACTTGTTCTGCATTTCAGAACCCAAGAGGTCCATCACCGATTTCGAGGTGAAATTCTCAGATGGAATCAAAGTAATGGAATGCTTTTGTCTGAAACGCTCTTTGTTCAAAATATCGCTCATTTCTGGATCAATCTCTTGAACGTGCTTAGAAATCAAGGTCTGATCCTTTGATCCAATAGCGGCTGCTGCAGCAGAGCCATTGACACTACTAGTAGAAAAAAGACGCATAACACATGGTGAAGAGCGACTGCTACGAATTGTACGTGCAGCTAATCCAGACAACATTGCTTAAAGGGTACCGCTATATTAATCAGCTAATTAAAACTCAGATAGATTGGATAATTTGCCTTCCAACGGAGTGCTTTATTTTCAGTCTTCAACTGTAATCCAACTTTTCCACATCGACAGTAAATTTTTGTCACTTTCCAAATGTATGGGTCTACGACTGGCACCGAGCTTTGGGTGCCGGGTGACTCGGTGCGTCTCTATATGAAAACCCATGATAATCCACTTTAGACTTGCCATCAAATGTCCAATAAAGTATCTGAGCATGATGTTTTCGCTTTTGGAAAGGCAAGTCTGCTTTCATTTCCAGGACTAAATGTATGGTTAATTAGTGGAGGTTAGCTAGCGCCCTTTTGGTTGTTTTGTCTCCCATTGTGTGCTGCGAGTTTAGCAAGATGGGATCGTTGTTGGTATCGTCCACGAAACAACTTTGGTATTAACGCGAATGCTTTTTTTCAACTTCAACCCAGCTCTGTTCGGAATCATACCGTGTTAGGAACGTTCATATTCCGAGGTTAATGAAAATGAAGTCGGTGTGACGCTCACCCTGAGCAATTGGGATAGCCTCTTAGACAGAATGAAATATCGTTTCCTCGAGCGAGTTTCTCCGAGTTTCGACTCTATGGAAAGTTCGTTGGTGAGAAGTTGCGCGGCTCTCCGCGGTGAACAGGATTATACCAATGCAGAAACTGCTCTTCTTTTTGCTTCGCTTCTTCCTCGGAACAATCAATTACTGTGAGCGCACCTTTCTGGAGCTGAGCCGAGCGTGCAGGGCTTCTTAGTTTTCTTGTGCTTGTCCATGTTACATTTTTATTTCTTGAAGAAATCCTCAAGAGCATCATGCTTCAAACCATAATAATAACCGTCCGGCTCAGTTGATTAATAACAGGAGATCAACTAGCGAAGTTATCTGTGCGTGTATCATAACCAGCATTTGTCAGGCAGTAAGATTAAATGCGTCACACATAACTTTTCGATTAGCGCAAAATCATCAATTTTGCGCCGATTTTATAGCCCCTCACCCATTGGGCACCATTCAAATAGTCATATTTCAAAGAGCTCTTGCCTATCTTAGACACACCTCTGCGGATCAGAATTCAGTCTTCTGCAAGACTCTATCAGTGGGCATTCAAAGCCCAATGGGAGTATTTTAGTATTATCAAAATAATCTGTAGCGGTATACTGCTCATCATTTACGAACGGGGTTACTATTTTTGAGAAGAATAGCATCAACTAAAGGAAACCAATAGCTCGCACAAAACCTATCAAGGAATATTAGATCGAGGCTGGGCGAACGTCTTCTCTTATCGATCATAACATTCACCCGCATACGTATAAATCATGAGCAAATTATTTAAGTTGACATCTATAACATTAGTGTCCGGTAGTTTGGCAGCTTCCTTTTACTATTATGCTATAGACAGAGATGGATATCACTATAACCATTCTATTTGGAAGAGAATTGGTGACAGAACACAAGCTTTGATAGACAGGAAACAAGACATTGTGGCAACAGACCCGTTTACCACCATGCCGCGTGATATTATCCAACGTCCCATAATCGAGACTATGAAAGATTTATGGAACGAGCAGGTGAGGTCTTCTGTTTCGTGGATCTATTCATTAGGCAAGTAATGATAGTGCCAAGCCCATTCATATTCCCATGTTAAGAACAGATTCGGCGCAGAGGTTAAAGCAGGCAGCATACTAGCCTACTATTGTATATATGTTGTGTAAATAACCACAATCTAATTTCTGAGAGTCAAATAGAGCAATTCTCTTCGCATCTTTGGGCTGCTTCTTGTGCAATGTTTCAAGTTTGCAAGAAGTATGAAAATGATAATTTTTCAAATTCTACCTGAAGCACGAAGGAGAATCCAGCATCAAAAAGAATGACTTCAACCAAGCCGGACTCCTTGATAGATTACGGCGATGCTATAGATTATTGGACCAGTATACCGGCCACAGTAGATGGCGTTCTTGGTGGATACGGCGAAGGAACTGTTGTACCTGCGATGGATGTGCTGGGCTCTAATCATTTTCTGAGAAAGTTGAAATCGAGAATGATTGTCGAACCTGGCCACCAGAAGTACGGTGTGGATATTGGTGCCGGTATCGGTCGTGTGACCAAGGACATGCTTTCGAAACACTGCGATAAGGTGGACTTGGTAGAACCTGTAACGCCATTTGTCGAGCAGATGAATACCAACCTGGACGAACTGAAACAGCAAGGTAAGATAGGCAAGATTTACGCTATTGGCATGCAAGATTGGACCCCAGAAGAGGGTAAATATTGGCTAGTGTGGTGTCAATGGTGTCTTGGCCACCTTCCAGACGAAGAATTAATAAAATTTCTTAAAAGATGCACTAGAGGCCTTGCACCCAATGGAACTATTATCGTGAAGGAAAACAACACACCAACAAACGAGGATGATTTCGACGCAGAGGATTCGTCAGTTACAAGGTGTGATGCGAAATTTAAAGAGATTTTTGACAAATGTGGCCTTAAACTAATTGCGACCGACAGACAAAAAGGTCTACCTCAAGAATTATATCCAGTCAGGATGTACGCTCTAAAACCCAAGAATGTATAAGAGATACTATATAGAATAAAAGGATAGATATTGCATGATCAGATAGGAGCAAAAGACTAAATTTGATGGTAATTTTTTCTTCATTGAAAAGTTCATTCAGTTGAACTATGCACTGTAAAAGTTTCTCATCACTTATAGCAAATCTCTTTCCTTGGCAAGAAGATTCAATGGCCTGATGTAAACCCTTACAACAACTCATTGGACCTATGGAGCCGTTCCATTGATTGTTTCTTACTTTCTTTATTCCAAGAACATGTATGTGATGAGGAATGGAAGGCTTACGAAAAACTTTCGCCTTGCTTTTATAGTTTCTGCGGTGCATTGAAAGAGGTTTGAAGGGCGCCGGGTAACAAGAGGGCGGATAGACAGGTGTCGAGTGTATCTAAACCTTCATCTGAGAGGAGCTGGCAATTAACAGAGATTCAATGAGGCTATGGCTTAGAAAAGGGGACTGGAAGATATTTCAATCGCGATCCAATGCCAAAAAAAGTCTTAGAGAAAAATCATTTTTGCTGCCTGGCTAATGTAGACTAGCTCTTTCCCTAATTTGATGAATTTGGTTTGGAGTTCGAGCCTGCCCCATTAGTGTAGCAGCGTCTGTTGATATGAAGCGGAGAAATTGTTTCTCTTGGCAATCGGGGCAGCATGTGCACCCCGAATCAAGGGTTTCCCTTCAATCGAGATCATTGAAATCTCGAGTCCACCAGGTACTGCCTTAATCCTCTCATACTGGTAGAAGAAATGGTGTTGTAGTGTAAAAATTTTCACCTCTGTTCCAGAGCCTCAATTGAATAGGCAAAATGAGCGACTGTGAATTCTCACGTCCAAATTTGAGCTCGAATGCTTTCTTAGTTTGCTGGTATTCGGCCATGTTGTTTGGTAGATCCTAATCATGTGCTGGCCACATCAATATCATCAGATGAGCGAACTTTTTCGGTGGTTAAAGGATTCGTCTTGATTCTTGGAAGGCTGTCATGAACCGTCTTCTTTGCTAAATCTGTTGTGCCTGTAGCTGTAAGTACTGTACCTCTAGAAGAGTGCTTCTCTGGGTTTCTCCTATCACTCATTGGACACGGATGCTTTTGAAACATTTCACTGTAGTATCATAAGGAAGCCTTAGTTTCCAGGATAAAGGCTGCTCGGATGGTAAAACTTTCGTTACAGTAAAGCATTTGGGGTACGCGGTAGAGTGCAGAGGAACAATTTTTTTCCGATAAGATTAAAAAGACACTTCTTGATCATCGAACCTGCCATATCCTGTGGCAGTTTTGATTGGGTGAATTTTAGTTGATGAGCCTTTTTTAGTGAACTTGACAGCATTTAAATGGCTGAAAAAAGTCTTCAAGCGTGTTTTTGATGTAATAATAGTCTGAGTAATGCTCTGTCTCCTTCCTCCAACATTTCAACTCGTACCTTGAACGTTGGAGCTTCATTTTCAGCTTGCAGAGCTTGATTGATTGTCAACCTAGAGTAGAGGTTGAAAGCAGGAGCGTGTCTAGTCGGCTCCATTTGGTTCTTTCTGTGGTCACCACTGCATTTCTGCGATTGCCTTGTCGCCATACCGAGTCGTATATGAGCTGATACTACCCTTCAAAACGGCTGGAGAAGCAATTTTAGTTTGGATAGAGGGGGTGCATTGCAGAAAGAACCTTCAGGAAAGAATTTCACAAATAGTTTTAGATCCTAAGCATTTTTTAGTAAATTATGCGAGAGAACATGCTTCTGATTCAAAAAGATGAACCCGAGGTACCTTTCAAGGCGCAGGCTTCTACGGAAGAACCCAGGCGAAGGCCTGCAAGATCCAGACAACCGTTAAGAGGAAAACTTGTAGCGGCGGGTACTCGGTACCTTGCACCAAGCTCAACCCCAAATCGAATTCAGTCATTACCACAATTGCGGTCTGCTCATTCCACCACAGAGTGAAGATGAAGTCGCAGTAGTTCTGTAGGTAAGTATGTGTTGGTGGTTGAAGAAAAATCAAAGGGCTAAGATCTTTTCATGCTTTAAGTTAAAAACAAGCACGAGTTTGACTGGGTGGAAAAAATATTCAAATTCCTGTTTACATTCGGAGGGGCTTTAATGCTGCAGAATACATCATAATCATATGCTTTACTGAGCATTATATGTCAAGTGTGAGGAACTTTGGTTCTAGCACAACAGGCCCTAGTCCCTATGTACATCCGTGGATCAAAAGTTCTTGCCAGTTTACAAGTTCACATAGATTTTATATATGTAGGCGCGCCTAGGTAGGCGTATACGCGAAGCCAAAGTCGAAATGGATCCGAGCGAAAATAAGCTCAAAGAAACATAAACTTGACTATCACAGAAGCAGAAATAAAAGAATAGGCACTAAATAATACAAAGTAGCTTTGACCATGGCAAGTGTTCCAGGAAGTGCAGAGACTAACAAGAACTCCCTGGTACCGATATCCAGTAGCCTTAACTCCACGCCTCCTAAAAGCTCTGACCCCAACAATACGATGTCGGTGGATCAATTGTTTGAAAAGCCGGAAATAAAAAGAGTTTTAAACTCTGATGTAGCAATTAACGCTTTATTAGCTCGGCTGAAACAGTCTTTACTCACTTGTGAAGAATTCACCAAATTTATTCGTAAGAAATATTTGTATGAAGAGGAGCATGTGGAAGAATTAGGCAAGCAATATAAACACTTCTTCATTACATCATCAGGTAGTAATTCGTCGCTTAAAAGTAAGATCCACGATATATTAGAGTTTGATGGGAAATTGGCTCAAGTGAAACAAAGCTATGTTACGGCACTACAAAAAATGTATGACGAAATGAGTGCATTGTTATTTACAATGACAAAAATGAGAAAGACCGTCAAAGAGAATAGTAGAAGACTGGAAAAGGAGGTTTCGGATGCTATTCATAGTGCCGAGAAGGCACAAGGCCGTTATAATTCACTATGCCAGGATTGGGATAAATTAAGGATGACTGATCCTACTAAAACCAGGTTAACATTGAGAGGCTCGAAGACCATAAAAGAACAGGAAGAGGAGTTACTGAGAAAGATCGATGCATCAGATCTTGAATACAAGCAGCGGGTTGACCATTCCGATTCTTTAAGAAACACCTTCATCACTAAAGAGAGACCTAAAATAGTTCTAGAGCTAAAAGATCTAACTATGGAGATTGATACAGCAATGTCAATTCAATTGCAAAAATATACGATTTGGACTGAAAACTTGATTTTGAATAGTGGGGTTACTGTCGCACCATTTGAAGCCGCCAAATCCATGAAATCTGTTGCGTTGTCTGTAACGAACGAAATGGATCTTTTCAACTATCTTAATAAATATAACAGTTCCGGAAAAACAACAACACTTATTAATAAAAATTTAATACCAGTTGAATATAGAAAGCATCCTTCGATGAGTAAGAACTCATCTAGTAAAGTGAAGAGTCCGCCAACTTTTGCGGTCAATCCAGCCAAAAACTCTATTCCAAATAGAATCATTTCCACCCACAATAGCTCCCCATTTTCTGCTTCCACGACCAGCACATTCGCTAGTGGCTCGATGCTATCTGCGGCTTCTAATTCATCTTTCAAATCTAGCTCTAATGGTAATGGTAACTTGAGTTCGAACACTACTGTGGGTAGTCCAGGCTCGTTGCCCCCAGTCGATTCCAATTATAAGCGGCAAGCATACCCAGCAAATGAAAACCAGCCTCAAACACAAGCGGACCAGTCTAGCCAAGGCAAAAAAACTTTAGATCCAGGAAACTTCGGTGCCACAAGGCTTCCTAGTATAACAACTACCGTGTCGACAGCTGATTCAGACCGACCTTTATCAAAAGTTCAAACGAATAATACAATGCCACCAGGAACTCAAAATAATTTCAAGACTTTTGGTGTGCCTCTCGAAAATCTGGTTGAGTATGAGCAGGATATGGTGCCTGCAATTGTTCGACAATGTATCTACGTCATTGACAAATATGGCCTCGATCTAGAGGGCATTTACAGAAAGTCAGCCAATGTTTTAGATGTCAGCAAATTAAAGGAGGAGATTGATAAAGATCCCAGTAACGTTTCTATGATTTTACCCCCAAAAAACTATGGAGACTCTGATATCTACTTAGTAGGCTCGCTACTCAAGGCATTTTTTGCAGCTCTCCCTGAGTCTTTACTCCCTAGCGATATAGGTTCAGAGGTTAAAGCCTGCTTGTCTATTGCAGACGAAAATACACGTAAAAATTATATGCATGGATTGATCTACAAACTACCAGATGCACAGTACTGGACACTTCGAGCCTTATTGTTTCATCTAAAGAGGGTTGCAGAGCATGAATCACAAAACAGGATGAATGCCAAGTCCTTGAATATCATCTGGGGACCCACAATCGTTGCTCCGAGTGACGACGATCCAAACGATGTCAATTACCAGATAAAAGCTATGGAAATTTTGTTCAATGTAGCGGATCAGGCTTTTGAAGGGGAATAGACGAACTAATTCATTGAAAGTTTAGCTGCAATAGAAGACTTGAGCGCTGTTGATAATGGAGCTTTGTAACTGATAAGGGGAATGTTTTCACAATGTTTTTTTAATATATATAGAGATTCTTCTCTTGTGTTATGAATTTATCATTTAAAGTGTTTTTGAGTGCTTCTTTGAATTCACCCACGCTTATACCACGTACCTGGGACCTGACCTCTTCAAACAGAGTATTGTAATCTACACCATGCTCTTTTCCTTTGACCGAGCGTACTATACATGCCTTCAAAATTTCTTGAGTCCAATGACCCCGGTAACCTTCCTTGTGTTGTGAACCAATAAGAGTCTTCTCGTTGGGGTTAACTACTTTATTGGGCGTCTTATTGCGTAAAACACGAAGTTTTCCATTTTTCATCCTTCTCTCATCGGGGCTGAAAGAAGAATTAAACGAGTATTGATCACCTTCAAGTTTTATTAGTCCAATTTCGGTGAAAGATGACAGCGCTTCTTTCAGAGGAGGATCGTCCAACTGTGATCTATGAGCGATAGTTGCGTAATCTAACGAGTCTGCGTCATTGAAGAGCGATAACACACTAGTTTGAATCAATGTCAAGTCTAGCAACAGTTTTCGTCCGCTTTTTAGCACGTATGGCGTTTCAACCTCGCAAAACTGTAGATGATAGACAAGATTCATCATCTTGTATTCTGCTTTTCTATCTACCTTCTCGTAAAATTGTTGAAATCTGTCCCAATTATCTTTCAATGGTTCGGGAAGAGTTATGTTACCGAAATTTTCGTCCTTGAAGTCGTTTGGAACATGGTTTCTGTTGAAGAGAAATACGTTAACCTGTGGTGCAAATTCCATCTCTTTCTCGAAGTCTAGAGCCAATTTAGAAGACTTTAAAATCTCACATTTCAAAGACAGCAATGCTTGGTACGAGGATGATTTGCTGTAACATTCACTGAAAACAGAAAGCAGATGAAATTCTAGGAATTTTTCATCTGTCAGCGTTTCGTAAATATGAGGTCCGAAGAATATTGCTCTTCTAAAAAGAGATTGACAGTACTGTTTCAAAAACATCGAATCAAGTCTTAGAACAACTGGCACGTGTAAAACTAGAGAGTTCCTTAGATCAAGATTTACCTTTGGCCTTTTTGAACTCATCACATTTTTATTTGAATTTTTAATAGAAAAATCACATAGTTTCAAGTAGGAATCGAGGAGAGCTAAAGATCCTCCCATATTCTCTGTTATCTGGCCTCTAACCCATGACCTGAATTTTTCATTCCGAGGAATTATCAAGATAAACTTGCAACTTTCTTCAAAACTTTTCGCAAGGTCAAGCTTTCTTCCATCGATTGGGCTCAAAGTGGTGCGAATAAGATCTAAGTAGAGTTCTTGGAATTCGATAAATCTCCCCCTCGTTGCGTAAGTCAACATCAGGTTCTCAACAAAGTTGCATATTTGAGTAAATCTTTCCGATTTATCGATCCCAAATTCAAGCGGAATGCTATCTTTATATGCTCTCAACAGTCGGAAGGAAGTCGCTCGGACCAGAATGGTATTCTCTAAAATAGTTCTATTTGAGCTCTCTAGTAATCCTATTGAAATGGACCCTGTAATTAAGGCATTCTTTTTCAGATATGCTAATAATAGCTCAAGATAATTGAGATCAATGCCTATTTTAACTTCATTTTGAACAAACTTAACTATTGCTTCGAGGTACATATCTTTGAAGGAAACTTCGGCGTCATCATATATAGGAATCTGATACTTGTGTATGATGGTCAAAGGAGATTCGGTCCTTACTATATCTTCGATTGATATGTCCTCTCTAAAACAGCCGAATACGAATTCCTCTAGAAAAGATGTAAACTTTAGCTTAAGCTTCTCTTTAATCAAAAAGATAAAAAATATTTCGTAATGATCCACTATAGTCATTCCCGGTGCAACTTCTTTAACTACCTGGGGGTAGTTCGCACTTATATAGCCTAGGAATGGCAATAATCTCTCGACAAAGCTTTTGAAATTATCGTGCAAATCTGCCCATTTTCGTACCAATTTTTTAGTTTCTGAGTGATTAGCCTCAATGTAGTTATCTACCTGCCGTACTATCAAAATATGGACCCACTTTTTTATTTGTTCCCAAACTGCTGTTACGACTTCCCTTTGATTATGCACGCACGAATTGGTCTTGATATTTCCAAACTGCCCGACATCACCTGCCATGACTTTCCAAATCTTTGCTTTACATATAGTACTAAGTTCAAAGGTGATCTCCCTCTTGAGTGTAGCAAAACGTTTTTCTGCATCTGGAGTTTCGATAAATTTGAGTGTGTCTTTCGCAAAGAAGGTTTCAAAAATTTTCAATTGACTCTGTAATCTCTCTGAAACATAGCTTTGCAAGCCCTTGGAGTCTCTGGCCGTCTGTAGCATGCCTCCAAAATTGCTAGAGCTGTTATTCCCACGCATAATCTACTTGTTTTTGACCTAGAATCAACGATACTTAACTTGGCAACTCAGCGCGATGCGGCGCGTCTGCATTAGTGCTTCAGGAAAGTATATAGATGTTTAATTCATTTAGATAATTTTCAAAATACCTGAACTCAAGACCTTAGGGGAGGCTTCGTATCGCATGTTGATCATTAATTGATTAGATTTCTTCCTCACTAGAATTCTGTGTTGTCGAAGCTTGTTTATTGTTGTCTCTACATATTTTACGCTTCTATTGCCCAGCTCTTCTAAAATTCTTCCTTCTGTAAGGCTATCGGAATCGTTAAATAAATAAAGAACACTGGACATCGTTAAATCCCCTATAAGAGTCAAATTTTTCCCGCTCGACAAGATAATTGGAGTAGAGACAGACAGAACGTGGATAGAAAATAACCCATGTAACTTCTTCCCTTGTTTTTGATAATTCTGTGAATCATGAGTCCAACAACATTCCATGCTTTTTGTTGGCCATATTGGTTCCATCCCGTCGCTAAGTGGAAGAGAAAGCTCAGAGGCAAGCTCTTTGGATATGTAAAATCTATTGAGCTCTGGGGGGGTTTCCTTTAACCTCAAACCTTTATCCGGTATTCCAGCACTAGTTGATAACAAATTTCTGATGAAATACATATCTGATGGTATGATTTTATTAAGTTCCCTTAGTAGCGCACGTTCTAAACACTCCGGTTCGTTGAGGAAAGTAGAAAAGTTGGAATCAAACATGACCATCTGCCGAAAAAGGCCCTGCCTTAAATAAAGCCTAAGAAACTCGGAAAGGTCAGGAATATAGTGTATGATTAACGAAACCATGGCGTTAATCCAAAGAATATCATCCGCGGTGCATGGAACCAATTGAGAAATGCTTCTCTGGTGATAATCTTTTCGAAACTTGAAAAGCATGTAGTTTAGAAGTTTGATGTTGAATTCCTTCTTATTTCGTATACGTTCTTTGAATTCATCTCTCATTTCTTTTATAATTATGCAATCTCCAGTGATTTGAGAATAGCTATTGGCCGAAAAAAAGTCATTTAACAATATGGAAGTTAAAAGTTTGTCAAAATCGTATTGATCCAATTTAATAGATCGTGAACTTTTGAAGAAATGACTAAGATATTTTAGCCATTCTGTGCTGTTTTGGTTGTCTGCCTTACAAATTACGTTGAGCAAATCCGCATCAAGTACTAGGTTGTTTAGACTTTCCATGAATGATTTACCATCACCATTGTAGATCATTTTAAGCCCTGATTCACTCAGTTTCTTCTGTCCAAGTATTTTTAGTAATTCTAAGGTATTCTGGTATACTTTCCACGATTCAATGAAGCCTTTCTTTCGGGTGCTACTCACCCATTTGCGCATACAAATGGCGCCCATACTGAAGAATTCTTTGGTATTAACGTTAGATCTAACCCTTGGGCTATCTATGGATCTCATTAGATATTCATTCATAACGTTGTGAACTAAAAGTAAGTAATCTTTGCAATCTTTGTTGCCATTGATAAAATGCTCACAAACCTCTCTATATGCTAGCATTAAACTGCCTGGTGTACCCAAGGCTTGTTGAAGATAATAATCCTGTAGAAGTGACATGAAAGATTTGCTTATGCTGGACACTCTGCAATTGCTATCGATGTAGTAAATCACTTCTGACATGTTTGTAAGTTTTGACATATATGAGTAGTAGCTCTTCGCAAAAACTTCCCAAGAGTGCATATTCCCTGCATCAAATTCACCGGGACAGGTAGAGAGGTTTTTGAATTTAATCTTTAGCCTGTCCAAAAACCATAGACGGACTTTCTCTCTCTGAAAGGGTGAATCAATCTTTTGGACTGTTTCCCATATGTATACCACCAATTGATAAAGCTTTAAGGCCTGTCTTTGGGCATCAGTACACTCACTAGATAATGATTCATCTAGGTGCTGCTCAAATTTACCAAGAGCGGTGCTTAGATCCATTGTTATGTCATTTTAATGAAGTTCTTTTCGTGACCGTTGACTTTGTAGTTTACGAACTCATCGCGTACTTGTAAAAAGTGTCCAACAGCTCATATAGATAATAACTAAACCATAACAAAACCGTAAAAATGTCTTCAAGTGCAGATAAAGCCAGGGATTTGGCGGATTTGTTCAAGATGGAGGGTCATTTTGATAAGTTGAAAGAAAGTATTTTATCTAGATCAGCAGATGACGCAGGAAATTCAGTGGCACAATTGATACGAAATGAGGTGTCCACTGTAGTGAGAGGAATGGTATTAGAGGATGAAAATTTGATATTCAAAAATAGAGGGTCCACGAGCGCATTGATAGAGTCTCGATTGTTAAAAGGAAGCTATGAAAAACTGGGCCATATCTATCAGGGTAGAAATGTTGAGGAGTATGTGCAAGCTGCTTTACATGATCCAAACCTGCTCCAGCAGATCGAAAGAAATCTACAAAATATGCTGCAAAATACTAAAAATAAGCCATGAACTACTTTCACTGATTGTTGTACACGTAGTAGAGTAGATCGTCCGCCCTACGACTTTTAAATTTTCGCCCTGCACGGTCGCTGCTTCTATATTTGAATCTATCGCCAAGGATTGTGTAAAGTAGCGCATCTTCTTCATTTATGGGGATTTCTAAATCAAAAACGGTACCCTTCTTAGGAATCATTTTCAACTCATCGACTATTTCACCCTTTGTGACCATTATAAAATTCTTTTGGCTGTCCCAAATGACGATTCCCTTGATTCCTACCATGTTTTTGTTAACACTTTTGGCGACTCTTAGTATGGATCCATTATAATCTGCCATGGAAAGTTTCGTAAGGGCTGCGGATCCATTAATGTTAAGCTTGGACGAATCGTGTATCTCCTCCGGTATGCTCAGCACCTCTCGTATGTATGCCAGCCATAGATTTTCATACATAGGCAAGAATTTATCATAGCGCACCATGGACTGCCATATTTCAGGTTCTTTCTCCTTAAGATAGCTATTCAATGAGTCCTTAGATTTTAATTGTCGTTCGCGAGAAATTCGTAGTGCATTACTACTAGTTTTCTTACATTTATTGATATATTCTTTCAAAGCAATTTTAGAGTTCTTGTTTATCGTGCGGTAGTTAGGGTGTCTCTTTGACTCTATCGCACTGTTCTGCAGAGAGTGTGGTGTGATGTTCAACTTTTTCTTATTTTGTTTAATCCTTGAGGAAACACCTCCATCTGTTGGAAGTAACAATAGAGTCTCCTGCAATCTCTTTTCAGTTATTGGCTTGTTGGGATCATTAAAATTCCTAGTAAAAAGGCATTCCTTGATGAAATCTTGGGCTCTATCCATGGGTTCTACGCTTAGTATTCTTCCGCTACTATTTCAAATTTATGTTCCAGCTGCTACTTCATTATAGTAAGCGATGAGTTCGATTTCAAGAACGGTTTTTCAAAAAACTTGAAAGATCCAAATTCAATATAGGTGAAGTGAACTACGAAGCAGGAAGCAGACAGAGAGAGTGGAACATAAAGTACTTTTCATATAATTACTCTTTATGACTTGATAACATTAAAGCCATGAGCACCTTTTGCTTATGAAATTTGTGATTGCTTGACTTCAATGACTTTTTTGCAACCAAAACCACTCAGTTGAAATAAACCTTGACAAAGTATTCGAATTTATTCTATTAAAAAGAAAACGTTATATAGTCTATTGTTATTTCATTGTAAATTTCAAACCGCTTCAATTATTTATGCAGCACCTAAGAATTTTTTTATGTCGGTGAGCCTCATGACATATTATGGTTTACTACTCTCACGAACAACATAGCATGATATGTTAAACCAGGATAGGTGATGTCATCAGTTATTCTCAGAAGAATTTCAAAGGTTCAGATACTGAAATCATTTCAAAGTCGATTCAGTAGTCATCAAGCTCCTTTCAGTCTTGAACATGAGGATGATAAATATGAAGAGTTGAACCAAATGTACTCGCATATGTTTACGCAAGAAGTCGATCCTAGTACAACAAAAAAATTGTCAGACGCTACTAACGAAACCGTTTCAATCTTGGAAGAGTTGAATACCGAAACGGAGCAATTATTGAACGTTGAATATCGTAAGCTTTCTGCTGAAGAACTCGAGCATAAAGTCAAGACGCCAGGCAAAATCATTCTTCAAAGCCTGTCACACAATCCGTTCTATAACTTGGCTCTAGAGAACTACATATTCAACAATACGCCTTCCAATCAAGCTAAGAATGAGAAATTTACTAACCAACGACTGCTGTTTTATGTAAATACTAACTGTGTAGTGATAGGCAAGAACCAGACAGTTTGGAGGGAAGTGTACTCGAATAACCTTGCAAGCAAGGGTTATGATCTTTTGAGAAGATTCTCAGGTGGTGGTACGGTGGTGCATGATTTGGGAAACGTGAATTATTCTTTCATTACATCAAGGGACGAATTCGAAAGAGAATTCTTCAATAAGCTAATAGTAAAATGGCTGAGGGGAATAAACTCTAGTATGCCATTGGGTCTTAACTCAAGAGGCGATATTGTTTTGAGAGACAGAAAAATCAGCGGAAGTGCTTTTAAAATTGCAAAAGGGAAAGCTTATCACCACGGAACTATGCTAATCAACTCCGATATTGATCAATTTCATGGGCTACTGAAACCATCTGAGATGGATGGTATTTCGTGGGAATGCAGTAGTGTTGATAGCGTACGGTCAGATGTCGTTAATCTTCCACTGCAGTCTACTCAACAATTCATAGAAATTTGCATAGCCGGGTTTAAATCTCATTTTGAAGCTATACAACCTAACCACAGAGTTATACCGGTATACTATTGCGATGAAAACGTGACGATTAATGATGAAATTCGCAAGTATGCATCCAATCTTCAGAGTGATGAATGGAAATATTTTTCGGGTCCTAAGTTCAGTCTCAAAATAGCTAATGGGAACCATTTAATTACGGTAGAGAAGGGTATCATTACCGAGAGCTCGATTCCGGAAATAATTGGTATGACCTTCAAGGATTTGACAAAAAATTTGAAGGAGTTTCCGTTTATTGACCCCAATTGGATTCTTTAATCCAAGTTCGAGATTTTAATGGTATTAGTGAGATTCATATTAGACTTCATTACACGTAAATATTAATTAATTTGCTTACACTTGGTGACTTCATGTCCTTGAGGCAATCCGTAAGAAAAATCCTCTACATACAGCATTCCTTTGCGGTCGAGGACGTAGAGTTTGTGACCATCGAAGCTAAATCGGAGAGCCGCCGATTCGTGTGCTCTGTATGCATTTGAAACCATGTCCACCAATACTATTCTTCTTTTCTCGTTGTCCATCATTGTTGGTGCGAACATGATATAAACGGACCCGTTTCTATCGAGAAACGCTATAGAGTCATTTCGAGGTGAAATTTCACACTTATGTATCTTGGACCCTAATTCATCTAACCTTATCAACATTGTTGGCTGGGCCACAGTCTGAACGCCATCAATACATTGAATTTTTGTATTTATAACAATCGGTGGTGAGTTAAACGCAGTAGACGTAACACACATTAGATTAGGATTACCAGGAAATAACTTGGTATCTGTGATGCCTTCTGATTCCAGCGAGGTGTCTATCGATCGTAAACTCTTCATTACCAGCCTAGGCTCATCAATTTTTCTCAGCGATATAATGAGAAACCTTGATTCTAGAGCAGTTGAACATGATAGATATAGGCCATCATTAGAGAACTGTAAAGTATTGATCGGATCCCTATATGGTAGTGTGATAGTTGTTGGAGGTAGAAACTCAGGCTCAGAAGTTACGATATTTTTTTCGATTTTATGGAAAACGATTAGCGCTTGTTCGGCACCAGTATTTCTATCCATTCCAGTAATGCCGCAAGCAATGAGATTTGAGTTCGTATCGATATCAATACATCTAATAGGAAAGGTTGAGCAATAGCTATGTATTGGTTGTCCATTTCTATTAAGATCAAACACTCTTAGTCTTTTCTTGGAGCCTGAAATAACAAGAAAGTCATTGGAGAGCTTGCAATACAAATGTTCCCATGATTCATTTTGATTCGGAGTATTATTTTTACTAGTTAGAACAGATAAATCTTTAGGGTATTTTAGGTGATCAAAATCGGGGCCATATTCCCCTGAAGACTTCCCACAGAACATCAGGGTGGGGGTTTGATTTATGGCTTTTGTGGGAATTGAATAAACCTCCCACCGATGCTCCGTTATCAAAGCAAACTTCGTGCAGTTTGGTGAAATTGACATGTTAATAAACAATTTTGATTTGGTTCTCAAAAATTTGGAATGAGTGGTATATTGGGATCGCCTTCTGTATATAGGAAAACATTTTGCAAAGTAATACTCCTTTTCCTCATCTATACTAACTGAAGGAATTAACTTCTGGGGGCTATTCTTGATAGACGTGTTTATAGAGTCTTGGGATACTGGTATGGTTCTTGTGTTCGATACGTTATCTAAAACTTTCAGGTCCTCGTCGATACTAGCAGGTGAGCCATCAGTGATATTCAAGTCACTATTATTCATTGAGTTGTCTCGCCGGTTTAGCGGGGGTATCGTCTTTGGTGCATCGGATATGCTCTTTGATTGAATTGGTGAATCTTTCCCTAGTCGTGATGCCAAACTATGAAACAAAGATATTAGTGATTTTTGATTGTTGTACTTTGAAGAATATTCTTGCTTATTTAGCGAAAGTCGAGGAAGCACCTCTCGTTTATTTATGCTGCTATCGGAAGATTCTGTTCCTGAGGATTTCTTAAGGCTCACAAAATCATCACTTGATTCGCGATTCAACATTGAAAGCTCATTGGACAGATTGCTAGTTTCATTAATTTGTTGATTTTGTTGTGATCTCTGTTGCTGGGAGAAGAATTGCAATTGCTGGTAAAGATTTCGCAATTGTTTCACGGGTCCAATCAGCCTCACAGCAGGTGAATCACAAGTCGGGCACCGAATAGCATCTGCTTTGATATAGGTGATGATATTGCGAAAAAGTGAATCTGATATACAACATCCACACGAAAGTACAGAGCAGTCATCAACTATACTATATCCTACTTTATATTCATATTCTTGTGAAAACTCATTCTTCTTACACGAGATCAGCTCCTTTGGAAGAAATAGGTTTTGCTCTATATCGTTCAGAATAAGTGAAACATTCATATTGACGGATGAACGTCTAATTGGCTTGCTATGGCTGTCTCTTTCCATGGCTGTCTCTTGCCTGCCTTTCCATGTGGCCGCTCTGAAAGCGAAGATTAAGTGTTGTAGCCTCGCTCAAAGACATGCCATTCATAAACTGTTCCACAGGCGCTAGGAACGACAAACAAATCGTATGAATAGTGCTCAAGATTATTGAAGTGAAGGTGGAATAGAGAATTACAATAGTTTCTTTCTGAATAACACACTGACCACAATGCACATGAGGTAAAATCGAGCCTGACAGAGTATCGATCGATATGAAAGAGTGAGAATATATCGGTTGATAACTCATTGCAAGACGGTTGCAAATCAGGCATCTTGCCACGAAGGAATCTACGGCGGATCACTAATATCCAGGTAGCACAGTACATTCTACGGGATCGAAGAAATGGTGTGATCATGGGTTGAATGATGACCATAAGAGCGAAAAATCTTCACTGACAGCAGCGTTTGATGATCCAATATGTGTATTTCACCAGGTATGAATATTGGTGATACTGATCTAGATGAGTTCCATTTGATTCAAGCTTCGTTTCACTTTACGAGAAGAGCGAGGATTTATATATCTCTATAATCAAACAATTACCAAGTATTATTGCAATGTCTAACATAAGCAGCTTCGACAATTTCCAAAAGAAATATCTATTTCAACAGATTGTTATACCGATGAATCGCTGAAGAGAAGTAAATAGAGCTTTGGTTACACTTTGTATAGTACCAGCTCACCCCCTGGAAGAATTAAATTAGTACTCTCGGTAGCCAAGTTGGTCTAAGGCGCAAGACTGTAATGTGTTAAATCAAAGTAATCTTGAGATCGGGCGTTCGACTCGCCCCCGGGAGATTTATTTGCATAATTTTTTCATGTACTATAGATTCATGAAGCTGTTTGGCATGCAGACTTTAACTGACATTCACCAAAAATGTGCAGAGAAGCTAACATATGTGTAGGACCTAGTCGAAGCCACCCATAAACTAAGAACACTCGCTGAAGAACATCCAAACTTCTGTTACCCGTAAAACACCTTCAAATTTTCATCATACTTCCTTTTCGGGGAATTGTGTAAACATGAAAAAGTATGATAGGTCAAAGAGATCTGTTTGAACTATTGAAAAATTGAAATCAATTGATTTTTCTCGTGTTGAAAAGGATTCATACACATCCATTTGGCTACATTTCAAGTGTTCTCTATTTTGCTGATTGGCCGATAATGAGGAAAAGTGTCTATTTGGATAATACCATTGAATTTTTGAGAGGAAGAGTATATCTTGGTGCGTATGACTATGCGCCACAAGATAACGATGAACTCGTATTCTTTACAGTCGAGGACTCTATCTTCTACAATAGTTTTCACTTGGATTTCGGCCCTATGAACATTGGGCATTTATACAGATTTGCTGTTATATTCCACGAAATACTGAATGATTCAGATAATAGTAGCAAAGCGGTAGTTTTTTACTCTACGACGTCGACAAGGCAAAGAGCCAATGCTGCATGTATGCTTTGCTGCTATATGGTTCTTGTTCAAGGCTGGACGCCCCACCAAGTCTTACAACCACTAGCTCAGGTAGATCCGCCTTTTATGCCGTTTAGGGATGCTGGCTATTCAAATGCAGATTTCGAAATTACAATACAAGACGTAGTATACGGTGTTTGGAGAGCGAAAGAAAAGAGACTAATTGATCTACATTCATTTAATTTAGAGACATATGAACGCTATGAGCACGTTGAAAATGGTGATCTGAACCTCTTAACGCCTGATTTCATTGCATTTGCATCACCGCAGGAGGATTCAAGGTTGGTGGAATCTAATACCATATCATCAAAGCCACATTTAAATCAGCCTTTTAGGAGCGTGTTGAAATATTTCACGCATAATAACGTACAGTTAGTGGTTAGGCTGAATTCGCATTTATACAATAAGAAGCATTTTGAGGATGTTGGCATTCAACATCTTGACATGATCTTCGAGGATGGTACCTGTCCAGACATGTCGATTGTCAAAAATTTCATCGGCGCCGCTGAAAGTATAATCAATAGCGGTGGCAAAATTGCTGTTCATTGTAAAGCAGGATTAGGAAGAACCGGTTGCCTAATTGGTGCTCACTTGATCTACACGCATGGTTTTACA
The DNA here is from genome assembly GCA_003671575.3 of Zygotorulaspora florentina. Taxonomy (NCBI): domain Eukaryota; kingdom Fungi; phylum Ascomycota; class Saccharomycetes; order Saccharomycetales; family Saccharomycetaceae; genus Zygotorulaspora; species Zygotorulaspora florentina. Next base: position 939,997 of record PPJY03000001.1, on the reverse strand, counting down.
GCTAATGAATGTATCGGATTTCTAAGGTTTATAAGGCCAGGCATGGTGGTAGGACCTCAGCAGCATTGGTTGTACTTGCATCAAAATGATTTCAGAGAATGGAAATACACAATGAGGTTGTCATTGGCGCCAGATGATGTTATAAATGGCTTATACCCCCTGATTAACTTAGAAAAATACAGACTACAAAAGAAGAAGCTAAAAGATCAAAAAAGAAGTAAAGAAGAAAATGATATGGCTGATTTAGCAATGACACCCCCGATTTTTAAGAAGAATGTTCACCACTTCCAGAGTTCCGCAGTACCACAAAATTCCCCTGGTCAACCAAGAAAGGGCCAGAATGGAACGAATACCATAGAAGATATCAACAATAGAAAAAAGGATGCCTTCGATGCAGGTAGCAAAATCGGCATCAATAATGTCAAGCATGGCAACGCTAAAAAGGAAAATGATTTGCGTTCAAATGGCATAATGGATAATAATTCAGATGAAGAGCTAATGAAAGGTGATGATAGCGATACGAGTGAAACCAGGCTACCCTCAAGGATGGAGAAGTCCATTCAAAATGCAGATGATGATAATGACGTTATATTGAGACAACTCCTTCCGAAAAATAGACGTATCACCTCAGGAAGAAGAACCACAAGTTCGACCGGAGGTGGCGTAAGAAAGATAAGTGGGACTTACAAAAAAAAGGACTAGCCACATCTCTGTTCCTTGCTGTGTCCAAAAAAGACGTCGACTTTTTAGTATCGTGCATTAATAATTATAATAGACTATATATAGCATGGCAATAATAATTTGCCAGATTTATGTTCTCTACCATTGTATTTAGATGCTAATTTCCCTCCGCTATCAGTCGGTTGACTCCATGCGATCTCCCACTTTTCAAGTGCTTTTCCGTATATAGTATTCTCCCTTGCTGCCTCCAACAATTTAGTTGCGACTCCCGAACATCTTTCGTGTCTACAAACCCATATTCTTGACACGCCCAGGATGAAATTTGGCCTCACATGATCCAACACACATTTTGTATCGTAAACCATCCATCTGCCTCTAACCGGGTCTAGGACCTCCATTGTTACAACCCCAATCGCTCTATTGTTCTTAATGAAGAGAAAAGCTTTCCCTTGTCCCTGCGGCTGGCTCCAAAAGTCGTTTTCATCGTGTGGTGCATTCAATTCATCATTGACAAGATTTAGCATCTCCAGTGTTGCATTAACTTCTGGTATAAAATCCGGTCGTATCATAACAATACGTTCGCATGATGAATTGAAACTTTTTGATGATGAGGATGGAGGTGTCATCATCGGGTATCTCTCCTTGATTGAGCTGCGCACTTCTGCACCCCAGTTGCTGGACCATCTTCTGCCTTTAAGTTGCATGTCATGATATACCATATGAGTGTTGACATCGTCAATACATGCTGTAGAATATGTCATCTCGCATTTTGGACATTTTACATGGGATGAATTCTGGGAACCTATCTGCAGTCTTGATTGGACATACCTTTTGCCCTTCTTACTGCAGGGTTTTTTTGCCTTTGCACGCATACTTCCCATACGAACGTGTGTTGGTTATGTCATCCGATGATAGTTTTACTTATCCTGGGGTGAGGCCCTGAAAAAGGATACTGCTATTATATATTACGCGTCGCGCGTCCTCGGCCTACGCGCTGACAAGAAGATGCCTCCAGACAAAACCTTGATAAAGCATCAATTTGCCGTAAACTTCTAATGCACGCAAGTGCACTAAATTGAAGCCCAATTTCGATCGTGCTCAAGCTTGTCAGATTCCTGTGGCGGTGTCTATTAATATGAACTTTTCCTGTCGTTTTTCTTGGGCTATTGGGGCAGCCTGCTGTCATAGATGAATTCCCCTCGATTCAGGCCTCTATTCACCTCATATGAAGAGCGAGAGTTTATATAAATCTATAATTGAAAAGTTACCCAACAATTTTGAAGAAAGAGTTTCTCCTTATCGGAATTGTCGAAGCTGCTTATGTTAGACATTGCAATAATACTTGGTAATTGTTTGATTATAGAGATATATAAATCCTCGCTCTTCTTGTGGAGTGAAACGAAGCTTGAACAAATGGAACTCATCTAGATCAGTATCACCAATATTCATACCTGGTGAAATACACATATTGGATCATCAAACGCTGCTGTCAGTGAAGATTTTTCGCTCTTATGGTCATCATTCAACCCATGATCACGCCATTTCTTCGATCCCATAGAATGTACTGTGCTACCTGGATATTAGTGATTCGCCGTAGATTCCTTCGTGGCAAGATGCCTGATTTGTAATCGTCTCGCAATGAGCTATCAACCGATATATTCTCACTCTTTCATATTGATCGATACTCTGTTAGGGCTCAATCTTACCTCGAGACCATAATCATCTACAGTTCGGTCTGGGAAGATACTCTTTTAAACTTTCGTATCACGCTTACTTTATAATATCAACTTTTATCGCCATCTTCACTTCAATAAATATCTCTTTCAACAGAAAGAGATATCTTTCATTATAAAAAGCTTCTTATAATACACAACTTGAAGGTCGATATGTACTTATTGGGAATCATCCAACTTAATACCAAAAACGGGCATGTGGCGTAGTTGGTAGCGCGCTCCCTTAGCATGGGAGAGGTCTTCGGTTCGACTCCGAACTTGTCCATTTTTTTGCATTGATACGCTATCATCAAGCATTGTAGCGGCGTGTTTTCGGACCTGAAGTTCTGCTTGAAAGGCTTCTTCTTCGTGGCAATTTAGTTTGGTAATACTCGTAGAAATAGCAGCCGTTCATGGTTCCCGATCATAATAATACACATTCAACAGATGTTTCACAGTAATAAAAGTGTTAAACTCACCATGCAGCCACATATGTGAGGTTCTTTTTGGCCAGTAGTCGAATATACCATCTTTATGCGAGCGCTATTGGCTCCAGCCAAAGAAAAGCTCCATCTTGATTGAGCATGTATCTTCACAATAATTATATTGGCTCAAATAAAGCGTATTAATTTCATATCCATTTATATAAAGAGTTATGGCTTCCGCAGAACATAGCCGCTAAGGTCCTGCGACTTCTCTCCGACGGAAAATCCAATAGACCGTCTCGCGGGTTTGACCGTCTCTAAGGCAAGGGAAGGGCAGACTGCATTGTGTATATATCTTGAGATGTTTATTAGCTTCAACATAACTAGAGATTGAGAGAAACATTATCTACACAGATTTCACCTCGCGGTATAGACATAAGCGTTTCTAGAAAAGAATATTTAAAGCTTACAAGGACAAGATCCTTTTGGACCACGCAGGACCTTGGCTGCATAGGAACAAACTTCCATTGCACTTCCGTAGGAAGACTGGTAGCCAGCGCCACCAATACCATAATTGTGAACTACTTTTAGAGCACTCTTTTGTTTTGGCAGGTAGTATTCGGAAAGACCAATCCTAACACCACCCTCGCGGCCTGGTCTCAGAGCTGTGTACGAGTTATAAACAGTGGTTGATTTCAGCTCTGGAATGTGATTTTGCGCCACACGTAATATAGAGGCTGACAACTCCTCATCAACCGTACTAGACCAATCTCCTTTCAAGAAAGTACCACCTATAATGCAGCCACCTTCTTGACGAGGGAAGGCGTTCAGGAATTGGCACTCTTGCGGTTTGTCTTCCAATGGTAGTTTGTCAATGATCACTTGAAATGGTAAGTCTTCATAAAGTTGCAAAATTTGACCCTTGACTGGATAAACCTTTTTCAGCTCTGAAGGGTCCAGTGTTCTAAGTAGTTTCCCAGCATTGACACCAGTACAATTGATCAGTAAATCTGGTACATACCCAACAATATCCACAACATCCTCGATAACATCAAGTCTTTTGATTTTTCTACATTTGCCGCCCCTTTGTTTTATGTTTGTCAACAGGAAGCTGTTGTAAACGACAGGAGTGATGGAGACTGTAGTAAAATTGAATCCAACGTGCGTGGCTGGATCTAACTTTCTTTCAATCAATTCAGCTTCGGATATTTGAACGATGTCCTCAACAAAATTTTGTTCGATGAACCAAGGAATTGGCTCGTCTACCGAAAAAAACGATTTAATGGTAAATCTTTGAATTCCGGCTGTATGCTCTTCATCTGCTAATTGCAATAATTTTTTGTAGGTATATGAATCTCTCTCGATCTGTTCCAATTCGTCGTTTTTGGCAAAGCTGTGCCAATCAGCACCAGCCCAAGGGCTTGTATAATCCCCAGTGTGGGCATCACCGGGGTATTCGGACCCAAGCAATGTCAATTCCTGAATTTCATTTTTGAATAATCTTAGTAAGGTTAACGCAGAGGTTAAACCAGATACCCCAGCACCCAAGACAACTACTTTAGACATTAAGACCTTGCTCTTGTACAATTCCAAATGCCCCTAAGATATTGTTTGAGGGTTCCTTCCTTATATATTCAAATGGCAGCTTATCCATAATTAATATACTTATCTATCGATGCTCAGATCTTGATAAAAAAAGTGGCGCATTTAGACGTCCGCCACCTTTGCAGCGTGCGAGAAAATAGGCAAAGAATGTCGCACAGAGAGCAGCAAAGCACGTAACAGTCCCGCTCATTATCAAATGTTTACTTTGAATTTCCTAATTTCAATTAGTCCGCTACTTCCGGCAACTGGAAAGGTGGGAAGCAACAGAAAGTAAAGCAGGAATGCTATACCGATCCATCAAATGGTAATATATGGGGCAAGATTTAGCGACGGCTTACTTTTGGTCATTGCAGTTCACACTTAGAGATAGAGAGCGGTCTCCTTGCAGTTTCAGGGCTACATGCATGGCTTTTTAGCGGGCTTGAGTAAGTGCCTTATGGTTGTTTGTCTGCCATTGTGTGCTGCGAGTTTAGCAAGAGAGGATCGTTGTTGGTATCGTCCCAGAGCAACTTCGATATTTGCACGACTGCTTGATTCCAACTTCGACCCAGCTCCGTTCGGAATCACACAGATGTAGGAACGTTCATATCCTGGAGCCAATAGAGATGAATTCGGGGCGGTCTCCTTGAGCGATTGGGATATCCCCTTGGGGCAGACCAGAATACTATTTTCCTCGAGCGAGCCCATGCGAAGTTCGCTGGGAAGCTGTTGTGCGGCTCGTGTACTGGTGGACGAGAAGATATCAATGCCGAAACTGCTCTTCCTTCTGTTTCGGTACTTCTTCTAGGTAATCAATTACCATGAGGGTGCCTTCGTGAAGCTAACCTTAGCGTAAATGGCTTGTTGGTTTTCTTATCCTTGTCTCTGTTACGTTTATAGTTCTTGAGGAAATCTCTAAGCGCATCATGCTTCAAGTCATAGTTATAACTATCCATTCAATCTTCTATCGGCGGTTAGAGTACTTATTCCGCCATTTGAAAGTATATCACGAAACGACACCGTTGAGGATACCGTTCCTTCGTGTAGGAGAATCACACACTTGCTGTAAACGGAACGCAGAGTACCGAACCACTTTCTCCAGGTTTCCTTTTGACCAGTGGTTGGACGTATTCGGATCTTTTGCGTTCTGACTAAATTCACCGACAGTTTTGCTTAAGTTGGCATCGTTCAGGAATGTTGAAGTTGAGATTATTGGCAATATTTCGTGATCGAGAACCACGAGGACGAAGTGATCTCTACGGGCCGCTTTGTCCAACGATGTAGCAGATTCCAGACGCCATTGCTTGAGCTCTCGACAGCATGCTTTCTTTAGAGCCCTACAGCGGCCCTTTTGTTGATTCGATCGAATGGTTATTCACAGAGAACCGTCGCTTCGGGCGAGTGATATTCGACACATAAACATCCTTTGGTGCAAGGGAAGCCCGTTACATAGCTTAGAGCTGCGTGCCAAATAGAGTGCTTGCACTATGACCTTTATTTTAACTAAAAAGATATAAGAGAGGAAGAAGTCTCTATTAATGGCCCTATGTTTATACTTTTTCGATTGTTGGGCACCAGAGTCATTTGTGAGAATTATTAAGGTAGGGTTGCATTGAGTAAATTTCTGTCGCGTCAATTTATTATCAAAGTACTCCGTAGTTAGCACACAGTTTAGCCGCCGAAGTGCAGCGATATCTCTTTGGCAAAAATAAATAGAAACTGCAGCGCAGTCTGAAAGGCGATATTTTTTCTATTGTACTTTTCATTAATTATGCTGTTTGAGAAACTGAAATACACATCGGACTTTCAAAAGAGCGCCGTATGATCACTTTGGCCACCTTAATGAAGAGGAAGCTCGATACACCTGGTGAAGAGCTTATTGTTGAAACAAAAACAAAGAAGAAGGACTCCGGAATAGATAATAAGCACTAAACTCCAGCTGGTATGAAGAATGTTGTGCTCATTCGTGTTCGACATGACATCTCGTTTTCATTGGGATGCGTTATCTGAGGTTGCTCAAAGATGTGCAATTTTCAATTAGCAAATGCGCTGCCGGTGCTGTCTCTCCTATTCTCACGTATGGTGAAAACATTTTATGCACAATATGGCACATTGTTATGGTTCGATGCAGATCACTTTTTGGGAAATATAAGGAAGACTTTGGAAGTGGTTACAGGGTTTATATTTTGTCATATAGAATGAACAGGTGGTTCACGGACGTACCTTGAACTCCGCATAAAAAATTATTTTGTATACATCACTACTTGAATGTTTTCATTGATATTAAATTTATAAGAGCCTTTCATTACGCTCATTTTACGAACTACCAGAGCGCCAAGAGACATCTGCTCGTGTAGACACAACTCGAACACAAGAAAAACAATTGCATTGATTGGTAATAATGTAGTAGCGCATTATCATGTGATATCGATATTGCAACTGTAGCTACTAGCGAGCTACAAAGGCTGATAGCCACAAGAAACCATCATTGCTAATGTACATGGCTTATAAAAAGATATAGAATACTGAATTTTCAGGAGTTAATCAAGGAGCCTTAAGCAACAGTTTAAGCACGACCAGGGAAGATCGGCAGCGGATCATTACTATTGGATAAGGACTGAATACGTCTACAGCGTATTACCGCTTATCCTACTTATTGAAACTAGAGCTCAGAAAATACACGGTCGGTTGGTCTCGTGCCTAAACATACTGATATTGTATATTCAAAGCTTCTCTTCTTTCAGTGATTTCTCGGTCCTATAGTGTAGTGGTTATCACTTTCGGTTTTGATCCGGACAACCCCGGTTCGAATCCGGGTAGGACCTTTTTTTGAGACGGCCTTCATTTGTGTACGTACGTATTCGACTGTTGCGATTGGCTCTTTTGACATTTTAATTGCTACTGTAGCTGCAAGGCTTTAACTCCATTATTGGAAGTTGTTCAAGGTGATTCCTATTGGTTCAATAGCCGTACTGCTAAATTATTTGTTTTGCGCAGCAAATAGGCTTGATTTCTTTTTCGATTTACTTTTTTAGCTCAACCTAGGCGCGCCGGGTCAGCTCGAGACTTCATCAGGGGGGATCTTTACGTAAATATTTGAAAGTAACTCACACTTCGATCTTTAACGAGACCCACTCTTCCAAATTTTGTTGAGTGTGTTAATTGCGCTGCAGTCGTTGGAAACATTGTAAATCCGACAATGCTAATGAAACTGTATGGTTCTAGGATCTTAGCGAGACTAGCTGTCAGACGTTTTAATGCTAATTCTGCGTCACTACCGGTCAAGGCCACTAGTATATTTAGAAACAGCCGTCAATTCAGTGTGCAATCAAAAATTTTAAATGACAACAAGCTTATCAAGAAAGTTGATAAGCCTTTGACTGCAACTTCGGACACTACCAAGCAAACAGGCGGAGGTTTTCTGAGTCATGGGATTGGTAAGCTACTAAAGTGGTCGATCGTATCAACAGGTGTCTTAGTGACCATTTGTGGTTCTGCATTAGTTGTATTTTTCATCTATGATTCCACCACTTACAAAGAATGCGAAATGCCCACAGATATTGATGTTCCGTTGAAAGCTCTAAATCCAGAATTGGGAGGGCCTGAGAATTTGCCTATTTTGAGAGAAACTTTGGATGCATACGACTCTGAAATGAAGCAGACTATTTGTTACAAACCTAAATTGGTCATTTTGGGTTCTGGTTGGGCATCGGTGGGTCTCTTGAAAAATTTAAAAAAGGGTGATTACGATATCACTGTAATCTCACCCCAGAATTACTTCTTGTTTACCCCTCTACTTCCAAGTGCTGCTACGGGAACTCTGGAAGTCAAAAGTTTAATGGCATCAATCAGAAAGATTGTTAGCGCTGTCAGCGGACATTACTTGGAAGCTAAGGCCGAAAAAATCGAGTTCAAAGATAAGTTAGTCAAAGTTTCCCAGGTTGTACCGCATACAGGTGAAACAAGGTCTTTCTATATTCCTTATGACAAACTGGTTATTGCGGTGGGCTCGACGGCAAATACACATGGTGTGGAGGGTTTGCAGTACTGTGATCGCCTCAAAAGTGCAGAAGATGCCTTGGACATCAAGAAAAAGATCAAGAACAACTTAGAATTGGCATGTTTACCAACAACTACTGAGGAAGAACGCAAAAAGTTGCTCAGCTTCGTTGTTTGTGGTGGAGGTCCAACAGGTGTCGAATTTGCTGCCGAAGTTTTTGATTTATTAAATGAGGACTTGCCTGCTTTATATCCAAAGGTTTTGAGACAGCAAGTTTCTGTTCACATAATTCAATCAAGGTCGCATATCTTAAATACGTATGATGAGAAGATTTCAGAATATGCTATGGATAGATTTCAAAAAGAAAGTATTGACCTTTTGACAAATGCCCGTGTTGACCGAATTCTTCCTGATAAGGTCATCTTCAATCAAAAGAACCCAGAAACTGGCGAGGTTGAGATGAAGGAATTGTCGTTTGGACTTTGCCTATGGTCAACCGGTGTTGCCCAAAACCCACTTGCTAAACATGTAGTTCAAACATTCCCAGGTAGCCAGAGAAACAAACGGGCCATCGAGACCGACTCGCATTTACGAGTTCTGGGAGAGCCAACTCATGATGTTTATGCGATTGGTGACTGCTCTACTTTAAGAACCGATTTAGCGATTCATGCAGCTGAATTCATGAGAAGTTTTGTCATTCAAAAGAACTTGGGCTTGACAAATCAAGCCGATAAGATGATTACAGATGATGATATAAAGAACTTGTCCTTCACGTACGATGAAATTTTTGACTTTGGTAGGCAAGTTGCAAAAAAGCACCCGCAGACAAGAGAATGTTTCGTGGCCCTTGATGAATTACTGCCAAAATTTGATCCTGAACAAAAAGGAAGCTTGAACTTCAAACAGGTGTCGTTGTTGTTGAAAGAGATCGAATCAAGAGTAACGTCGTTACCAGCAACTGCACAAAGGGCACACCAACAAGGTACTTATTTAGGTAAAAAGTTTACAAAGCTTGCTAGGGTAACCAACGAATACATGAGGAAAGGTCAAATAATTGATACAGATTTAGACGAGGCCGCTTGCAAGCCCTTCAGATATATTCATTTAGGCTCTTTGGCATATATTGGAAACTCTGCAGTGTTTGATCTTCCTGGTTATTCTTTCGTGGGTGGTTTGGTCGCGATGTATCTGTGGAGAGGTGTTTATTTTGCGCAGACTGTTTCTTTGAGAACTAGAGTCTTGCTTTTCATGGATTGGATGAAGAGAGGCTTATTTGGAAGAGATATTATGACGACGGTCTGAGGATCTTATGAACATGACTCGCAGAGATGTATATAGTTGCTAGTTTACACATTTTGCCAACTAGACACTTCAAAATCACCAAATGTTAATAGTTTTAGCCATGTTACAATTATCAATAATATTACTAGTTTTTTCACTTGAATTTTGTTGAATACTCGAGGTGAACCCTTCACTTACTGTCTTCCGCCCTTTTTGGTCCGCCTTATTGGGTATTACGTCTCATGTCTCATGTCTCGTGGCCATTCGCTATTTATACAATTCCTCAAGTCTTGAACAGGTGGCATATTCGATCTGTGCTCTACTGTAATTGGCAGCAGGGAGACTAGTAGTTATTTTGCAGTTGAACATTTTTCTATGGGCCGCTTATCAACAATTTGCAGTCTTTTTCCCACAGTCCCACCGTCCCACCGTCTATATGTCATCTCAAATGGCTTCTTCCTCAAAGAAATGCTGAACTTCTTCGACCCCTACCCTTTTCTGTTGCTGACGCTTAGCCCACGCCTGGCGATCAAACCAAAGTCATAAATACTCAGATATTCCAGTTTATCTTATTGGAGAACAAGGGCCCATCTTCGCCGGCCAAAATTACTTTAACTACCATGATAATCACAACTATGTGAACAAATTCTTTCTCGGTCTTTTTTTCAGCTTATGGTCTCAAATCAAATTTGCCTTCGGATGTATCTGGAGTTTTAAAAGTAAAGTAAAGAAGGGTGGGGTATCGCTAGAACGGCAGGGGTGCATGCCACGATGGGGCATCTGAAGGACCAGCTTGTGGGGTCAAAATCATGTCAGAACGGTGGAATAATGGTTAATAACGAAATTAGCTCCGATTACAAGATTATCGAGCGTATTCTAGGTTATGATAAGAAGTGTTGGGTGAAATTCAATCCCGTTTTCAAGGAACCTTGATTCAGCGACAATTTCATGTTAAACACTTTACCAGGAGTGTTGTCTTCTGTTCCGCTTAGATGAATGGCTAGCTCTCTTAGGCTATAAGCTACTGGAAGTCCTTTAAGGATTGTAAATTGGTCTTTATAGTTGAACTACCTCGTCTGTTGGCGCTCGTCGATCTGGCTGGCGCGCTTCTCACTACGCGTAGTATATGTGTGACACAAAAAGTGTCACAAAAAAATTTATTTTTCAATTAGGCTTAAGGCTATAAAAGGAGAAGATCTTCCATTCTCTATTTTATATCTTAAAAAATGATCAGTCGCCTCTTAAAGCTGTAAAAGTGTGAAAGTCTTCAGCGTCTATACATATATTAGCATAGAAGGCCAACAATTACCAAGAGCGGCAAAATAAGATAAGAAGAATCCCAAGTCCAGACGAAAAGGGTGCCCAGTTTCATCTCCTCGATATAAAAAATGAACCCTTTTACAGCGAGAAGTAAGGTTAGTATCTTGAACAACATTTCTTTAAATGTACAAAGAAGTACTGAGATATCATTAAAGAAAGAGCTCGAAAAGTATAAAACACCAACCCAATTGGAACATCGAGTAAACGAAAAAGATGAAAACGAATCGCTTTCCTCAAGATCCTCTCAATCAGAGACTTCTGACGTAGTTAAGCTGAATGGAACGAGCTCTATCACAAGTAGCAAGGTTTCTAAATTGAGAAACACCACACTAGAAAGCAAGCCAATGGTAGCGTTATTTATTGGTGACTTAGATAAAGAGGTCACTGAAGATATCCTGAAGAATCAGTTTATCAAATTCAAATCCCTCGTATCGGTAAAAATCTGTCTGGACTCTAAAACTGGAAAGTCCCTAGGTTATGGATATTTGAACTTTTTAATGAAAGAAGATGCAGATATGGCGACCGAGGAGTTCAATTACAGACCTATAATGGGTAAAGAGGTTAGAATTATGCCATCTCTAAGAAATACGTTTTATCGAAAGAATATAGGCACTAATGTCTTTTTTTCAAATTTACCTTTAGAAAATTCCTCACTGACGACCAGAGTATTTTATGACACTTTCAAGAAATATGGTGGAATTCTATCCTGCAAGTTAGACTGCAGAAAAAATATTGGTTTCGTTTACTTTGAGAATGATCAGGCCGCCAGAAATGTAATCGAAAACTACAACAACAAAGAGTTTTACGGAAACAGAATTCTTTGTGGAGTTCATTTTGATAAAGATTTAAGAAAATTTCCAGACTTTGAAAAACGGAGAACAAATTTGGAATCGATAACAATTCCAAAGGAGGAACTGGTCACCTCTGATATAGATAAAACTGTTGTTGAGCACGATTCCAGTCAGCAAGTTCCGCACCCCAATGCAATATTTGTGACTAATGTGCCATTGAATTCAACAAATGAAGAAATACTGAACTTTTTCAGCCAAGTCGGCCCTGTCAAATCAGTCTTTTCCTCCAAAGTGTTGAAATATAATTCTTTGTGGGCTTTTGTGACGTACAAAAAAGGATCTGACACTAGTAAGGCAATTGAATTCTATAATGGGATTGATTTCAGAGGAAAGCTTCTAAAAGTTGTTAAGGCCGAACCCAGAGAATCAAAGCAAGCGGGCCTCGAAAACTATAAAACGATAGTCTATTTTGAGAATGCTAGCTCCGTTTGCAATGAAGAGTTTCTCACTCAACTATGTATCCAAGAACGCATTAAGGCTTCTAAATCACAAATTACATCTTATCAAAAAACTTCGATGACATATTCAGGATTTGTGAGATGCAAGACGAAACATGACGCACAAAGGTTGTTCGAGTACTTAAATCAAAGATTAATTGGGGGCTGTGTCGTTAAGTGCTTATGGATGAAGCCGGAAGAGGACAATGACTCCACTGTCTTGCAAACACATGCGCATACTCGTTCTGATTTTAGAACATTCCATCAGCTGGAGCACCATCAACAAGATCAACAGCAACATCAACATCAACATCAACATCAACATCAACATCAACAGCAACAGCAAACCCAACAACAGCAAACCCAGATGCTGCTACTGCCATTTTGTCAACCTATAGTTTATCCCAACCACTCACTACCCACTCAAATTGAGTCTCTTAATCAATACATCGCTATGGATAGACCTTCATACAAAAATGAGCAGCAAGAAAAGCAAGTGCTAGAATATCTTACGAGACAGGTCAAGAAAGGTATCGATTTCTTGAAATATCCCAGCGCAACTAGGATAGAAAACTTAGCCTGTGTAACGGACTACATCTTTGATGTCTACTGGCGTCGCGATGTTAATGCGTTGACCAAGTTTTTACTTTTAATGAGCTCGAATACACAAAATGAGGGTGCTCTCCAGCGGCAAATAGAGGAAGCAGTTCGATTCTTGGGTTTTGGCAGGTAGACAAATAATCTCATCGCACTCTAGCTCTTAATATTTTTCAACCATGAGATTTATGTTTCGTACGGTTTTTAGCATAAAAAGTTATAAATTATTTAGAAGATTGAAATAGCTATTTTGTAATTTTGTTCACGACAAGAATTGAATCGTACCACCAATTTTTCGCATCGCGTATTCCATCTCCCATCAAGATTTAATTTTCTACACCAGAATTACTTTCCACTTATTAATAATTAACATTTTTGAGAATGAAAGCCAGCTCAGAATTTTATTAAACAAGCTCCACATAATTTGCAGGGAAAATACCTTCTCTACCGTTCACCCTTCCGGTCCACCAATCATCTTGAGATTCTGACTTTTTTAGGATCGTAATAACATCACCTTTTCTGAAGGGTAAGTCCCCACCTTCTTCGCCAGCAAAGCTGTACAACGCAACAGCCTTCGGCGCATTGGATGACGAAGGGGGCGGAGAACGCGCGGAACCAAAGTCTGGCTTATCAGAAAGCGGTCTCGAAGCTCTTCCATTACTTCCAGAGGAGATTCGTGACTTGGAAAATCTGTTAGACAAATCATCCACGTCATTATCACGATCATATATATCATCCTCCCAACGTGTACTTGTAGGCTGACTTTTTCTGTTATCTTGTCTTCTTTGACTTCTGTAATATTCACTAGCACCGGACGGATCACTAAAATCATCGCCATCACCATCATGAGAATACCCACGTCCACTACGGTGACCAGAGTCATAATTATCATCAAGATCATCATCAAAATCATCATCGTAATAGCCGCGAGATCCGCTTCTCCTTTGTCTCGTTGATCTTGTGTTCGGTCTCGTTGAAGATGTATCTGAAGAATCGAATGAGTCGGGGATGTCGTCATAAAAGTCGTCATTATAATCCTCGTCGTTGTTAGAGGATCTGTAGTTGAAGGCCCTCGATTCCAAGACACGGAATATAGGGTCTGCAGCTGGTGGCGCTCTTATGCGTCCAGCCAGAACCATCTTCGCAGTACAGTTGTTACCGTAAAACTTTCTATTTGCTTCTCTTCTTTCAACAATCACTGATCCTTCTAGTGAGACACCAGCGAACAGACCCTTACTCTTGGAATATGCAAATACTGCTGACACCCCCCCAGTTGAAGCCGCCGCGGCGGCTTCTGCATTTCTACCCAATGGGCCCGCGGACACAGAAACGTTACCACCCAGAGTGATGGTACCGAACTCACTAAATGATCTGACGGCATCTGCCGAGTTCAGAATGAAAACAAAATCCGTAAGTTCAATACCCACCATCCCACCGGCACCTGCACCAGCCATCGCAATTGCCGAAGGCGCAGACCAAGTACCATCCTTCAACCTGGCAACAATGACACCCGATCCTGCTCTGCCTGAAAACAGGAACCCTGCCTTTAGAACGGTAATGATGGCTAAGCCTTTTGCCCTCTTCAATACATCAGGCGGAATAACCTGGTCTTGCCCAAAGACCTGATTGGGTTTAACAAAACTAGCTAGGACTTTAGCAGCCTTTCTAATTTGAACAGAAAAGAGATCCTTTCAGTTAGTATAACGGAAACAAAACGAAATCTGTAATTACAGAATTGCATTCATAGGCTTGCACTAAAAATCCATAATAGGGGATTACACCCGGTCAGAAGCACCCTTTAAAATCAACCCCAAATTAAGCCTACGAGCTACTGCACGATAACACAAACTACACATACTTAGTTTCGCTCTTCAGACTCCTAGGAATTGGATTATTAATACCCATCTGTTTGTTGTCACACCTCTTTTTACTGTGTCAAACCCTGTCGACTATTTCAATCGTGGCCGCTTTGTAGTACCACTCTCGTCTCTAAATTGGTCAAACCAGAAATTAAAGCCCTCGACCGCATCATCGCAGGGTAACTGCAGATCACCTACTTCCCTTTTGGGAATTATTGACTTTTTGGGATATAACGCCTAGTAAGGAAATAAACTAACAATCGATATAGATAGTTCTGTATACCAATAGAGAAAACCTGGAGATGAAATTACACTCATGCTTGCTAAAACAGAAATAGATAGGCAATGTCTTCGCAAGACCAGGATGTCATTGACAGAGTATTTAGCACAGGCTACTCTCTGATTTCACGCGGGAACAAGGCAGTATCAGAGGTGGCCAACAAAGTAATGGCCAGAGTACAAAGTGTGGGCGACGAAGTTGGTCATCAGCCATTAAAAATTGAGCATACGGCCAGCAGCGCCAATGGGAGCTTATATAAAGCACTCCAATGGCTACACAGAAGTAGGAGAGGTCTTTGTTGGGGAATTGGGACCACGGCGGTTGGTGTCCTCCTATATTGGCAATTCGAATACCTGGTCAAAATTCCTGCGCATCTACCGCAATCTGAAAGCAAGTGCGTTCTGGTGCTAGGGGATATGCGCGACCCTATCATAAGGTCTCAAGTGATGGACTTGTACAGAAGGAGATTTGTCGTCTTTGTATGTACCTCCAGTGCCAAGACAAGAGCGTACCTGGAGAATCAGGAGGATGACGATTTTCTGCGTTTCATTGACCCCGGTTCATCATCAGACCTTGCGGGATTCCTAGATTTTATCTCCAAGAAAAATGAGGATCAGTGCAGTTTGGCTTCAATACTTTTCATGCCCAATCTTTCGTATTATCCGTCCGGTGAAACGTCCGCAGCACAATTGGACTCTGAAATACAAACAAATGTTCTGCAGTATTATTCTACGTTGGTGAAGCTTCTTCCACACCTCCAAACGCGTCAAACCCAGCTAATACTATTCAACCCATCCCTGTCGTACAATCTATCTATTTCCCATCATCAGGTTGAGATTTTGATTTCAGGACTCATACAGTCAATTTATCAATCACTGAAGGAACGCAAAAGACTCACAGTCTATATGGCACATATCGGAACCCTCAAACTAGCCGCACAGCCTTCCAACTATAAATATTTGAGTCTACCAGGTTCGAATATCAATACATCAATGCTACAACCCATTTACGACACAATTATGATTCACCAGGGCGGATATTTATTAAGATTCGTGCAGTGGCTCAAAAATTTTTGCTCCTTTAGCCATCTTTTATACTGTGGAAAATTCAGTTATTTCTCAACCTTACCGTTTGCCAAATTACTTCTTGGGAGATGAATCAGGAAAAAAGTTTGTATATTTAATCGTTATTTGGTAAATAAATCTAGCTTAAATTTGTGTCTGCAAGTTTTTCAATTGTTTCAACACCGCAGATTTAGCAGTACCACCTGTGGCGTCTCTTCTTTCTACACTTTGTTCAAAGTTGAATGTCTCAAACAGATCCTCGGCAAATCTAGAATCAATTTTTTGGTATTGCTCTAAGGTCAGTTTATCGATACCGCTCAAACCCAAGTTCTCCGCTTGCGCAACACATTCGCCAGAGATATGATGCGTCTCTCTGAATGGGACTCCCTTTCTGACTAAATAATCCGCCAAATCAGTGGCTAGCATATCCATGGTCAAAGCGTCGTACATCTTTTCCTTTTGAACAGTCAGAGTAGAGATAACTCCTGTGGCAATTAGAATAGAGTGTTCAACGGTCGTCAAGCAATCGAATAAAGCTTCTTTATCTTCCTGCATGTCTTTATCATAGGTTGATGGGATACCCTTCAAACTCATCAAGAAACCGGCTAGGTCACCAAACACTCTCCCGGACTTACCCCTTAATAATTCTAAAGAGTCAGCATTCTTCTTTTGTGGCATCAATGATGATCCAGTGGAGTAAGCGTCGCTTAATTTTATGAAACCAAATTCAGCAGTACAGTAAATAATTAGATCTTCAGCAAAACGAGAAATATGGTTCATAAATAGGGTACTCCACGACATGAGTTCGACGATAAAGTCTCTGTCAGAAACGGCAACAAGAGAGTTACCGATAACACCTTGAAAACCTAATTCCTTGGCTAAATACTCTCTGTCAATACCATATGGATGACCTGCAAGAGCGCCGGCACCGAGTGGAGATTGGTTCAGCCTTTCAACGATTTGGCGCAATCTCAGCAAATCTTGGGTAAAGTAGGTAGCGTAAGAACTCAACCAATGTGACCATCTGATAGGCTGCGCCCTCTGCAAATGCGTGTAACCTGGCATCAATATGTCAATTTCCTTCTCGGCTCTCAAGATCATCACGTTGACCAATTCTGACAAGAAAGGAGACAGTTTATCAGATACAATTTCACGACAATAAATCCTCAGGTCAGTGACGCACTGATCGTTACGTGATCTACCAGTGTGTACTTTACCAGCAATACCACGACCAATGATCTCACCTAAACGCCTTTCATTTGCTGTGTGGATGTCCTCATCATCAGCATGACGGACAAATTTATCTTCATCCCATTCCTTTTTGATTTCCTTCAAACCTTCATGGATCTTCGCCAATTCCTCTTCGGTAAGGAGGCCTAGTTTTTGCAGTCCAGATGTGTATACCCTGGTACCGTCTAAGTCCGCTTTATACATTTTGTAATCATATGGCAAGGATGCATTGTACAAATGCATTAATGGATCAGTTTCTCCGGTGAATCTACCACCCCATAGCTTCTGCGCTTTTTCAGACATTTTCAGACTTTATGAATCAGTACTGCTTCGAATACCTATGATATGCTATATTGAAATAAAATATTTCTACAGATTTTGTAGAAAGGCTTTACAATCTTCAAGTTTTGTATGAGGCTGCTCACTTATTTTTTTGTTATGCTAAAGAAGACTCACCAAACTTCCAGCTTGTGCTGAAATTCCGAGCGATTGAGAAAACACAATCTGCCCAATTGTCTGTTCACCGTATAAAAGTTGTTTTTTGGTATATTTTGACTACTATCTATTAAATATACAGAGTCAGCACTAATTAAGCAGCACTAATTAAGGTTTACATCTTCCACTGAAACGAGGGTATAATGAACAGTCTCTAACGGTGAATCTGTTACATAACCAAGCAAGTATACGTTCAGTACCTAAACCGTAACCACCGTGAGGGCAGGTTCCGTAAGACCTCTGGTCGATGAACCAGTAGTAAGGTTTTGGATCGATACCCTCGCGCTTGAAGCCTGCCATCAGTTCTTCCGTAGCATCAATTCTCATCGAACCACCTGTAATCTCACCGACAGTTGGCATCAAAACATCAACAGATTCAGTAACTCGAGGGTCATCTAGACAACGCTTCATGTAGAAAGATTTGATCTCGACGGGGAATTTGATCAAAAGGATTGGCATGCCGATAGTGTCAGTCATTTTTCTTTCAGCAGCTTCGGCAATGTCGTCTCCAAATTTGAATGGCTGCCCGTCTTCATTCATAACGTTATGCTCCTTCAACCACTCAATGGCATCTTTATACTCTAGTCTCATGAAGGGGCCCTTTGGCGCTTGAAAATCTGGGTTCAATTGTTGAACAAGAGGACCTGCAACAGGATCCTCTAAAACGTACTGAACACTTTTGATGAGAACGGTTTCTATATGGTTCAAAAGATCATTGAAATCCAAGAAACACAACTCTGCTTCAATGTGGGTATATTCGGACAAATGTCTTCTTGTGTGCGATTTTTCGGCACGGAACGACTCTTGAATACTATAGACATCACCCAATGCAGCCAAACAAGTTTCCAAATACAATTGAGAACTTTGGGTCAAGTAGGCTTCTTCACCATAATAATCTAAATTGAATAAAGTAGAACCACCTTCAACCTGTGTTTGAACCATACATGGAGGAGTGACTTCAACCAAATGTTCTTCGTCATAAACGCGTCTGACGGACTTTAGAAATGCAGCACGGACTTTCATTACTGCTGAAATAGTTTCACCTCTCAAGGTCAAATGACGTTGATCCAACAGTAGGGATGGATCGGCGCCTTCGGCGATCTTGTTGGTAATGGCGTCTTCACCAGATGGAGCAAGACCTACCACCTCGTAATAATCAACAATCAATTCTACACCACCTGGTGCATTTTTTCCCTCAGGAACCTTAGTAATATTACCATAGAATGCAACACTTGATTCTAATGATAGATCAACAGTCTGTTGTGCGATAGCCAAATCACCTGAAAGAACACACTGTATGAACCCTGTACCATCTCTCAAGACCACAAACACGACTTTTTTGTTGGAGCGAAGTCTATGAACCCAGCCGAATACTTTGACTCTTTGGCCAACCTGCTCGTACGACTGGTAGATTTTCATTTTCTTGGCCTCTGGCAAAGACTTGTCTTCCTCAATTTTGATACTTAAGGCGGCCATCTGTTTTGTTGCATTTTCTGCGTCCTGTTGCTGCTTCTTTAATTCCTGTTCTTTCTGTTTGATAGCTTTCTTCTTTAGCCCATCACAACCTTTGCGTGCTTTCTTTAAAGCGGATGCTGAAATTTCCTGGTATTCATTGTCTTCCGACTTGAACACTAGTAATTTAGGTTCGGATTCGTTCAATTGCTGCTGGACAAACAAGGCAAACGCAGGCGTCTGGTATGGTGCTTCTTGCGTACCTTTGGTAGTGTTAGCGTCAACACCCGTAGATTCATTAACGTAAACGGAAGACATCTCAATTGGATCTCTATTTCAGATTCACTAGCAATATCAGCTGGTAAAGTGAGCAAACGATTTCTAAATCCTAATTGACTCAGGCGAGCAAACGTTCAAAGAATATTCATCAAGAAATTGGGATTAAAACTGGGATTGAGAGTTGTTCGTCAACCAGATAGAAATCGTCTTCCACGTGAAAATTTTTCAGTTATGGCGATGCGATCTCTTATCATTGAAAATTGGATGTAGAAAAAAGATGGAAAGTGGATGCGATTGTAAGATTGAAATCAACGAAAGCCAAGTGATCTAGGTGTCTGTATCCGTGACTACTCTAACCGTTTACAATTCCGGTATCTACTTTACAAGTATAGGATTTCTCGAAATGACTGTTGAAGAAGCCTTTGCCAAGTTATGTTTGGCTGAAAAACCATCTGCGTCGGTCCAGGTGAAATCATTGGTGTTCAAGCCGAAGACTGCCAAGACTGCTGTTCCTGTGCCTATTGTTGTTGTTGCATTACAATCCACGGGTACACCTTCTCCACTAATTGCAGCCGAAACAACGTCAAAGGATCCCAGACTTGCTCGTGACGAATTGTTCCAATCCTTCTTCAAATGCGAGTCTGCTAAAGCGTTCACGCTGGCGCATTTGAGCAACGCAGAATCAGAATTCCGCCTGCTGCTTGACACCCAATTGGAATCACTAGAGGATGCAACTGTGGTCCAGCTGAATGATGCACTTTTCATCGAGAAGGGAGAATTGTTCAAATTCTTGTCTGACTTCAAAGAATCCTCGAAGGCAGTTGATTTTACTCAAGAAGTCGTTAAACCAACACCAAGCAAACAAGGAGCATCAAAAGCTGCATCCGTGGCCGCTAATTCTGCTGCCTTAGAAGATGCTAAATTAATTGGTATCACAGTTGATAAAGCCTTAGACTTTTCTCGTTGGTATCAGCAAATTTTGACAAAAGGTGAAATGCTGGACTACTATGACGTTTCTGGGTGTTACATTTTAAGGCCTCCCTCTTACGCCATTTGGGAAAGCATTCAAAAATGGTTCGACGATAAGATCAAAAGCATCGGTGTTCAAAACGCCTACTTCCCAATGTTCGTTTCATCTCGTGTGCTTGAAAAGGAAAAAGACCACGTCGAAGGCTTCGCACCTGAAGTGGCCTGGGTTACCAGGGCCGGTAACTCTGAATTGGAGGAACCAATCGCTATCAGACCCACTTCTGAGACTGTTATGTACCCTTACTATGCTAAGTGGATCAGATCCTATAGAGATCTACCACTGAAATTGAATCAATGGAATTCCGTTGTGAGATGGGAATTTAAACATCCTCAACCATTTCTAAGAACCAGAGAGTTTTTGTGGCAAGAAGGCCACACAGCTCACTTGACTTTTGAAGAGGCTGAAGAAGAAGTCATGCAGATCTTGGATTTCTATGCTGGTGTCTATGAAGAATTGTTAGCGGTTCCTGTTGTCAAAGGTCGTAAGACGGAAAAGGAGAAATTTGCCGGTGGTGACTTCACAACCACTTGTGAAGGTTACATTCCACAAACTGGTCGTGGTATTCAGGGTGCCACTTCCCATCATTTGGGTCAGAACTTCTCTAAAATGTTCAACATTGCTGTTGAAAATCCCTTGGGCCCAGAACACCCAAAAGTTAACGTCTTTCAAAATTCATGGGGTTTGTCCACTAGAGTCATCGGTGTGATGGTAATGATCCACTCAGACAATAAAGGTTTAGTCATCCCACCAAGAGTCTCTCAACAACAAGCAGTTGTCATCCCTCTAGGTATCACGAAAAAGACTACAGATGACCAGCGTAACCACATTCACGAATCTGCCAAAGCAATCGAAATTCGTTTGAAAAATGCGGGCGTCAGAGCTTTTGGTGATTATAATGATAATTACACTCCTGGGTGGAAATTTTCTCAATATGAGTTGAAAGGTGTGCCAGTTCGTATCGAGATCGGTCCAAAAGATATCGAGAAAAAGCAAGTCGTTGTGGTTCGTAGAAATGATTCTCGTAAGTATGTTGTCAGTTTGGATGAATTGGAAACTCGTCTTCCTGAAATCTTGGAAGAATTACAAGGCGATTTATTCTCTAAAGCCAAGGAATCTTTCGATACTCATAGGGTTATCGTAGACGAATGGAAAGATTTTGTTCCTGCTTTGAACAAGAAAAATGTCATTTTAGCTCCATGGTGTGGTAATACCGAATGTGAAGAAGACATCAAGGATTCTTCTGCTAAGCAAGAAAACGGCGAAGAGTTTGAGCAGGACGACAAAGCCCCAAGTATGGGTGCCAAGTCATTATGTATTCCTTTCAAGCAACCAAAGATGAAGAATGGCCAGAAATGTGTGAGATGCTCTCTTCCTGCTCGTTACTACTGTATGTTCGGTCGTTCATACTGATCATGTCTACATTTACTCTGAGTATACCCATTCCTAGTCTTTGAAGGAATGTTTGTATTTGTATCAATCTATACATGTTGATTTTAATGAGATAAATAATACTTTGCATAAATATTTAAATATCAAGTGTGTAATTGTTTTTCCAAAATACATTCGCTTTGAATTCTTCAATCGGTATAGACCGGACAACTGCCACGTTATTCTCACTCTCAGATACATAGTACATTTTTTTCAGGTGCAAAACATCCATAATATACTTTAAGCCTTGATCGTAACAAGTCCCAACGTGGGAAACACCATGTGCATCATCGCTCAGTACAAACCTACCATCACAGTGTTCTTCGACAAGCTTGCAGATATCTTTGCCTGGATACGGCTCTTTTAACTTTTTACGTAACGCCGACGTGCTGATTTCAATGGCGCCTCCATACGAATTAACAAATGCCAAATTCCTTATTAAAGCATCCCTTACAGGTTTCCATTGCTTGACGTAAGAAAAAGATGCAAAAGGTACTCCATCTTGGCCACACTCACCTGTGTTTGGATTAACCTTCAAATCATCGGAGAGAAAAAGCTTGTATAGATCCATATGTGCGACGACCAACGGTCTCAATGCGGTTAGCATTTTGTATTGAACATCATAATATTCAACTAAGAATTTTTGGAGGTTGTTACCTGCGGCAGCTAGAGACCTATCCCATGCCTCTTGATCAAAATCAATTGGAATCTCGTAAACATGATGAACTGAGCCTACGCAGAACTGAATAACGTCAGAATGCTTTTCAATGAAGCGCTTAGAAAAGTTTATATGATCTATGTCACAACTTTCAACCTCAATTCCGATAATAAATTTTGTGCCGAATTCATTTGGTCTGTTTTTTATAGTCTGTGCATGCTCAAGGAATTTGGAAAAATTGTCAGTTAAATTATCGAGGGCTTCTGCACGACTTGAGAAGCCTTCTTCTTCTTCGGGATAGAGATATTTCTCGTTAATTCGAGGCATATGCTCGGTCAAGCAATAAGTATGGAATTTCATTTTGACGACTTGCGCTACTATGTCCTCCAGCGGATCAACACCATGTGCAACATAATCACCGGAATGTGAATGATGTGAATGCATAACCTAGGGATGAATTTTGTTGCCAAATAGTCGATACCCTAGCACCCTTTGATTTGTAGAGTGCCGTTAAGTGTCCAGTATATTTCTTTTGAAGAATAAGTTTTATCAAGATTCTTTACATCACACTTATATACACTTTCGATTTACCTGCAAGGTATAATGCACGTGAGCAGTATTTTGTAAGAACTTCAGTACTACACAATTAATGCTAAGAAAAAGAATGTTTAGGGAAGATATTTGGGTACTGCCTTAAATTCTTCCTTGAGTATCAAAGAAGCGTTCTGAGCGTTGTTTACCTTCAGGAGCCTGGTTTGTTAGTTCTTTTTTGCAGGTACGGACGATGGCTTCGCATAATGACCGCAACAACACCGAAACGGGATCATGTCCTTGTGATCTGCAGGCCCTGTCATTTTCAATAGAGCGAAGAGTATAAACGCTGGGCCTCTCTGATCTGTGTATATTCATATCTTTCTCTACAGTTCATAGGGCGTCTGAAAAAGTCACCAGGTGTGACGCATATTTGGATTCGCCTATCGATTGTTATCATCAAAAAATGCGCAGTCACCCTAACGAATCGAAACGGACTGGTATGTCGCTGCAGTATGAGCTGCTAATATATTTTCCCTTATCTAGACACACTCAACTCTTAAGTCAAAAGATGCAAAAATATTTGGACAAGTCCGGAGTCGAACCGAAGACCTCTCCCATGCTAAGGGAGCGCGCTACCAACTACGCCACATGCCCGTAATTTATTGATAACATAAGGAGGTGCCGGTACTTATAGAGACTATTTTGATAGGTCCAGATTAAAATGAGACTTATGCCCTCTTTTTGTTTGTTCTGCGAATGCGTATATCAATATATTTTTAAGTCCTGCTTCTTGAGCCTTCGAATTTTCTATATCTGATTGATGCAGAAGACAAATGACAGAAGAAAAGATGTATGTATGTAGTGCGGGAGTTTTTTGATGCAAGTATAAGCTACTAACACTAATCGGATAGTTCTATCGCACTCAACGCCTTGGCCGACTGCGAACAGCGCATGGAAGATGCTGAAAGAGATGTAGAGCTGTATCGAATGAACAAATTTAGAGAAATATTTGCAAACAGGGACGGGATTCTTTGCCAAATACCCAATTTTTGGCAAATAGTTCTTTCCCAAAATGTTGACTTTGCGAACTATATCAGGGCTTCAGATTTCAAATACATCGATGCCATCGATAGTCTGGTTGTCAAATGGACTTCTCCAACGGAATATGATATCATATTCAAATTCAAAGAAATTGAGGGTGAATTTGAATCCCAAACACTTCAAAAACATTTTGTTTCTCGAAATGATAAGCTCACAAGTGAGGCAATTGAGATACAGTATCCCAAATCAAAAGTCAGAGGAAATGGGACTAAATCATTTTTTGATTGGTTTAGATGGACAGGTTCAGAGAATTTGAAAGAGTTTGCCAATGGGGACGATTTAGCAATTCTCATAAGCGAAGAAATATATCCCTACTGCGTAAAGTTTTATACCGAAGCGCAACGTGACTTGATCGACGAAGAGAGCTGTACTGATAGCAGTGAGGGCGAACTCCTGCCTGACGAGAACTAAAGCTCATTACAAATTCGATTGCATTCTAACTATATTCTATTCACATCTTAGTATATAGAATTTTCAAGAGATATTTAATTTTAACATCCAGTGTGTTGGCAGCACACTGAGAAATGTGGAGATCATTAAAGAGAAAATCATGAAAAGGAGTTCGTAAATCGCATGCCCATATTAGGCTTATATATACACTTCGGAAAACATCATTTCTTTTCCTTTTTCGTTAAAAGACCCATTAAGTTTGAAAATGAACCGGAACTCTTGGATAGTTTTCCTTTCGAAGAGCTTCTCTGAAGATGGAGACTAGTCGAAGATTCATTATTATCTACTGGAGTCATTCCGAAGGAGAAATATCTATTTGCTGTCTGACCCTTGTTGGCAGCAGTAGAGTTATTTGATAAGCTCGTAGAGCTGTTGGTATGACTTGTTGACAATGAGCTTGAAGAGCTGTTATTGCTTCTACTTAAAGCGGCCTGTGACATGTGCGTACCATTTGGAGTTGCAAAAAAAGATGATGAGGATTTGTGATGAACAATCTGAGGTCTTTCTAAAACTTCTTGATTGTTCTCTTTCGAAGGAGCAGGATATATTGGAGGTAAGTCGTCTCCAATCATATCTGATTTCATAGCTTTGTCGTATGATGGCACTCTACTCATCGTGCCTATTTCCCAGTCTTTCTTTGTTGGCGATGATCCAGGCGGTTGAAGAAACGAGTTTTCACGGGAAATATGGGCGAACAATGGTGTCATGGAGGGACTGTTCAGTCCTCGTAATCCTGGCCTTGCTTGAGGAATTGCGCAATCCGCACCCACCTGCTCCAGTCTGGTGGAAGAAGAAGGATGTGGAGCAATTACATCAAGATTGCCATTCCGTGCCAAACTTGGAGGCGGAGAAAATTGGGAAGCAGTTTCTCCCTCATCATTTTCTCTTTCAACGTGAAGCCTTTGCAAGTTTTGCTGCAATTGATCAATGTTTTCCTGATTATCCAAAACCGAAGCAGAACGGTTACCATTTCCATTCTGGGACTCATCTTGTGGGGTTTGAGCACCAGATAAAGGTGGAGTGTTCGCATCAGAAAGGTCACTCCAGAGTCGATCATATATATGCCTCCCATAGTTGGGAGGTGACATCATATCTGACATAGAAGCAGCGATTGACACGTTGTTTTGGTTATTAAGAGGTAGGTCAAGTTCCGAGGCATTCCTACCAAATATCGTTTCGTCATCTGATTCATTTTCTTGCGAGTGAAGACGAGCATCATTAGCAATATCAATCGACGAATTGTTTGCACTGCTGTATAACCCGTCAGTGCTTTTGACCCCCAAAGGAACAAATGGTGATATGAATAACTGAACAGGGAGCGATGCGCGAAGCTCAGAAACGTGCCCGTCAGGGTTCACCAAAGAAATGATAAACTTGATCTTATGCCTAACCTTTATGCTATTGAGCAAAGTGCAGTCCTGAGTACATTTAGATAAACTCGGAGGAATTTGTAACATAGTGTTAACTTCCCATCTATCCTGGTATGCAAAATCATCATTTTCGTCAGTAAGGACTCGTTCTTGATCGTCATTCATATGATCTAATGGGTCTCTTAGTCTTATCTTACAAACTGTTCTTTCTTGGGTACACACTGCACCGAAAGAACCACAATATTGGGAGTTCTCCGCCAGGCTAATCTTAACCGGGCCCAATTTCAGACCCTTTAGCAATGGTACCACGAGGATGCTTATCGGAGTAGAAGATCCTATAGCAATTGCTTTAGCTGGAATAGATATTGAGTAGTCAACCTTTTCAGGCCATGTATTGTCTACTGCAACAGTTTCCGATAATTCTAAAGCGGCCGGAGATAAAGTTCTGACAACCCTCAAATGCTTTCTACAGATTAAATCATTGTAAAATTTCATTCTTTCGATTGTTGCTTCTAACTTGTAAACAACCGACGCATTGGGCAAGCCTTCTACACTTTCGGTCAACGAGCCTGGCAAAATTGCACTGAAGGGGAACTCATAATTCCCCTTCACCAAGGTGTGATAATTGGAGCCCGATTGTCCTGCCAGGGACATCAATGAGGCAGTTGAAGATCTAGCCTTCTTTGGCAGCGAGGATAAATTCACGGATGATTTACTTGTGATCGCCGTTCTACCGTAGTTGTCATATAGATTTTGAAAATAATTCTCAACATTGAAATTGTCCCAAACGTGTTCGTAAACTCTCTTTTCATATTTTACATATCGTTGAGTGGGCCCCCTCGTAGATTGATAGGGTGTCAAAATATTCAAACGTATTCTACCATATAATCTCAGCGACAAATTCTTGATCTGAATTGGCTCTTGAACAGATAGCACCACGGTACCAGAGAGTAAAACAGATGGAGCTTCCGCAGCCGAGCCCTTCAGTAAAATCACGTCATGGTCGATACCCTTGAGTCTGACGTCGTAAAGTAGTGGCTCCTTCGACTTAGAGCTTGGAAACATATTCTTTCCAGTAGGCAAACTTTGTTCTATCTGGAAACAGAGCTAACTAGATTTCTAACAACAGAATTATGCCTAGCAAACACAAAAATAAGATGATAGCTCAAATTGGCTTAAAAAAATTAGATTGGTTGTGTATTATTCGCCGTGAATGTTTTGTCTATATCAAATTTTTCCTGGCATTCATTCCCCTTTTCATTAAAAGGAAGGGACATATGGTTTGTTGCCCTCTTCAATCTCGGAAAAAAAGAACGATTTGGTTTTACCGAGGGGAACACCGGATGTCCTTTGAAAAGACAAACAGGTATACGCAACAATGGCACTCGAGTAAGATCAAAGACTCTCCGTAACTCCTAAAAAATGGAAACTTCTCGGTAAATTGCTCGAGTTTTCCTTAATAGCTGCTAAGAGTCTGTACAAGGCTCAACTACTTGATCTTGTTTAGTATTTACTGTGGCTTAACAAACTTATCCATTCGCTTCACAAAATTAGGCGGCCAAGGCATGCCTGCTGAAAATTCTGTTGAATGCCATATGGTAAACACTTTCCAAACTCGGATCTTATCCCTGAAGGCTCGACAGCCGAATTGACTGAACTCTGAGGACTCTTATAACCGGACCGCTTGGAGAGAACACAGAAACCGAATGATTAAATTAAAAATCACGTCGTTGGCTCGACGAAGCTGCTTCATATTAATATAAATCCCAAGACCTCTGAGATAGTGGTATTACCACCATTTTGTCGCCGGTTTATTTCTCTTAACGCCGGGCTCAGAAAGGTGTGCAGAGCTTCGGCGGCTAGCTTCTTCAGTTTGAAAATAAAAATATTCTGATAGTGAAATCTTATGGGAAGTACAGCTAGATGGTGTGTACCACTTATTTTGTTACTAGAGATCTTTTAAAAGCCAATCATGTAGGTGGACAGTCTCTATTTGAACAAGGAAAGCCAAAAGATAGCAGGCCACACTTCGTGTTTGCGAAATCTTGGGCCAGGACGAAACCCTGATATTTCTCTCATGCTCCTACTATTTTGGGGTCGCAGAAGCTTTACCTGTGATGATGACTAAACGAATGGCCATATAAATAAAACAAAAGATTGAATAAAGATGGTGGTCGAATCGCAAGAATCTTGCGAATTGTTGTGAGAAAAAAGCTTAGATAGAAGGGCAATTTCTCGGAAGGACAAGCGCTAGGTCTATAGAAATTTATTTCATTCACTCTAAATGCCGCTTCTGAATCATGCACTCTAATGGTCCTCTTAGGGAGGCAATGTTTCTCCATCTTTTCCACAAACTTCGCTTCCGGAAAATTCACGATGCGTCCGAGCCGCCGGCATTATAACCAGGATTGAGCATACCGCCGTATGGGCTCTAAACGAAGAGTATTTTAATGATTTCTCAGAAGAGGCCACAATTTCGGCTGCGAAATCAATTTCATTGTGCAGAGTGAAAGCGACGAGGTGAAATCTTTTCCATGCGTGAGACATGGCGCTGCTCGTTCCTCACGCCTGTTCAACCCAAGAGAGCTTATTTTAAATCCTACCATTTGTATTCCAAGATTGAGTGAATTGGGACCTTGGTGCTTCTTCATAACCTCAAAGCCCAAAGCAAATGAACTGTGGAGAACTTTCTCGGTGTACTTATTTTGTCAAATAAATATTAGATATATATCAAATTCACTTACCTACGTACTTGATTAGGCCAGCATGAGAGAGTATTGGGAGAGCAGCAGACAGTCACCGCCTCGCTCCGGATCGAGAACATAGTTATACAAATACCCTTCGGAGGTGACTACCCTTATCGGTAGCATTTTTACGGTTGAGGTCACAGATACAGTATTTGTGACATTTGAATCCTCTGTTTCACCGAATAGTTCAGGATACTCTTGGGTGTCGATATCTATGAGACCCCCTATAGATGTGATACTCTTTATCCCATTATTGCTGTCAATTGGTAACTTCAGACTTGCAAAATGTCTCGATGGCTCGATTAAAGAGGAGACTTTTATCGGGAAAATTTGTCCTAACGTTTTTGCAGCTTGTCTTGAAAGTCTTTGTGATGATTTACGAATCATCCGCGCGACTGTACTTCTTGATGCATCTACATAAGGCTCTTTTGCCCTCTCTTGGCCAGCCGGGTGCGCGGTATTGATGTTTTCTTCCTCTTCGAATGAGACCGTGTCTGCTTCGCCTACAATCTCGCTATCTCCCTCTGTTTCACCTATGATTTCGTCATCGCTCAAGTCCGGGGCTCTAGTCGACGATGCTGTATCCAGAGCATCCTCTTCGACATTGCTGTCATCACTGTCATGTTTATCAGCCAAACTGGTTTCCTTACTCAACTTGAAGATATGAATCGTCTTACTTGAGCATGTCAATGCCAAAAATTGATTGTCCGAACTAAAACACATGGAGTGTATCCTAGTTGGGTATGTGCCTCTTCTGAACTGATACAGCTTTACACCAGTCTCGACACTGAACACTCTTATTATGGTTCCTTTTTCTGATGCTGTTGCTAATAATAATCCATCAAAACTCAACGCCAGTGCTGCAATTTCTCCCTTATGTGCTTCGATTACCATGGTTGGTTGCAAGGTTTTCATATTGAAAAGTATCACATCACCATTTTTCATATTATTACTGTGATTCCCGTTATCCTTCTTACTTGAATCTGTCGAAAGTGTATTGCCCCCAGGGTTTATAGGCTGCTGAGAATCTGCGAAACGGTCAGATTCTAATCTAGGGGTGTTCTCGCCATGCTTGACGTCTGATACGTTACCTCCGGTGCTAACATTTATATTGTTGGTAGTTACATGATTCTTTATTTCTGAATTTATGACTTTTGGAGGCGAGGGGTAAACCAAGTAACAATTCTCTATCGAAGGTGACATTGCCACAATTCCTTGAGAATTGCAATTTGTCTCTATGGTATGAAGAAGTCTCATATTGCTAATGTCATATATATAGATTTGCTCCTGTAGCAGCACCACAAGTCGGGATTTGTTCATCTTGACAGATAAAATTGATGTTGGAAAAGTAACTTCGCAGATGACAGAGTGTTTCTTTGTATTTATTATCCTCAGTCTTCTGGGAGACATGGCAGGCTGATCACCAATACCAACGACAGAGAGTAGAGAGGTAGAGAAAAGCATTTCAACTATCGCGTACCCACCAGAATCCTCAGAATAAAACTTACCGAATGGATCACAATTAAAAATTTTGAACCCTTGAGAGGTTCCCAGCGAGATGCATGTCCCCGTCTGGTTGAAATTGATGAAATTCACCACAGGCAGTGATTCAGGCATATCCGAAAGAGATACTAAACTGAAATCAATAAGGTTGAAACCTCCTTGACTCTTGCACGTTTTAATTAGCTCTTCACCAATAAAACATTACTGTGTTGGTTGTTTTCGATGGGATCCTTGTCCGCCCGCATCATGGTAATTTTTGAAATTCAGTGACACAGACAAATAAAAGGTTGAGGTGTTGAGCCTTCAAGGGCGCCTCTCTGCTGTACAATTTTGTTGAAAGTATCGAAACAGTGGTTCCTTTTTGGAATTGTTGAAGCTGGTCATATCAGACATTGCAGGAACGCTTGGTGATTGCTTAATTATAGAGATATATAATCCCCGTTCCTCCTGTAAAGTGAAACGAAGCTTGAATCAAATGGAACTCATCTAGAGCAGTATCGCCAATATTTATACCTGGTGAAACACACATATTGGATCATCAAACGCTGCTGTCAGTGAAGATTTTTCGCTCTTATAGTCATCATTCAACCTATGATCACACCATTTCTTCGATCCCATAGAATGTACTGTGCTACCTGGATATTAGTGATTCGCCATAGATTCCTTCGTGGCAAGATGCCTGATTTGTAATCGTCTCGCAATGAGTTATCAACCGATATATTCTCACTCTTTCATATTGATCGATACTATGTTAAGACTCAATCTTACCTCGAGACCATTATCATCTACTGTTCGATCTGAGAAGATACTCTTTTGGACTTTTGTATTATATTCACTTTGATAAACTCAGCCTTAATAGCCATCTTCACTTCAATAATCCTCACTTCTTTAGCATCATTTACTTTATTCTATCGCATAGACCTTATCTATATAGACGATATATGAAGAGATTAGTATATACTTCCATGACGAGTCGTCCCAGTGGCCGAGTGGTTAAGGCGATGCCCTGCTATTGCAATAAGCTGATAGCAACTAGGCATTGGGTTTTACCTGCGCAGGTTCGAATCCTGTCTGTGACGCCATTTTTTGTTTTTCATATCGAATCTCATGAAAATGAAATTTAAAAGTTAAACTTTATGCATTAAATCTTGATTTTTTCCATTAGAATTATTATGAAAGTGTACATATCCCTGCGTGTGCTCTTCTAAATTCTCAGGGCCTCAGGAATTTTCCTGGTACCAAGGATCAGGAACCATCAAAATGTATCTATCCATGGCCTCTCTGAATCTTGTCTTGTATTGTTTTGGAGTTATCACAGTTGGCTTTTTAGTGCTACTCCCTCCAACCAGGCCTTTTTCTTTGACCCAATTTTCCAATTTTTTATCCCATGTAAAAGTTCTGATAAAATCAATGATACCGACCGTCAATGTATGACCTTCGTTATCAATACCTACCATAAGTGAGTAATCCATAACGTTCATCTTTGCCAAAAATAAGGTGTCGTTCCACAAGGATGCTTTCAATAATTTTTTGTCATATTCTCTTACATGAATGGGTGATTCATAAATATACTCAATCATATTTTCGTCTAATAGCACTTCATTTTCCTTGCCTGTCTGCTCTACGTGTCTGTTTCGCATAGATCCTTTTAAATCGAAAATTCTGGTAGTTTTTCTTTCGTAGAATAGATTCTCCATAATGATAACGTCCATTTTATAACTCTTGGACCCTGATATAGAACTTTTTACCTGAATTTGGTAAAATCCAAATACTTTTGCTAGAGCGGTTGGTAAATCATGAAACATTGCCTGTGCTGTATATTCAAAATAGCTGGGGGTGAATTTAATGAAAGCGTCTAACTCCGCATGTGACAATTGTTTAATGACAAATCTATCATCCAATGTCTTCAGAAATCCGCTCCCACTTTTACCACCGCTAGAGTCCCACTTGACACACCTTGATAAACTTTGAATAAATTTGTCGTTGCACCCGCATATTCTTCTAAAAGCATCAAAGTGCTCCGCAAAGAATATTTTACATGACATAACGGTAAGGCCATCTTCAAATTGGTACCTGAGGTGAACCCCGGTAGAATTGGTCATAACTGCCTCCAAATTACTTGCAGGATCGACAAAAGCTTTCCCTGACGGTGAAATATTAGGTGGTTCTTTACTAAAGGAAGGTCCCGATATTTTTTCGTTCGTAGAATCTATGGATTTTTTTTCAGATCCTGAAAAATCGGATATTTGTGTAGTCGAAGTGGCGAGAGGATCGAAGTTTGTAGTTCCTGATTGTTCTTGTCGATCCAGTTTAGACATTTTCTGTTTATAATCGGAGGTGCTTAAACAAAATGCGATCAAAGAACTTGGCTCGTCTTCTCGGATTATTACGTCACTATCCACAAATATATGTTCAGCTGGTGAAGTTGGATAATCCAAGGGCTTCCAAAGAGAGGCAGATCTATCAGCCCAGAAGTTCGTTAGTGCTTTAATTAGCAAAGATTTTTCTGGTTGTACACTAGAGCTATCCTTGCTTGCATTTGTAGTAGTCATGACGGGTGGCAAAGGCTCGCTGATAGTTTTGTCCTTTGCCTCATTAGAAACAACGATACTCGGGACACCCACTCCAGTTTCAATTACCTTGTGATCTCGGTTTATAACTTCATCGCCCCACTTGTTAATTGACGTTTCAAGCTCGTTTTTCAGGTTTGTATCAACATCGTGATCGTTTGAAGCCAACGCTTTCCTTTTGCCCGTAGTTCCCAGTTTCAAATTAGGCGTAGAAGTCATATCTACGTCGTGTAGAGGTTCATCCACAGCATCTTTTACATTTTTGTAGATCTCTACAATTGGGGTGGATGTATGTACTCTTAAAGCCTGGTATTTGTTTCTATTTAGCTGAACCCTTTCTTTCTCTCTTTGAAGCTCGAACTCTTTTGACAACGCATCAAAATGCATTTGGTCAAAGAAATTAGCGAGCTGACCAACTTTGGTGCTAGCATTGCCGCTTTTTCCATTTGAAGATGGATTGCTGGCACAACTAACAGCGCTTGACTTTTGTATATCTGAGAAAACACCCTTATCAAATGACTTGTTAAAAGAAGAAGACGTTCTGTTAAAACCTGGACGCGCAGCACCGTTGCGTGAAATGATATGACTCGAGTTTACGATCCCCTGTGCTGTTTCATTGGATTCGAAATCCTCGTCGAAGGTATTAGTTACTGTCTCCGCATTTTTATCATCATGTAGAGTCTTCAGTGAATTTTTGATTACCTCTGGTGCCACTTCTTTTTCTAAAACATATTCATCATCATCTTCTATG
This sequence comes from Zygotorulaspora florentina, assembly GCA_003671575.3. Classification (NCBI taxonomy): domain Eukaryota; kingdom Fungi; phylum Ascomycota; class Saccharomycetes; order Saccharomycetales; family Saccharomycetaceae; genus Zygotorulaspora; species Zygotorulaspora florentina. The sequence continues at coordinate 906,308 of PPJY03000001.1, read as the reverse complement.
AGTTTCTTGATCGTTTGATTTTTTTTAGGACCCTCCTCATCCACTATCTCTTGCTCTTTACTGAAATCAGAAAATAACTTTTTCAATTGATGAGAGGTAATTCTAGTAATATCGTTTTCCGAGGGTAGGAAATTTTTTCCAAAATCAGTAAAATCTGCATCCCAATTGACTGCTCTATCATGAAGAGCTTTGATGACAACATTCAGATGTATGTGTTCGTCACCAGGATCATTTCTGTAAAGCTTATCTAAATCTTGGAGAATTGCGTCTTTCTCATCGTTCAATCGATTTTTCAACTCATCAATCCTATCTTGTCCTGCAACTAAATTATCACCAGACATACTATCCAATTTCACACGGCTAAGACGATTAGAAACGCTATCATAAAAAAGATTTATTTTGTCTAGAATTTGATAATAAAGCTCAACTTTCATCTTTATGTCTTTATAAGGAGTCCATGCTATTTTACGTGGGGGAGTCACCAATTCATGAACCTCAAGTTCCGAGTACTCCATTCTTGCGACTATGTCATTTAAAGCAAAATATTGAACATGGTCTTTGGTAAAATCGTGGGGGCATTGCCCAATGCCGGAGACACTCTCCTTTTTACTCCAAAACATTACCTCCAGATATTTTCCAAAAGAAAAGTTCCATGTTTTCTCACTCATTTGCAAAATCGGGGATGAAGTACCACACTTTTTGCAATAGCTCCATGTGAGGATAATATCTTTCAACTTGGGTAGCCGCGTTTGAAATTTTTCTATCAACACAAATACCTTACCAGATCCATGAACATAGCTTCTATAATGGTCTCTTAACAGGCCACCACAACCCTGGCGACAGGGAAACGACGCAGTGGCTACAAGATTTTCAATAAATTGTCCAATAGAAATGTCACTCTCCCAAAAATAATCGATCGTTACTAGCTGTGGACCAACGCAAGGCGTGGCAGTTTTGGTGGAAACCATCGAATAAAGAACGTTTATACACTGATGGGAACCAGTTCCTAACATATTATGAGATTGAGCATACGAAACCTCCCATTGACGGCTCCTTTTTTGAAATTGTAACTCTAGGTTTTGCAGTTCTTTCTCATGAACAAACTTAATTAAGTATTTGAAGTCTTTTCGAGTTAAAGAGGACGCTAAAGCTAATGACTCGAAACCGAATACTTTTGCTGTCTTCTCGTTTAGTTGCACGTTATCTGCTAGGTCCAATTTTTCATTTTCTCTTCTTTTTTCTTGTAGTTCGGATCCTAATTCTCTGGCTCGTTTCAAAAGAAAGGGAATAGGGAATTCAACAGTTGGAGATATCGTCAGTATTCTTTTATTGAACTTTTCCAAAAAGTCAGCGAAATATCCAACAACCTTTTCAGTCTTTTTGCGTTCTTGCTCCTTCAAATAATAGGCAGGTGAAATTTGCAAAAAGTTATCTTTAAATAGAGAACTTTCCAATTTCAGAGAAAATAAGACGTAAACCATAAATTCTGATACATCTTTCAACTTCCTTAAGTTTTCTGGTGTATCTCCTCGCAATAATATTGTACCGCCTACAGATGTCTTACAGCCTCGTAAAAAAGTGTAGGTTTTACAAATATTGCCAAACACGAACGATTTCACCTCAAACAACTCGCATTCTCCCATTTTGATATTTGCCGCAAGTTTATCGACAGATATAGCAATATCGGCTTCCGTCAATTTAGCTATTCGCTCGATAACCTGAGGTTTTACATTGAACTGAACAACGACACCAGCTTTGTTTAATAGTTCCAAGGCATAACCACTAACATTGGCCCCTACAAAAAGAATGCTCGGATTCAGAGAAGTCAGCCGAGATACCAATTTATCGAGATACTCTCTTTCTTGTGCAAATACGGTTTCAATGCTTAAAAAATGGTTTTCGTTCCTTTGATACTCTAATGGGAACATTATAAGTAGAATATGGGGATTTTTCACGGTTCTAGGCATGTTTTTGCAAGGCGTGTCTTTGGAGAACACCACGCCATTGATGTATTCTGAGAATTCCAATCTTCCACCGCTGATTCTTTTAATTTTAATATAGTTTTGCCTGAAATCTAAAGTGTTGGAGGCCTTCACATTCAAAGATATATTTTGAATCTTCCTCAAAAATTCGCGAAGTATTTTGGCCCATTCTTGCGTTCTTACAATATTTTGGTCACCCAAAACCTGTTGCAGTAAAGCTTCTAAATGCAAACCTGCCACCTCACTCAATTCATTTTTGTTTTCAATGGAGGTTAAATAGCCTGAAATACTTGAGACTCTCCTCCATTGTCCACTATTCCCTCCTTTGTTCTTCGATTTTGGCGCCAAAGATGTAGTGTTCGAAGACGGAGCAAAGTCTTTATCTTCGTTTACTATAGATATCAGATTGGGGGTACTATTAGCCAAAGAAGTCAGCCCTTTATAGAGGGAATCGGAATTCATCAGGTTAGGCTTACTTTTGCTCTTCCTCCTGAATCTCATTCTTTGTAAAGAGGCCTCGGCTCTCTGTGTCGACTTGGTAGATGTCCTCATAGATCGAATTGGATTTATTGAGTGTATATTATCATTTAGTGAAGAGTAAATTGACATAGATGCTTCATCCTCGGATGTTTCAACATCGGGGGATGAAATGCGATTCTTGTATCCTTCAAATGGCTGTGGAGGCTCTGGAGTTGCCGTATGTTCTCTTTTGTCAGATCCCATGGACCCACGACGAGATTTTATGTAGTTGAACTCGAACTTGTAGTTTTTGCTACCTGCATTTCCAATGATGCTATCAGCATTCCCCGTCATTGTCTTCTCTATCGGTGGCCTGTAATTTGCACCGTAATTAAAAAGAGATTTTCGTAAAGATTGCTTTCCCGATTTGTGCCCCATCTTACTGTAGCCTGGCGGCTGCAAAGAATACTGTTGATTATATGGAGTTATCATGTGCACGTCTTTTATGGTGAACCTATCTTTAGTTCCATAGCCATTATTCATATTGCCTTCGTTATGCCAACTTTCTGTGCGGTTTTGCGTGGAAGGAAATGAAATTTCTAATGATTCTCCTTGCCTTGTTGCAGGAATTGCCATCTTTGGTGGTGGTGGTGGTGTCGAAATAAATAGTTTTGAATCCTCTGCATTTGTCAGGATACTTTGAGAGTCCTCGTTGTTTTGTAGAATGATGTCTTGCTGGCGAGGAAACTCAGTATGACCTACATTAGAAGAACAATCATGATCATTTGCCTGCATATGTTCATTAGTATTTTCCTGACTAGAAAATATTAGCCTATCACCATAATTATTATGGCTGATTTGATCGGTACATGATTCATCATCGCTCGAGTCGTCGTAGTTATCCGCATGTTGATAGCAGTTAGAGCAGACTCTCATTCTTCCGTCATATCCAAATCCTTCTCCGGATATGATCAACGTACAACTGCTACAAAATATTTGCCCACATATCCGACAATGATGTCTTCTTCTAAACGTGTTGAACTTTTTTCCACATGCAAAACATTCCTTAGCACTATCATCCTTCATCCAATATTCTTTTGATATGATCCCTTTAGTGGTTTGTCTGTTCTTATTTTCATTGTTATAAAACCCAAACAAGAAACTTCTTGAAAGCGACGCCGTCATGGAAGAAGATCCACTCTTCGTTGAAAAAACATCTTCGTTGTCCCAATGATTATATTTATTATTATTATTTGGATTTCTAATAGGTATGGCAGTGACCGTAGATTTTGACTCATATATACTAGAACGTTTAAAGTTGGCATCATTGTTAATTGAAAAGGTCAAAGATCTCGTATGACAGTTCGGTGGTCGCACGTTTTTATATATCGGAGATTTGTTTATATCATATTTTTCGCCTGTCAAGGTTTCGTCTCCTTTCAGCTCCTGAGAACCGACCTTGGATTCTGAAGAATAGACACTAGCAGTACGATCTGTTTCGCCATTTTCGATAGCTTGCTTAGCATCTTCGTCCTCAATGGATAAACTCGAAGAGTCGAGGTTCATATTGGTTGGTACTGAAATGTTACTCAATACTGGATTGGTATCTAAATCAGTTGTGGTCTTTGGTTTCAATGCTTCTGACGCAAGGAACTCGTGTTTGTCATTATTTTTAAGATTTGTAACCCTATTCTTGTGAGATATAAGTTTTGTATCTTGAGAATTCTTACTCATAACTTTCTTCTGGCATGCAGAATGATCCCTTCAGTAGATTTTATTTTGTGCAAAAGGATGCTCCTCCTGTGTTTTCAGTGGGATATATGCCTATTCCACCGATGGATCTTTATTGATTTGATAAATACTGAGCCCGAGATCACGTGTGACAAATATTAAAATATTAAAAGGACCTTATAGTATGATATAGCGTGTTACAGCTACAAAGCTGGGATGAAAATATCCTTAAGCGCCTGCTTTCACTCATTTTGTTCAAGGCCATATTTCGGTCAAGAGGGTGCTTGACGAGGATTCTTGCGTACAACTTTATCGCAGTATTTTTGATAACCCATCAAGATGATATGGTCCTTGTATGTACTATTTGCAACCGCGGTTGCTCAATTGGTCTTTCATGATGAGTTCCATAGAAAAAATATGCCAAAGATGTTATCCCTGACCGCTAACGGCAACCAAAATGTATTGCTGCCCTTTAACACAACAAGAATACCTGGAAGTTCAGAGTCGCATAAAGTACAAGACTTCATTATCAACTATTTTAGAGAATTAAATCATCAATGGGATTTAGAGCAAGATTCTTTCGAAGAGAATAGCCACAATTTTACAAATCTCGTGTTCAGTAACGGTGACGCTGAAACGTACGTCGTTTTCGCAGCCCATTATGATTCGAAGATTGAACCTGAAGGCTTTATTGGTGCTATGGATAGTGCGGTTTCCTGCGGAATTCTGATGTACATGGCTGGTTTCATTGATCAACTATGCAGTACAGATAATTCTCTTATTTATCGAGCCCTCCTCGAGAACTGTGTTGGAATCAAATTTGTATTCTTTGACGGTGAGGAAGCGCTTGACCAATGGGGTCCAGATGATTCCATTTATGGTGCGAAGAATCTAGCCTCGAGATGGGCTCGAGAAAGCATCTTAGATCGCATCGATCTTTTGGTTCTCCTGGATCTGATTGGTAGTGATGAACATTTGCCTATACCCAGTTATTTTGCAGGATCACACCTTTACTACGAGATATTGAACCAGTTAGAGGATGCTTATTTATCTACGAGGCCCAATGAAAGTAAATCTTTGGATCCATCAAATCACAAATTTTTAGATTATAGGAAGTTGGTCATTGAGGATGACCATATGCCATTTTACAACGCTGGGATCGATGTACTGCACCTAATACCATTTCCTTTCCCTAAAACGTGGCATACAATCGATGACAACTTTCAACATTTAAGCCAAGAAGAGATATATAAGTGGGCAACTCTATTAAGCGATTTCTTGATTGATGTTGTCCAAATGTATAATTAGGCATGTGTTTTAAGGACGATTTTTTCGAAGTATTTATGCAGAAAAACGTAAAGTAGATTTCAAGTAAAATTCATGAAATTCCAGCTCAAAATAAATAAGCACCATGCTAGTTAATAGTTTGGTTGATCAGTATCTGAGTACACATGATTCTGATTTGAAGTACATGACATTACGGCAGGAATTTAGAGTTCAAACTGTCGAAGATTTGCAATTATTAATTGATAAAGTGTTACTACCTGTTTTACTTGGAGAGTGTAATAGTGAAATTGTTAACCTAGTCTCGTTCCAAGTTTTTCCAGATGCTGTTTTAAAACTGATTTCAAGTGGTGAATTGGTGAATAGGCGGAACCAACCTGCATGGTTTGATAACAGTATCGTATTACCCTTGATCGAAAAGAATGCCAATAATCGGGCCAACTTTCTGAAGCAAACCCTCAGAAATATTTTAAAGAAAATCATTCTAAACCTTAACCCAGCTTTCCTACCGACTGGCCGTGACGAATCCTCCATCAAGACCTTGCTAAACCATATGACAAAGATAAAGAGTTCAAATGATATTGGTGCTAACTACGTTATTGATTGGGAAATTCTGGATCTCATGATCCAGCTATACTACTATGGTGACTTCAAAATGTCCAATGAGGTCTTGAAGAGTGTTTTGATTTTATGCCCCAACGAGGGAGATCTTATCGAAACAATGAAAACTGTTTTGACCAAAAGTATTGAAGTCACAAGTCGTAAAGTACTGTGCGATTCAGAAATAAAGCAACTTATAGGTAATCCTGGTGTACTGGAAGTTATCTCTGATGTTTGGTATCAGCTTCAATACGTTGTTACTAGCATATTTACAGAAGATTTACTGCCTTTTTTTCAGGCTTTGAATAAACACGACGATGTTCTGCTCAAAGTCCTACGGTCTATATACAACTTGCACCCCTTTTATTCATTGAAAAGGATGTCCAGTGGCTCTACCTACTTAGACAGCAATATAATAACAAAATTGCAAAAATTACTTCTCGATCTCAAAACTGAGTGTGAACTAGAACCCGTGAATAACGCGTTAACGGCCTCTCCGGATGTGCTAGAGGCGGAAACCGATGCAGATCCAGGCCAGCAAGCGTATTTAGAAGAGCTCAGGGACGACGACGAAAGCTTTGAACTTGAAGAAGACAACTACTTAGAGCTTGAGGAAGACAGCATCGATGACAAGATATTCAACTTATGCGATATGATCTTAAAGAAGACTGAGTCTAATCCAGCTGCTCCAAAATCAGACGCTCTGGAACTACACACTGCGGAAGAGGATTTAAAAGCAATTCAACTGCACGGGCATACAACTCAGGCGGAAACTGGGGCATTCGAATCAGTCAAAAGCGTGCTAGCCTCATCGACATCACTTTCGTCTTTGCAACTGGCAGTCGAGGTTCTAGATCAAATCATGTTCAACTCTCCAAACTTCAATTTCTCTGAGACGTGCATATTGCTGATACCTCACATGAAACAAAACAAGAGCTTCATTAATACCATCAAGGTCGGGAATATGACCCAGACAATAGACGAGGGCCTGACGCTCAGAACGATGGTATACTCTACTTTGTTGCAGATCGTCACACACAAAGAATCAAGCAAGCCGCTCGATTACTATGGCGTATGCTCGCTGCTCAAGGAGACGGCCTTTCGTGGCATTAAAGACCCTGATCATACTATCAACGTCTTGTCCCTCAAGATCATGCAGAGTCTACTGGAAGAGAACTATAACACCATCCGCGGGGTGGATTCTCAATGGTACAACGATGTTGTGCACCAGAAAGCTGTCGAGAACATTAAGAAAAGCTATCAAAGGCTACAGGTTTTGGAAACGACAACAGATACCTCATCTGCAGGGACTGTGCTTCACCAATTTGAGTCGTTGCTCATCGAGTGTTACCCAGCCATGCAGTAGAGTTGGACTGGGGTGTGGGAGAAATCGCAAGGGGCCTCCCCGGTCTCTCAGGGTAACCGAGCGGCAATAATAAGGAATATCAAGGATGTAAAGGGTATATATAACCCAGGGAAAAATCAATCACCTCCCTTCAGCTTGACTTTCCTGAGCAAGAAGTGACAATATCAACAAGATATTTGTTTCAAGTTTTCGGAGTGTTTGTGTATGCAAGATGGCAGGGTCAAAATTGAATGTTGTTGGAAGTGAATCGTCCTACTCCCAATCTCAAGACTTTCTCAATATCGACGAACCGCCTGCTGCTAAAGAAACTCCCGATGTCTCTGAATATGATCTCTCTGTGAGCAGGCCATCGGGTATTCCTGGAAGCAGTTATAACAACTACAACTACAACTACACAGGCGGGACGCGTTATGGGAGTGGTTTCACTGCGGGGTCCTCGCTGCTGTCCCATGGTGGACCACGTCGCCGCTCAACAAATTACATGGACGCATTAAATCAAAAGTTAGGAGAGCGTGCAAAAGCTGCTAAGGATGAACTCCCAGATTTTGCAAGAAGGAAGAGTACATCCCCGGGCATGGATTTCCAGGATACAAGGCATGATGTGGAAATTAAGAGTGTAAAGGGTGAGATTGATAAAAATAGCGATGCCTCCATGGGCGACAGTCTACAAGAAAAAAAAAAGACTGCCCCTCCGCTTTTTAAAGATTCGTATATGCGGGAAGATGGCACAAAGCCTTGCAGTGTGAATTCGACGAATGCAGATTATTACCGTTCTTCGTTCTCGTCGAAGGGAAATGAAGTGCCTGGGCTCGAGCGCAGGAAATCGTCCTTTGCTTATGAAGATTACAAGAAGGGCGTTTATGATAAGATGAATATGTTCAATAGGAACTAAAATATCTAGTGTATTTCGAGAAAGAAATTCCATTTTGTATATGGCTTGTTTTTATATATTAAATTTTATATGGTTTTTCTCGTGATACTGAAAATTTTGGATTAATCCTCAAGCCTCTTAAAATTTCAATAAAGAGTGCAAGAAAGAAGGCCAGGACCTATGCTTAAAATTTGTACATCCCCATTGATTCGATGCATTCAGAAGAGCCAAATCAGAAGCTATAAAGGGTTTCCTTATGGGTTACTCTCTAATGGGGCAAGACGGTTTTATGCCAAGAGGTCGCCAAACAAGCAACTGAAAAATTCAAAGCTCGTTCCATTTGCGATCCCGAACTATATTTCTGTGAGCAAGTTAGCCAACTTGCTCAACTGCAGAATGGAAGCTCTGGTACGTGACTTGACTAGATTGGGGTTCGCTAACATTACACAAGGTTATATTTTATCAAGAGAGTATGTTGAATTAATTTTGCAGGAATACAACTATCAACTACCGAATTCTACAGGCGTTGTAACACTTCAAAACGTTTATGACGAATTAAAGTCTCCCGTTAATCCCAAATTACTGCTGAGGAAGCCTCCCGTGGTTACTATTATGGGCCATGTCGATCATGGTAAGACTACTATCATTGACTTCTTGAGAAAATCATCAGTAGTTGCGCAAGAGCATGGTGGCATTACGCAACACATCGGTGCTTTTCAAGTTATAACTCCGATCTCAAAAAGAAAGATTACCTTTCTAGATACACCAGGCCATCCTGTCTTCTTGAAAATGAGAGAAAGAGGGGCCAATATTACGGATATTATTGTTCTTGTTGTATCAATAGAGGACTCCATTATGCCGCAGACTATTGAAGCTATAAAGCACGCTAAAAACTCAGGAAACGAATTGATTATTGCCATTACTAAAATCGACAAAATTTCACAACCCAAAGAAAGAGAAAAAGCGATAGAAAAGATCACCAATGATCTGATAGCACAAGATATAGCAGTGGAAAAAATAGGTGGAGATGTTCAAGTCATACCAATCAGTGCGCATACTGGTGAAAATATGGATCTTTTGGAGGAATCAATTGTTCTATTAAGCGACGTTATGGATATTAAGGCAGAGAGTTCTATAAAAACAGCCGCTGAAGGAGTCGTTTTAGAAAGTGAAGTGAAAAAATCTGTTGGTAATGTTGCAACAGTACTAGTCAAAAAAGGTATCTTACAAAAAGGTAAGATATTAGTTTGTGGAAGCACCTATTGTAAAATAAAAAGCATAATCGATGGAGGTAATAAGCAAATTAACAAAGCAACTCCTGCTGATGCAGTTGAAATTTTAGGGTGGAAAAATATACCTGAGGCTGGGGATCAGGTAATTGAAGCCAAAAATGAGACCACGGCAAAGAAGCTCATCTCAAAGCGCCTTGCACTATTGGAAGTGAAGAAAGAAGGTGCAACAGTCGAAAGATTGAATGAGCAAACCACCCAGCTGGCGTTGCAAAGGTTCAACAGTGAAAGTGGAATTAATTTCGAGGACGGGGAAGAAGAAGAATTGCTGAAAGAAAAGGGCCCAAAGAAAATCAATTTTATAATCAAAGCAGATGTTTCTGGTTCTGCTGAGGCTATTAACGAGAGTATTTCTAGTCTCGGAAATGAAGAAGTTCAATGCAATATTATTTCTTCTTCCGTTGGCACGCCTAATGAGAATGATATTAAGATGGCGGGTATCACAGAAAGTGTTATCCTTTGTTTCAATCTCGGCAATCTACCGAGTGAGGTGATAAATAACAAAGAGCATGTTGATGTTCGACAATACAATGTTGTTTATAAACTTATCGAAGATGTTACGGATATTTTGACGGGTAATTTGAGACCAATCTACGAAATAAAGCAAAAGGCAACTGTCGATGTCCGTGAGATATTTGAGTTCCAAATGAAGAAGAAAACCATAAAAATTGCTGGGTGCAGGGTAGGTAATGGACAAATTCATAGAAACTCGCTAGTTCAAATTCTACGTGGACCCGAAAAGAAGGTGATATATGACGGGCCCTTAGCTACACTGAAGCAAGGCAAAGAGGATGCTTCAGAGGTATCAAAGGGAAATGATTGCGGAATAACTTTCGAGAAGAACTTTGAAGAATTTGAGGCTGGCGATAAAATTATAGTTTATGAGAAAGTTAAAGTTCCAAGATTCTTGTGAATAAATATTCGAAGTCAAACTTGTATATAAATATTTAATGACAACAGGGAGTATAAAGTTCGAGTTACGTACCCTTATTAACAGATATGCCCTGCTGATAACTGAGGGTCTTCTTATAGAAGCCTCGTATTCAACCTCAGGCTTCCCATTGGACTTTGACGAACTCTTCGACGTATCCTACGTCGTTGTGGTCAAACTTAGGAACATAATTTTCAATATCCGTATATACCAGTATCGTCCCCCATTCCATTCCCTCTTCTAAAGTGGTGCGCTCCTCGAGGTCTAGGATCATCTTCGGCATTAGTTGCAGTTCGAAAACTCTTTTAGAGGATGGATTATATCCCGGATTTGGTACAGTGCTCTCAAAATCTGGCTTACATTTTGCATACAATAATGGTCGGCTGCCAATATCATAACGTAATACTTGCAATGGATTGTAAGCAACCACTTCCTGAAATTTCTGGAAAACCTCATCATCAAGGAACTTTGACAATTTTTCAGTTCTCGGGTCCAATTTGATAGGATCTTTATCAAAATCGGCTTCTATTTCATCATTTAAATCCAAAGATGCATCGTCGATTTTCAAATTTTTGGGTAGTTTCAAATGATCTGGTTTTTTATTTCTGAATGACTCCTCTTCAACATAGAGTAAGTAGTTTTTGAATCCCTTTTGACTGTCGAACGGCTTATCTTTTTGAGCGTCATGTAACTTCCTAATCGTCTTTGCTGAATCTTTCGCTGAAGTTTTTTGATTTGTAAATTGGCTTTGACTATTTTCCATGTCGCTATTGGTACTTTGGAAAGGATTCGAACCAAAGGGATTAGATGAATTCTCTTTGCAAAAATCAAAAGGGTTTTGTTGGAGTTTATTTTCCACGGCGAGAGACTCAAGTTCTTTAGTTAGCTCTCCATGAGTATTTGATTTACCAATTTTATTTCTTCTAATACCTCTTATGCAACGGACTGATCTCGCCTTTCTCTGGCATTTGATGCACATGAATACGTATATCACTCTGTCGTTCTCTGGCGTGACATACTTCATGTTACTAACGCCTTTTCTTCGTTGGATGTCTTCCATTTGTTCATAATCTAGTGGAGAAAACGCCTGTAAAAGCAGCCTCATACTGTCTCTTGATTTACAGGCGCCGCATATAAGCATGTCTTCTGGTGGCACAGAATCCTTGTGCAACCATTTTGGTTCTCCACCAATAAAAGAATCCTCAATGGAGAGCTCTTCATTTTCTTTTAATGGAGCATCCACCAAACCGAGAAAGACGGAAGACGCATCATTGTCAATAGCGCCCTCGGAATCGGACATTGCAACGGGTTTCAGGTGTTTTTAAAGACTTGAACGCGAATTTAGATGGACGAAGAAGTAAATAGAGTTCCCACCGGTTTAGTATCGTGATTTCTCTTTTAATGAGATGAGATGATATTCAGATTTTCTTTCAAAAAAATTGTGTACTACTTGGCAAAATCGTGCTAGCAAACGTAGTAAGTTGCACGTGATCTTGATTTTTCATTTGTACTGCCTTAAAGCTATGGAGGCAGGCGGCTAACGACAAGAAACCACTCTCTTTAGCACATATTCCTTATTGAAAATATAAATAAAATGTTCGAGTAATATTTGTGACCTTAAGCTGCCAGTTTGATTCAAACAAGTAAGATCAGAACAGGGTCATTATCGTTGGAAAAGGACTTACTACAGGAGTAAAGATGGTGTGAAAGATCAAGATAATCAAGGTGAAAACAGTTTAGATTAAAACAAGGTACTCCCAAATTCCATTGTAGACGGCAATGTACACAAGGTAAGATCGAGCCCTACCAGAATATCTAATGGTAGGAAAGGGTGAGAATATATTTTTTGATATCACATTGTTAAAGGGTTACAAATCAGGTATTTGGTCACAAAAGGAACTGCGTTCGCCCACTACTGGCCAAATAGCACTGTATATTCTATGGGATCAAAAATTCGTGTGATCATTGTTTGAATGATGGTCAAAGCAGTGGAAAATCTTCACTGGCAGTAGTGTTTGATTTTATGTGTGTATTCCACAAGGAAATTGAATTTTGGCGAAACTGTCATAGATGAACTCCTTTCGATTCAAGCTTGGTTTCACCTTACATGAATAGCGAGGATTTATAAATCTTTATGATTAAACAATTAGCAGGGATTCCTCCACTCTCTGCTTTCACCCGCTTCGACAGCTTCATTAGGAAAAAATCTCTAAACAATTTCAGCAAGAACCGCGCCAAAAACAGTGTATTGATTGATAATATCGTAGGAGATTATTATCATGTGATATCGATATTGCAACTGTAGCTACTAGCGAGCTACAAAGGCTGATAGCCACAAGAAACCATCATTGCTAATGTACATGGCTTATAAAAAGATATAGAATACTGAATTTTCAGGAGTTAATCAAGGAGCCTTAAGCAACAGTTTAAGCACGACCAGGGAAGATCGGCAGCGGATCATTACTATTGGATAAGGACTGAATACGTCTACAGCGTATTAACGCTTATCCTACTTATTAAAACTAGAGCTCAAACAATACAACAGCTCTGCGATAATTTCGGCATCTCATTGCTATGTTGTGAAAATAATATCTGAAGAATATATTAAATCCAAGCGCAAGTGGTTTAGTGGTAAAATCCAACGTTGCCATCGTTGGGCCCCCGGTTCGATTCCGGGCTTGCGCATTCTTTTTTGCTCGCTTAGCATTTTCAAAGCTCAGTTACTATCAGTAGCATGGTAAAACTAAGATGTTTCGCTATTGCCAGTTAAACACTTAAGTGGGCTAACTACGAACTTTTACCATTGATGAAAGCTTGAGTCCCCTTGCAATTGTATGATTATATTCTTTTGTTCTCTTTGCAATAATACCCGCGGCGCATGCTACAAAGGCATATTGAAAAATCTTCCGCTTCTCATCCCATGCTCTTTTAAACAAAAGACAACAAAAAAGAGTCGAATATACCTACATCAGCATAAACTAGACCTAATTTAGAGGCTATGTCAGCAAGTATAGGTTCTCAGGTCCGTCAAGCTGCATCTTCTGTGGATCCGATCGTGACCGACTATGCTGTTGGATACTTTAACCATCTATCAACTATTACCTATGATGCCGTCCAAAGTAAACTAGTAGATCTACCCTCGGAAGTGCAATTCGTTTCAGATCTTTTGAAAGACTCAGGTGCATCCGATGAAAAGATTGAGAAGCTTGCCCAGAGTATGTTGGACCAACTTTCCTTGCAGCTGAAAGAAAACCAATCCAAACTGGAAATCACAGGTGATACTGCCAAGAGATTATTAGACATCAATGTCCTGCAAAGTCATAACAGTAAAGCTAATCTGAATTCGTCCTTAGGTATGTTGGGTGTCGATAACGATATTGAGCATGCAGGCAGAAACATGGATACTAGAGTCGATTTGAAAAAACTGGCCAAGGCTGAACAAAAAATTGCTAAAAAGGTTGCAAAGAGAAACAATAAATTTGTTAAGTACGAAGCTTCTAAATTAATTGATGGGAAAAAAGAGGAAGATTACGATTCATTTTTCTTGAAGATCAACCCATTGGACTTCGGTTCCGCAGCAGGGAAATCGAAAGACATTCACATTGATACGTTTGATCTGTATGTTGGCGATGGTCAAAGAATTCTTTCAGATGCTCAATTGACTTTGGCATTTGGTCGTCGTTATGGTCTAGTGGGTCAGAATGGTATCGGTAAGTCCACGTTATTACGTGCGCTGGCTAGAAGAGAACTTAACGTCCCCAAACACATTTCTGTGCTTCATGTTGAGCAAGAATTAAGAGGTGATGAAACTTCAGCTTTGACAAGTGTATTAGATGCAGACGTTTGGAGAAAGCAATTATTGATGGAAGAAGCAAAGATAAATGAAAGACTGTCGGAAATAGAAAGACTAAGAACTGAATTTGAGGAGGAAAGTTTGGAAGTAAAAAAGTTAGATAATGAACGTGAAGATTTGGATAGCCATTTGGAGCAAATATCCGAGAAACTGGTGGATATGGAATCGGACAAAGCAGAAGCAAGAGCAGCTTCCATTTTATTTGGGCTGGGTTTCAGTGCTGAAGCTCAAAGCAAACCAACAAATTCGTTTTCAGGTGGCTGGAGAATGAGATTATCTTTAGCGAGAGCTCTGTTTTGTCAGCCAGACCTGCTGCTTCTGGATGAACCTTCCAATATGTTGGATGTTCCCTCTATTGCTTACCTTTCTGAATACTTGAAAACTTATCCTGCCACCGTTTTGGTTGTATCGCATGATCGAATCTTTTTGAATGAAGTCGCTACTGATATCATATATCAACATAATGAAAGATTAGATTACTACAGAGGCCAAGATTTTGACTCATTTTACGCAACTAAAGAGGAAAGAAGAAAGAATGCACAAAGAGAATATGATAATCAAATGGCATACAGAAAGCATATGCAAGAATTCATTGACAAGTACAGGTATAATGCCGCAAAGTCGCAAGAAGCACAATCAAGAATCAAAAAACTTGAAAAACTTCCTGTTTTGGAGCCACCAGAGGAGGATAAGAGCATTACTTTCAAATTTCCAGATTGTGAAAAGCTTTCGCCACCTATCATTCAACTTCAGGATGTTTCATTTGGTTACAGCGAGGATGATCTTCTTTTGAAAGAAGTTAATCTCGATATTCAAATGGACTCGAGAATAGCTCTGGTGGGTGCTAACGGTTGCGGTAAAACAACTTTGCTGAAGGTAATGATGGAGCAGCTGAGGCCATTACGAGGATATGTTTCTAGAAACTCGAGATTGCGCGTGGCATATTTCGCACAACATCACGTTGACGCCATGGATTTAAACCTATCTGCTGTTGATTGGATGTCTCAGACGTACCCAGGCAAGACAGATGAAGAATATAGACGTCACCTGGGCTCATTTGGTATCACTGGATCTCTCGGTTTACAGAAAATCCAACTGTTATCTGGTGGTCAAAAATCACGTGTTGCTTTTGCTGCGTTATGTTTGAGTAATCCACATATTTTGATTCTTGATGAGCCATCGAATCACTTGGATACTAATGGTATTGATGCACTTGTCGACGCATTGAAAAATTTCACAGGTGGTGTTCTCATGGTTTCTCATGATATCTCGGTTATTAGTAGCGTTTGCAATGAAATTTGGGTTTCAGAAGGCGGAACAGCGAAGAGATTTGAAGGTACGATATTCGATTATAGAGACTATATTCTCGCATCTGCAAATGATCGTGGTGTCGTGAAGAAACATTAGAGATGAAGAGTGAACCAGTTTGCAAAGGGTGTATTGAAAGTATATAAATGTATATACACTGAATATCTATTTTAGTAATAGTTCTGCTTTACGTTTGCTTGTGACAGGGTCTAGTACAGATTTTAGTTGCACCTCAACTTTGTCAAAAACATATATATCCCTCGCCTTCTTCGTCCCGGATTGGATGAATGACAGTTTATAATTAACCTCGTCAAAATTAACTGAATTGGTGTCTTGAGTCAAATTTTCCAATCTAATAAGACCCTCAACACCGAACTTGGGAACTAGAACTACAATACCGTTGTTAAGAACTTTAATAACGTAACCACTCTCAATTGTTTCATTATTTCTCATGACCTGTCCAACGTAGTATTCTATGCTAGCTCTACCAGCAAATTGGGCATTTCTGTGCCTTTTGTTTATATTTCTGCAGATCATATCCATCTTATTTTTGTCTCTATGAGACAAATCTAGGGGTTCATAACCAATAGCTGCAGCTAATTGTCTGTGAGCGACGACATCACAGAATCTTCTAATTGGTGATGTGAAATGAGTGTAAATATCGACTGCTAGACCGTAGTGGCGGAAGTCTGAGTAAGAATAGGCTCCAGAGTAGAAATATTGAGCGGCCATCATGCAACGTGTTGACATAATACGCACCAAAGTATTGAAATAAGGATCCTTTGGGTCAACACATCGGTCTAGAGAATCTGCCAGTGCTTTGGAAGATTCGATTGATATAGACATTCCCTTTCTAGTTTGCAGCATCTCGTTGAGCGTTTCAAAATTAGTAGTTGGGGGAGATGCGTGTCTTCTCAGCATGGCTGTTTGAGGAAATGCTTCAAATATTTTTCTGGCTACAGATATGTTAGCCAACAACATGAACTCCTCGACAAGCGAATTCGTGGCCAATAGCTTTTTGATTTCGACTTCATTAGGGTCCGAAGTTTCGCTGTCCATGTGCACTTTAACTTCGGGTGAAGCCAAGTTTAGTGCACCATTATCTAACCTTCTCTGTTTCAATTCGATCGATAATTGAAGTAGAGCTCTCATACCTTGCGTTAATTCGTCAGTCTTGTTTGGATCATCTATTCTAAGTTGCGCCTGCTCATACGAAAAAGCTTCTCTTGAACGAATGACAGATTTTGAGAAATCGACATTTACAATATTGGCTTTATCATCCAATTCCCAAATGACAGAGAATGCAAATCTATCAACGTAAGGCTTCAAAGAGCATAAGTCGGTACCTAACAACATGGGAAGCATGTCAATACGTTTGTCGACCAGATACACGGAAGTACCTCTGGATGCACCTTCGGCATCTAAAGCTGAACCAGCTTTTACAAAGTGAGTAACATCTGCAATATGAACGCCAACTTCCCAATTCCCATTTGGTAACTTTTTAGCATGTAAAGCATCGTCAATATCAACACATCCGGGAGGATCGATGCTGCATATCAATTTATCTCTAAGATCGCGACGCTTAGGCAATAATGGATCCTTCGCTATTACTTCTGGTAAGCTTAAGTCATCGGGGGCTTTCCAATCATGGCCTTCTGCTGGCAGACATTCTAGGACCTTCTTTGAAAACGGTCTGTACTCAACATCATGCTCCAGTAGCAGAGATTCGGTTTCTGCTTGCGCGGATTCAACCTCTCCTAGATCTCTAACAAAATGACCCAGTGGATATTTATGTGTTGTAGGCCAGGAATCAATTGATATGACGATCCTCTTAGATAAGAGCTCCGCAGCACGTCTTGTACGGATCCTAACTTTTGGGAGACACTTATCCATTAGAATCACGAACACATTCTGACTAGCGCCATTTTGCAAATCGACAGAATTTGGTGCTATTTGACCGACGTATTGTCTCCACGACCTCCTTGTAATAGAAACAACTCTTGCAGTTGGTTGAGTCTTGTTTGTTTTTTGGGCCAGAATTGCGTCCTGTGCTAATAATCTACGATTCTTGTCAGATATCAAGTTGAGGTCGCCGTCTTCTTGGATACCGTCACCTACTGCATCGCCATCAGCATCATCATTAACATCAAAATGTTCTGAGTCTAGAGCAATTGAAGATGGGGCCTTCCATTCACTCTTCGGTAGCAGCTCCACCACTACTTGATCGCCATTGAAGGCCCTGTTTAGGTTCTTTTGGCCTACAACTAGAACTGGTTTGGAAAATGTTGGCAAGGATATTGAACCTTCCAGAAAGTTGTACTCTGAAATTTGAATGTTTCCTTGGTATAAGACACCATTTTTCAGGCCACCCATGATTCTTGCTGTAGAGTAGAAATCTGGGAAGTTGAAATCTAATTTAGATTCTTTATCCTTCACGTTGTTCGCTGATGATTCAAAATTTGGAATTGAATCCTTGATATCGTCAGAATTGGGTAACAATTCGACATATTCGAATAGCGTTTTAGTTATGTATCCACCGTTTTCCCTCAAGGCTGCTTCTTTATTCAACCTATCATTTGTAACCAAAATGATATTAATATTGTATGGCTTTAAATGTTCCGCGTACCATTTACAGGTTTTCCTTATAGCACGATCATTTCTATCATTGATGGATTCGTTAGGCAATCTTTCCACAAACGTGCTTTCACTGAATTCATTATGATAGACTGCAAACCTTTTAATGTCATCACTATCGCGGCATAGAGTTCTCAATCTTGTGTATATAGGGTAGGATTGGTTTCTAACTTCATCCAGGACAGTCTGCGGAACAATGACATCGAAAAAACACTTTGAATTTTCCAGCAAATCTATAGCTTGTAGTACAATATTTGTATCCACTACGACATAGTTTTTACCGATGGATTCGCCCAACTCCTGCGGAGTTTCGGAAAGAATAAACTTTGGTAGCACATTCTTTGCATTTGGAACAAGAATATTTGGACAAATTTTGCAAGCTCGGGACAAACAGGGAATATCTCTCCTCAAATAGTGTTCTCTGACAATTTTCGAGGCACCTCCATTTCTGGATCTAACAAAAACTTTTTGCGTGACTGTAAGTCCTTCTGATAGCCTTTTTCTTCTTGGAGCAGCCACAATTTCTGCCATATTCTGCTAATTACCAGAAGCTAAAATTCGATATACCTTACTGATACTGCAATTACTTGAGATGAGACCAGTATTATATAAGTTTTTCAACTTCTTATATTCCATCGCTGAGGAAAATTATCACATAGTGTTCGTATAACGTTATTTTTCTTAAAGCAGGTATCAAGCACTTCGATCCATGTATGGAGGATAATGCACAGGTATTAAAAGGTCTGTTAATGGCGCATGTGTCTGTCGTTCTATCTTGGCTTAGATTGGCTAGCTTAGGTTCTTGAATATACGCGTAGTAGAGCTTGCATTTGTACAAGAAATAATATCTTCTGTACAGCGTGCTATACGTCTCAACATCTAGAGCCTACTAGAATCTCCATTGCGCCTTCCACGTCTTGTTCCAAAGTCAAACATGATCATCTGGACATTACTTGGGATTTCTTTTGTCTCCATCCAGATAATACTTAATGATTTTTCAGTCATAAACTAAGAACTAAGAAATAGGGCGAAGAGCATATTTAACAAGCCAGAAAGATGAAAAGAATTTCACCTATTACTTGGCCTTATTTTAGATGATATCTGAGTCGCATGCAGTTTTTTTATCGCTTCAATAGGATATTTCAAACAAATTTAAGCAACGAATTTCTTATGCCTTTCGAATTTATACTTTCTTGGACAACATTTAAAATTAATAAAATTTCAAATTCCTCTGGGAAATTAAAAGGTGCGACAAATCCTCCGACCATTGTTTTAAGAAGCTCAGAATAGGACTTTGCCACATAGTGGGAAGTAACTCAGCATTCAAAGATATCTAGTCCGCCTATTCTGAAGCCTTTAATCAGTAAAATGTAGTTGACTATAACTTCAAGTGCGCCAACGTGAAGTTTATCTCTTCAATTGATATTACCTGTATAGCTTCACAGGAATTGGGTTGGTGTCTGCAGTAGCACCATTACAAGATCTGCAGCACCTCGGCGGCTATCTCATGATGTCTTCTGACACGACTACACATGTGTCAGTCATTCAAATTGATATACTAGAAGGGTTTAGCAATGGCCACAAATGGCTTAAAGAGAACATGACCAATCCACTTTTCACATAGACCAAACAATACCAAAAAATCTAAATATTGATACAAATAAACTATCTACATATTGATACGAATCAACTATCAAAATACAATCACTCGTTTTCCTGGACTTGGTATTGAAAATTAGAAGTCGAGTCATTCATGCTAGCCACGGGCCCGCCAGTCCATCTTGATACTGCATCCAGTATTATTGAGTTTCTATTGTCGGGTAAAAAGCGCGGTAATTATGCAAGCACAACTTTAATTAACTATAAACACAGTATTAGCTCGCTTCAAATAAAGCTATATTCCAATCTGCGTGTTCGACCTTACCCAACTGATGGAAGGCTCCTAGGCGGCTCACTCAAATAATTTACTTATAACTCGTGGTTTTTAATCACAAAGAATCGCTCAACAGCTAAATTGAAAATGCAGTCTACGTCTCTGTAGAAAATCCATCTAATCTGGCCCAGGCGCAAAAGACCCGACCACCAGCCAATAAACCCTTACGCGAGTGATAATGTACCTGAAATTACACCTGTACCAGGTGAATGGCTCTTCACATCCCCCACAGAAACTTCTCATGTTTCCAAGAAGTGAATTCTTCACAGAAATCGGCTGTAGAGTTCCCTCTGATCAACTCAACAAACCGTTATGCCCCAAGATGCATCTGCTTATCAATGATAATTATCGGAAGATAATGTTGCGTTTATAATCTTCCTCTACAGCTAACAAACCAATGGGCCAGGTTCTCAATAGCCAGAAGGCCGATAAGGACCAAGTTCCATAGTTTAAGGATATGTCGTCACATTTTTCGACAGTACTAAATTATATTAATACAGAGCTAAATGCGACATTCACTACTAGAGGTTATCCTTCTCCAATATGATTTCCTTGAAATCGGCCCACTTGTATACGGGAATTTCAAGGGCCCATCCAAGTAAATTTTATTTTACGCTAGACTAAGTGTGCTAATTGCTAGAAAGGAGCAACATGCTGATATCATTTTCATCAGGCCAAGAATACGAATGATCCCGATAGCGGGACAGAATGTTGTTGAAGTGGGAAAGCCGGCATTGCCGGGTGTATCAATTTTTGCGCCAACGAGTCTAATAAAGCGGCAGAAAACATTAGGTGTGTCGGTGTTTGGCTGAGCATGTGATGCCAATTACAGGGCCTTCCACACCCTCCACGCTATGCCCTAGCTCATGTTCACTTCCGTGAATTGCATTTCCTCAATTGTTTCAATTTTTAGATGTCTTGAACTTATATTTACATACCTGATGATTACCCGGTACCTACGTACGTAGGAAACGTTTAGGGAAGTGAATACATATTTCGATTTGCCACACATGGTCATAGTCCCCTGTACCCCGGCAACAATTCCATCAGATCAAATCCGTAGGAAACACGACACCACATCAATTATGAGTGCCGAAACCTTGGAATGTATGTTGCAAGCTTTTGCGTTTGGGCCAATTGCCTTTTTATTAGAAAGTTTTTACTAACATTGAGTAACCTTTGCTGTCAGTCAACATCAAACATGCTGGTAAAGTTTATCCCTTTTCTCTCGATTTAAATGCAACTGCTGGAGATCTAAAGAGTAAAGTGGAGGATCTCATAAAAGTGCCAGCCTCTCGTCAAAAATATATGGTTAAAGGTGGATTAACTGATGACACTTTGAGTAATTTGTCATCAGTTATTAAACAGGGTTCGACGGTTATGATCCTCGGAACACCTGACGAAGGTTTGATAGCTAAGCCAAGGAAGCAGAATCAGTTCATCGAAGATTTGGCTCCGGAACAGCAGTATAAGCATGTCAATCAAATGCCAATTGGGTTTCAGAATATGGGTAATACATGCTACATGAATGCAACCTTACAAGCATTGTATAGAATTGAGCCTTTGAGGGAGATGATCTTGAGCTTCAATGCTTCTGGTAGTGGGGCGGACGAATCGCCGGCCCAAATACATTCGAAGGTTGTCCTCGAGATGAAACGTTGTTTTGAGAACCTGAAAAGCAAAAATTACAAATCTGTGATGCCAATGGTTCTCTTATCGGCTCTAAGAAAATGCTATCCACAATTTGCGGAGCGTGATGAGCATTCCGGGTTTTATAAACAACAGGACGCTGAAGAACTATACACGCAATTATTCCAGACTATGTCGACAGTATTTGGTGATAAATTCACTGATCAGTTTAGCATTCGTTTCAGAACAACTACGAAAGATATGAATAATGAAGATGACGTTAAAATTAGTGAGGATGAAAGTGATGTCAAGCTTCAATGCCATATTTCCGGTACTACAAATTTTTTGAAGAATGGCTTAATCGAGTCATTGCACGACAAAATCGAAAAAAGATCTGGAATTACAGGCGCCGACTCAACCTATTCTGTCGATAAGCAAATTACAAAACTACCAGAGTATCTGACTGTACAATATGTCAGGTTTTTTTGGAAAAGGTCCGCGGGTAAAAAGTCTAAAATCCTACGTAAAGTTATTTTTCCTTTTCAACTGGACGTTTCTGATATGCTGACGCCAGATTATGCCAAGGCCAAAATTCAAGTTCGTGATGACTTCAGGCAAGTAGACAAACAGAGAGTTGAGAAAGAACGGGATAGCAAGAAAAGAAAGCTTGCAAGTGACGAAGACTCCCAGGCAACTCTAATGACCCCAAGAGAAAAATATGAAACCGAGCTGGCCTTGATCCAAAGCGAAAAAGATCATTGGAGAGAGGAGTTCAAGAAGAAAACGCCAAAGGATTTAGAACCGGGCGAAAACCCTTCAAGTTTATATGAATTAGTGGGCGTGATTACTCACCAGGGTGCCAATTCAGAGTCTGGTCACTACCAATCATTCATCAGAGATGATACGGATGAAAACAAGTGGTATAATTTCAATGACGACAAAGTCAATGTTGTCAGCAAGGAAAAAATCGAAACTTTAGCTGGCGGGGGTGAAAGTGATAGCGCTCTGATCCTCATTTACAAAGGATTTGGCTTATAAAGGTGGAATATATATGTACATATACACAATAGCGTAGGTTTAAACTTGATCAAGCACTAGTTTTTTGAAATTTTCAATCTGTTCGTAGCAGTTCAGAGGACGGCCTTTATTTTCAAGCAGGCATTTGCGTAACTCTTTTTTAATTGGGTTATTCGAAAATTTCGAACTCTTCGATTTATCCATATTCTGGAATGAGTCTAGCTTCTCATTTAACTTCTCAATTTTTTCGTTCAAAGCCTTGGAAGATATCCCTGATTCTTCGCCATTGTCGTTCTGGAGTAATGAGCTTTCCAATTTATTCTCAAATTTTTTCAGCGTTTCTTCCTCTAGCTCAGACAATCTATCGGAGACTCTTTGTTCAACATACCTGTCTGCTAGCTGTTTCCTCGTGAAATTACTCTCTTTTGAAGACTCCAATTGAGATAGTAACGCTTCGGAGAAATCTATTTGCGTCTTTGGTTGGAAAACTTTGACCTCATTAGGTTTAGAAGGCTGTGAACCCATTGCAGACACAGGGTTAAATCTTGATAGGGAGAGCTCTTTATTATAGATCTGTTGTATTGTAGACTACTTGCTAAATTAGTCTATCCTTTTTCGGGCGAACATGAGAGATTTGATTGGGCTGACAACAGTACTTGATAATTTTTTTCACCACAAGAGTGACTAATTCCGTGCCTAACAACACAGGTACATCCTTCCCCAACATCTAAAAGATACTCTCGGTAGCCAAGTTGGTCTAAGGCGCAAGACTGTAATGTGTTAAACAAAGTAATCTTGAGATCGGGCGTTCGACTCGCCCCCGGGAGATTTTTTTGGAATATATATGTTGCGATTTGGTCTGTTCCGCACGCCTGCCAAAGAGAAGGTGATATGCGATAAAGCATTGGGGTCCTGCGTGCGATGTCAGGGGCATCCGTCGCCGTGATTTCTCAAGGCAGTTGGTTTTCTGCATTTCGCAGATTCTTTTTCAGACGCGAAAACCAGCCTTGCCAATTTAAAACGCGTCGCCTCCCCCCTACGACCTTCTCTGAGTGGTTACAGCCATGTTGATTTTCATATCAAACTTGCACACTTAAAATAGAAACATACCTCTTGATAAGACTTTAATTGTGTCTTTTGAGAGCTAATGTGGCGATGTAGAAGAATGAGATGAGAGGTTCGTTTCAATTTAGGCGTTTGTACAGCCTTTTAGTCGGTGGCACATTAAGTTTCTTGAAAATGGTCCCAAGTGTTTCGACTTTCTTGGGGATTTGGATTTAAGATTAGAGTTCTGTACTTCTACAAGCCACTTTGAAGCTCGTTGTAGGTATCGCAAGTCTGTAAGCTCTGTATATTGACACTATGTTACCAAGGACTCGAGCATTTTTTTGCACACTAATAGGATTGCAGTTTGTTGCAATGGCACTTTTAATTATTTGTAGCGTTACTGCGCCGGTTTTCAAACAAATTGGACTTTCCAAATATAACGATGTGACGTATGGTGTATTTGGCTATTGTAACGGAGATGACTGCTCCAAAGCCAGCGCTGTTTATTCACCTGTGGATGCCGACAGTGACGACAGCGACAGCGACTGGAAAATGTCAAATAAGGCCAGGAAAAGCTTGGGCAAAATATTGATCATCACTCCAGTTGCTGCTGGATTGAATTTTCTCTCGATGATTTCAATTGTTGTAGCATTTATCATATGCCTAGCAAGCGGGGTGAGCTCTGCAGTGCTATTTACGATCAATCTGGTGCTGGCAGCCATATCATTTTTGGCGTCCGCACTAGTCTGTGTGGTGATATTTCTATTGTTTTATCCACATATCACTTGGTGCACATGGCTACTAATACCGGCTGCTGTTTTACCATTGGTCATTATTCCATTTATCTTTGTGGCCCACTCTGATGCCAAAAGAGACAGTGATGACGATTTGGAAGGAGATGAACTTCGTGGT
This sequence comes from Zygotorulaspora florentina, assembly GCA_003671575.3. NCBI lineage: Eukaryota > Fungi > Ascomycota > Saccharomycetes > Saccharomycetales > Saccharomycetaceae > Zygotorulaspora > Zygotorulaspora florentina. The sequence continues at coordinate 881,462 of PPJY03000001.1, read as the reverse complement.
ATTGTTGAGCAAGATGATGTTGATGAGAGCCAGTTCGACTCCCCAAGAAAAGATGGAAATATTTACCGCGAAATGACTGGCGATAACACAATGACCTCACTTACAGAGAAACCTTTAGTGTTGCCAAATTACGGTTACGGTAATTTCAACAAGCAGGACTCCGTCTTTAAAGTTAACACTGGCACCACGGATCAATCTACAATGGATAAAGAGAAAATTGACCAGTCTGATCTTGAGGATGAGAAAAATTCTCACGCTGCCTACTCGGCTATCAATGGCGACAGCAACAGCAATACCAACAATGGTCAACAAATGAACAAACCATATGCCACGTCTTTGTCTTTGGCATCATCTAATTATTCTGATAAACATCATCATAATCCATATCAAAACCAGTCACGGAAAGACTCACGCGGTATTCTAGAGGACATAATTAAGGACTCATTCCCTGCTGGAGATTCGACCATCGAAGGGGCCAATCATTTGCGTTCAGTAAGCGATAATGGGTCTGATTTCACCTCCATCTCTCAAAGAGCTCCTCAGCAACAATACTACCCACAACCTGTCGCAGCCCCTTTGGTTCATCCAGCTCCACATCAACAACAACGCTTACCACTAAATTATAGATCTGCTGGTCCAGACTCTTCTGATGTGTTGCAAAATAATCCAAATTTCATCGCACAAGCCCCAAGAAGGATGCATCCACAGCAAAATCACCTTCCCCAGCAATTTCCTCAAGCTCAACAGTACCATCCTCAAGGACAGTTCAATGCGTACGGTAATCCTTACCAAAACAATTATAACAGAGCGGCAGCTCCTTCCTCAGGGCCTGCAACCTCAGCCCATTACAAACCAGCTTACAAAAAGAGAATGAATGCAAGAAACTTACCACCAGCTTCTTCTCTAGGGGGGCAGAATCCCTATGCCTTCAGGTAAATTCGAAAAAAAAATATTTTTTAACTAGAGCTACACTTAAGTTCTAAGCAAATTAGCAATAAGCTTTTCTCTCTGTATTATAAATGCCTTTCAACACTATTTTTACTCTTCATTTTTTCCGTTTTACATTAACTTGATTATTTTATAAATTTTATTTAAATTTAAGTAAGGTTCATACACCTGGGAAGGTTATAAACTACATACTAGGTAGTTATAGTATATTCTCTTGCAAGTTCTTTGGAATTGCATCATCACTAACCTCTATTCGGTCTGTGGCTATTGCAGTAGCAGTTGCAGTTAATATTGACTCAGATTTCGACACAACAATGGGGGGTACTTTCGAAGGTGACGATGATGAGTGACTACTATGTGGTTTGAGCATTACGATAAAGAAAAGGGCGATGACACAGAGTGATAAGAGCAATATAACTTTACACTTTTGGGTTTTTTTTTGGTAATGCGTAGCTTTGTTCAACTCCTTATCAGCCTCCTTCAGATTTATGACGGTATTTTCTAAATTATAATCAATCCTATCAACGATAGTCCCTTGATCGATAATGAGATTTTGCATTTCCCTAAAAATTGTACTCACTTCCAAAACACTGTTGGCCAATTGTGTGATCTCTTCATCACGCTCCCTTAGGAATCTTTGAGTTGTTTGCTCACTACTAGTCTTCTGCTTCTGCAAGGTTTGCCTTGAATATGCTTCAATATCATTGCTTTGGCCTTGCTCCTCTTCCTCTTCAAGTAGTAAATGAGCAGATTCATCATTCTTCGGAAAGATTGGTTTCAAGTCGTCTTTGTTCAGGAATTTCAAGTAGTTATTCTGCAAAACACGAAAGTTGTTACTCTCTATCTGTATCTTTTGTGCATATCTTTTTTGTAAGTTGTCTAGCACTACTAACTCGCCCCTTTGCAGTTGCTTACCATTCAGAGTTTGAGTTTCAAATATATGCTGCAGTTTCTTCATAATATTATAACTCTTTTGAAATAACTGAATAATTTTGTAACTCAATTCTTCAATCTCTTTCTCATCATGACTCTTATCTTGGAAACCCGGCAAGGAGTTCTTCCTATATAGCTTGGTTAATTGGCCCACTAATCTGTTCACTTGAACCAGATACTCATCTATATCTAAGGTGATATCAACAAATTGTGGTGGTAAGGCATCTGATTTATGATTGCTCGACATGTCAACCATGGGGAAGGCCTCCTCATCATCTCGAGATTCTAATATATCATTTTTATCCAGCGTTTGCAATGTTGTATATTTGATGTTATGGGGAAAAGTTCGACGATAAGATAAAAATAGGTTTGTTCTATCTCTAAACATAGTTCTAAAATGTCTAGTGAATGGAGGACCTCTTTTGTTGGAGCGAATCTTAGTTTGTCAACGTTTGTTCCACTTCGTCAATTGAAAACCTTACAGCTCGTTTGAACCCTCGGTGACAAGAAGTTGCTAGTGCTCCGCATCAAGCAGAACACGGTAAATTCTCTAAAGGCCCAAAGGGAACAGAAGGAAAACGATCTAAGATATAAAATTTCTAGGGTACGATCTTCGCATCACTTTCCCTAATTCACAAGTATAACAAGAAGCCTACCGTACTCGCTGCCGTACAAGCGAACTCTAACACTGGTAACACTGCCTGCCCGTATAAACCATATTCATTGTTGCCTGCAGCGATGCCATATTCAATTGTGTATAGCTTGCTCCAATTCTTTCTTACGTATGCGCTTGTACAGCGTTGTAGTTCTCTTTACACTAGCAGATAGTATGAATGTTTTCTGGTATGTTACTCTGCAAAATTGAAATACAGCGGATAGTAATAAGAAACAAGATTACTTAAGCTATGCACGGTAGGCGCAAACTACTGCACAATAAACCATTGAAGGGCGGGAATACCTAACGATGAAAAAACGGTAGGGCTTATCATTTTTAGAGTACGTTAATTTTTCAAATTCTCGAAAAGTGACACAGCTGACAGATACGGAAAAATATTGAAAACTATAGTGATTTGATGTAAATCGAAATTAAAGCTTTTGTAACCAGGTTTAACGGCTTGTGAACATACTCTCAGTGGCAATCAAACTCTTTTAATACCCCAGATACTGTTCCAGAAGCTCAAAGCTTGAAGTTATGAAATTGGCATAGGTCAACGATGAGAGAACTCCAAGACAAGCCGTACGATACACCAGAACCCAATGTTAGGTACGCAATTACTGCCGAGTTTGATAATAAATATGGGCCAACGTTGAAATACCAATATCCAAGTTGTATCCCAGGCTTCAATTCAGTCACTGGCAACAAACTTGGAAACGATTCGAAGTATGCATTTCACTTAGCTAGTCTGATGCTTCCAAGTAATGTGGAGCAGAAGTTGTCATCGAGCGCCGATTATACAGTCTTTATATTGTATTTTAACAGCAGCACAGAATGCTACGAACTTTTTCCAACAGCAAACAGTGGTCTTGATGATGCACTATTTTTTATTAGTGCTGTTATAGCACAGGAAGATACGAAGGATTCCAGAGGAGCCAAGATAAAAGCGATGGCATTAGGGACTAAATTGAAGTTTTTCAACAGTTTTAAACCAGCAATTTTACAACTCTTACAGAATTTAATGCGATACGATACCTACGAAACCACTATGCCCTTTTTAATCGACATTTATCAATCTATCAACAGCATCGACCTATCATACATTCAAAAAATACATGAGAATAAAGTTTTGCAGAACATATTTGGTGGGGTCGATTCAGATGAATGTTTGAGAAATTTACTTGACTATCGATCAGATGCTAGAGATGAAGTATTGCAGTATCTAGGAATGCCCGATCAAGACAGATATGGCAACAGAATCCGGATGATGAAAGGTCATTTAGTCATGACCTATGATGCATACATACCGAGAGAACCATTTAAAAACTTCAAAAGAAATCCTCTGGTGGTGGATATGGTGCGAGGGACTCCCATTGACATTGAAATCAAGTACTGCGATCTAATTGCTAAATTCATGATTAAATTGATTCCTTTGCTGCGTAAAAAAAGCCCCGAAAATTTTTCATTCAAGATCATTGTGCATTCAGACGTGCTGCCAAAAAATGCCATATGCCAATTTGTTCTAGCTTTATCAACTTTGATGAATTGTTTCACTTCTCAGAAAAAATCGAAGTATTATGAAAATGGGCTGATTGCAATTTTCCCATATATGGAGGTTAGTATGATGGATCCAATAAAAAGCTACTTCGCTTCATTAGATTGCTCACATCATTTTATTATAATGGGAACTGCCAACCCAATTTTTAAATTACAGCAAGAGTTATGGGATTTGTTTTATGACATTGATAAAGATATTCTCTTGGAACCGAATCAAGAAAAGACGCTTGGGCTCAATAGAAAATGGGATTCTATGTCGATAAGAAAAATGCTGAACAGAAATAGTACCATCTCTATATCCACAGCAGATAGTGAATATGAGATATGCCTCCTATCGAAGTTTTTCGAAGTGATTTTACAAGAAAAGCCAAGTAATGCCACTACAATTAGCCTGCTTAAAAAACTGAACTTTTTCCAGCTGTTACATAAAGATTATTTCAGGGACGATGAAACAATGTTCGATGATGCAGCTTTTAACGACTATCTCATTACATACAAAGATTTTGTCATTTTTGATGATTTTTTCAATGACAAGACTTTCAAGGTGGCGCGATTACTAGATAACTTAAGTGAAGTAATTGATAAATTATTTGCTGCTCAAGATGCACCACAAGATACATATCAGCCCTTTAACGCTACCCTACTACCAATGTTGAATAACACGCTAAACGAAATATACAGATACCTTTTAAGTGGAAATAAAAACTTGGAAATATTCATGAGTACATGTATGTGCTATCCATTTGTAACTGCCGAAACGAACACCTACAGTCTGATGAATCCGTCAAGTAGTAGCAATAATAAAAAAGAATCAGTACGAAACTTCGGTATAGACAACTCTTGGTTACGTTTAGTTGATGATAACTCAAGAAATTCTGTTATCGAAACTTTCCAAAAAGATCGAAGCCTGTGTTTGTTCATATTGCCGCTATTGTTCAACCCTGAACCAAAGGAAAAACCTAGAGTTTATGTGGTCCCCGAGGAAGTTCCTTCCAATGATTTCAACGAAAGGCCCAAATCATTAGCCTTCAAATGGATGTTCAATTTGGGAAACAATAAATCTATGGAGAACTCAATAGACAGCTATTCTTTACAATCGGGTTCCGAAGCCTATTCTATATCATCTGTTCCAACTAGCAAACTCATATCAACAACTCTTTCAAATAACTCTTCGCTATCGGCTAAAATCGATCATGAAGAATTGAAACACCAAATCACGACCTCTAGAAATCTTTCTTTGAAAATCTTACAATTGATAGAAAATCATGTTATCGGAAAAGCATTATTAAAAAATAATCTACCCCCTTATTTCTTCATGGTCTTTCGATGTATGAAATCGCAACAGCGCAATGACTTCGCTAACTACGAAGCTAGGCTGTCAGAGACAGAAGATTCATTCCGCTCGGTGCTTTATAATAACCACACCAATAAAGATAAGAGATGATACGCGATTACCATCATGAAATCACTGAAAAAGAAAAAAGGCAGATCCATAAACTCAACGCTATTTAGGAATATTTATGATATTTCATAGTGAAAGTTATACACTTTCGACCATCTGGGATAGCTGGGATGGAAAATCCAAGGTACCTAATCTAACTTCATGAAGTTCAATCCCTTTTTGAGGCTTATGTTTAAGTTTTTGCAACCTGCTCTCCAGTTGTTTACGTGTCTCTAAAATCTCGCTGTTGGTATATTCGCCATTGAAATCACCAAACGCTTCCAGTAGCAAAGTCCATTTCCAAGGCATTATATCGTTATAAGATCTGGTTGGCCCTTTGATAGCTCTTTCTATCGTGTATCCATTGTTATTTAGTATGAAAATCTCCATAGGTACTTTATAACGAATCATTGTACTCATCTCTTGAATCGTCATCTGGGCTGATCCATCACCCTCAAAAAGTATCAGCTTCGGCATATAATCTTTCGACACACCTTCAGGTTTAAGAATATGACACCTAGGATAGTCTTGCATACCAACACCAACACCTAGAGCCATGGGCAACGCTGTACCAATAGACAAATAAAGTTCTTGGGTCAAGAATTTTGTCTGAGTTGGTAATTTGAAGTCTCTTAAAGCAAATTGGAACGAACCAGTATCCGAAACTACAACATCACCTGGATTCAGGTAAGTTGGCAATGTCTTCTGCAAATGAAGTTGAGTGATATGCTCCAACTTACTGTCATCCTTAGATATAATCAAGTCATCATTACTGAATGGTTTAACCGCCGCGCCATAGTTTAGATTCAACTTATTTGCGTCAATCTTTTGTGTCAAAGAATTCAAAATGTCGATAAAGTTGATATCTTTATAAATTTTTTCTTCCTTGGTCCCATTGTCATAAAATCTGACGTAGTCTGGATGAAGTTGAACTAGTCTTGAATTTTCCTTGTAAGCATAGAAATAGAAGCCATAGTTGTTTTCATTGATGTCAATACCAAAATTCAAAATCAAATCGCACGACATGAACTTTTCTCTGATCGAGTCCAAACTGCATCTGCCATTGTAGACACCCATGTAATTTGGATTAGTCTCATCGAGGATGGACTTGCCTGCTACAGTAGAAAAATTCCATATTTTTGTCATATCGACAAAATCATTCAGTTCTTTGATTATACCTGCTCTGTCAGTCTTTATATCACCCAATATAGCTGGTGTGTGGCTCTGGTACAAGGCGTCCAAAATTAGCTGAGTGACCTCTTCTGTTTTCTCATCAGGGGTGATAAATCTTGAATCTGAATGATTGATAGTTGGGCTTGACAGGAGGTTCCTGGAGTCAACTAGTTGGTCAACAAACGATGATGGCACAAATATATACCCAGGCTTGGAGTATCTGTAGATATCTCTGATGACCTTGTCAACCTTATCGCATGCGAGAGAAATATCGTCTAAATACTCTGACGAACACGACACCCTCCCGGCAATCATCTCGTAATAAATTCTGTGATTGGGGCCCTTCAAGTTTGCTTCAAACATATCTGGCAGCATATGATGCATATTACGATCTCTGACCTGAGGATCGTCGGAGAACTCGTTTTTCCCAATCCCAACAACGTGCAGAACTTTGACGTCTTCACAGCATGCTCCTGCTATCCCATTTAACGCACTGAGTTCCCCCACCCCAAGTGTGGTCAAGAGACACCCAATTTTGTTTGTGTAGCGGCCATAGCCATCCGTTGCGTAAGCGGCATTTAGCTCATTACAACAACCAATCCATCTGATGTCATCCTTCAATCCATCCTTGTAGAAATACTCCAGAAGATTCAAGTTGTAATCTCCAGGGACACCGAAGACCGACTTGGTGCCAATAGAAATTAGCCTTCTCAGAATATATTCACCGAACGGTATCTTTACAGCGACGTCACTTAATCCGCTGGATGCTTTGGAAATTGTCATTTTTTAGCTGTTTCAACTTCTGGATGTGTAATTCTAATCTTGAGAACACCAAAGCCATCCTTGAAATGAGAAATATATTCGGTTCTTATATCCTCCGATTTGTCATCGAGTATTCATGAAACCCTTTAAAAGATCCGGTTAGCATCGCAAGATTCTAGCCGAGATCTTGATCTTGATCCCCGCGAGTTGCCGCCTGTCCCAAATAGGACACGCCGCGCCTAACCGAATAGCCGAAGCAAGTTGGAAGGGGCCGATGTTAGCCGAGGACCGCTTCTTCTTTCACGTGATCGGGATGTCGACAGATGTCTCTGTTCCATTTGACTTCTTTTCGCATCACCTCGTGTAAAATTAGATGATGATAATAATAATAATAATGAATGCCTAGTGTTTGAAAAATAGTTGAAGTGCTAGATATTAGCTGAGGTTTTGATTGTATCCCCGTTCATCCTGCAAGAAGTTGTAGCAGCTGGTGTGCGCGAAAGCTTGAAGGCAAAGAAAAATGGATACTAGAACTGTTGGAATCCTAGGTGGTGGTCAACTAGGTCGCATGATCGTTGAGGCTGCCAACAGGTTAAATGTGAAGACGATAATTTTGGATGCTCCGGGATCGCCAGCCAAACAGATAAACAGCGTTTGTGAGCATGTGAACGGATCCTTTAGTAATCCAGAGGACATTGAAAAAATCGCGTCGAAGTGCGACGTATTAACCGTGGAAATTGAGCATGTCGATGTGCCAACGTTGAAGAATTTAGAGAAGAAATTCCCAAAGCTCAAAATTTATCCTTCTCCAGAAACAATCGAGCTGATCCAGGACAAATTCTTGCAGAAACAGCATTTGATCAAGAACGAGATTTCTGTAACTGAGAGCGTATCGGTTGACTCAGCAGATGTTGAAACTCTGCAGGGAGTAGGTGAAAAGTTAAGTTTCCCATTCATGCTCAAGTCTAAGACCATGGCATACGACGGTAGAGGTAACTTTGTGGTAAAAAACAAGGAAATGATTCCAGAAGCTTTGGAGTTTTTGAAGGATCGCCCGCTCTATGCTGAAAAATGGGCGCCATTTAAAAAGGAGTTGGCTGTTATGATTGTTCGCTCAATCGATGGCCGTGTATTTTCATATCCAACCGTGGAAACAGTTCATAAGGATAACATTTGCTATTTGTGTTACGCACCCGCTCGTGTTCCAGACTCAATCCAATTGAAGGCCAAGCTATTGGCAGAAAATGCGGTCAGAGCATTTCCAGGTTGCGGTATCTTCGGTGTGGAAATGTTTTATCTTGAGGACGGCAGATTACTGGTTAACGAGATCGCACCAAGGCCGCACAATTCCGGTCATTATACCATTGACGCCTGTGTAACCTCGCAGTTCGAGGCTCACGTGAGAGCTGTTCTTGACTTGCCTATGCCCAAGAACTTCTGCTCGTTATCTACTTTTGAAACTAATGCTATCATGCTGAACATTCTAGGTGACGAAAGTGAAAAAAATAAGGAACTAGATATCTGCGAAAGGGCGCTAGAGACCCCAGGTTCTTCGGTCTATCTCTATGGTAAGGAGTCAAGACCCAAAAGAAAAATGGGTCACGTTAACGTGATCACGTCCTCTATGGAGGAGTGTGAAAGAAGACTGGCATATATCATCGGCGCATCCAAAGAACCTGTTAAGATATCGGCAGTAAAAAATATGGACAGAGAAGCCAAGGACAAACCGTTGGTCGGTGTCATTATGGGCTCGGACTCTGATCTGCCTGTTATGTCCGCCGCATGTGATGTCCTAAAACAGTTTGAAGTTCCATTCGAAGTGACCATTGTTTCAGCCCATCGTACCCCGCATAGAATGAGCAAGTATGCCATCGAGGCTTCACAACGTGGCATCAAAGCAATCATTGCAGGTGCTGGTGGTGCTGCCCATCTACCGGGCATGGTTGCTGCAATGACGCCGCTACCTGTTATCGGAGTTCCAGTTAAGGGCTCTTGCCTGGACGGTGTCGATTCTCTACACTCTATCGTTCAAATGCCTAGAGGCGTTCCGGTTGCCACAGTTGCCATCAATAATAGTACGAATGCCGCGCTGTTAGCGGTACGTTTGATAGGTGCTTTTGACATTTCATTACAGCAAAAAATGGAACACTTCTTATTAAAACAGGAAACTGAAGTTCTTGAGAAGGCAGCTAAATTGGAAGATATCGGTTACGCGGAATACCTCAAAAACTAATTCGAATATATAGGTACATTGTATAAGACGACTTGTCCATTGTCTTCACTCTTGGTTTATTTGTCATATGTTCTTATTTTTCTTTATATTAATTGAAACGCAAAGCTTCAAAGTAGTGCCGAGATTAATAATGACGAGCTTATGCTTGTAGGTACCTTGATATATACCTGGTTTTTATTCATTTTTGGGCTCAAAATCCAACCGCAATCAGAGAGATGAAACTCGCAGCTTAAATTGAAATGGATAGCCGAGTACTTCGGCGCCTAAAATGAGAGCGATCTGCCCACAATAGAAAAGACCATATATGTAATTAAGTTGCTAACATTGTTTCAAGTCAAATGATTCACAACCACCGCATTTAACTGGAAGCGTACTAGTCTAGCTTGTCAAACCGCTCACTCTTATAGGAATGCACACAGAAGATCAATTTGTAAAGAATTCAATGGCTTATGCTTTTAAATGCTCCTAGCGCACCCGAGAAGTTGAGCGCAAGAATAAATCATCATTCCACAAATCGGCAGTTAACGAATAGCACCAAAAGCCGCTTATAGGGTGAGTGCACTCGAAGAAAGTATCACACATGCTTCGCAAGCATAACGTAAACGCAAAAAGTATCTCGGAACCTTCACCTTCTATTTCCCTAAAGTAAGTCCGTCTGGAAAGCTCGTTAGAAAAGTTTTAAATTTGAATATTCAGTAAAATGGTGCAAGAGAAAACAAACACTGTTATGCAGTTGCGCAGCGCCACAACTGCAGCAATATGAGAATTTCCTAACAGAGTGGTAGCGAAATTTCATTACAGTTAACAAGAAAAACTCTCCACCACATGATACGAATTGATTTTTGTGACTGCCGTTACGAATGGAGAGGTAATAAGGCTCTCCAAAAGAATCGCAATGCTTTATGTCCAATAATATGAGGCTCAAAAAGCCTCCAGGACGCGACGGGGTCCTTATCCAATTATCCGATTCGTCAACATTTGTTCATACTAGAGGGCCACCACTCCATAACCATCTAGTTTAAAATCTGTATGAGAGCTTTGTTATCGGTTTTTAACTGCCTTAGCATTTCTTCGAAACCCCCGAGCTCCCATTAAATTTAGAAGAGCTGCTAAATAGAGGTGGGCACAAGCACATTAACGCGGCTGCATTAATGTCAGACTGCTGTAGTCCAACTTCGCTCCATTTCGATATTGAGAAAAGGCAGAAATACTTACAAGGAAGGTGAGATGAAAAGATTCTTCTAATGTCTTTTTCCAGGTGGTGCAGGAACATCTAATACGTGATTTGGGCTTCAAAAACGCAATACCTTACACATAACGTCTTCGTTACACACGGACCACAATGCTGCCGAAAAAATCATGCTCAAGCACCTTCTTGATCACTAAATGCTGACTTAGTACCAATAGCGTCACAACGTAGGCCCTCGTCTGCGTATAACTTGCTTGCATAGCCAATGCCTCGTCACTTGTTGAAGAGTTTACCACTCCTGATGTCTGCGAATATGCGCCGGCCGGGCTTCGCTCTCCCCGCATCCTAATAGTTGGCCGTTGATCTAAGCACAACCTTGTTATCTAAACAATAACTTCATAACAACCACAAGAGCAGCAGAGCACTCAAGAATGGCGAGAAAGTTAAGTGGGCTTCAAAGAGAAGTTTTGCACTTATATAGAAGCAGTCTTAGAGTCGCCTACACGAAGCCCGTTGAAAATCAACATGGATTTTTCAAGTATATTCGTGAAGAATTTGGCAAATATAAGGATCTACCAAGGAAGGATTTTACAACTATTGAACATTTGCTAAGAGTGGGCCATAAAAGAATTGATATGTATTCCAAACCAGAACTCAAAAACATTCATTGAAGTTGTAATTGCATACTCTTACCTTTTTCCTCAAGATTATTGAATATATCGACCGCGCCTCAATACCTTAGACGGTAATTGTTTCTTAGAACATCTGCGAGATTCTATCAGCTTTCTTTTGCATCTTTTTCTGTCTTTTTAGTTATTACACCTACTACTTAGTTATTTAGAAAATGTCTCTATAATTTCCCACTATGAAGCCTATTATGTAATTTCTTTCCTTCATGTCAGATATGTCTTTGTCGCCACTGTAGTCCCGTATTAGACCCGGCGCAAACACTAAAGAAAGATTGTATAAGTTCATCAGGTTAGAATCGCTATAAGCAGTGATCTTGTTGATATGTTCCGCTAGAAATTTGAGTAGTTCATAATGTTCAACCGGCAAATAGCTCAAGATTTTGCAAATAGACTCTAAAGCAGGTTTGTAACATGCATTATCGGAGGTCAAACTTCGATTTCCGACAGATTTCAAAGGCAAGTTATTCATCAACCTATTTTCTCTCACAGTATTGATCAATGGTTCATAGATTTGGAATGACAACACAGGATTTGGCAACCTTCTCAAATATCTCTTGAGTACGCTAGCTACGGCATGGACGTCTTCGTTCAATAGATTTTCTAGTTCGATTGAAATTGTAGTATCGCAGGTGATGAATTCCCTTTCTATTTCTTCAATCAATAACTGAGATCCTGATTTTCTGTAAATGCCTTCTGCTCTCATATAATCTTCGTTTTTCTCAATGTGATTTGCACACTCAAGAATTATTTTTGGGACCGGACTTTGCTCGTAGGAGCATCTAGCAATTAATGTAGAGCCATATAAGATGCTCCCATCTTGCTTAGAAGGGGAAGACTGAGAACTAGTTGACGAAAATGATTTATTATTAATAGGGAGTAGTTTCATATCACTAAACTCATTCGGATTCTGAAGAACTGGAGCAGATATCTCCACTCTATTATTGATGCTTGGGTTACTCGACGTGGAAGATAACGAGGTACTGTGGCCGGCATTTGCGCCTTGTGATAGCTGCTGCTGCTGCTGCTGCTGTTGATGATGTGGTTGTTGGATGCCGTTCATTTGTTGTTTCGCTCCGGAGAAAATTTTCCAAAACCGAGGTTTTGCTGCTGGTCGCGCTATGCTAGCAGTACTTAACTGCTTAATTGGTGAAATGTTTTCGGGATTAGGATCTCTCATTTTTTGAGTTTCCGGGAGATCCGTTGCAGCATCATTTTGTTCTAGGGAATCCACAGAGGTGAAGCTTCCCTTTTTATTAGTTAAAACACTGATTTCTCGACTTAGAGAATTTTTTGTTGATTGCAGTAAGTCCACTTCTTTTGTAAGGTGAAACCGTTTTGACTCTAATTCACCTAATTCCAATTTCAACTTCCTCAATCTTAGCTCTGCTTCGGCCAGCTCTTTTTCCAAAAAAGTTTCATTTTCGTCTACTGCTTCAACTGTTAGTGATTCATTACTCTCCTCTTTGCTAACCGGTAAATTACTTGCCTGCCAGCTAGCATTTCTAAGATGTGATGCCGACTCTGAAAGAGATTTTCGGCCAAACGCCGAAGTGCTTTCTAAAGGGGGTGTTCTGTACATCGATACATTAATTCCACTGCTAATACTGGCATTACTATGAGTCCTTCGATGATCTGCATCTTCCAAATTCGAATTTGTGCTTCTGTTTTTTCTCTCAGACTGCATTATGCCATCACTTTGCCCCCTCGATCCAAGGCTGGTTGAAGGAACAGAAGGTGATCTTCCACGCGTATTTCTCTCAGTGGCAGAATGTACCCCCCAACCAGAATGTGTATCAGAAGAATCAAACTTTGGAGATAATGAGCTAGTGGAGGGTGGTGTCATAGTAGGAGAATTTTGCGCAGAAGAACGCGAAAATGAAGATGTGGTGGATTTTGGATCAAGTATCCCAGAAGTTTTCGATCTGAGGTTATTTACGAGATTCCTCGATTTCATTGAAAAGGATCTCCCAATTGATCTGCCATTGCCTCCACCGTTGCCATTGGCTTGGGGTAGAGCGTTGTTATACCCATCCGAAGGTGACTTTGCGTGCAAAGAAGTGGTCGGAGGACGAGTCTTAGTGTTATTTCGCTCAATTTTCTGAGCATCTGCATTGGAAACTTCTGTTTCTTTTGCTGGTGGTCCAATCATAGAGGGACTAGTGATAGTATCAAAGGTTTGCACATCAGTACCTAATGTCAGTGTGTCTTCATCCCTCCCTAAACCATGCGATAGTATTTGACCAGAAGGAAAATTCAGTGCTAGTCCTTGTCTTTTGTCCTGCACAGTATTGGTTTCCTTCAAACCTGTCTGTTCATTCATCACAGTTATCCCATTTGCTTCTGATGATTCTTCTGGTCCTGTTGAATCGCTGTTAATGAACTCACCAAACACTCTGTGAGCATTCTTTCCTGGGCTTATAACCTGGATTGCTGTTGGTGTGTTTATCGCTGTCGTTATTGGGTAATCCAAATCCTCTTTCGAGGAACCGGATCGATCTTCTGAAGCTTCATTGGAATCGTAGCTCGAGTCTTCATTATGCAATACCATTCCTCTTCTATTTCCTACTGGCGATTTCGAAAAAGAGTTGTTGGGACGGTGGTTCCTCAATGGTGTTTTATTTAAGAGTGTCCGCGTATTTTCTTGTCTTTTCGCCGGCGTTTGCATGCTGCCTTCGTCTGTACCAATATCGTTCTCTAAAGTTGAGTTCAAAATATCATCGATTGAAACATTTCTATTGTGCTTGCTTTCGGCCTCTTGGACAGGCCTTGAATTTTGATCATTTTCATCCGGACTGGTTGACATTTCAATTATGTCCAGAACTTCATTACTGTAATTTTCGTCCAAATAATGTGATATGACGCCTTCGCTGTTATTGCTGAGCTGGGTTTGGTCACAAGATTGGGATGACTTCGTTCTTTGAAGATTCTTCAAGGGCGACAGCGGCCTTAACGAAGATTTCTCCGGTATCATATAAGGATCGGAAAATTCAAAGGCGCCTTTTGTGTCTGTTGATGGAAGTGGTGGAGGTATCTCGGGCAATGTCTTTTTCAATCGTCTCTTCTTCTCTTCATACTGTTTTCTCTTCGCTAACAGTTTCTCGTGACAATGTATACAAAATAAACCTCTCTTCGTCTTTGCATACCTTAAATCGTTGATCTTATCACCACACTTGCAGCATTTGAAACAATCTGAGCAATAAGCCTCATTTGAGGATGAAAGGATTATAGCCAAGTCACCTATTTTCTTACCACAACTTTTACATGAATCCGAACAATCGAAACAGATCAAAGTCCCTGTACCTAGTACGAGAAAGTCACTATCGCAACTCAAAGGTTTCTCACAGCGATAGCACGAAAAGCAATGAGTGTGCCATCGATCGTCACCCAATTCGTATGCGTGCCCGGACGTAATTTGATCTTTGCACCTGACGCATGTTGGAAATGTACTGCTGCCATTACCCATTCCATCAACTTCAGTACTATGGCTGTGTGCTCCAACATCTGCAAGAACGTGCGTCTCTCCGTGCATGGTTGGACACATTGAATTAGAATGGCTAGAGTTGCAAGTTCAAAGCGATAGAACGATAATTATGGTATTCAAAGCCTGTTTTATTGAAAATAATACAATCAGCAGAAGGCTGTTATACCCTTCTTGGTACCGATATCAAATCAATCGCCCAAAGTATGTCCCTGACTGAAAAGCTGAAATACCTTTAGTATATAGATTAAAATTAGAAACTCTAGGAATGTCGATTTGTATTCTGACTTTTCTGAAATTTAAGCTTAGTTTGTATTATGCCATTCTTTCCAATCTGGCGGGCGTAGAAAACGACGTACAAGATATTGTTTCTGCGGATTCTCGCACATGCTTCCATAGTTCAGAGGTGCTAAACTACATGCTGCCAATGAAACAAGCAAGTTTACGTTATTGATCTCCCTACAACCAAATTAAGCCTGCTGAAGAATGGCCAAAATTGCATGGAGCTTGTTATTACATAAATAAGCGTCCATGTGGTCAAACTATAGGATTGGCTACAAGTAGGGTAACCGTGTGGTGAAAGAAAAAGTATTGGACTACTGCAAAGAACTACTGAAATTTCAAGTATGCTGTAGTAAGAGGGAAGTGGTGAGAGGGAAGGTAGCAGGCTGTTGAAAGAGTCCCCGCCAAGCTTTGCCGTATTCTAAATCATGTCAGCGAGAGCAGCTACTGCGGAAAAACCCACTAGCGTATCATCTCAGTTCTTATCAGATATTATTGGGAAGCCGGTTAACGTCAAACTCCACTCTGGTATGTTGTACAGGGGAAGATTAGAATCTATTGATGGTTTTATGAACGTTGCGCTTTCAAGCGCGGCAGAACATTATGAAAATGGATCTAATGGTCTTCTAAGGAACTATAATTCAGATGTGTTTCTAAGAGGCACTCAGGTTATGTATATTAGTGAAGTATAGGTGTGTACGAATAGAATATCAGATACGAAAAGAAAATGATGAATAAATTTTTTGATCTCATGTGAATATATTTATATGTATATAATTCCCGTCTTTACCACGTTATGTTACGTTAAAGAGCATGATAAAAGAAAGCGCTTCGGCTCACGTTCAAATCAATGCTCGGCACCATCTTTGTGATGTCTCAAGTGGAAATAGTATTCTAAAGAGTAACCCATTATCAAAACACTGACGGCCAAATGCCATAATGGCTTACCAGAGGCATTTTCACCATCGAAATATTTGGCCTTGTATCTACCGATAACGCCAGATGGCTTAATTTGTGCTGCTGGTCCTTGTGGTAATGACTTGTAGAATTGTACAACATTGGCAATACGCTTAGCGTTTGGGGCGGAACCAATGTTTTTTGAGGACGCAACCTTTGGTGGAATCAACGTAGATAACGCACGTCTAGCAATCATTATTCCTTTGATGTATATGTTTAGCTCACTTCTTTGGAACTTCTCAGAGATGTCACAGTATGAACGTAAAATCTATCTCTTCATGCATGTTCCAACTCCTTTCGCTGTTGAAGGTATTCGTGGTTTTCCACGAGATTCATTCCATTAGCGGTAGCCAACAAGGCCCGAAATTGAGTTGCCGTGTACAAGTATATCAAATCCGGAGATTTGATTGGCCGAGCATCACATTACTATATACAATAATGAGTAAATACAAATGTGCATAGTTCATCTGCATCGAAACCTCCTCTAACTTGATTCCAACAATTTCCATATATCGTCGTTGGACAGGTACTTGACTCTTGTTTTGTTCTGCTTCATTCCCAATGATAACTCGCTCCTATTGATTTTCTGCCAATCAGCCCAGGTAGTGTGTCTTATGTCTGTTAGATCTATCACTCGTGTGGCTTCTGGACGGTTAGTATGGCACGACAAGTCCTGGATGACAGTGTCTGCCACCTCAAATGCTCCCTGCATTGTAGATGCGATCACACCCTGGCTACCTTTTTTAATCCAACCAGAGGCGTACAACTTTGGGAAAATGGTACCGTCCACCTCTTGCACCCGGCCATCTATGTTTGACAAATGATCTCTATCAAACTTTATACCCAGATTTGAGAATTCATGAAGCGCCTTGCCCGCGTACCCCAAGGAAGTAATGAGCAGATCCATATCATAGGTGATTTTTTCATTGTGCAAAGCAATTACTCTGTTGTCATCAGTGATTTCGTTTTCGCACAGAGTTAACGATTTGATAGTACCCTTCTGGTCGCTGTTAATTTTCAGGGGACTTTTCATATAGTCAAGTTTCCAGAATTTTGTCTTTGATTCATCGATCGAGGGCGGGACATATTTCTTATAGTTTCTTTTAGTTCTTTCTTGGAAGGGCTTCAGGTATTCTGTGCACATCTCTACTCGCCTTTTGAACACCCGGTCTTTTATATTGTTCTCATCGAACATTTCACTATTGAAATAATTTCGGTCGATGCTTCCATAGATACCATACTTCTCCAATTCCCATAATTCTCTCAGTTCTTTGTTTGTGAATTTGGAATGAACGAAGTCTCTCCTAGCTATAAGCTTCACCTCTTTTATCGGAGCCTTTCGTAAACACTCTAATGCAACTGGTGAGATGTCTGTTGAATCCCACAGTTCTTTTATTTGGTTACTCAACAGAACTCTCGCCAAATCTAGCGCGACATTACCGTTGCCTATAATTCCAACTCTATGAACCTTAGACCAATTAAAGTTGGTCAAATCGGGATCATTTGCAAAATCTGGATGCCCATTGTACCAATTAACAAAATATCTACTACTAAAGACCCCCTTAGTATTGCTTTCCCCTTCGATTCCCAGCTTTTTGTCACCAATGCAGCCATAACTTAAAATAACAGCATCCTCTTGCGCCAAAAGTTGGGATAGTTGTACCTGCTTACCAATTTCTATGCCCCCAATAAACTCGAATTTATGCTTGTGATTACTTCCTGAATACTCTTCTGCACATTTCGTGAATGTGTCCTCACAATTCTTGACTTCTGGATGATCCGGAGCAACACCATAACGACTTAATCCAAACGGGACTAGTAATCTTTCCCATATTGTTACGTGGATTGGTACCGGCGACGTTTTAAGCAAATGGTATGCTGTATAGAAGCCGGATGGCCCCGAGCCAACGATAGAAACTCTTTTGCGTTGAATTCTACTCGACAGTGATCTCACGGAGTATCGTGAAAAGCTGCAAACCACCATTGAAAACAATTTCATTTCCCTATCGATCATGTCTTGTTTTTCAATGAAAGCCGTATTTCCCAACATATAATATAAAGGCAAGCTGGCATCCGATCCCTCACATACAAATCAAGGGGCATAAAGACAATACTGGAGGCTGCGAACTAGCTCTTCAAGATACCGAGGTTTCAAACCTCCAACTGAATGCAAGCATATAGAAGTAATTCATATATCGATCACGTGTCAGTAAATGGTCGAGAATGAAGTTTATCCGTGGACATTAACGCTCTACACCCTACTCGAATCTTTACGGTGGCTACGATAGAGTATATACGTAACAACTGGGCTGTGCGAAGATGAGTTGCGACAAATTCCTATTATTCGGTGACTCTATTACCCAATACGCTTTCAATACGAAACTGGTTGCTGGTGACGGTAATTATCATTTTACTCTAGGTCCTGCACTCTGTGATATATACACTAGAAAACTAGATATAGTCCAGAGAGGATATGCCGGATACAACACAAGATGGGCCTTAAAAATATTGCCCCAGGTTCTTAAGAATGAGTCAAATATTGTTATAGGCACCATATTTTTTGGTTCAAACGATGCTGTTTCTCGGGGTCCCCAGCACATCCCATTAGCAGAATTTGAGGCCAATACCAAAGAACTAGTTTCCATGATGAAATCCAAGGGTATCAAGCCAATTTTAGTCGGCCCTGCCCTACCAGATCAAGACGCTTGGGGAAAGCATATGCCTGAGGCCGTAGAGAATAATTACATCCGGGACATTGAGGGTTTCAAAACATACTCTAATGCACTTGATACTATCGCTCAAGAGGAGAACATTCCATTCGTCAATCTTCACCAAGCTTTCATTGAAAAAGGTGGCAAGAACTGGAAAGCTTTATTGTGCGATGGATTGCACTTCTCTGGTGCCGGTTACCAAATCTTCTATGATGAATTATTGAAAGCCATTGAGATTTCCTACCCAGAATACTCTCACGATAGGCTGCCAATGAAATACCCACCCTGGAGGGACACTTTTGCAAATCCTGACCTTTTGGAGCAGTAATGTGTCTTGACAAAGCATTTTTGTTTTTTTCAAATGCTTACTAGGCAAGGCGAAATTATTAGAAGACTTCAAAATTTCAACTGATGTAATTAGTTCAGAATATATACGTATTGATATATAGAAGGTAGAATACTGAACACTGGTAGAATTAAACGGTCTAATCTATGTCAGACGGTGTGCCACCTACGCAGCAGCTTGCTGATAAAGAGTTGGCAGCTCGCTCAAAGGAGGCCGTAATTCCATTCCATGACCAAGATACATTGAAAGGTAAGTTTTCGAACCTTATTAGCAATGCGATGGAAAACAATCCCTACTTCGCAGCTGGTGGCGGATTAATGATATTGGGTACTGGTTTAGCTCTTGCTCGCTCTGGCATAATTAAAGCGAGCAGATTACTCTACCGCCAAATGATCGTCGATTTGGAAATACAATCAAAAGACAAATCGTATGCCTGGTTCCTCGAATGGATGTCCAAGTATCCTCAAAGAGTATCTAAGCATTTATCAGTTAGAACCAACTACATTCAACATGACAATGGCGCTGTAACTACGAAGTTTGCACTTGTTCCAGGGCCTGGCAATCATTGGATAAGATACCAGGGTGCTTTTATCATGATAAAAAGAGAGCGTTCCTCAAAAATGATAGACTTGACCAATGGATCACCATTTGAGATTGTGACGTTGACAACACTCTATAGAGATAGGCATTTGTTCAATAGAATTTTAAATGAAGCTAAAGACATTGCCCTAAAAAGTACTGAAGGCAAAACTGTGATTTATACCTCATTTGGACCAGAATGGAGAAAGTTTGGACAGCCAAAGGCTAAAAGGGCTTTACCTTCAGTTGTGTTGGATCAAGGAATCAAAGATAACATATTGAACGATGTATATGAATTTATGAAAAATGGAAAATGGTATTCGGAGAGAGGTATACCTTACAGACGAGGCTATCTACTATACGGACCACCGGGATCAGGGAAAACTAGTTTTATACAAGCGTTGGCTGGGGAATTGAATTATAATATTTGCATTTTGAACTTATCTGAGGGGAATTTAACGGATGATAGATTGAATCACTTGATGAACAACATGCCTGAGAGGAGTATACTTCTTCTAGAGGATATAGACGCTGCATTCAATAATAGAACGCAAAGCGGAGAGACTGGGTTTCAATCCAGCGTCACTTTCAGTGGGTTGCTGAATGCTCTTGATGGTGTAACATCATCGGAAGAGACTATCACGTTCATGACCACAAACCATCCCGAGAAGCTGGATCCTGCAATTCTGAGACCTGGAAGAATCGACTATAAGCAATTTATAGGGAATGCGACACCTTACCAGTTAGAACAGATGTTCCTCAAGTTTTACCCGGGAGAACAGGCATTATGCTGTCAATTCGTTCATGAGGTAGCTCACAGGAAACTCACAGTCAGCACAGCACAATTGCAGGGTCTGTTTGTGATGAACAAAGACAAGCCAGAAGCTACATTGCAAATGGTAGATACCTTAATACCATCGCATAAAAGCTTTTAACACTTGTATATATACCAAATTTTATAAGAGGAATAATCATCAGAAGATACTTTCAAGCGCACTTTCAATATGGTGACCCATGACTTCTCGTGACCCGTCTTGTTGAGCGTATTCTCTAGCTGTTAAAAGCACCTTCCGCAATAGTTCTTGATATCCACAAGACAACAGCATCATTTCAGCTTCGTTAGGACTATCATCCTGGCTCTCACCTGAACATTTTTTCAGCTGCCGAGATACGTAACCACTAACGTAGTCTCTGTTCATTCTAAGTTACCGTTAAACTTAGTCGA
Organism: Zygotorulaspora florentina; assembly: GCA_003671575.3. NCBI lineage: Eukaryota > Fungi > Ascomycota > Saccharomycetes > Saccharomycetales > Saccharomycetaceae > Zygotorulaspora > Zygotorulaspora florentina. Next base: position 860,304 of record PPJY03000001.1, on the reverse strand, counting down.
GAAGCTGAGTTGGAAGAACAGCTGGCAGGATTGATCTGATGAGGTGAACTTGAATGGGGGGTTAAGATGACGCGTTTCAAAAGGCGCTATGATCACTAAATACGTCACGCCGACTGTGCAAATCGTTGGCGGCTAAGTAAATGTTGTATCACTTCAAGATATTTATCTTCAGAAAGTTCAGGCCAATCTTAAGATATAAAGTCAGGTAAAAGAATGAACTGTAGCACCAATAAGTATACTAGCTTTTGCAATGATAGGTGGAATTTTTCTGTTGGCAGCTCACATTCGGAACAGCTACGAACGAGAACCATCGAAGATTCTCTAAAGGATTTGGAGTTCTTTGTATCGACGACATGTTCTAAACCACAAGAGTTGAAAAGAGTTTATGAGGGTGATGATGCAGGAGAGTACGGGCATGAGCAAACCTTCTGCTATTACAAGGAGAGTCCTGAGCGGAATGAGAGGCAATTTGTGGGGGCATCAGAGATGCCGCTGAAACAGAAGATTTCATCTGCTATCGTTCCTACATTCATTGACGTTCCAGAAGAATCAAGATTTTTCGTCATTAAATCATTCAGCTTAGAACATGTCAAAAAATCTTATCTGCATGGGATATGGTCTTCCACTTATTTTGGAAATAAAAGACTTTCAGAAGCTTACAAAAAAAAGAATCAAAAAGCTAAGATATATCTTTTATTCTCAGTGAACGGTTCTGGGAAATTTTGCGGAGTCGCTGAGATGAGATCAGATCTGCAAGACAATCTTGATACAAGCATTTGGACTGATCAGAACAGCAAATATGGAAAAGCTTTTAAAGTCAGTTGGATTATTGTTCGCGATGTTCATAATAGGCTGCTCAGACAACATTTAATACCCTCAAATGACATGAAACCAGTGACACATTCAAGAGACACCCAGGAAATACCAATAGTGATGAGTGTATCCATCCTACGCACATTTATGTACCATAAAAATAATGTTGAATCCTTTATGAATGAAGAATAAAATATTGGTGGCACGAACCTCAAACATCGAAGTTTCCTTTCTCGTCCAATATGGTTGCTTGGGTCGTTTATCTTTGTAGTAAATTTAGCGACAGAAAAAAACTATTTAAATATAAGGTTTTTGATAAACAAATTTGCTTTCACGAAATTCCCAACTAAGCCCTATCAAAGGAAAAAAGTACCTCGTCGAGCTCACTTGGCATCCCTCACCCAAATATCATAAATATGCTAAGCAATTCTTTACTTAAGACTGTAAAACGTCAGCTTTCAGTTGTATCCCATTTGAGGACTGCAAAGTCAAGTGGCTCGAAGACAGGAAAACATACCAAAACCAAAGCCAAATACGAGCCTCTATCAGAAGCGCAAAACGCATATTTGGACCGCTCAGTGCGGGTGGACCAAGCTGGCGAACTAGGTGCTGACTACATATATGCCGGCCAATACTTCGTTTTGGCTAATAAATATCCACACTTGAAGCCAGTTTTACAACACATGTGGGATCAAGAAATATATCACCATAATACTTTCGACAATTTGCAATTGAGAAATAGAGTAAGGCCCTCAATAATCACCCCGTTATGGAAGATTGGAGCTTTTGCGATGGGGGCTGGCACCGCTTTGATATCTCCGCAAGCTGCAATGGCTTGTACCGAAGCAGTGGAAACGGTCATTGGTGGGCACTATAATGAGCAGCTTCGCTGTTTAACAAATCAATTTGAGTTGAAGAAGACAGATGGTTCAGTGTCTGTCCCAACCGAAATAAGTGACCTTACGAAAACCGTCAGACAATTTAGAGACGAAGAACTCGAGCATCTGAATACGGCAATCGAGTATGACTCGAAGAAAGCCGTTCCCTATATGATATTAACAGAAGGTATAAAGGGTATTTGCAGGGTAGCAATCTGGACTGCAGAAAGAATCTAAGTCTGAGACCCTTAATTATTACGATATATGAATGATAGGATATATAATGAAGATAGAGAATAAACCTTATATATAGAATAATCTCTTATGATCAATGGACTTATTTTTTCCCATTAGTTGATATTTTTTGCGATATCGGACACCAGCTTTTTTCAATTCACACCAGTCCATCGTACAGGTTTAACGAACTAATGATGGATGGATCGACTTTAGAGCCTTCTCTAAATTCCTCTAAAGTTATATACCCATCCTCATTTTTATCCATAATGCTAAAGATTTTTTTCACTCTTAATTCTGGTGTCGCTTCATCATCACTTAGTTTGACCATGGAGCCAACCATCTTATATATGCTCGTTACAACAGTTAGCATTTCATCATAAGTAATATAACCGTCATGATTCAGATCGTAGAGCTGGAATGTCCAAACCAACTTTTCTTCTAACGTGCCTCTGGATGTTGTGCTTAGCACCGTAATGAACTCTTTGAAATCCACGACTCCACTGTTATCTTTATCAAAAACACTAAACACATGACCAGCAAACTCTTCTGGAGATCCAAAAGGGAAAAATTGCTTATATATCTTGACAAAATCATCTCTCGTTAGCTGACCACTGGGGCAGTCTCTCAAGAAACCTTTGTGCCATTGCTGAATTTCCCGGCGGTCAAAATACGTTGACTGTCTTAAACTTGTAAGATCGTCTTTTGAAAGTTTCGATGCCTTAGCGCCCATTATGAAACACCGCTCCTTTTCCTGTATTACTCTCTCTGCAATGCCTTAATCCCTACTAGTGCCAGTTTGAAGGTAACCTTATTCTTCTATTGTTAGCACACGGGAAAAAGTGATCGGTTAAATTGGAAAATCAAAAGATTCGGGTCATTGCATTAATTCCTGCCCCTGATCATTACGAGGTATAAATGGCAAGAAAGTAGCGCTATCTCAAGCTGGGTCCTTGGGAATGGGAGTATCCAAGGTTGGGGCAAATTTCGGCATCAAGGACTACTAGCTTGAACATTGAAGCAGCTTTTTCGAAAAGGTGCGCTTGACTGCCTAGTGCTTATTTGATATGTATCTCTCTCGCCCTGTAAAAGAGAAGGTTCAAACTGCAAACGTGAGCGTCCCGCGTGGCTGCAGGTAGCACGATTGAAACGCAATGCTTCTTGTAGAGCTCCTAGAACATATCCAGAGTAGTTTGAGACTACACGCAAAGGCACGGTTAAACTTGTCCTACAGCTCAGTACAGCACTTGCAGGACATGATACTGGATGCAGATACTGTTTCGAATCAAAGGGAGCCTCCAGCCTATACAGTTCGATCAGGAATTAGGTCTATATTCCTATATATAGTTGAAGTTGTGAAGCTCTTTTCACTGTCATCTCTTACGGATGCATTATAGCCAGTGCTGATATCCCTTAGTTCGGTTCGCCACTATAGAAGAAGCTGGACAAAGTCGTTAGACAGACCAATTGAACTTCTCAGAAGACCCTGTCTTTTGCGAGCGATTGAGTATGTTACAGAAGGATGAGTACGTGGAATTTGGCAGTGAGAAAGAAGATGTTGATCTCGATGTAAACGGTTTCAGGAACGACGCTGACATGGCACTTGGTCGCTCTGAGGATGCAGGAACAGCGGAAGATCCAAGCGATTTGCTAATCCATCCGGTGATGCAAACAGATGCTGAGGTCGAAGACACTGGAAAGCAGCTTCTATATCCAGATATAGCTGCTAGATTTCCATTTAAAACTTCAGATAGGCTTCTTGATGACATTCTTCGCGATATCTCCTTTATAACCTCCCATGAGCATGACATTTTATACTCTGACCTCTGTAAGGGTATCATTCGGTCCCCTTTACTCAGCTATTCAAGGAAAGTCAGTGCTATGAAATCGTTTTCCTTCGGCACGCTGGTAGATCAAGTTGTACTGGAAAGTAAGTATGAATTTCAATCTGTCTCGTGTCCTCAACACGATAAACTGAATGTATTCATGGGAGTTCTGGTTGGTGAAACGGAGAATCAAGAAACTGCGAGTGCAGCATTAACAAAGCTGCCAATTTACCATTTGAAAATTACTGTGAAGACTCGCTCTTTTCTGGAGCAGACCAGAAAACGGATTGGCCTGACACATTTTCACCAGTTGGATGAAGCAGACTTGCATCCATTTGACAAAAGGGACTTAATGTCATTTGATTCCAGCGACTCGAACCTACTTGATTTTGCAATCTACATTTCAAGTGATACCAATAAGCTCGTGCTTGTGGAAATTATGAAACCTGAATTTGATGAAAAAGAGGCTCAAGAGTTATGGTCCAAAAATTCGATTCAAGCACGTTATGAAATTGCTTGCTCAAAATTCGAATCTCTGGACCCACAAAACGTGCCCACGCCTGCGGAGTGTATAAATACACTGTTCAAAATTTTCAGAGGCCCTTTAAATCGAAAAAATGCTAGTGAACCTTTGAAGACAATAAATTCAGACAACATTGTATTGAATTCTCACATCGATCCTGTCTGGTTGACATCTAAATATGGATTCAAACTGTACAACGAAAAGAACGCAGAAACAGGTCAAATTATTCCTGAATATGAACCTCCAGACTTAACCAATTACGTTAAAGATTGGAAGGAGAGAAAATTGAGAGAATCCTTCGTTAGAAAGTGCATGGAATTGATTTTTAGAGGCAAGATATCAGTCCAATCACTCGACAGTGAAATTGTCAAAAAAGTACCACGAGTAATTCGCGCATTCAATATTGTCCAAACTGCTTTTACGACGGCACCTTGGTTTCAAGTATTAGGTGAATACAAATCCATATCAGGTGCGCCCTCATCCGCATTTGATTCAAATTATCACTTTGTGAATCTTTCAGCATTCCAGCATTATGTTGATAGGGATATCATCAAAAACTACGAAACACAGTGTACTTTAGATCCAGAAAACACCGGCATTTACTTTGATGCGTTGAATTTTGTTGCCAACAGAAAAGGTTCTTATCAGCTTATTGCTTACTTGGGTAAACAGGATGTCGTCGGCCAAGAATCATTGGATAACGCTTTGAGACTTTTTGGTATTGACCCCAAGGAGGTAGAGGTACCAACAATCAGTGATTCTGTGTTGATATCAATCTATAAAACGGAATCAGTCCAATCTCATCCAAATCGGCACGCCGACCTGAAGAATGCTTTGCGAATCCTGGCAAAATACAAAAAATCTCCAAAACTAAAGTTTCTAGCAGATTACGAGCCTTACCACTCAACTATGCAAGCTTATGATATTTTGGAAGTAGATCAGTCTGTTGACGAGGACATCATTCAAACCGCTTACTCTATCAAAGTTAACGATTCTCCTGGATTGAAAATAGATTGTGATCGTGCACTTTACACAGTGGCAATCCATAAGAAAAGCTTGTCTCTGTTTGAGTTTTTGATGGTTCAATGCCCCGAATTTGAGGAATACTATGGGTCCTCCAAGATCTCCTACCAATCAGCCCTCGAACTTCTACAGGTAAATGAAAATGCCAGCGATGAAACAATTCTAGAAGTATTTCAGCGAAAATGGAATGCAAAACCAGTTTTCGAACCTGATTCATTTTTAAAATTAAAGGGGGCACTTACAAAAGTTGGTTTGGAAAGAAACTCTAAACTTATTTTGCATTTTATTAACACAGGAGTAATTGATGCCAATTGTCTCCCTGCGAATGATTGGCCAATTGGCTTGAATAATATTGGGAATACATGTTATTTAAATTCTTTGCTGCAATATTATTTTTCTATCGCTCCTCTGAGGGAATGGGTTCTCAATTACCATAGCACCCTAAAAGATTTTAAGAATAGCAAAGAAAGTGCATACCGAAGAATTGGTGGCCGCGAAGTTAGTGACGCAGAAGCACAACGGTCGATACAATTCGTATACGAGCTTCGTGACTTATTTCGTGATATGATTCATTCAAAAGAAAGATGTGTTACACCGAGAGAAAAACTTGCATTTTTGGCTTTTGCACCAAGCAGTATGGCTGTAGATCTACAGTTAATATCTGACTCTAGTAATGATGAGGAAATTGGAAATGTGACTGATCATGATGACAAGAAGCTAAAGGTAGCAAACAATGAACCATATCTTATTGATCTTAGTGACGATGACAAAGACAAAAAAATGGACACTTCAATGAATGAAAACGAACATAATAGAGAAAACAACGACAATAGTAGTATATCTTTGGATGTCGAGATAGAGGATCCAGGTAATAAATCTCCAAAGATCACTTCAGATCAACTAGAAAATGCGCTCGAGATGGGGAGGCAGCAAGATGTTACAGAGTGTATCGGGAACGTGTTATTTCAATTGGAAAGTGCCTCCTATCCCATAGACCTGGGTGAAGACAATGAACAAAACGACTTGGTTAAACAACTATTTTATGGTAATGTGAAGCAAAAGATTGTGCCGTTGAACATGGAGACTGAAGTGCGGACTAAGATTGAGAGGTTTTTGTCTTTATTAGTCAACATAGGAGATCACCCAAAGGATATATATGATGCGCTTGATTCGTACTTTAGCGATGAATTTTTGAAAATGGAGGAGTACGGTGACGTCAAGAGAACTGTGGCTGTCACTCAGTTTCCTACCATTTTGCAAATACAAATTCAAAGAGTTTACTATGATCGTGAGAGGTTCATGCCCTTCAAATCCATCGAGCCTCTGCCATTCAATGAAGTTTTGTTCATGGATAGATATACTGACACAGATGATCAACTGCTGCTGGAGAGAAAAAAGGACACTGAAGTCATGAAAAAAGAACTGCTTAGGATGAAAAAACGCCAGAAAGAGTTACTAGGTACAAACGATCTTGGAATCTCTAGAAAGGCTGCCTACATTGAGACAAGCAAATTCTTGAAATCTGAGATACTCGAATCTCAAGGGGTTCAAATAAGTAACAAGGATAAAATCTTTGAAAGGCTAAATGGAATTGTATCTGAGGTTGACGATGAGTTGACAAAGCTTTATCATGACATACAAAGTTTAGAAGCAAGAATAGGCAAGCAGTTTGAAGATTTCAAAAACATAGCTTATTCCTTATTCGCAGTTTTCATACATCGTGGTGAAGCCAGTTATGGCCATTACTGGGTTTACATAAAAGATCGATTCAAGAACGGCATTTGGAGGAAGTATAACGATGAAACAATAACAGAAGTACCCGAGAGCGAAGTCTTCAACTTTGTGTCCGGAAATACGGCCACCCCGTATTTCCTTGTGTACGTCAAACAGGGTCATGAAGACGAAATAGAGCCTCTGAAACGTGTAGTGGATCTGAACTCGCAAATATAACCCTTTATAATCTGGTCGGTTTTTTCAATGTATTATGATATGTAGTCGTACTTCGAGAGGACTCAACATTTTATCTATACAAAATGCCCAAAAAATTGAAGCCACAAGACCAAACGCTCAATATCCCAATTCAAAATAGAATAAATAGATTATTGAAATTTCGCAGGCTCCATAAATGAGCCTGCAGACAAATTACACTGTCAATTACCTTACTGTTGGCGTGGAGATTTTGTATGATCGCCTTGAACGATTATGCTCTTGTTTTTCAACCTGCAATTGTCAGGTGTGAATTTGGTGAACTGTGCCAAATTTGAAGAAAGACTCGGTAAATATAGATCATCTTAGAAGAGATTTGTTGACTCACTAATCGGTTTGCGACGTATCTCAGACCGCTTAAAGGGGGAGCTTAGAACTAGGATATGTCAAATCTACAGCGTCGTCGGGTAAACCGAAGTGAAACTCCAGATGGTTCCAGTGTTCAGGGGACTGATTATGAAGAATCTTCCAAGAGGGTCGCATATGACCCTGAAGAGGCCAAGCTTACAGAAAACGTCAAGATCCCGAAACTAACATTAATGGAAGAGGTTTTGTTGTTAGGTCTCAAAGACAAAGAAGGATATCTTTCATTTTGGAATGATAACATTTCCTATGCATTACGTGGGTGTATAATCATTGAATTAGCATTAAGAGGTAAAATCAGAATTGTGGATGATTCTTCTAGAAAACGGTTTGATGTATCTGAAAGGCTAGTTGAAGTGGTCGATGGGAGTAAGACAGGTGAAGTTTTATTGGATGAGACACTACAATTGATGAAAAATGACGAACCCTCCACAATTGCCAATTGGATCGATTTGTTGAGTGGTGAGACATGGAATTTGCTCAAAATCAATTACCAATTGAAGCAAGTCAGAGAAAGATTGGCTAAAGGTTTAGTTGATAAAGGGGTATTGAGAACTGAAATGAAGAATTTCTTTCTCTTCGATATGGCTACACATCCTGTCACAGATTCGAGCTGTAAAGAAGCGATTAAGAGAAGAATACTATCCGTGTTAGTGTCAAGAAATATGGAACTGAATTACAATGAGTATTTCCCTGAGACAACATCATTTAAGTTTATAAGAACTGTTGCATTAATATGTGGCTCCTATCGGGCCAATGTTTTGGAGAACATATTGACTTCCTTAGATTACGAAAAGAGAGATCGTGCAATTTCCCGGGCTGACGAACTCTTGGAGCAATTTTCTCAGTATCCGTTCATATTAGATAAACAAGGCGAGTCTGGGCTTTCGATCAATTTAAATCAAGAGGTCCAGGAAGAAGTTGAGTCCTATAAGAATTCTGCATTACAATTAGAAGTAGTTGCCGGTGTGTTTGAAGTATTTTCCAGAATGGATATGATATTGTGAGATCAGTACGGGTGAAAACCAGACAACGAACTTTTTAGAGTCAAAATATTCAACTTTGTATAATAATCGATATATGTATATATATTGAATAAAGAAGATATTTCAATTGAATAGAACTTTTCTATTTTTTGTTTAGAATCTCATTGAAAGTGGCGGATAAGAATTCATTAGCTCCATAATGTTGAATATAGTATTTCAATGCATCTGTTTGATGGTACATAGAATTTGGAAACTTTTTCAACGAACGAATTTCATGTGTGAATGCATACAATAGAGATCTAGTGTTGTTCTTATGTTCATCTCCACAAGATTCCCACCAGAATCCCCCTGCTAGTTTCATATCGTGTACATACCGAGCTTTAACTCTAACTGAATCAACATTATCATAGCCCACAAATGTCTTTGACTTGGGATCGAAGCAAAAAGCAGAGACATAATCTGGATCAAAAAGTTCTTGCGAGCCTTTTATTGGTAGCTGGTTGTATAACCACATTCCTGGTTCTCCATCGGAGGCCCCACCAACACCTTTAAACGGTTTATCAATGAACCGTGTATCCCTATGATTGGCTTTTACATGTGTGAACCCTCTACCATAGGCTGCCATACCCAATGAAATCTTACTAGGGTCAATTCCAAATCCAGAGACCATTTGGATTATCGCAGCATTTCCATTGAGACCTTCCTCACTTTCATCAGAGTGCGAATACTTGTAAAGATCGTTCTTTTTTCCATCGTGAGAGCCATCATAGAGGTTACTGTGATAGCCAGTGCGATCTGACCACTCTCCATAATAATCATAGGTCATCATATTCCATGTGTCGAGATACTCGTTCATTTCTTTCAGAGGCAAAATGTTCAATTTCTCACTAAAAGCTGGAGTAGCCATTGAAAGCTGGAATTTTGGATGGTCTCCCGATGAGTTATCACTGAATATTCTAGACTCAAGCTCTTCGAGCTTGAGTCTAAGTCTTCGTGTGATTTCCAAGTATTTTTGCGGTTCAAACCCATCATCTTCAGGAAATTCCCAATCTAAATCGATACCATCAAACCCATATTTGAACATAGTATCAACACAAGAATCAATGAAGTTATCAAACTTCACCGGATCTCTTACCATCTTGGGAAACTCTTCACGATTGGACCATCCACCAACTGACATTATAACCTTAAAATCTTTGGCATTTGTGTCATCAAAAACATTAGAGTGACGCAAATAATTGAGTTCACCTATAAGCCCCATTGGTAAATTTCCTGCGTAAGATTCTTGTTCAATCTTTTTTGCCCCTAATTTATTAAGCTTGATGGCCAACGGCTTATATAGATCCATTCCAAAATCTGACCACTCATCGCTAGACTTCAATCTACCTGTATCGCCATCAACCAGGAAAAATGAGTAGTATATGTGGGATATTTTTGACAAGTCAATATCGTGTGGGTAGTGCAATCTAGGTGAATAGGGCGACCAATTAGAATAGTACACACCACAAGTATAACCATTTTTGTTATCTATTTGTACTTCATTGTCCTTTGTTTTAGGCTCTACATTAGATTGGACATGGCCTAATACCATGTCTTTCAAAGAAGTCTTGAATATTTTTTTATAGGAACACATCTCAACAACTATACTGGCCAGAACGAATAAAGTGACAGTAATGTGAGGTATCCAATTTCTCCAGTACATGGGCTTAAACGAGTACCATAAAAGAATCGACAATCTTCTAGTAACACTAAGATTTCATAATATTATAGTGACATACAATTTGCCATCTTTAACTAGCTTGTCAAATGACACAAAGACATCCTCACAAAAAACAATGTTTCCATTAAATTTATTTTTCCATTCCTTACTCTGATTGAGCGACTAGAAGTGACAGGATGGCGATGAAGTCGCAGTAAGTCTCGGGTGCTAATACTGCATTGAAAGAGAGAAGGGCGTTCAAGACCTGCTAAAACTGTGGCAGTATCAAACAAGATCTTGTGCGTGCCAAACCATACTGCTGCTCGAGTGCTATCTACATTCGAGAGGGTGTCCAATGGAGCAAAAAATCATTTTTAAGTACTCTAGTGAGTATTTGATGGCAAGTGTGTGACTGGCGACGCTGGTCCTTACCAGCTGCGTGCATCGCAAGAGTCTACTTTTGAAGTTTACATGTATGCGTTGAGGTGTCGGGTGAAGCGATTATGAAAAAAAAGTCAATAAAGTTGCTCGAAAACCTATCAAAGAGGAACAAAAATCAATTGATATCTGTTCATGCCGATTTGAGAAGTTTTTTAAGTCAGGATAAAGTGAATTAATCTAAAAATCTTATTGGATATGTCTGAAGAAGCTAAAACTGTGCCTGGGCAACCTGCTGAACATCAAGTTGACGATGTCGTGGGGGAGGCTGTTGAAAGTGTTGTCGAGCAACCAGTAGACAACGCCGACAAACAGCCAACTGAAAGTGTTACCGAGCAACTCGTGGACAATGCCGATGAACAGCTCGTCAAAAGTATTGACGAGCAACCAGTTGACAACACGGAGGACGAACCTGTTGTTAAGCAATCGGTTAAGGATGGTGTCGAACAAAATGCAAAAAATGAAGAGCTAGAGGAAGAGATGGATGATTTGTTTGGTGAGGATGATGAGGAAGGCTCCGGCTCAGCAGCAGCCTCACGCTCGGCATCAGATGATGACGATGACGACCGTCCTGGTTATGAATCTCGTCATAATCGTTTGGGCCTTGATGATGAAGAAGCAGAAGAGCAGGCGATGTATACAAGAAAGTTTTACGGAGAAGAAGCAGAAAACATGAGTGAAGAAGAAAATGCACTAACTCATTTCAAGGAGGAAAACGTTGAATTAGTTAGGCATATTGTGCCCTACAGAGCCATCGACGGAAATAGTGACGAAAAACCAACAATATATTACGCAAAAGTACCTGAGTTTCTCACTATTGATCCTGTGCCATTTGATCCGCCGAGTTTTGAAACAAAAGTGAAGGAAAGATTGGCCAACTTTTCCTCCAAGGAGGATCAGTTAGGTGACAGCCTAATCGATGAAAATACAATCAGATGGAGATATTCGAGAGATGAACAACAACATGTCTATAAAGAGTCTAATGCACAAATAATTGAATGGTCAGATGGTAGACTTTCGTTGAAGCTGGGAGACGAATACACAGATATTCTAGTTAATGACACGGAGAACACATTTTTTGCGGTTTCTCACGACCAGCAAGAATTGATGCAATGCTCAGAAGGTGGCGAGATTACAAAATCTTTGATGTTCATACCAACGTCCACAAGCTCAAAAATGCATCAAAAACTAACCAAGGCAGTAACGAGAAGGAATAAAAGACAGGCAACCGGGCCCGGGATATATATCATTAATAAAGATCCAGAAGTGGAGAAATATGAATTAGAAAGACAGCAACAACAGAGAGTGAGAGAAAGGAGGAAAAGACAGTTAAAGGAGGTCGATACCAGAGACTCTCCAGACACAGCCGGTTCGTTTGAGTACAGCAGTGGATACAAGAAGAACAAATCTTCGTCTATAGAACCAGAAGCATATGCTGCTGCATCCAGGCGTAATGAATACGAGCAAGACGATTTCTTAGTAGACGACGATGACGATGAAGAAGTAGAATACGACGATGAAGACGAAGACGAAGACGATTTAGTTGGCGATGGTGATGACGATCAAGAAGATGATGGCGATGAAGATGCCTCCAAAGCTGACAGGTTAAGACAACTGAAGAGTGAGGGAGCCAGCAAATATCAACAGTCAGAAACCCACAAGGAGTCTGAAACCGAGACAAGGAGAAGAAAAGTTGCAGTTATCGATGATGACGAAGACGATGAATAAAATTTTGTAATTTTGTAACTAATAAACTTTGAAACACTCAAAAAATTCTTCTCCTAGTTGAATGCCAGGTCAATGGTTCATTTTCATGGGAAGAAACTGCTTATTTTGGCGTGCCCTCGAAATCGGGCAAGATAGAGTTTTCCATCCCTGCTTCACTGCAATAGGTACCATGCACCTCGCCAAGGAACAAAAGGAGTACTATGAAGAGAATTACTAATTTTCGATAGCGGGTGATATTTGGGTTGCTGCGGAACTAGGTGAAGAGGATCCTTCATCGAAACAATCACGTTTCCACATTGCGAAACCATGGAGTCTGTGTTTTGTCGTTTCTTGAAGTTGGCCTCATCTAATCGCATAGTACCCAGGTTTAAACAATCGTGCTGCTGATTTTTGATGAGCACATTGAGTGAATCGCAAGAGTATGAAACAAATTCTTACAGCTTCTATTTTAAATGGGATAGTTGGGTAACTATTTGTGACTGCCTTAAGCTGGTTAGCACTTAATTATGAGGAATATCGTCAAGGAAAAGTTATATTTGGAGCATGCTGGTTCATGGCATTGATATTGATTTGGAATCAAATTGCAGGCTGATACAAGGAACTATGCTTTGTCTTAGTTGCGATCAACTCCCTGTTACAGATGATACTATAAACGCCCCTTCGAGTTTTACACCACTAGAGAATATCTCATAGCCAGCTTTGCTTCCCTCATGATACCATTTATGGGTATGTTGCCAACCATGTGGGTGCATTAACTGGTATTTCTTAAGGCATTGGTATATTTTTTCGTTTGAATTTCCATTTTACTACTGCGAAAGAAGGAATGAAAATAACATTCTAATAATCCTTAGTCAACAATTGAATTCCAATACACATTATCAAAGTGAAGTAATGTGACCTGAAGCATGGATACTATGTGTCTCTCGTAGGGTCATTTTGATCTCCTGAAACTGCTATTCGGTAACAGTGATCGCAGGAGTAAATTTGCTCCAGTAAGATCTCTAGCAACATAATAAGCGCAGAGGGAACCACCGATAGTTATGAATATACATTGCGAGGGGGGTATATTACATAGTTTTCAAAATAATTGCTCATTTATTCCTCCCAAGCAGTTGTTGCTGTTTACGCCATGAGCAGTCAAAAAGAAACGATTCTAAACAGAAGTCTCTAACTGAGTCTTCACGCTGGGCCGCTGCTGCATTCTGGCGTACCAGGCCAAGAGCGCATCGCATTTCTCAGGAACCTGCAGACCTACAACTGCCGCAAATATCATGCCACCAACCACTGTGATATCTGCCATCGAGAACTCCTTCCCCGCAACAAATGGCTGTTCTCTAAGAACCCCATCGAAGTAGTGCATTCCATTAAGTGCTTTGTCGCGCTGAAAGAACCCCCACTCAGAGTTCTGGTAAATCTCTACGTCAGGCCCCAGACCTGGCGTGGCGTGATGAAAATAAACACTGATAGGGTCCAGAAGCTCTAACTCCGCACGTTTGCTCATCATGTGAATTACTCCCCTTTCCTGTGGGGTTCTCCCAGTTAGAACAGGGTTGCCGTCAAGGGCATCAACATATTCTGTAATGGCAGTGCACTCGGCGATTAATGTACCGTTGTCGAGCTCCAGTACTGGAAGTGTACCCGAGTAATTCTTGGCAAGGAAGTCGGGCTTCTTGTGCTCTCCTTTCCAGAGGTTGACTCGTACAAACTCGATATGAGACTTCATATCCTTTTCGGACAGAGCAATGCGGACACGGGCAGGATACGGGCCTGTAGGCCAGTCATAAATCTTCATTATTCCCTTGACTATGTCACGTTCAGGATCTCAAGGCTCTCGGGCGAGCTGGTAAATTTCTGCTGGGCTTTAAGTATCTATCATCATGTTGCAGATATTCGTCATTCCGTACTTAATTATCGTCGAATTAGTAAGCACTAAAATGTGATGCAAAGGCCAATACCCATACAATGAAAGCATCAGGAAGCACGCACTTCGTTTTTTGTCAGCAGATCTGCTCCTGGTGCTCTCTTGAGCAGAGCGAACCGAGAATTGATGTCTTTTCTCCGGGCCATATTTTCCGGCATTTGGCAGCAATTAAGTCGGATGATACATCCTGATCCTCATCTTTGAGGGCTGAGATTTGGGCATGGGCTACCCAACAAATAAAAGTGCATAGCCAACAAGTCTGGGGGCTCGAAGACGGTATCACTTGGATGATCTATTTCATGACATATTGCCTGTAGCTAACCTTACTCCTGGAATCACTGGAACTTACCCACTGCAAAGTCGAATGAATTCATACGTAATCAACAATCTGAGGATGAGAGGTTCGCACGAAAGACTTTCAGACCAACTTTGGGTCCCTCGATTAATACATAGATTGCCAAGTATCTTTTGAATCCATTGCAACAGTAAAACAATTTTAGGCCAGCAGTCTCAGGTTAAGGTGCATGCAAAGTTCTGGACGGCAATCGTTAAACTTCTGCCTGTCCGCCTACATGCATATAGTGCCATGAAGTAGGGAGAGCTGGGGATATCACTCAGGCCTCTGAACAGCATAAATGAACTTCTTGTCTTGGATTTGCCATGCTAAGGTGGGTTTTCAGAAAGGGAGGACCAATACAAAACTGTTGAGAAGCATCCCGGGGAGAGCATGCTGCAACGGTCGCGTAGTTCAAGAAGCTGTCCCTGTTTAGTTTTATTTACCCGACCCAAAGGTAAATTCTTGGCTTGCCGTTTGCGACTTTCCGGAGCCAAGCAGATTCAAATATGATTCCCACTCAAAATCAGGTAAGGTGATACGTTCTATCTAAGATCCGTATACTATCGATTGTAATCGTTAATTGACTAAATAAGTTGACAAATATGTCTTGGCAAGGTATGTGATAACTGGTAAAAACTCTCAATTGTTTTGAATTGCCGCTAACATATGTTTTTTTAGCTTACACTGATAATCTTTTGGGAACTGGCAAGATTGATAAAGCAGCTATATACTCAAGAGCAGGTGACTCTGCTTGGGCTGTATCTGGTGGGTTAAGTTTGCAACCTAGAGAGATCTCTGAAATTGTTCAAGGGTTCGACAATCCAGCCGGATTACAAAGCAATGGTTTACACATCCAAGGACAGAAGTTCATGTTGCTAAGAGCCGATGATAGAAGTATTTATGGTAGACATGATGCTGAGGGTGTTGTTTGTGTCAGAACCAAACAGACTGTGCTGATTGCACACTACCCACCAAGTGTCCAGGCAGGTGAAGCCACAAAGATCGTCGAACAGTTAGCTGACTATTTGATTAGCGTTCAATATTAGATGGATATACACATAAATAGCTATACATCTACCTACCAAAGAGCGCGCCACTACGAGCGAGTTTGGGCAGGCATGTCTATTTACAAATATATCTAATATATGCTACTTTTGAATTCACGGAGGATTTGCTTGTTGATGCAGAAAGCTAGCTTTCAGCGTTAGTGAACTGGAATCGTTTCCACATGGGCTAAAAAGCTCAGCGAAGTAGACCTCCTATCAGACCCGTATAATATCTGCCATGCTCAGAACTATGGCGTATGCTCCGCGGCGCAAACAAGGCCATATAAGTGATTTTTCCCATAAGTTCGCAGTGTTTCATCGAACTTTCTCCTCTTTCTGTAAGAGATTAACTTTTGAACCCTAGAAAACAGAATCCTGCCATTGGTCCACCAGTTTTCATACATCCACATCTTCCCTCTGCAAGACTCAAACAACCTTTTAGTTGGAAGGTGCGGAACTGCGAAGGTGTTACCAACTAACGCCGAATCCCTCATATCTGATCTAAAAGACGCTATGCAGAAATTCTTTTTTCTTCTGTTTCTGCGCATCTTTTGATGGAACAAGCTCAGCAACATCACCTTCTTAGATGTGGGCTTCTCGGTGTTTACATTCTCCGCTATGATAGTACTTGTGGAATTTCTTTTGGAGCTCATCTCTCAAGCCACTGTTCCTCCAAAGCCTATGAAATTCTTCTAATTGTAAAAGGACGAATATGTTATGCCCTGGCGGCAGTACTGATCATATATGGTAAACTATTTGAGCAAGATTCGGCAGCAGATAAAATGAAATGTTGTTACTCCCATGAGTAAGACCGGGCCCTGTGCAGATGATATCATTTCTCTCCAGATCTCAACTTCTAAACCTTGGCGGTGTCAACTTATTTTCAGCTATGAGTACGAGGTTCCATCTCCGGGTAGATTAGCCGCGGACGCTGCAACTGACTTCCAACGAGGCATATTTGAAATCTCCACAGCGCACTTGTTTCCACGCCATCAACTTATCCTATTCAGTGGGAGCTAGGAGTGAGCTAGATTAGTTTAAGTTCCAACGGCTCAAATAGGGGTTGCTGCATGAAGCGCAACACAACAATGTTCCAAATATCAAGAGAGCTGATTTATATCAGTAGTAGTTTTGCGGTTTGGCTTAGAAAATAATGAACAATTTAGAATGAACTATTGTGTTCATATAAGCATTGATTAGAACCAAGCAAGATCGGGGTTGAATATTTCTTCAACTAAAACTTTTTGCATTCATGCAGGACTGTAACCAGCCGTATCAGAGTTTAGTGTGGCACAAAAAGAATCACATATCGAGGTCTAATATGAAATGATGGGATTATACTGTAATATATATTGATATGGTATATGATGTAAAACGATCGGATATGCTATTAAATGCAAAAAGTTCAGGCAAGTAAACGAATGTACTTGTGCAGTGAATAAGACGCTTTACGTTCAAATGTTGGCGTAAAGCTTAGCAAGTAATGCCGCTCACTTTGGGGGTGCTCTGAATTCTTCAATTATTCGTGGATGGCTCGTCCCTGCGTCCAGAGCTAAATACAGCCAGAGTCTATGATTCCAATTTGTCTGCCAGGTAAAGAAGTAGTCAGTTTATTTAGAGAAATGTGGTTTTTTAACTCAGGATTAAGTGTTGTTCTTTGCAATGCTTTCATGTATGCCAGATTCTGTAATCACTACTTGAAGAAAAAAGATAGCAGGGGTCATTTGTGAAGAGCTATTATATGCTTATCGTGTTCTTTAGTGTTTGCCCTCTTATTTGATATACGGCGTTTGCCTTTCCGCAACATCTTTTTATCATTTCGATAGCTGGGCATCAATATATCGGATCCTATTAGGAAGAGCGGGCAAAGCCATAATGACCCCCTGGGAATATATTTCGAAAAGAGTACCATTTGAAGGTTCAGCATTTCATATATGACCAGTAGATCTCACCAGTATAATAAATCGACCACAAAGATGTTGATTTTGGACTAAATCTTGCTTCGTTTTTCCTGGTGCCAGAAAACTTTTTTCCGTCCAATCCAAGTTTTAAAGGTTATGAGAAAATAAAAGACCATCCAGCGATGCCGTTTGCAAGTGGGGGAGAGAGAGGATTAATAGAAGTGAACTCATACGGGAAGCGGCCGAACAGATGGTCAATGCATGACTCTGTATTAAATAATATGGCTCCCCAACATGTAAACAAAAATGGTGTACCTATTCATAATGAGAGTAAACCAGAGACGCACCAGTATATCACACTGAAACACTTCAAAAGCCCTAATCCAAATTCCTTTCCCAAAAATCCAACAGATTTTTACCGAGAAAGTAAAGAGGTAGCCAGTTGGCATAATAGCATATTTAAGCTAGGTGGTATTCGAGATGAGCCAACTATCCCAACATTAGATAAAGACTTGTCAGAGCTAGGTCGAAATAATACCATAGATTACAAGAGGAAGTTTCTTGGAGCTGATCTCTACCTTGATCATCAAAACCACAAACCTATGACTGCAGAACTATTGGAGGATATCAGTCCCTGCATTCAGTATTGTAATGAAGCTCCCTCTGAGAAAAGTAAGATCATCATATCACCTAGACACCATATCGTGGATTTGATAATGTCGTTTTTCCATGACGACGGGTTTTCAATAGTATGCACACATTTTGACAATGGGAAACTCTTGTTTTCGTTTGACTCAAGTAGAAAGCCATCGCGGGTCAATAAGAACGATGTAATGCTTAAGAAAATTATGTATAGTGGAATCGCATTGGAGAGAGAGCTAACTCACAAAAATTCTCTGCCATATTTTTCAATAGTGGAAGCATCGGTAGATTCTGACACTGGAATTTTACTAAGGTGTGAAATGGATGCCATCAATGAGTTGAAAGATACTTATACCGAGCTGAAATGTTTTGGCAAGCTAAATTTCAATAATATCCACCATAGGCGTAAAATGCTTAAAACTTGGGTTCAGATTTCTTTAATACCGCAATCTGATTTGATCGTAGGACTTAGAGATCAAGGTGGGATTCTCAGGGATTTGCTCCATTTTTCCAGAAAAGATTTATATGCAGATTTGAGCAATCCAAGCTTGCCGAGAAATAGGCGCTATGGGAATTTCAATCCTAATATTGCAGTTGCATGGTTTCATCACTGCATTGATGCAATCGTGAGTTCGATAATGAAAAACTCCAAAAACTCGAGAGAACCAGAGTCTTTTAAAGTTGATATCGAAAACAGAGGAACCATAAAATTAGTGAAGCTCGACAAAGTACCCCAACTAGCAGAATCCATGCTACGAAAACATAAATGTACACATTCTTAGCACTAAGCATATAATCAGGTGTATACGGTGCTCCATCGCGCCTGCGTAGAAATTCACCAAGGGAAGAGAGTCCAAAGATCGAGCTAGCTATTCCAAAGCATGTTTTCTACTTGCTAATTACTGATTAGAACCATTGCTCTCGGTAAGTCAGCCCTTCTCTTTATCATCTGGTGGAAAGGCAGCGACGTAATCAAAAAGTCTATCTTGAGATATCATGTGAAACCTGCAATTGTTATGATACTCAGATTCCATCCTCTCTGTGATCACCACTTCCACTGCCTGTAATATTATTTCTTTTGTTTCAGTTAAAAAATGGGTGCTGCACCTCAGCGGCTACACTGTTCAGCAACATCGACTGCCTCCAGCAGAAAATCTGTCAGTAAAAATTTTTTAGAGAATTGTAATACCAATTTCTAGTATATAATCTTCTATATTACAGAGAGCTCTTCGGCGGCTAAAAGCTCCCCGTTCTTTTAAAGTACCAGTACATGAAAGGCAATTTTCTAGAGAATCCTTTAATATTCATCTACTCTCAAGAACGCAAGACACTTCATGCTATGGAAGGCATTCTTCCTGCACTTAAAGATAAAATATTCATCAGTGGCACTTCACGGAAACCAATCTTTCCTGTAAGTGGAGACATCGACTTAACGAACAGAAAGGGCTGCTGTATCATTATAGATAAAAATGCCGCTAAGAAATCGATATAGCCGTCCCCAGACTCTGTTACAGCGTCAGTGACTATTTGAAGAAACCACCCCTCATTCGTGGCCCGCACTAACGAGACCTTGCCGATCACCTCAATTCCAGCCTTCTTATGAGATTTCAGCCTCAACTGAAACGATAGACTGAGGGCAAAAGATCCAGGTTTCTGCTTAGACGGACTGCCTCAGGCGTTCCCACTCACTTCGAAGTCCTGGTAGGAGCTCGTTCTTCTTATCCCTCTAAGTAACGCAGCGAATGTACAAACCGCCAAGAGGCGTTGGTAAAGTTCTCATAGTTATCTGATCAAGAATAATTCGATCGGTTGAGATCTCATCAAGGGCTGGCTACAAATGAAATACGTAAACATTCAAGCCATGAAGCTATCCATGCTCGAAAACGTGTCTTGGCACACACATGCAGAGCTAGGCTGCGCCCATAGCGAAGGGGTTTTGTGCCATTACCCAAAATTCCTGACCATTGTGGCAGAGACTTTAACGAAGAAAAAACCATGCTGCTCTGATAATTTCTGGAGCATGCAATGGCAATTCGTAGGCTTCGAGTCTCTTCTCGCAGGGTCCTACCCCATTTGGCACTTGAGTGCATCTTACGTCGTCAACGAATGAAAAGTATTCATGCACCAAGTATATTTGTGGACGCGCCCGGTTCTCCTGACGGGTTGACGGCTTATATCGCTAAATAAAGCAAAGGGTCTTCATGAGCAGGAAATTTGATGGCAAAGACACAACTACCAGTATTGAGAAATTGAACAGGCCGACAAACTACAGTTTATGATGTTGGAGAGTAGTAGTAGTATCAAAGTTAAAGAAGTAGATGGTGATCGTCTAAGTGAATCTTCCACAAAGCCTCTCTACTTCTCTAAGGTTACCATTGAAGGAGACAACAGTTCATGTCCTTTATCGGATTCATTCTACAAGGCCATTTTGGACCAAGCATTGACAAATCCCCTGCAAAACGTTAATACTAGTTTGATGACATTCCAGGATATTAAGAGGAATTTTCTTTACACCGGATTGTATCAGGATGTTAATGTGTCGTTTGAAGAGGATACCGCAGGCGCATCTATAGAATATCTACGAGGCAAAGTGCCCCGCGAATATGGAATAGAATTACCAATTCCAACACATGCTAAAGTTCTCTTAAAGCCATCTGTTGTTTACAATAATAGCGCCGCCACAACTACGTTGGAAGACGATTCTGCTGCAGTCGATTTTTGTCGTACCTGGATGAACCAGCTAGGATTTGCGGACTCCGCAATGTTATACTGGGGGATTAAATATGATCCAGTCAAAGCTTCATGGGGAAATATGTCTTCCAAGGGTGATTTTTCCATACCTTTGACAAGAAATCCTTCCATTAGAGGTCTTCTGAACTTCGAATATAGCGAACTGACTGGTTTGAACGACTTTCAGGCACTAGGTGAAAAAAAGTTTGAATACATTACCAGTATGGGATTTCAGAAAAGTTGGTTATTGAATAACTGTAAGTCCATCCCAACATTCTATTCTGGACTATCTTTCACGGGCAGAAACAATGGAATGGAGACTAATAAAGAACAAAATTCTGTCTTTTCTCTCAAAACCGGTATCATTAGTCAATTTTGTCACGACAGCAGAAAATTTTACGGTACTTTGCCAGTATCAGGTCATCTTGTCAAAGTTAACAATGAGTACGTGGTTTCTCAATCAGAAATGGCATCTGTAGATGAATCCATTGATGCAAGTTTTGAAAAATTTCAAATGAGCTACGAACATCATTCTTCGTTCTTCAAAAATGTATTGACAAGGTCCTTCGACTTTCAATTCGGAGGAATCTTGCCTATGGGAGAAAATGCGAAGGTTGATTCACAAGATAAATTCTACCTTGGAGGCTCTTGTAGTATGAAGGGATTCCAATCGAAAGGCGTTAGTGCTGGGGGTAACAATTTTTACTACAAATTTGGATTGAGGTCATCTCATAAGCTATTTCACAACCCATTGAACTCTCCTCTTAGATTTCAATTATTCTTGGACTTTGGAAATGCTTTCAGTAGCATCAAGAATGCATTCGATTCATATGCTGCTTCCACCGGTGCTTCACTCGTTTATAAAACCCCGCAGGGTGATATGGACCTGACTTATGCCTATCCACTGACCTCGAGATCTCAAGATATCACCAAGCCAGGTTTTTCTTTTGGGTTGACTTTTTCCTATTTCTGATCATGTCTAGATCTTGCTTGTATATATATTCCAATGTAAAAAACAGTTTCAATTCTTACCTATATTCATTTTGGCCTTCCCTTCTATGCCGGCACTCCAATCGCTGTCGCGAGTAGAGTCTGTTGGACTTTTGTCAGAGGAAGGCTTTTCAGCGGTTAAATGAGATGGTGCCTAGGAATCTTTTCAACAATGAAGGAATAAGAGGGAAAATTTGTTGCAAAGCACCATTGTCACCAAACATTTCTCGTATATCTGGCCTGAGTGCTCGCGCATTATTTCAAAGATCTCAACCTCCTTTCCATTCAAAATACAAATAAGCTCCTACTGATAAAGTTGATATGAAGAGGACCAAGAAAACAAAAGAAGTGTTTCTGCACACATTCAAGCCCAAGGTAGTCCTAACTCTATATTTATTTGTGGTCAAGACACACTGTAACGTAGCAAAGAAGACTTTCTATTCAAAATGCGTGTCCACACCCGAGAAAAACCTCACTACAACAAAAACAATAAATCTTTTGTAATTTCCCAGTAATTAGTGGTAGTTTGTAGAGCCTTAAGTCTCCCGTATCTGAGCTTTGATGCCTCTTCACTTTTTGCATTGCAGGCTCCTGATGAATCAAATGATTACTGACATTAAAAATCAGTGTGCACGCGCTCAGTTTGCCCGCGCATGGCATGGCAGCTAAGGTTCAACGTGAGACAGATATGTGAAAAAAGAAGGTTTCTAAATCGGGATGATGGAAAGAGAGGTAGTTGGATCTCGAGGGGCCTCTTTATGTGGATATTACGATATCAATATGATTTAGAAAATGGTGAGTCGGTACATGTCTCCTTTTGCATAGATAGTACTGGGGCTTATTCAATTGGCCGTTCCAGTAAGAACCATTTGATTATCAAAAACGATAAGAGTATTTCAAGGGAACATATTCGGTTTGCGTGGAATCGCGAACAATCCTGTTTATGGTTTGCAAATATTGGTAAACTCACGGTAATTAATGGCAAATATTTGAAACCCCAGGAAAATGTGACATTTGAGGAATCAACTTCTTACACAAAGCCTGTAATATTAGAGCTCGGTACACATCCGATAAAGGTAGATATTTGCTGGCAAGATCAATTATGGAATATACCCTTAAAATGCTTTGGCCTAGAGGATACATTGAGGAATAATGGAATACGTTTCAATTCTATTCAAAATGCTGAGGAGGGCTATAACCTAGTGGTTGTAAATGATGATTCAGATTCAAACTGGGAGCAGTGTCTTTTTGCAATCGTGAATCGGTTAAAAATCATGAAGTTTCAGTTTCTAGATGAAATCTGTGAAATGTTATCTCAAAGGCGCACTGATTTTGATGCCGAATGGTTGAAGATATTGAATAATACCAAATATATGTTGTTTCCAAACTTACCAACTGACGCCAACTCTTCTATATTTGATGGTCTAAATTTCTGTTTGATAGAAGGGCGGAAATATATGCTGCCTTCGGTCAAAACCTCTTTGGAACTGGGTGGCGGAAATGTTGTATTGATTGGTGACCTTGATCAAATACGCAAGAAAATTGAATCTGAAAATGTACCTAGTAACTTGATCATACTAACAATGGGAGACTCTCAAGCTGTGAATGTGAATTTAAAAGTTCATACACTAAGAGATTTTGTTGAAGCTACCATCAAAGGTGATATCTACCTGCTGTTTGTAAGACGACAAGAAGCGAACTCAAAAAGAATTGCGCCTCTCGGTGAAGAGAGTCTGCCCAAGAGTACTTCGCATAGTAAAACTCATAATGATTTTAGAAGCCCAACTAATATTGAGGCTAGCAATTCTGTGGCCCCATTGGTGAAGAGAAGAAGGTTGAATAGAGAGAGAGTCAAACCTCTTGATAGCTTGATGTTTTTTGCCGGTGGAGATAGTGTGATTAGCGAGCAAGGTAAGTCAGTATCAATTCCAATTCAGCCAGTATCGATAAAGATCGAGGGAGAAGAAATACAGCCCAACCAAGAGAATGAAAAGGCTGATACAAACAAGAAATCGACCGTTAGGGATAGAATGTCATCTGAAAGTGCGCCTGTCGACGTTTCTGCGAAAAATGATTCTAATGATTCGACTAACGATATAAGGAAATCACAGAAAAGGACTATAACAAAGAAGGCACTCACTGAGAATACAAAATCGCCCAAGCTTTCGGGAGAAATCGTCGAAGCCCCGAATACTGTTAAAGAAGATGAAGGCAAATGGACTGCTGGCCTAAACAAAGGCACAAAGCCTCCTGGCACGTACGGGGCAAATCAACAAGGGCGACTGACGCCAAAAGAAGAAGCAAAAAATTTAGTCCAAGTCATCCATGATACAAAAAATCGAGAAGTGAAAAGATTGAATTCAAGTATTGTGCAGATTGACTTGGAAGAATTAACTGATGAAGCAATTAATAGATTAGGAAACATAACTCTCGTCCAAAAAAATGATTCGCTTTTACGACCTACTACGTCTGTCAGGATTTCAAAAGGCTCTGATGAAAACCCAGAATGGGAAGGACGCAAGAATTTCAAGAACTTTAGCAAGTTTCTACCACGATACAGGCAAAACCAATCTGGAAATGAGCAAAATGGAACTGCAAACGCATCAAATTCTATTAGGAGTAGTGCGTTTTTGATTGCTCGAGAATACGTCCCGCTAAAAAAATACAGTAAAAATTCAATTAAACCAAATAGCAACGAGGTGGATGAATTTGTGCAACCTTGCATAGATAAAGAGAGAAGTGACGCAACAGTTTACACAACTCTTGCGAATGTTGGGGCAGACGGTCATTCATTTAGCTTCTCCCGCAGTGCTACCGGTAGTACCAATGCTTTATTTGTAACTGAGGAGAGTGATTCAGAAATGGTTTCATTTACAGAGCCGAATGATCACGGAAACGATATAGCCACAAATAGAGTATCCCCTCCCAAGCGTACCGCTAGGAGTCGAAGCGCTATGAGAGAGAGCGAAGATCATGACACAGAGGATGAAGAGGATGATGATGGGCCAAAATTCAAATTCAAGCGCCGACAAGCGTAAAACTCCAAAAAAGGCATCAATTCATATTATATACATCATTACGTATATATGTGTCTATTCAAAAAGTGGGAAATTTCCCCACTTCGGAAAGTTCGTTCTCTTTTGCCCCTCGACTTTTGCTATATTGTTAATTCTATCAAAGTCTTCATCAGATAGCTTTATAGTCTTCAAATTTGATACAATTCTCTTTGGGGTTACAGATTTGGGTAGCGTCACTACACCTTTTTGCACGGCCCAACTAACAACGACTTGTCCAGGGTCGATCTTGTTTTTCTCAGCAACTTCAACAATGATCTTGTTGCTCAGAACTGGTGCATCTGAACCACCTAAAGGAGAATATGCCTCCAGGTAGATACCCTTACCTTCACAATACTTCAAAAGTTCATCTTGAGGTAGAAGGGGATGTAACTCTACTTGGTTGACAGCGGGTACCAGCCTGGTTCCTGGAGAGGACAAAAGTTCTTCCAAATTCCTGACAGAAAAGTTGGAGACACCTACAGTTCTAACTTTCTTAGTCCTAGTGAGTTCTTGCATCAGCTCCCACGTCTTAACAAAGTCCCAGTTGGTGTCTACGTCCGTTTCGCCATTGACTTCAGGAACACAGAGCAGATTTCCATCTTCGACGGAGTCAGGTCTCATTGGAATTGGCCAATGCATTAAATACATATCAACGTAGTCGAGCCCCAATCTTTTCAAAGATTGGTCCAGCGCTTCCTGTGGGGTGCGCTGCTGGGTATTCCACAACTTGGTGGTCAAGAATATCTCTTCACGGGGGATTTTACTGTCTCTGATAGCTTTACCAACTTGTTCTTCGTTCATGTAAATGGCGGCACCATCGATATGTCTATAGCCTGTTTTCAAAGCTTCAAGGACCGCATCGTATACCTCACCATTGGCTGACTTCCATGTACCTAAACCAACAAATGGCAGCGTGTAACCGGAGTTAAGGGTAACAGTTCCTGTTTCGTTCTTTAAGGTAGCAGACATTCTTATCTTTCTTATACTCTAGCGTCCAGAAAAAGGTTTGTCAAAGTATTTGCCTTATCCCTGCTTTATATACCAATATCTCGTTAGTGACCCTTACAGTGCACTTTCTTTTTCCTCGATGCAATTTTCAACAAGATACTTTGCAGTTTGCATCTAACACGAGAAGACGTCATTCGGTGTTCAATTCGGAGAGCAGTTTTCGATATAGTTTGCTATAGAGATATTTATATGTCAAGTGTATGGTTTTATCCAGTAAATTATGCTAGTAGATTTTTCGAGAACTTGTAACAGAACTTTTGAGATTTGATCCACCATCTTTTCCAAGGCCTCTGATGCTTGAGATCTTGTTCCACATCATCCTGGTCGACCATAAATCTTGGATGCAGAAGCAACTCTTGCACGTAAGAGGCAAGAAGAAAGTTGAAATACAGCCTGGCGCACAAGGATGCTAGCGTAATGAACAGCGTCACACCATACTCGAATGTCGGTGATGCACCTTGATTGATGTTTTCGATAGAGCCGGAATTTTGACCAGCGTAGTTCTCTTTGTTATTATCCTCCAAAGAATACCAACTGTTGGTGAACCATACGGTGAAAAGACTGGTTAAAACTGTGTCGATGGAAAATGTAACAAAGATCTGCGAGTAGGTCAATAAATTGGGTTTGTGTATTTGGAATAATCCCTGAGCATAGATGCACAAGGTTATGATAGACCATATATACAAGATCCATTGCATGAATTCCAGCGGATGGCCCGTGAAAAGAGCGAGGATTGCATACGCACCGCTGCATTTGTTAAATATCGTTATCCCTAGGGCCATCTCGACGCCAATGTATAATGGCACACAGCCAAAAAAAGTCTGAACACACGGGTGGTTAGTAAATTTGTTTAGAGATTGTTACCAAACACACGATACATACCTTTGGTAGATAACCAGGTTTGATTCTCATCGCGCTAACTCTTTAGTTTCTCGTGGGCTGTCTGTGACCTCTGGTTGTGCTTTTTTATTTAGCTCATAAATAAATTGATCGTAAAATTGTGAAAACTCTCATCTCATCGAGAGAGACAGAGAACGGCAAGTAAAAGAAAAAGTACAAGAAAGCTGCTGTGATGTCGTTAGATGAAGATATTCGTGCTTTAAAACTAAATTCTAAGTATTCGGATAACACTGATATCGGGTTGTTGGATAAGCATGGTCACAAGATTAAAACTGACGAAATTTCAATTTCTAGAGGCAAAACTACGAAGGATAAATCCAATAGAGCTACCGTAGAAAATGTATTGGATCCTAGAACGATGGGGTTTTTGAAAGCTCTGATGAGCAGAGGCGTTATCTCTGATTTTAATGGCTGCCTGAGCACCGGCAAGGAAGCAAACGTTTACCATGCATTTGCTGGTTTGAAAGAAGGAATGGTCAATAGTGATAGAAAAGAGTATGCCATCAAAATTTACAAAACTTCCATACTTGTCTTCAAGGACCGTGAGCGTTATGTTGATGGCGAATTCCGCTTTAGAAATGCAAGATCGCAACATAATCCGAGAAAGATGATTAAGATTTGGGCAGAAAAAGAATTTCGTAATTTGAGAAGAATATATCAAAGTGGAGTTGTTCCAGCTCCTGAACCGATCGAGGTTAAGAACAATGTACTAGTTATGGAGTTCCTAAATCGTGGTAACGGATTTGCGTCTCCAAAACTAAAGGATTACCCGTTCAAGGATAGAGACGATATTTATCACTACTATCACACTATGATCGCATATATTAGACTACTTTATCAAGTGTGCCGTTTGGTTCATGCAGATCTTTCAGAATACAATGCAATCGTTCATAGAGCCAAGCTTTATATCATAGATGTTTCTCAAAGTGTCGAACCAGAGCATCCTATGAGTTTAGATTTCCTAAGAATGGACATTAAAAACATAAACTTTTACTTTGAAAAACTAGGTATAGATATTTTCCCTGAGCGTTTGGTATTTCAATTCGTTATCTCGGAACACCTGGAGCATTTTGATGGGGATTACCGTAGCTCGAGTGATTTGAGCAAGTATGCCTCTCGGTATTTACCCGTTAAGTCAGATCCAAAGGATGCTGAAGAAGACGAGGTCTTCAGAAGCTTGTATTTAGTAAGAAATTTGGGTGGTTTAGAAGAGCGCGATTTTGAAAGATTTACTGATGGTAAGTTTGATCTATTGAAAAGTTTACTTGCCCATGACAATGAAAAGAACTTCAAAGAATTGAAGGACTATGAAACAAAATCAGATGATGGAGAAACATTGGAAGATAGCTCAGAAGATCCCGACGAGGATGAGGATGAGGAAGAAGAGGAAGATGAAGAGTATTCAAGTTTCAGCGATGATGAAGATCCTAAGATACTAAAGGGGAAAAAATACGAGGACAAAGATGACAAGAAGCAACGTAAGCAAGAGACAAAGGAAGCTCAACGGGAAAAGAGAAAAACGAAGGTTAAAAAGCACATTAAAAAGAAACTAGTCAAGAAATCCAAGTCTAAGAAATAATGTTTTCTATAAGTATAGATAAACAATGTAATATTCAATATAAATATTTAGCAAGTACATTGCCTGATTAGATTGACCCTCCGCTTTGAGAATGCCCCACTATCCCGGCCAATTCGAGCAAGGCACGATCTTCACCAATACTTCGTAAATTGATTTGCTGCCGTCTCTTGGCCTCTGATTCTTCCCACTGCCATTGTTTTAGTTGTTCTTCCAACTCTTTTTCTCCTCCACAGCCCCACACCTCAACTTCTTGCACCAAAAGTCGGATCTCAAATGACTTGTTCTCTATTTGGTTTTTGGTCAGAAGTATGCCTGGTTCCAATGATCCGCCACCGCCAACGTGCCTAAACACTGCGAATTCTAAGGTGCTGTCTAGAGTCAAAGAAACATTTCCTGGACAATAAGATTTAGTTAAGCCCTTGATTGTTGGCTGCATGTCTCCAATGCCTATTCCACCTCCAAGTGTATTAAAGTAAACTACATCAGGCCGTGACGCTTTGAAGACTTCATGTGTGGGTGACAGTTGGATTATTTTTGTCCCTGGACCACCGAAAAATCCCTTATTGGTAACCCTCCAAGGTTCTGCAACATAAACCGCAAAAATGACTTTATTTTTCTTCAATTGATGTTCGTTCAGATGCTGATCACTATCTTTCAATTTCGGAAACTCTTGTAAAAACTTCTTGTACCTCGGATTTTTCACGAAGTATTCTTCATCATTCAAAATACATTTACCGCTGATCAGTATTATTGTAGGGGCCATCCACTTGAAAACTTTAGCCTGCAAGGACCTCATAGAAAATCCACTCTCTGCACCAACATATAGCTTCTGCAGCTTGGAAAATGATAATTCCTTTGTCAAGGATGTAGACAACTGGGCGATCAACGCTTGATTTATCAACTTGGAGGATGACAGGTTGTTTTGAAAATCAAAAGCTACAAGATCACTCTCTTGATATAGTAAGTGTTCCATAGCTCTTTCTAATGGTGCAAATATATCTGGTATGATAGTCTTGATGACGTTTGAGAATTGCTTGTACGTGATAAAATGCAATTCTCCGTTTGGTGTGAAACTAGGATCCATTGATCTCAGTAGACTGGTAGCAGAACTTTTGTAGGTTGACCATTTGGCATAAATATAGTCACCGGGAAATTTGCAATTGTTTGTGGGACAGTGGGTAGTTAAAAGTAGTAACCATGCGAGAAACTCTTGCAGGTATGTGGCAGGAATCGTCAGGTCATCCACTGCTATCTTGTTATAATTTTTGAAAGAGCTCACTACATTCAAAGAATCTCCTGATGGTGAAGATATACTACTTTCGTAATCTTCCTTGGTTGTCTTAGACGTACTAAGAGCAATGAACATGAGTCTGGCCGGATCATACGACTTTGTATCAACATACTTCCGACATCGAGCATGGTCTATCAACACTATAGATTTCAAAATACCTATACCGGTAACGTTATCGAAGCCATCCTTCACCAGAGGAAAATTGCTCAAAACACGTATGAAATTGTAGAACATCTCACGAAGCACTATATTATTTGTGGGTAAATGCAGCCAATCAGTCAGCTCTTCGTTGGATATGGAGTCCGCAAGCGATTTACCATTCAACCTAGACTTGAAAGCAACAAGTTCAGGAACGGTGAAAAGTTTTAGGGCTTTTTGATTGAAATATCGCAAGACATCGGAATTTGAATTAAACTGCTGCATCGACTCATCACCCTTTTCCGCAGATGTACTCTGTCCCATGTTGCCTAATTTAATATTTCTCAGCCAAAGATGGGCCAGTTTTGTTTGAAAATATGTCTCTCAAATCAGGTCCCTCCTAGTGCTGTTTGATGTCAGCTTCTTTTAGGAATTATCAGATTCTTGCTAATATTTTCCTTTAATATTTTAAAACAATCACAGTACCTTCAATATTGAGAGAAGGAAAATACAAGAAATACATACTATGAAAATTATGCAGTTGGCAAATAAGAAAGGCCCGGGGTCTTTAAAAGAGCACTGCTTGGTAAAATAAACAGTTGGCGGGGAGCTATATCATGATGTGCTCGCCAAATAGTGAGCAGTACGGAGTTTTTTCGGCTCCGTTCGAGCCTAAATAGTGATTCTTATTCAAATATATGGCATGCAGGCTTTTCGTCGCAGCTTATCCATCATGGAGGTCCTGCAATGTCATCATACAACCTATACTGATTGATTTTCTTTCAAACACAGGTTGAGCAACAACTACAATCCCTAATAAACGTAATGAATCGCTGCAGACGATTTTGAAAAATTTCAGCTCATCTCATCGCATCTAAGAGTTTTTCATTAATTATGAAAATGTACAGTATCATATAAGTAATAGATAGATGCAATTTGCAGTGTAATAATAAGTTAAAAATGTCAGACGGTCAGTCAAAGGGAACGAGTAATGATCCAAGATTTGCCAAAATCCACACCGATCCAAAATTCAAGAGCATCAGGCAAAAAGGTCTAAAAGTTAAATTGGATGATAGATTCAGCAAGAAGGATTTGGAGATAAAGCGTAAAGCCAAAGTTGATAAATATGGTAGGAAAATCAACGAGGAGGACTATAATAAGGATCTAAAGGATTTTGACAAATATTACGAGAAATCCGACGAGGAAAGTGCCGAAGAAGATGGGGCAAAGGCAAGGAAAGCTACTCTTGACCGCGCTCGTGGTGAGGTACCAAGCGACTATGTAAGTTCTGAGGATGAATTCACCTCTTCAGATTCAGAGCTCTCTGGTGAAAGTGAATTGGAGAGCGATGTGGAGTCGGATATTGAAGTAGAGACAGCTAAGCCTGACTCTGGCGAGCCCTCCAAAACTTTAGCAGTGGTCAATTTGGATTGGGATAATGTCAGGTCAACCGACCTAATGATCACTTTTTCAAGCTTTCTACCTTCTGGTGGAAAAATAAGAAAAATAGCGATTTATCCTAGCGAATTTGGTAAGGAGAGAATGAAGAGGGAAGAGGTTGAAGGTCCACCAAAAGAACTTTTTGCCAAGAAAAAGAATAAAAGAAGATCGAGCAAAAAGGAGGATGACAGTGATTCGGATATTGACATCAAAGATTTGTATGAGGAAGGTGATGTGGATGAATCTGTTGATAAGCGAGCTCTACGTCAGTACCAGTTGGAAAGATTAAGATATTATTATGCCGTCATCTATTGTAGCAACATTGAAACAGCCCAAAACATATACAACAACTGTGATGGTACAGAATATGAATCAACAGCAAATATATTTGATATCAGATATGTTCCAGATGGAATGGAGTTTGATGATGAGCCTAAAGACCAGTGTGACTCTCTACCAAAAAATTACAAACCTTTGCAGTTTAGCACCGATGCTCTGCAGCATTCTAATGTAAAACTGACATGGGACGAGACTCCAACCGATAGAGTCAATATAGCTAAAAAAGCTTTCACTCAAAAGGAAATTGAAGATATGGACTTCAAGGCTTATTTGGCTTCAGATTCGGAAGAATCAGAGGATGACGACACTGAGAATGCAAAGAACAAACTGAAAGCTCTTGTTGGTGCATCTTCAGATTTCGGAAAAAGTTCTAGGAATGGTAATAATGAAGATGACGATGAGGGTGAAGTCGATATGGAAATCACCTTTACCCCAGGATTAGAGGAAGAAACGAAAAACGTTGCTGAGGATGGACAGCAAGAGGAGAGTACCATAGACAAAGTAAGGCGCAAAGAGAAAGAGCGTAGGAAGTCGAGGAAACAAAAATTGAAAGAATTGAAGAAGATTTCAGAGCAAGAAAAGAAAGACAAACTCAAATCTTTGAAAAATAACAGACGAAAAGAGGCTGATGAAACTGATGATGCAGCTTCTAAGTCTAGAGCTGAGCTTGAACTTTTGATGATGGACGAAGAAAATGATGCGGAAAAATCTTTAAATAAGAAAGCTCATTTCAATATGAATGAAATTCTAAGATCTGAAAAGGAAAAGTCTAAGAAAGGAAAATATCAAAATAAGGAAAAGATTGTTGAAGATGATTTCAAACCCAACTTGGACGATGATAGATTCACAGAAATGTTTGAAGAGCACGATTTTGCTATTGACCCATCCCAGCCAGAATTTAAAGAAACAAATGCAATGAAGCAAATTCTGAAAGAGCGTAGTAAACGTGCACATACTAAAAACACAAAAAAAAGACGAGCATCATCAACACAAGATAACGAAAACAATGAGAATGGAGCTATTGCCTCAATTGTCTCAAAGTTGAAACGGAAAGGTGGAAAGAAAACCAAACGTGTATAAGAAAAAAACACTTAGCTTAAGTATCTTATAGATCATGTAAATTTAATAAGCAGCTAAAAATCATATCAAAGTTGTCAAATGCTTCTCGATTCTGATTCTTTTTTTTTTTTGTTTATGAATGAGAATAAAGTGTGAACTGGACATGGAATTATTATGTACTAAACAAATGCAAACCATAGAGAAACTAACAATACTCAAAAATAGAAACAAAAAATATACCTACTAGATGGCTTTGGTAGCTGGGTACATTTCCAGTTCTGAGGATGAAGGTGAGAAGGATGTTTCAATTACAACACAAACATTGAGCCAAAATTCTGTTCAACAGCGAGTGGTTACGGAATCGAGCCCTTCAACTCAACAGGCGGGAGGTAAAAGACAAAGGAAAAGGAGCTCATATAGTCCCGACAAAAGCAAAAGAAAAATTTTCAGGAGAAGAAGTCCCTGGGATTCCTGGTCTGGCGATGAAAGTGACAGTGAAGTTGAAAGTGCTAGCTCCAGCAATGAGAATAAGAGTGATGAGAATGCTGGAGAATTCCACGATTATCAAGAACTGGAAGATCCAGATGAGGACTATGTTAACACTGAGAATAGCAGTAAATTCTATGGAGAGTCTGCCAAGGATTATCAAGGTCGAGGGTTTCTTCATCCACCAATGGAAGTTGAGGTTGATTTTGGTAAGGAGCCAATGTCTTTCAAATGCTACCTTCCAAAGCAGATCATTCACACTTTTGTTGGGCATGAACAAGGGACAAATGCTTTGAAATTTCTTCCTAAATCAGGTCATTTGTTTTTATCTGGCGGTAATGATAGCATTATTAAAATATGGGACTTATATCATGACAGAAAATGTCTCCGAGATTATCGAGGACACACAAGACCTGTTAAAGCTCTGGACTTTACTGCCGATGGAACTCATTTTTTAAGTGCTTCTTTTGACCAAAATGTCAAGCTATGGGATACGGAAAGTGGAAAAGTTTTGTCAAGATTCAAATCTAACAGTATACCTAACGACGTTAAAATACATCCACTCAAGTCTAACGAATTCATATTGGGCTGTTCTAATTCCAAGATATATCATTATGATACTCGTGTTAGTGAAAAGCAAGGTAGAGTTCAAGTTTACGATCATCACTTAGGTAGTATATTACATCTGAGGTTCTTTCCCGACGGGTCGAAGTTTATTTCATCCTCTGAAGATAAAACGGTTAGGATATGGGAGAACCAGATTAACATACCAATAAAACAAATCAGCGATACAGCCCAGCACTCTATGCCATATATCGACACGCATCCTGCAGGAAATTACTTTTGTGCTCAAAGTATGGATAATACAATATACACGTATAACATGAAACCAAAATATAGACGACATCCAAAGAAAAGCTTCAGTGGGCAATTATGTGCAGGTTATGGTATAGGTCTCGCATTTTCTCCAGACGGACGATACATATGTTCAGGTGACTCTAAGAGTAGGGTTCTTATATGGGACTGGACAACAACGAACCTTCTGAAAACAATTAGCATCCCCGGTAATGAACCTGTTACTAACGTGGCATGGAATCCGCAGGAAACAAGTAAAGTAGTATGCAGCGGACCCACAGGAAAAATATACCTACTGGATTAACCATAAAAAAGATTTCTACAATTATATTAATATTAATGACATTTATATACAAATAAGACGTATACCCCGAGTTTTTTTCGCCTTTCTTATGCATAGAATGAAACAGACTTGGACTTCCTTGCCTGCACTTCACCTATAGCATCGACGAAATCCTCATGTTTAACTGAACTTTGACCGTTTCTTAATGCAATCATACCTGCCTCCACTGAAACAGCCTTTAACTGAGCTCCATTAAATTCATCGGTTGATCTTGCCAGTTCTTGCCAATTTATATCGTCATCTGTAGTCATCTTTCTGGAGTGGATCTGCAAAATTTGAGCTCTGGCGTCTTCCGTGGGCAATGGAAATTCAATTTTTCTATCCAGTCTACCGGATCTTAACAGAGCCGGATCTAGCACATCTACCCTGTTTGTTGCCGCTAATACTTTCACACGGTCATCTGAACCAAACCCATCCAGTTGATTCAGCAATTCCAGCATAGTTCTTTGTACTTCCCTATCGCCAGATTTCTCTGAATCAAAACGTTTAGTACCGATTGCATCTAATTCATCAATGAAAATAATCGTAGGAGCCTTCTCCTTTGCTAGTTCAAATGCATCACGAACCAACTTGGCACCCTCGCCAATGAACATTTGCACCAATTGCGGAGCGGCTAGTTTCAAGAATGTCGCGTTGGTTTGAGCAGCACATGCACGAGCCAGTAAAGTCTTACCAGTACCAGGTGGGCCATACATCAAAGCACCCTTGGGAGCCCTGATACCCATTTCCTTGAACTTGTCAGCACGTTTCATGGGCAAGACAATGGCTTCCACCAGTTCCTCGATTTGTTTATCCAATCCACCTACGTCTGAGTACGTTTCTGTGGGCTTTTCATCGACTTCCATTGCCTTCACACGAGAGTCAAACTCTGATGGAAGGGTCTCTAGAATCAAATACGAATCCTTGTTAACACCAACTAGATCATTTGGTTTCAGTGTGTCCGGATCAACTAGCCCTACCATGGGTAAAAATACTGTTTGTCTCGAAGAAGTTTTGACCACTGCCGCTTTTCCCTCTGCTGCATTATCCAAATTTAGATTACCACTCTGTGTTACGGCTTCGCTATTCTCCTTGTCCTGTAACTCGTCCATGTCCATGATCTCTACAACATTGGCCACTAGGTATGGTAATTGTCTGTTATTCTTGATTTTCTCCTTGTTGTCTTTAATCTTCTCCACCATCACATTGTTTTCATGTGACAACCTTTGGATCTCAGACCTAAAGATACGTATTTCATTATCCAGCAACTTGGTCCTTGTTGTCAGCTCCTGTGTTGGCAAATTCAAAATCTCATGGTCCAATTCGTTATCTCCAGGCAATTGCTGGGAATCCAATTCTTCTAGTGTGGCCATATTCTAATGCTAATATCAAGTAATCGTCTTGGGTCTTCTCGATTGCCCTTTGATGTCCAATGGTAGTGTGATACCTTTATGTCATGTTTGCCACCCATTACTACAAGCGCCAGCTGAACTTAGGTAGGGTAACCCCGATACCTTTCACACTCCAGTAGGGACTTCAGCGGGAAAAGCATACTTGAACACAACTCCATAGGTTGAATGATGAGATGAGCTGCATATATATTAATGTATGTAGTAAGAGTATATCTGGTCGTAATATAGAGATTCGTATCGGGTCGCCTTCATTGCGATTGTTTGTTTTTCTCCAGCTCAGCCTTCAGGTCCCTTGTGAATTCGTCTTCTACCTCTACATCGTCCCAATCTTCCTCC
Source organism: Zygotorulaspora florentina (assembly GCA_003671575.3). Lineage (NCBI taxonomy): Eukaryota > Fungi > Ascomycota > Saccharomycetes > Saccharomycetales > Saccharomycetaceae > Zygotorulaspora > Zygotorulaspora florentina. The sequence goes on along the minus strand of PPJY03000001.1, from coordinate 824,019 downwards.
CAGAGATTTTCCTGTCTGCTAACAGCTTCTCTCAATGTCTCTTCCGAAGACCATGTATCCAATGGGAAATCCTCGAACTCGTCGTCTTCCTCTAAGGTTTTTCTGCCGCCCTTCTGCAGATTTGACGCGATAGGCGCGACATGGTCAGAATCTGTCGCTATGTCTGTACTACTCATTGTGGATGCTCCAGTTGCTGTTGCCGGTTGTAGCTATATTTGAACTTGTACCTGCACCTATAGCTGGCCTTGATCTCTTTCCTCGCTGGTTGAGAGTTTGACACTTCAGGCCCTCTCAGAAAGCCGCCCTTGAAGGGCGAAATTTCGCCACCGGTTCCCGTTACTAGTGATCAGTTTGAGGGAACATCCGCTTTCACGGCATTTCCTTCTAACAAGATCCTGGTCAAATTTTGATCCAATAGATTGAAAAAAAGTTGAACTCATCGGCATCGCCAATGGTTTTTAGGTGAGTGTGTGTGGATATAAGCATCTGGAAATCGAGATTAGAGCAGACTTAAAAGATGAGGGAGGTCGTGGTCAGTACTACTCCCAAGAAGATTAGTGGGCTTGAGTTTAGCGCTCTCAGCGCTGCTGACATTGTTGCGCAGTCTGAGGTGGAAATTTCTACTCGTGATCTATTCGATCTAGAAAATGGGCGTGCACCTAAATCGGGTGGTGCGCTGGATCCTAAGATGGGTGTCTCGTCTTCAAGTCTGACCTGTGAGACCTGTCAGGGGACATTGGCCACCTGCAATGGTCATTTCGGTCATATTAAACTAGCGTTACCGGTTTTCCATGTTGGATACTTCAAGTCGACAATTCAGATTCTGCAGGGTGTCTGCAAGCAATGCTCGGCGATCTTGCTGAGCGATGCAGACAGAAGGAATTTTCTAAGCGAGCTTCGTCGTCCCGGCGTCGACAATCTGAGACGTATGGGGGTTCTGAAAAAGGTGCTGGACCAATGTAAAAAGCAGAGACGGTGCCTGAAGTGTGGTGCTTTGAATGGTGTTGTCAAGAAGGCTGCAGCAGGCTCCGGGTCAGCTTCATTGAAAATCATTCATGACAGTTTCCGTTGGGTCGGTAAGAAAAGCGTTCCCGAGAAGGACAAATGGATTGGTGATTGGCAAGAAGTCTTGTCGCATAACCCCGAGTTAGAACGTTATGTCAAGCGATGTATGGATGATTTGAACCCACTGAAAGTTTTGAATTTATTCAAGCAAATTGTTCCTGACGACTGTGAATTATTGGGCATAGACTCTTCGATAAAATCAGGTCGGCCCGAGACTTACATTTGGAGATATCTGCCCGCGCCTCCTGTTTGTATTAGACCTTCGGTCATGATGCAAGATTCTCCAGCCTCGAATGAAGATGACTTGACTGTTAAATTGACCGAAATCGTGTGGACTTCGTCCTTGATCAAGACAGGACTGGAGAAGGGTATATCAATCAACAATATGATGGAACACTGGGATTATCTCCAGTTGGCCGTCGCGATGTATATAAATTCTGACTCGGTCAATCCAGCCATGTTGCCAGGCGCTTCAAATGGGGGCAGTAAGGTCAAACCAATCAGAGGTTTCTGCCAAAGATTGAAGGGTAAACAAGGTAGATTCAGAGGTAATTTGTCGGGTAAACGTGTTGATTTTTCAGGCAGAACAGTTATTTCGCCGGATCCTAATTTGTCGATTGACGAAGTCGCTGTGCCGGATCGTGTCGCTAAAGTCCTGACTTATCCAGAGAGAGTTACTCGTTACAACAGAGTCAAATTACAAGAACTTATTGTCAACGGGCCAAATGTGCACCCGGGTGCTAATTATTTATTGAAGAAAGATGAAGACGCTCGAAGAAACCTACGTTACGGTGATCGTGTAAAGCTAGCTAAGCAATTGAGAGTGGGTGATATAGTTGAGAGACACCTGGAAGATGGCGACATTGTACTTTTCAATCGTCAACCCTCGCTTCATAGGTTATCTATTTTGTCACATTACGCTAAGATACGTCCTTGGAGAACTTTCAGACTGAACGAATGTGTCTGTACACCGTATAACGCAGATTTTGACGGTGATGAAATGAATTTACATGTTCCACAAACTGAAGAAGCAAGGGCAGAAGCTATCAACTTAATGGGTGTAAAAAACAATTTGTTAACTCCAAAATCTGGTGAGCCTATCATCGCAGCCACTCAAGATTTTATCACCGGCTCTTACTTGATATCGCACAAAGACTCTTTCTACGATAGAGCAACTGTTACACAGTTGCTATCTATGATGTCAGATGGAAACTTGCGATTCGATATACCGCCACCGGCTATTATGAAACCATATTACTTATGGACAGGTAAACAGATTTTTTCTTTATTGATTAAACCAAATAAAGAATCACCGGTCGTCATCAATTTGGATGCTAAAAACAAAGTATTTATTCCTCCAAAATCAAAGTCATTCCCAAACGAAATGTCCCAAAACGATGGTTTTGTTGTCATTAGAGGTTCCGAAATTTTAAGCGGTGTTATGGATAAGTCAGTTCTAGGTGACGGTAAAAAGCATTCTGTCTTCTATACAATACTAAGAGACTATGGCCCCCAAGAAGCTGCGAATGCGATGAATAGAATGGCTAAACTTTGTGCTAGGTATCTTGGTAACAGAGGTTTCTCGATCGGTATTAGTGATGTTACTCCGGCAGATGAGTTGAAACAAAAGAAAGAAGATATGGTTGAGAATGCATATATCAAATGTGATGACTTGATTGACTCGTATAACAAAGGAAATTTAGAAACACAACCGGGTTGTAATGAAGAACAGACTCTGGAAGCAAAGATTGGTGGACTTTTGTCTAAGGTCAGAGAAGAGGTCGGAGATGTTTGCATTAATGAATTAGACAATCTAAATGCCCCACTTATCATGGCAACCTGTGGTTCTAAAGGCTCTACATTGAATGTCTCTCAAATGGTGGCTGTCGTTGGACAGCAAATTATTTCTGGTAATCGTGTTCCTGATGGATTTCAAGATCGTTCATTACCTCATTTCCCTAAAAATTCAAAAACTCCTCAATCAAAAGGTTTTGTAAGAAATTCCTTTTATTCTGGTTTAACTCCACCGGAATTTTTATTCCATGCAATTTCCGGTCGTGAAGGTTTAGTTGACACTGCTGTGAAAACAGCCGAAACAGGTTATATGTCCCGTAGACTGATGAAATCCTTGGAAGATTTATCTTGTCAATACGATACTACTGTCAGAACTTCTTCAAACGGTATTGTCCAATTCACTTATGGTGGTGACGGTCTAGACCCGATGGAGATGGAAGGTAATGCCCAACCGGTTAACTTCAAAAAAACATGGGACCATGCAACGAATATTACTTTCAACAACGCAGATCAAGGTTTGCTTCCCTATGAAATTATTCAGAAGGCTGATGAGATTTTAGCCCCACTTGAAAATAGACTAGTAAGATACGACAACATTGGTAGACTGGTTTTGAAAGAGGAGGATGGGCTGCCGGAACACATTGATCAGCACGATGCCGAGAGAAACTTTTACTTATCTTTGAAAAAGTATATTCACGAAAAGGCGAGCCAACTTGCTTCAATAAGACGTACCAGGGATTTGAAGGGACTGTTAGACGCCCCTGCAAAAGAGTTGGCGTTATTGGACCTAGATGAAAATGTTCCTAAAACAATCAGACATTCTGTGGATCAGCTATGTAAGATAACGGACTTGGCTCTGCAAGAATTCCTCAAGATTTCCATCTTTAAATACCGTAGAGCAAGAGTTGAGCCGGGTACTGCCGTTGGTGCTATCGGTGCTCAATCTATCGGTGAACCTGGTACACAAATGACTTTGAAAACTTTCCATTTCGCTGGTGTGGCATCTATGAATGTTACTCTGGGTGTGCCCCGTATCAAAGAGATTATTAACGCCTCAAAAGTTATCTCGACACCTATTATCAACGCAGTTCTAGTCAATGAAAATGATGAAAGGGCTGCCAGAGTGGTCAAAGGTAGAATCGAAAAAACACTGTTATCAGATGTTGCTTTTTATATTCAAGATGTTTACCATGATAACTTATCCTTCCTACAGGTCCGTGTCGACTTGAACTCTATCGAAAAATTACAACTGGAGTTGACTATTGATGAGATTGCTGTGGCGATCACTAAAGCCCCAAAACTTAAGATTCAAGCATCAGACGTCAGCATCCTGAGTAAAGATAAGATTGCCATTAACGTCTTTCCAGAAGGATATAAAGCCAAATCTATCTCAACTTCTGCGAAAACTCCAAGTGAAAATGATGTTTTCTACAGAATGCAGCATTTGCGCCGCTCTCTTCCCGACATTGTTGTGAAGGGTTTGCCAGATATCTCAAGAGCCGTTATCAACGTACGGGACGACTCTAAAAGAGAACTATTGGTAGAAGGTTACGGTTTGAGGGATGTCATGTCAACCGATGGTGTTATAGGTTCGAAGACAGTCACCAACCATGTTCTTGAGGTCTTTAGCGTGTTGGGTATAGAAGCTGCGAGAGCAAGTATTATTGGGGAAATCAACTACACAATGAGTAATCACGGTATGAGTGTCGATCCTCGTCATATTCAATTATTGGGTGATGTCATGACTTACAAAGGTGAGGTTCTAGGTATCACGAGATTTGGGTTAAGTAAGATGAGAGATTCTGTTTTACAACTGGCCTCTTTCGAAAAAACAACAGATCATTTATTCGACGCTGCTTTCTACATGAAGAAGGATGCTGTGGAAGGTGTTTCGGAATGTATTATTTTGGGTCAAACAATGAGTATCGGTACGGGGGCATTCAAAATAGTCAAAGGAACAAACCTACGCGAGGACGATTTGAAACCCAAGCCCACTTTATTTGAAAGTTTGGCCAATGAAACTTTCGTGAAGGTCAATTAGCATTGCAAACTTATCAGTACGTCTTATTTACAATAGGTGTGTATATTTAATGATGTTTTAGAAAAATTATAGAAAATGTACTAATTTTATCAATCTCGTTTGCAACAGATTACGTTTTCAAGAGGGCAAAAAATTAGCCCTGTAGGGGGCTCGAACCCCTAACCTTGTGATTAAGAGTCACACGCGCTACCGATTGCGCCAACAAGGCTTTTTATTTTATAGAAGCTTCGATAATCATAAACACTTATGACCAGTTAACAGTCATATTCACAGGCTTTTTTACTGCCATAGGATCTGACTGTTGTGACTTGAAGACTTCGTAATGAACTGCGAAGGTATCATGACCCTCCTCAAAATTGTCCTGAGCTTTATTAAATTTGATAGTTCAGGGCTTTTATATCTACTTTTTGTTGAAAGAGATATTCCTTTTGGGAATTGTCGAAGCTGCTTATATTAGACATTACAATGATGCTTGGTAATTGTTTAATTATAGAGATATATAAATCCTTGCTCTTCTTGTAAAGTGAAATGAAGCTTGAATCAAATTGAACTCATCTAGAGCAGCATTGCCAATATTTATACCTGGTGAAATACACATATTGGATCATCAAACGCTGCTGTCAGTGAAGATTTTTCGCTCTTATGGTCATCATTCAACCTATCATCACACCATTTCTTCGATCCCATAGAATGCACTGTGCTACCTGAATATTAGTGATTTGCCGTAGATTCCTTCATATGGCAAGATGCTGATTTGTAATCGTCTCGCAATTAGTTATCAACCGATACATTCTCACTCTTTCATATTGATCGATACTCTGTTAGGGCTCAATCTTGCCTCGAGACCATTATAATCTACTGTTTAGTCTGGGGAGATACTCTTTTGAACTTTCATATCATGCTCACTTTATGATATCAGGTTTTATCGCCACCTTCACTTCAATACTTTTCTACATGAGAAATACAATATAGTCTTCCTCTTTATTGTACGGTACTTCATAAGGCTCTTCGTATACGAATTATTTTGACATGATGTAAATCTACTCATAAGAGAATCTTATGTTCCAATACTTTACACCAGTAGATGTATAGTCTTCATATGGACATGTGGTCATCTTCTTGGGGTAAGAAGGTTCGTGCTACATACTGAGGGGTATTCCATTATCAAATTCGCATAGTGGAATTCGGTACCCTTATAGCAGTTGTCTTGGATCTTAAAATTTTACAACAGAGCGTCAGCAGGTGACAACCTCGATCATATCTTCGTCCTCCATATCTTGTTCACCAACAGTTGCGCGTTGATCCAGCTCATCGTGATCAAAGAGCAACTTAACATTTGCGGCATTCGGTAAGTCCTTATGCTCTCGATAGTAATCAGCAAGCTTTGAAATTGGCGTAGACTTTCTAACATTTACGTAAAGTTTTTTATTATCTTGTCCCACCAATGAGATCTTTATTAGCTCCTCGTCATCTTCGCTATCAAGGTTTATGTATTCCACCTCGGCACCTTGATTGGAAATCGGCCTCATAGAATTTATTTCTTTTGCATTCTTAAGTTCTTTTTCGAACTGCTCGATGTCATGGTTGGAGTGGTCATTATCTTCCTGTGTACTGATCTCATAAGTCTCTTTTTTTGATAGCGATTCGGCGGCAACGGCAGCTTCCTCTTGAAGAAGCTTCAATCTAATGTTTTCCTCAAAATTTTTCTCGAATTCCTTTGACACCATCAGTATACTGATGTCTGATACCTCATTTTCAAACGTTTGGGGAACCCTCAAGGAGTTGCAAGACATGAACTTGAGTAGTTTTGCATTGTTCCAATATAAGGACACATTTTCCGGTTTGTAAACCTCGATCATTCCGGGGGGAAGCTCGAACTGCTTAAAAAGTTTTTCCAAAATTGAGGGTAAGATGAGGGATAGTTCATACCTACCCAGTACTTTCACTTGTACTGTCTTATTTATAGTTCCGTCTAGTTTTGACAAAAATCTTACGTTGTAAATCCTCTTCGGTTGGTCCAGTATCGTCTCCTTCGTTTGCAATCGGCCATTGGTTTCCTTGGCAATCTCATTGAAGAACTCTTCATTCTCATCGGGTTCTAAAAAGCTGGCTACGGCACTATATGATTTAACACGTTTCGCCCTCGGTGTCGGGGACTGAGAGCGCCTAGATTTAAAGCTCGTGTCTGATTCTGCATCTGAATAATCATCTTCTTCTGCCTCTTGTTTTCTCCGTCCAGTTAGCCGCTTCGGAACTTTCTTCTTTTCCACAGGTTCAGGTGTTCCTATCTGTTGCGTTTCACTCTCGCTGTTACTCTGGGTATCCGTCCTCGTTTGTCCTGCCTTGCGATGGTGCTCGGATTCCAGCTTGATCGTTGCATTGTGCCCAGTTGTAGAGGGCTCCAGCTTCCGTGTAGGGGACTTTGACTCGATATAAACACTTTCCTGAAAGTACACATCATCCTCATCAGCGGTTCTGCTTATGAAAAAATCATCTTCATCGTCATCTGAATCCATTAATATATTTAGAAGGCTACCCTGAAATCTCTCTTCGTCGACATGAGTAGTCTCAATTTTCTAATTTCATTTGATTTTTATTTCGCTTTAAATCGCCGTGTCGCTTCTCTAAAGTGATTGGGATAGCCTGTGAAAATAAAATAGTGCTTTCTCGAACCGGTACTTTCTGTTATCAAAGCAAGGTGTATATTGCCAATAGGCACTTCCGTTGCTTTCGCCATATTGGGAGGTGAGAAGGTATTCCAGTAGGAATTCAAGTAGGAATTCCAGCTTCACTGTCGCAGAATTCAATCTGATTGGGAATATCGAGACTTGGATTTGGGTAGCTTCCAGTTCTCTACTTCCACCACATTATCTTGCTGTAGTTTCTCACTGTATCTATGGTCTTCGGGTAGAGAAGAGTCGCAGCTCCTCGGTGGCTGAAGCGGGCAACGTTAAATTAACAAACGTATAAATATAGAGCTCATTTAAGCTCGACTGTTTCCAGTTCGTAAATGTTAAAACTGAGTCTCAACATTGAAAAATACTGTGATCTTTTATATAGCTGAGTAATAAGTACGTGAGTTTTCTTGGTGGGGTTTATATCAAGTGAGATCCTAGACTTTAATTTTCTCTTCTAGTCCGCTGTAACTTTCATAAAACTCTTTGAATAGATCAATTTGAAATTTCAAGTCGGCGGCTCCGCCAGTTTCTCTGATGGAATGCATGCTCAAAATTGGATTACCGATGTCTAGAGTTCTCATACCCGTTTTTGAAGCAAGAATAGGGCCAATTGTGGAGCCACATGGAGAGTTATTGGCCGCAACAAATAATTGAAGAGGGACCTTTGCGCTATCGGCCAATTTCTTAATCAGAACCATACCTGGAGAGTTTGTCATGTAGCGCTGGTTTGCATTGATTTTTATCACTGGCCCACCTCCAATAATTGGCTTATGTTGGGATTCATGTTTGCCAGCATAGTTTGGGTGAACTGCGTGAGCAACATCGGAGGATAAGAAAAATGATCTGGCATACGTCTCTAAGAGATAGTTTGTGTTTGAAGCGATATTGTCTGAAATTGTGAAGGATGCTTGGGAACTCAATCTTTCCATGATATTAGGCAAGAAGTTTGAATCTGCACCCTGGGCAGATGATGAACCAATTTCTTCGTGGTCAAAACATGCTAGAAGTCTAATGCCAGTCTCAAAGTCTAAACTTTTGCCACTTGATAGCAGCAATCCGTGCAGTCCAGTGAAGCATGATGTTAAATTGTCTAACCTGCCCGAAAAGACAAACTCATCTCGAATTCCTCCAAGGGTTGATGCTGCATGGTCGTATAAGATCAGCTCAAAATCTTCAATATCCGAGACAGAGCTTAGTTCCAATTCTTGGGCAATAAGATCTAAGAAGTCTCCATTATGTCTTTCAACGATAGCCTTTAGAGAAGAAAACCCATCATCTTCTGAGTTTTGACTCGAACTCTCCTTCCTCTCGGAGGAGGCAGACTGAGCCATCCCTGAGATTGGTAATAATTGAGTCTCTTTATTGAACTCGAATTTTTGATTCACTTCTCTGTCCAAATGAATGGCCAAGGTAGGAATTTTTAGCAGAGGCTTTTTCAAATCAACTAGCTTGGATTCAGATCCACCATTTTCAGTCTTGACAAAAACTCTACCAGCAATTGACAGATCTGAGTCAAACCAAGAATGCCAGATACCGCCGCCGTAACATTCCACGCCGATTTGAGAGTATTTTTCACTCGTTCTCTTGGAGATTGGTTTGATTCTCAGAGATGGGGAGTCTGTGTGGCCCCCCACGATGGCTACCGGATTGCCAGGTGAGAATTTCCCACCTACGCCGAACGCTATTATTGACGAATTGTTTCTAGTCACGAAATATTTACCATTGGGCTCTACTATCTTATCCCACGTCTTGGCCTCGTGTAATTCCTTGAAGCCATTTTCCAAGAGGTGTCTCTTCATAACGTGAACCACATGATATGGCGAATGTGATTCATTCAGAAACTTAATGAACTCCTGTGGGAAATTAAGGGATGATGAATTTGCAATTGGCTGCATCGTTGATATTTTCCTCAATACCACTCTAGCCATACAAAAATGCTTTTAAATTTCCACAAGGATCAAGGGCGTCTTGTTAGTTGCAGTCGAGCTTCAAACTGTTTGATGAAATGTGATTTTACTGATAAGACTTCCCTTTGTTGTACGATGTGAGTTCAATATTCTCCCGGTAAGTTCGCCCGTCTCGTCTACACAGGCACTTACAATATGCAAATTTGGCGTGATTTTGGGTCACTATGTCCCTTCGGGAGATAATCACGAGCTGATACAGTGAATATGCAAAAGAAATATATTAATAGAATATGTATAGTATATAATTACTCTCTATGCTTTCAGCCATCTGATAGAGCACGGGGATAGAAATGGTCGAATTGGCAACTCTCTTAATTCATAGTGACGATAAAGACAATAGGGTGACGGATGTTGCCCCACCAATTAACGTCACTACAACGTTTCGTTACGATGAAAACGATCTGATCCCATGGAGCGAGCGTGAAAGTTTCGAGTTTTTGGACAAGACGCCCATTTATTCCAGGTTGGCACACCCAAACAGTACTAGACTGGAGAGTGTCTTTTCGGAGATTTTAAGTGGGAATGCAGTCATCTACTCCTCGGGACTTGCTGCATTTTACGCAGCGATGGTTCATTACAATCCCAAAAGAGTCTTTCTAGATCAATGTTACCACGGATGTCGCTCAATTGTCAAGATCTTGACCAGGAACTATGGCGTTGAGTGTTATTCCCTGCGCGATATCGAAGCTAAGGCCTCGAAAGGTGATGTAGTTCATTTGGAATCGCCGGTGAACCCGTACGGTACCTCCTTGGACATTGCATCATTCGTTGAAACAGCGCACTCTTGTGGTGCCTTGGTGATGATAGATTCCACATTTGCGCCACCTCCTCTACAAGATGCATGGGACTTCGGCCCAGATATTGTGATGCATTCGGCAACCAAGTATTTTGGAGGCCACTCTGATTTATTGAGTGGTGTTCTAGTGGTCAAAGATGATGCGATTGCTCGCCAATTGCGAGAAGATAGAATATATCTCGGAACAAACATTCCCAATTTAGAAAGTTTCTTGTTGTTGAGGTCTTTAAGAACTTACGAGATGAGAGTGACGACGCAGTCATCGAATACCACCAAGCTTGTTAAATATCTAGACGAGAATAAACACCGTTACGATAAGGTTTTGAAGGGTATCACACACTCCTCTTTGCAGACCGAGGACTTCGTCGAAAGACAGCTGAAAGGGGGTTTCTGTCCCGTGTTCTCAATCACTCTGGCCAAGAAGCAGCAATGCCAAAAGCTCCCAGGACTACTAGAGTATTTCCACCACGCAACGTCGCTGGGGGGAATTGAGTCATTAGTGGAATGGAGAGCTATGACTGATCCAAACATCGAACAAACATTGATTAGAGTGTCTGTGGGCTGCGAAAATGTCGAAGATCTCATAAAAGATATGGCTGGTGCTTTGCAAAAGCTGCAGGACGAGCGGGATTGAATGACGTCTGGACAAGATAAAATTTGTAGAAATTTATAACTGCAACCGCTTCAAAATCTAAAACAAGACCTTTTACAATATAAAATGTTGTCAAGGTGCTCGTGGAGGTTTATAGGCCCATGATGCAGCGAAAGCACCAGTTCCATGTGAGTTGTATTGCCGACTGACATCTTTATTTAAAGCTGTGTATCAAGGCTTCATATTTCTACACATTTTCCCTGATGTTCTTAAAAACCAGTTTCGCCCTATCTTGAACTGATTTTGAATTCATCGACTCAGCCGACATCACCTAAATTGTCGCTACCCAGGTCACGGCCTTAATCATATCATTGGTGGTTTTGCAAGGTGAACCCGGGATTGCAAAATAGGATAGACTTCTTAGATAGCAATATATAGATAAAATCGCTCCTTTACTTTTGAAAATTCAAATTCTGCACATACGCACCTTGAGCAAGGTACCATTGAAATCCTTCAAAGAACGGTGGAATAGCCACACCATCGTTGATCTCTCATCTCTTTGTAGGGGCGGAAAGATTATCAACGATTGTACCCATATACTAGTCAGGCTGGTAGAGCTAATGGTTGTGATCGAAAGAAGTCGTATTCAAGACTCTTAAAAGATTTTTCTGGAGGCGCAAAGAGGCGTGTACAAGTGGATGCAAATTGGGAGGCATTCAAGTTCAGATAATCAATCTTGTAGCCTATAGCAACGGTTTTTAAGAGCGCTATTCCTAAGTCATACTCCTCAACCTCCCCAGGTTCTTCTCCCTTAGCTTTTAGTTGTATTCATTGGCATATGGTCCGAGAAACATCGCAGACCCTTGGCGGCTACTTCATATTCATTGGCAACTACATAAGAGCGTTTCCGGTATACTATGATTCCGAATAGGAAGAACATGGCCGAATTATCAAGCCGGATAGTCGCAACATTGTCAAAGCTAGTGCGCCAACGAGATGAAGAAAAGGCAAGCCCACAAAAGGGCGCTTAACACCCTGGGCAATAATTTTACTTCTCTGGTGTGGAAATTGCACCCCCCTTCTGCCCTCGCAACACATAGGAGAATACACTCCTTCAATTCAACTTTTGTAACTGCACGAAGCTCAACGGCATGCGTGCTGCATCAGTGCAATGGGATTGATGACCAAGACCTGCTCGAACTGTAGGACTATCAAACAAGATCATAGATGAGCCAAGACGTACCGCTACTGCCTGGCTGCCAACTGAGAAAATGTACGTGGAAATACATAATCAAGACAGCTGCATACCCAAAGAGGGTCCTGGTCGTACCACAACCGACATTATGGTCGAATTGCTCATCTAGATGTGTAGGGTCACCCGGCGTCTCGGTATAATAAATTGATCACCTAATTAACATTTGTACATAAGATACTCCCCTTACAGCAAAGGGTTTGCTCCAAGATAGCTGATACCTGCTGTTGTGATCCTAAACGCTTGTCAAAAATTGATTGTGGAATATTCTGACCTATGGCGTCCAAAACTGGCGTGGTCGAACAAATTGATGAAGGCACCCGCCCCGGGCCTTCCCCAGACATAACTGAAGTAGCTATTTGTGAGACAGACTCAAAAGCGGATACTCTTCTGCTTAGGAGCTACATGATTGTCATTGCTGGATTTATCGCAAATTTCATCATATTTGGCTTTGCATTTACCTATGGTGTTTTTCAGGACTTTTATCTCAGCGAATCTGGGCCTCTTTTTGGTAAATCTGTGTCTTCTGTTTCCGTCATAGGCTCCGTGGCAACAGGTTTGACATACTTGCTCACCATTTCAAATAATATATTGCATCATTTTTTCTCAATTCGGCAGACCATGATCTTTGGCTCATTCATGATTGCCTTGGGGTTAGTATGTGCATCCTTTGCACACGAAATTTGGCAATTTGCACTAACTCAGGGTGTTTTGTTTGGCATTGGAAGCTCTATGACCTACTTACCTCCTGTAGTACATGCGCCTACTTACTTTGACGCTCATAGAGGTGTTGCCATGGGGATACTATTTTCAGGTACAGGTGTTGGAGGATTGGCTCTTGCGCCCCTGACACGATATCTCATAACAAAGGTAGGATGGCAATGGGCATTGAGAATATGCGGGATTCTATCTTTCGTGTGTCTAGTGCCGACGAGTTTCCTAGTCTATTCTCACCCCAACTATTCGGGTTCATCGCCCAAAATCAACTCTCTAAATTTGAAACTAGCTTCAAGCAAAAAGTTTATCTTTCATATGGCAGGAGCCTTGCTGCAATCGGCCGGATACCTGATTCCCGGCTACTATATGTCTTCTTTTGGGCGAACTTTAGGATTTAGCAGCAAAGAGGGAGCCATATTTATTGGAGTAAATAACGCGGTGAATGCACTTTCAAAAGTGATAGTAGGTTACTTTTCTGATAATTTTGGTCGTTTGAACATGTTGTTACTTTGCTGCCTTTTAAGTGCTGTGACTGTGCTGGCTCTATGGCTAATATCTACCCCTGGTACCTTCATATCTTTTGTTATTATATATGGCGTGGTATCGGGTCCGATTGTATCGCTTCTTCCCACATGCATGGTCGAATTATTTGGTGTGCAAAATTACCAATCAACTACTTGGTTTCTTTACTTTTGTCGGGGCTTGGGGACATTCCTTGGATCGCCTATTGCAGGTTTGTTCATTCAGAATGGTGCTTTCTCTGCTCGCGATTATCGAGACGCAATACTATATAATGGGAGCCTTTTTTTGGCAAATTTTCTATGCTTCACTTATCTGAGAGTGATCGTAGCGTCCGATAATCAGTGGAAGATGAGGCAGTAGGAGAAAAGTGTTCAGCGGAAGAAGTACTTCCTTTTCTAATAGTCAGCTGTTTAATTCTCTCGGTTAGACAAACCCACTCTTAATATTCGTCTTTATTAAACAATGTGGAAAATTGTTTTGTATGGTTCTCCCAGTGCTCTTAGTGTGATATCATCAAGGCGGATCTCATACGTGTCAAACGTCCTGTTGCTAAAGATTACCGCTTCGTTTGACAGGGACTTCAATCATTGAGAATTGTGATGGTCAAGTATTCTGCTGAGCATTCGATGGCAATTGAGGAGGCTTACAGCCCCTGCACGCTGGGTGCAGGCCCTGTGCACTCACGTGCATTGCAAGTCTTAGTAGATTTGAAGTTTATAGGCACTAAATATTTAAACGCGCGAACGGTTAAGTAAACAATGCAGCTTGTGAAGAAGTAGAGTGAATAAAAGGCGTCTATACTGGTTCTAAGATGTCTGTTAGGCGAGGTAGAGGTAGACCCAAAAAGACTATCACTCGAAGTGTTGAGTTGGTAGATGCAGATGCAGACTTGAGCATAATCACTACTGCTGTTGCGCAAGTGACGCGAAAAAGGGCCTCGAGAAGAGCAACCAGTGGAAATACAGACAGCGGGTCCAACGACTCTGGTAGACCGGATCCAGAAGCACTGGATGGTGAAAGTGATAATGATTTTGTGCCTGAAGATTTCGATGAAATTGAAATTGATTTGGACGACGATGCAGAGACTGGTGACCTCGAGAATGGTCCAAAGAAAAGCAAGGCAAAAGCTAAGAAAAAGATCAAGCTCAGTGGCCCTGGCACCGGTTCAGGCTCAAGATTAGAGAAAAAAGGGCGTGTGATACGTGCCTTGAAGGATTTATCGTCTGCAAGGGACAAGATTGAGAGGCTCTATGGCTTGAATCAAGAGAAGCTTTTAACTTTAGCTAAAGTAAAGGAGGCATTTGAAACCTGTATATTTTGCTTCCCTTCAGAAAAGCTCCAGAGGGATTCTTCATGCTACGTTGAATGCACACCACCATGTGCGAAATGGAATGTGCATGATATCTTAATTGGTTCAGACAAGGCCAAGTGCCGTGACGTCAAGGAGTCTGAGTTGAACGAAATCTTCGAAAGGAGAAAAAAGGAGTTATCAATCATTGTAGGTGAGGCAGAGATAGCTCTAGGCTCTCAACAAAAGGCTGAATTTCCTGTTTTGCCGTATGGTCATAGGAGGGGCTTCGTTTATAATAGTGGCTGTCTAATAACAGATATTGCTTGGCTTCATCAGGAAGAGCGAACGGAGCAATTTTTGGCTGTGAGTCTATCCCAATGCATTGATAAACCTCTGGATAAACGATTACAGATGTTTGATGTGGAAAAGCATGTTTCTTGTATCGAGATCTTCAGTTTGAATCCTCAAACGTTGGAGTTCAGCAAGATTCAAACGATCGCCCATAATTTCGGTGAGACCTGGAATCTAAAATGGCATGAAGGTTGCCAGACTGCGGATACTCTAGGTACCCTTGCCTTTGTTTGCCAAGATGGGTCAGTAAAGCTCCTTGAAGTGAGAGTGAGCGATGAGTATGAAATCAAGTTCTTTGAACAGCCTTCGATATCAATTTCAATACCAAAGGTGTCTATAACATGTTATGATTTCTTGTCGCCTACTACAATTGTTTGTGGGTTTAAAAATGGTTTCGTCGCAGAATTTGATCTCACTGACGTTAAGGTGCCGTCGTTTTATCGCAAAGTGCATGACTCGTATATCATTTCTTTATCCATTGCCTATTCAGAGTTTGAGGATCCCGTAGTTGCCACGATATCTGTTGATGGCTATTTTTATGTGTTTGACCCCAAGGACATTTTTACGTCAAAGACTACTGTAACAAGGTTTCGTGGAACCAACATCATACCAGTGTCTTATATCCCTCAATTGTTCGCATTCATTAATTCTGATGGTGCAAATTCATTGAAAACTGTTGTGCCGAGGGCTGCTTTCGCTATTCACCCTGTTTGTTTACAGGAAACAACCGTCACATCTGTTGGTACCTCCAGAAGACATCCTTTGGCTCTTACTGGAACTTCCGATGGTAATGTAATAATTGCCAACGTAGCAAGAAGATTACTGACAGGGATAAAGAATGCCTCTGCGACACATACGTCTTTGAGGCTATGGAAATGGGAATATTGCAAAAATCTAGATAAATACAGACTCAACCACTCTTACGAACGGTATAAGCTAAATGTTAATGAGGTAAGCGGGATTAAGGTTGATGCGCATGGTGTGAATATTTCTTGCGTAAAATGGAATGAAACTCCCTCCGGGGGTCAATTTTACGCCTTCGCTAACAGCGCAGGACTATTGACGATAGAAAAATTGAAGTATGAATGAACAATATAATCTAGCAATGACATAATATGTAATATGAAACAAGTAACGAAATTCAAAGTGGAGACAGTGAAGTCTTATTGATGTTGGTACCAAAATGAACCTTTTTTTAATATTTTGGTATCGAAGGATCGATTTCATCTATGTAATTAAAAAAACCACCTTTGACATCTCGGACATTCGTTAACCCAAATTTGTCCTTCAGTAACCTTGTGGCCAATTGAGAATCATTTCCATAACGACACATGACAACTACTTCACTGTCAGTGCTAATGTTAGGAATTTCAGTTTCCAATCTCGGCAATTCACCCTCCATGTCTCTCAACTCTTTAACAGTAATATTGTAACTCCCAGGCATATGAGATATATCGTAATGATGATGAGGTCTTACGTCCAAAAGAATATGATCAAAACCACTGGGATTTTGATATTCGTTTTCAAACTTTTCCACAGATATTCTCTCATCGGAAGTACAGACGTTATAATTTCTGGAACCACAAAATAAGTTATAATTAATAGCATCTGATTCGATAGCCTCTCTTGTCACGGTTGGATTTTTGCCACTACATGCGCAATTGTCCTGTCTACCTCTCATCTTGAAAGTACGCAATGATTGGTCAGGGAACCCTGAATAAACTTTTAAAAAAGGTTGAAAGGTCTCTTCCGTGTAAACCCCTAAAATTAACTTCAGAGTTTCAACAGCCATCATTGTGCCAACCAGACCTATACAGGGTCCAATAACACCGCCTTCTTGGCACGATGACACAGAGTTTGGCGATGGTGGAGTAGGGTAGAAGCAACGGTAACATGGACCAATATTACGAAAATTTAGGATTGCCAATTGACCCTCACTTCCAAGACCTGATGCTGAAACAACCGTTATCCCTAAATTTACAGCGACATCGGAAATCAAATATCTTGTTAGTGGAGTGTCTGTACAATCCAACACATACTCATATCCTTGAAAAATACCGAATGCATTTTTGCCATCCAACCTTACCGGATAGGTAACGACTTCCACATGTGGGTTGAGCTTATTTAAAACTTGCTTAGCAGACTCACATTTTAACATCCCAACTTTTGTCGTGTCATGCAGAACTTGCCGGTGCAAATTAGAAGTATCCACAACATCGTTATCGACAATACCGATCTTCCCGACCCCTGCCCCCGCTAAGTACGGTAAAACAGGACATCCTAAACCACCTGCTCCAACTACCAGTACTTTTGCATTTCGCAATTTTATTTGACCTTTAAT
Source organism: Zygotorulaspora florentina (assembly GCA_003671575.3). Classification (NCBI taxonomy): domain Eukaryota; kingdom Fungi; phylum Ascomycota; class Saccharomycetes; order Saccharomycetales; family Saccharomycetaceae; genus Zygotorulaspora; species Zygotorulaspora florentina. Next base: position 806,612 of record PPJY03000001.1, on the reverse strand, counting down.
GCCATCAGTTCCTTCGACAATCATTTGCCTGCCATAACGTTTGTACTCCTCCAGGGACATCGGATACTCATCCGAAACCTGGTCATTTTCCTCTAATTTCTTACGTAGTCTAGCATTTTCCAACTTTAAAGCTCTTAGCTCCTTTTTAATGTCCTCGAAACCATCCATATTAGTGCCTAGGTGTTGCTTTTCAGTTTGCAATTTATTTAAACTTCTACTATACGTCGAGATGAGATGCTTTTTTAGAGTGGAAAACTAATGTGCGCCTGAAAATATAGAAGACTACTGACTAGCAAAACATAACAATAATTAGATAGTATCATGCCCTATTTTGGGATGTAATAGCTGATGCAGACACGTCTTTTTTCTAAAGAACTTTCTGCTTAATGAAAAAACTTTTGAGATAACGTAATTGAATACCGCATACAATAACTAATGCGATAATTTGTGTGACTGACCATGTCAGAATTCTTCTATTTGCTGATTCACTTTGATCCCTAAAGACTTCCTCGTCCTCTCTTATAGATCTTTGGGCTGCACGTATCCGCTGTAGCCTGTTCATTAGTTGAGATATTCGCTCTCTCAGCAATTTAACATCTTGCTTCCTTCTGCTATCAAGTGAATCTGAAGTTGTTATATCAAATTCCATGAAAATTCTAATGTTTGCATCCTTTTTGGGATAAGTCGGATGAATACAAATCTTATGCTCTCCACTTTCTAGAGCTGTTAGGGTGAAATCACCACTATGCGAGTTTTGTTGATTTAGTACACGCTCATCGTTATCGAACATCTCGTAGACAGAAATCCCAACAATCAGTCTTGGGTCATCAATGAATTGTCCGTCATATTGCTCTATATACCCATCTATATCACCGGTCAGTAGGGTCCCTTCACGTAGGCCTTCATAGAAGCATTTGACTTCATCGGGTTTCATATAGAAATGTAGTCCTCGAACATATCCTATGAACAATACCAACGACAAGAAGCCGAATAGCAATCGGGATTGCATAGATTCAACTTTGAAGTTTTCAGAAAGTAGTGCTTTCTCGCCGATTATCTGGGAATATTTACGTAACAGGCCTCCATTTTCAGATAGAAGAAGCGAGCCTAACAATAATGCCATTTAAGAAATTTATGCGCGGAAGCATTTCTGTCAGTAAATTCATTTATAAAAATCTGCATATTTACCCAGCTCGTCATCCAAAAAATCAGTGTGATCTTTTGGATTATATTCATGTAACGACAATCCATGAAGATTAGGCATCTGAGGCTGTTCTAAAGATGTGCTATCACGCGTAAATATGATGGTCGGGTTCCATAATGGTGGCCTGGGATAAGATAATGAGGTTGACTGTGTTTCTGGTTTTAAATCAGTCCAGAACAATAAACTATCACCTTCTGTTATTCTTTTAAGGACTTTGATCTCAGTTTGCAACATGTCCATCAATGGCGACTCCTTGTCTGTTTTAGATTCAGCCTGAATCAGCCGTTCAAGTCTCCAGTTCAGATATTTCACGAAGTACTCAGAGAAGGATGTTATGGCACTCTCAAACACATCCTGATCATTGAGCGGGGTTATTTCCAAAGCCTCCTCCTTCGTAAATCTTCCACGTACAATCACGCCATCATCATCTTTGAGTGATAAAGTCCACGCTAGAGGTGGTAGTTCGATATAATCATATTCGTTATTCTCACATAAGGCAATTTTCGCCGCATATGTCTGCAATAATTCGGGTATATTAGATTCAACACCTTCCGAATGTTGATGAAAGAACGCGAATGTTTTATAACTTTGATCATCATATTCCCAACAAGTTCTATCGGGTATTTCCTTGATGCAGGCGAACGGTAATAGAAACGAATGGAACTCCGAACCCGTATCATTGATGTACCATTTTTCTTCATAGCGAATCACTTGAATAAGAGGATTGATTGCAAGCCATTTGTAAAAAAGTCTCATATTCACATTCATGAACGGGTTTGCTCTCAAATAGTTTCTCTCGATGGGGATATTAAGATATTGACTTCCATCATTCGTCTCGGGGACGAACCCGTACACGCCTCTATACTTCATCATATCCTCCATTGGGCTATAGCTAATGAAAACCTCAAATTCGTCTTTTTGATTATCCTTACATTCAGGAAGATCTAGAAGCAATAAGATATCTTTGGTGCCCCGATCAATATCAAAATGGGCATTTCGTAGAATATTGTCATGATTAGCAAAATCCAGCAAAGGTACCAGAGTTGTCTCGGTAGTAAAATTTTCGCTATTGGGACTAATCTCCTTTGGAATTTCCAGAATTCTTGAACTAACTATCGCAAACATCTGTCGTATCATTGCAATGGAGCAAGGTGTTTGTTCAAATGACTTTTCAAAATATGAGTCCAATAAACCAAATACGTTTTCAAAAAATTTGCATGAATGGTAGTGCTCATACAAAGGCTCCATCGAATCATTACACAAGAACGTACTTCGAACTTTTGTCGTCGATAGAACAGTTTGCATGTAGTACTTTAACAGTTTAGGAATCTCATATTCTCCTTGGATTAATAGCAAGACCAAAAAGTAGAAAACAAGGAAAATAGACTCTGAAGCGATATCTTGAACGTGGTCAGTAGCCAGGAACTCCCCATTTGCCAGCTTAACTCTTTTAAGAGTTCTGTTACATTCTTCCTCACTGGAATACTGTGACTTATCGGAAATGATCTGATTGATGCTATAAATACTTATTGTGGAAGATCTAGGTATTCTCAGTAACTCAATCGTGTCCCTGCCTTGGGCTTCTTCTAGATTTATACTTGCCCTGTTGACGAAGAGTCCTAAGCCACTACTGAGGTCATTAATCGAGGATCTTTTGACGCTCAAAGCTTTGTGAACTTTTACACTAGCATTATTAGCAAACCATTCCAACGCATTAGTCATTCACGCTGCCAATACTATATCTTTTTGCATTATCAATAACCTCAATAGATCTTTTTTTATATTTTTATTTTGGCTGAAAATTTATTGGCGATGAGCAGAAATGACATGTATGACAAACTTGTCAACTCATTTGAGAGCGATAAAGAGAAGGTTGTAAAGTAATCTACAACTGCTGAAAAGATGGCTCAAACGGTTAAACTATCAGAGCTCACCAATAGAAAGAGAAAGGCGGACCAGGGTGGTGAGGCAAGCGATGAATCCGATATCGATATCAGTAGCAGCGTAGATACTAGTTCTAGCGAAAGCGATGAGGACGGGGATAGCAAGGAGGAGATTGTCAACATTGATTTCGATTTCTTTAATGGTGATCCAAATGTTGACTTCCACGCATTGAAAAATCTTTCCCGCCAGTTATTTGGGCCACAAGAGAGCAACAGGATTCAATTAAGCAAACTAGCTGATTTGATTCTGGAGTCCCCTACAACAACAATCAAAACCGACGGAACGGAGTCTGATCCTTACAGTTTCCTTTCGTTCATCAATTACAAAGAAAATCGTGACAGCGACTATGCCAATTATCTGCGTAAGGTAGACCCCAGATTGCAAACCTTTCTACAAACCATTGACGCCAACAGTGACAAATCATGCGCCTTGGTAATTAGCGAACGCCTGATTAATATGCCGGGTGAAGTAGTTCCGCCATTGTACAAGGTCACTTTGGAAGATGTTACAAAGACTCTTGGTGACGACAAACACTACGATTTCTACATTATAGCCAGCAGAAAATACGAGGTCAATTTTGATACCGACAGCGACGATGACAGTGACGATGGCGGTGCCAGTGCTGCGCATACTAGGTCTAAGAAAAGAGTCAAGCAAGTGGAAGTCGATTATTTCCATGTCGAGGATCGTCATTTCGAAGAAAACGCGAAGCTAAAGTTCCAATCTGACCCTAGAAAAGGTATCATCAACTCATATATAGTCCTGGACCATAGCTCGTTGTTAAAGAGCATACAGGACCTCGAACAAGAGATTCACACCTGGTAATCTTGGTCTACACGCCTTCAATCATTCAATAGACCTCATAAATATCACTAAATACGCGAGAGACATGGTGCTGAAAGCAGTCAAGAAAATTTTTTTGTTTTCGAGGACGTAGAACAAAGAAGGAGGGTAAACAACACGACTTCTGAGAGTAATACTAAGGGTTTTAGAGACTTTTCAAGAGCTCTGCACTTTCGGAGGTACTCAGTTCTGGCATAGAAATTAAAGTCCCAGGAAGTAGGGGCGCATAGGTTTATTTGTCGCTGTTTTCTCTCCCACTTTTTAGGCACGGCCGGAATACGTGTTAAAGGTACGTAAAGTAGTCCCGGGTAACAGTCATAGAAATTTGAGTGATCAGAAGCACTCTCGGCGGCTAAATGGTTGAAATGTCCTCGAGGTCACCATCACCTCCAAGAAGGACAGTGATATCTACTGTAGTAAAGGGCGAAGATGACAGTAACAGTTTACATGTGGAAGAGCTGATTAAACTGCGGAATCGAAAACTAATGGAGTTGTATTGTGTTTCGAGGTTGAATGAACTATTAGAGATTAAAAGTGAGGAAAATCTGAAGAAAGACATAGACGATTTCCTGCTTCAGAACAATCTTAGCAAAGGGCACCGATTCCAACTGAATACACTGCCGAAACTGAGACAGATGGAGCCCTTTGGCGAACATCAAGAGGTCAACAACAAGAAAAAGGAGCCAGCAAAGAGGTCGCCAGTTCCTATTCCTACAGAAACCACGAGCGAGATGGCGCTACAACGACAGCAACAACATGTACAGCAGTCGCTCAAACCACTACAACAGACAGTCAATGAAAGTAAACGACGTTCTGAGGATGATGAAGCCGATATTGCGAATCAAAGGACTGAAAAAAAGATCAAACTTCAACAGGACGAGCCCGTCAAAATCCTCGACAATTTACAGCATCCCAGCATACCGGCACCCTCAATATCTATATCACCGGCACCCTCGCTATCACAGCACGATCGCCCAATATATTACGTGGATTTGAATGTACCACCAGCTGAGCCTACGCCTATTGAAGTTTCTGAAAAGTTTAGCAATTATTTGGTGCGGGAAGTCACCAAAAAAGCAACAGAGTCCAATGATTATTTTAGTGAGGACAACATTAATAGCAAGGAATCTGTTTATTTGTTAATGAAAGATACCATACCTTCAAAAATATCGCAAGCCTTACCTTTGGCAGAGTTGAAGTACATGATTCAAACTTTACCCTTGATAAAATTAATACCGATGGCACACAAGGCCCTCACTACGGACATTATGAACAACGCTCTAAGCGAAGGCAGGATCACTGTGGTCAGCTCGAGGATCGAAGAGTTGCGAAGACTAGGGCTGTGGTCCCTAAGACAGCCCAGAAAGTTCATAGACGCTTGGGAAAACGAGCAATCTCACCACAGAACACTTATAGAAGAAGCCAAGTGGATGCAAGCAGATTTCAAGGAGGGTCAGAAGTACAAAATCGCCATATGTACCACATTGGCACATGCAGTAATGGAATATTGGGCATACGGCGAAGTATGTTGTATAAAAACAAAGCCGATAGAAGAATCCAGAATGTGCACAGAAGATTGTGATCCTAAAACAGAGGGTAATGACAACTTGAACAAATTGCATTCTTTTGAAGGTGAGGATCATAATTCGCAAACGATGACAGCGGAAGCTGACGCTTTACAAAAGGGAAATACCGATTGTGATATCGAGGTTGATGAATCTGCTGATCCGAATATACAGAAAGATGAAGGGATCAGCACCGATCTTTTACTGAAGAGGTTGGATACTTCAGATGAAGTTGCTCTGCCAAATTTACAAAAATCCCCACCATATAAGTGCAAAGGGATAAAGTCTGATAATTCTTGGCAGCCCTTCAAAGTCAAACTTTCTTTTGATGAATTGAACTCCACAGAAAGAACTATTGCAAAAGACATACCACTTTATATGGGGATTCGGGAAACTTGGGACTCGCAAGAGGATTTACCATTCGTACCAATATCGAAAACAATGATCACATTGGAGGATGATCACTTTTTCAAATTAGTTGAAAGACAGATTATCGATGACGAACAATCTTTAGTGCAACTGAGCAAGCGTAGAGGGATGTTCTATGGCAACCGAAGGAGTCATTACCTGAAGCCGCCTCCAGCACCCTCTTTGCGTTACTTACAGAATAGGACGCCCACTATCTGGCTACCGGAGGACGACCAAGAACTTGTAAAAAACATCAATGCATATGCTTATAATTGGGAATTAATCAGTGCACACATGACGCGGAGGCCCAGTGTTTCATACTTATCTAACATTGAGAGACGAACCCCTTGGCAATGTTTCGAAAGATTCGTCCAACTAAATGAGAGATTTAATTTTAACGATCTTAAGGGGCCAAGAGCACATAGCGTACAGCAATGGCTGATGGAAGCTCATAAATTCCAGCAGAAGCAAAATAGAAGAATCTCGCCCCTCGGGGTAGGTCCTGAGTCGATACAAAGAGGTCATAGAAGACTGCGTTGGGCGAGCATGTTTGAGGCTATGCGCAAATGCATTAAGAAAAGAGAAAATGCCCCACGTCCAAATCCAACGCAACCCAGAAAACCCTTGGACTGTAAGAACATGACGGTTCCAACCCCGGCAGAAATGTCAAAATTAAAAGCGCAGAGGGATGAAGCTTTGAGAAAAGATATTCAGATGAGACGTAGCGTAAAAAACAGGTTGCAGCAGCAATCAAGTCAAATGGCTACTAATCAAGCGATATCTCGTGGAACACCTCGAGAAAAAATCACCACTGATCCTCGAGCTAGTTCTAATGGTCCCCCCGCCTCAATGTCTCAGAGCAAAACTTCAATCAATAAACATGCCTCAACGCCTGTACCACCTGTAAGGAAACTTACAGAACGTGAAATCATCGAAACTTACACTAGAAAAATTCTTGCTCAAAAACCAGAAATACCTCTCGAAAATGCCATGAAGGCTGCACAAAACTATTACAGACAAGGACAGCAAAGAAAACTGCAATTGCAGCAACAACAAAGGAAAACCCTCGTGCAGTCTAATGCACAAGCTGATGGTACGTCTCCGTCGCAACCACAGTCACAAGCACAATCAACGTCCAAATCGACACCGACACCGACATCACAGACAGATCAAACAAAGTTAGAGATAAACAATAATGCGTTAGGTACTGGTACGAATAATAATGTCAAGTCACCAACTCCTCAGGAGATTTTAGAGCGATATCAAAAGCCATAAGATTCTTACCATGTACTTTTGTTTATACGTATATTAGCTTACGAAACCCATGACATACTTAGCCTCGTCACTTCTCTCATGTAAATATCTATACAACCATTAAAAGCTTTGTGCACTTGTGAGCAGTGCCGTTTAATGTGTAGTCCAACCCGTAGGAATAGAACATAAAAGGCTGTATTGACAAATAAAAGAATTTGTAAACATGTATTTAACTATTGCTTTTGATAGATATAGACTAATATTACACTTTAGGAAGTGTGAAGACTGCAGTTTCTTCAACTGGACTGCCATTAACTGTGAAAGTTGCTTTCCATTTAACTTTCAGTGGTTTTGTAGCATCCTTCATAGCATTGTCTATCCAAGATTCTTGGGTAACAGCATCCTGAGCGAATGGACCAATAAAAGAACCAGTTTGTGGCTGTAATCTCAAACTCATAGTTTTAGGGACTGCAAGTAAAAAGTTTAAACCCGAGACTGCGCTGGAGGAAGGGTTTGAGAAAAAAGTTTTGACCTTCAGGGTGGAGTTGGATTCCCTCTTGATCTCAAATTCAATCTTCAAATTACCAGACGCATTAACCAAGGTCTTTTGAACCGTTGATGGAGCTGGACTTGGGCTACTAAACTCTCCCAGTAAATCAAGAGAATCCGATGCACGTTGAGAGGAGGCCCCACCTACTGCTGAAGTCCCGAACCCGCTTAATAAATCTAACTCTTTAAGGTTTCCAGAGTTGGAAGTTGAAGTTGAAGTTGTGACAGGTGCTGCTGGCTCAGCAGCACCTAGAGATATACTACCACCTGCACCAAAATTTGGAGTGCCAGAACCCGCAGATACAGAGAGCTCATTGAAATCACCCAATAGATCAGCAACTAGATCGCCAGAGCCATTTCCATTACTTGTGGAAGGGGTTGTCGAGCCTTGATTGTCAGTGTCATCATCGAAATCTATCAAATTAATTTCATTGGCCAGCGCTCCACTGTTTGTGGCCCCTGTAGTAGCCGAGGAGGATATATTCGAGGGATTGATATGGGAAGCAGCGTCTTTATTGCCAATCTTCAAAAGATCGAACTTTTCTAGCAATTGGTTGACTGTGTCATTGAATTGCAAGAGGTCTTGAACTAGCGCTTCATCTTCTTGCTCTTCTTGAATGATTTTCAAAAATTTTGGTTGAGCACTTTTCAAACTAGAATAAAGGGATACGACAGTATCGTTTTGAATGTCAATCTCCTCAGAAGAACTTAACATTTCATTCAGTAAGTCGGCCTTTCTCTTTAGTTTATTTAGCTCGCTGACAATTGATTGTTTGGCCTCGTTGACATTATCTTGCTTGAATCCTGCCATAACTTTCATCAATTTATTGGCCTCTCTCAGATCCTCCGGTTTTCCACGTCTAATTAATTCTTCTAATTTTGCAGCCTGTGCAACTTCCTGCTCTTTTTGGATTTCGCTTGGAGTCTTCAATAGATCATTTGGCCTCAAGACCGCCATATCAGATTCATTGATCTTTGGAAAGATATAGCCTTTGTATTTCAATAACCTATGCATATCTCTAATGTACCCCAAATCCTCTTTGTAGCTGGCATGTTTACAGAGAGTTTGATACCACTCCTCAATCGCTGTCAAAACCAACTTCTGGACTTTCGAATAGCGCAATGGTGGGTGTTCGGGAAACCTCTTCACCAATTCATTCAAAAATTCTTTGCGCGAAATCTGTAGATGTAATGGGTACCCACAGTTTTTAACGAGAACATCCAACAACGCCAATGCAAAAACAGCTGTATGTGTATCTCTGCTATTGATCAACTTAACAATAGCAATAACGGCGTCTCTAGGACATGCCCCTTGCTTATCGTTGATGTAATCCGCAACGTCTAAATTCAAAGCTAAATCAGGTTCAGGTAAAGATAGTCTGCATGACCTCTGAATCTTTCTCAATAAGGGATTGCCCATAACTTGCGGCCGTCTTACGGGTCCATCTCCCAAATATATTCCTTGGGACATCACAATCCTTCTTTCCTTTAAACTACTCCTTAAAGAAGTGTGTTGTGTTGCTTGTTTGACGTCGAAATTTATCTCCTTTTTTCACGATCTGAAATTTGAAATTTAACTTTGCAGGACTTTATCTAATTTTTGGGGGCATGCGGAGCAAAAAAACATTAGTTTGGCATTGTTTGACGCTTGACAGCTGACAGTTAATGTTATAACAGGTTTAAAATCAATGTCGAGTGGATTAGAACGCTGTAATTCAGAATCACCCCTAGAAGATCCGTTAGGGATAGATAAGTTATCTGTCGATTATGATTATCTGATATATAGAATTCAGGATTACGTTGAGTCTATTGGCTTAGAGACCACAAGAATTTGTGAGAGACAGAATAAGCTTATCACTGAAGATATTGTCGCGCAAGAAATAGATCACAATATCCAGGAATTCAAGCGGCTATTAGAGAAGTGCGATGCACTAGAGAACCATTTTGATATGTTAAATGAGATTGCAATTATTACAGAAAGTTTCAAAGAAAGATTGGATCAAGTTGTTAAAGACTATAAAAGCTTGTCTTAGGTTGGCTACTTGTTTCGACTACCAGCTGATACGATCATCATCGATAGTAATCTTTCTCTGAAGATATCTTAGTCTTTGTTCGTCCCACTTATGCCTGATGGCGGCTTGTTTCATTCTCACACAGGAAAGTATGAATAGTGCCACTGTTTTGAATTTGAGATGACGTCTGTCAAACACAATAGCAGATGTATGGTATTCTGATTTGTAACTGGAAGGAACTGATGAAGTCACTTCATTTCTTATCTTCAAAAGATCGAGTCTGACGTGTTGGGAGCTTGCCTTAAGAACACGGTTTAAGTAGATGTTCATTACTCTGAGGTCATTGTTCTGTCTCACTTCAGTATTGTATTTTAGTTTATAATAATCAATACGGTCTTGATTCGCAGAGTTTGACCTCAATGGCTGGCCCTGTGTCTGTGAATGATTTCTGCTTTCTAATAAACGTCTCTCTAGAGACAAGTTCTCATCCTGCAGCAATTTGAGCTCGTCTAACAACTTCTGCTTCATGCTATTATATTTCTCTTTTAACGAATAGTTTTCATCCTTATCTGTATGGACACTATTTCCATGCTTTTCCCTTAATTTGATGTATTCTTTCGATAAATATTCAAACTTTGTGCTGATCTTTTTCAATTCCTCTTTATAAGAATCTTTTGAATTTTGTAGTCTTACTAACCTTTCATTCATATCTAGCTGCTCTATCTTAGAACGCTCGATGGCTCTGTTCAAGCTTTCGACTTCTTCCGTTTTGGAGGAGAGTTGTCTTTCAAGTTTCTCCACCGCTCCTTGTTCTAGTTCCACAATCCGATCACTTTTCCTGCTCAGAGAGTTACATTTGTCTTTCCAAATACTTAGTTCACGTTCATATGACTCCTTGGCGGAACTTAGCTCACGTTCATATGACTCCTTGGCGGAACTTAGTTCTTCGCGGAGTAATGAGATCTGTCTGCTTAGTTGGTTTTTCGTAATATCATTCTCCATTATCAAATCCTGAATTTTGGATTGAATGCTTTTCTCGTACTGATCATCTTTCGATTCCAGCTGCCTTTGAAGATCTTCAATCTCTTCGTCCTTCTTCCTCACCCTTTCGGAAATTCTCTCAGTACTCTTGGTAGCATTATCAATTATTTGTTTTTGCAGCTCTTGAGAGAGCCTCCGAGCTTCATCCAGTTTTTGCTTCGTCTCCCGCAGCTCGTCTTGCATTAACTGTATAGCTTGATCGTTCTCACCATTCTTCAACATTTGGACTCTCAATGATTCATAACTCTTTCTCAGCTCCGTTATGGATTCGTTCAGTACCTTTTTATCCTCTTTTAGCTTTCGAATTTCCTCAGTTTTCTCATTAATCGCAATTTGTTGCCGCTCAACATTGTATCCTCTGTATTGAATGTTTAAGTCATTATATTTTTCCTCCATATTTTTCAACTGTGATTCTAGACTTTGGCGCTTATGAGTTAAATTTACCAGCTCCTTTTCTAAGCTTTTAATCGAAGTATTCTTCTGTTCTAACTGTGACTCAAGTCTTAAAAGTGATTCACTTCCATTATGATCAAACTCTTGCAATTGATTAGCCAATCTGTATATTTTACTCTTTTGCTCCTCGAGATCTGCCTCTTTTTCGCGTAATTGTAGGCTCAGTTGGTTGACATTAGATTTTAACACGTCTATCTGCAATTTGTGTTGTTGCTGTTCTAATAATTTTGTATCATTTGACTTTGAATAAAGCTGCTCTAACCTTTTAATCTCAGTTTGGGCTAATTTCAATTTTGACTCAGTCTCTGCCAATTTGTCTTTTAATTCTTGGTCCAGCAAACCACTGTCGCGCTTCTCCTCTTCTCCACTCCCAATTGTTGTCGTTTTGATCTCTAACTCATCATAGCTCCGTTTCAATTCCCCATATTCATCATTCAGAAGCTGATACTTTTGCTTCCAACCCTGGACTTCTTCCAGAAGATTTAAACTTTTTTTCAATTCACCTTCGTCAGTGACGTTGTTCAGAAATTTCAGCAGTGAGTTGCATTTCAACCTTAGATTATAGTTATCAGTGGTCAACCTGTGCATCTGTTCCTGTTGCTCCTTCAAAGGGTTCGAAGTCTGCGCGTTCTCTTTGAGATCATCTATCAGGTTCCGCTTATTGTTCACGTTATTTGTACTTTTCAAGTTCAGCTGTGGTAGTGTATCGTCAAATTGAGAGGTCTCGTTGAACAGCTGCATAGAATTCAGGGAGTCGTCTATGCTATGGCTGCGAACCTTCTTTATCCTACTGCCATTATCATGCTCGGCAGTCTCGTTGACCCTTTTCATGGGAATCGTACCACCATTTCGCTTTTCCTTCATATACCCGATTGGCGTGAACTCGAACTTCTCGTTGTGCCCAGACCCATTTTGATCCATAGCTCAAGGTCGTTTGGCGTAGCTCTAACCGCTTGTCTGTTTGTTTACGTGATGACTTTTTCGATATAGCTTTGTGTATATCGTACCCGATATCACAAAGATTGAAAGATTGAAAGATTGGTGAAAAGAGAAAAAACATACATGCGGTACAGAAACGATATACAGAGGTCTATAAACTGGATACTTGCTGTATGAATGTTTGCAGGGATTTAAGAGACTCCCCAGATTGTATACTCTGCTCTGCTGCCAAAATGCCTTCTTTCCAGTGTGTATGGCCCTTGCAAAGGCAATAAAGCACCGCCGCGTTCAACAGAATGTAATCATATATCGGATGGTTGTCGTTCAGCTTGTGTTTTCCGTTGAGGATCTCGTCTCGCAACAGCGCAGCATTCGCCGCCGGGCCCAGCGACATGCATTGGCTGAGAGGGTGCTCTTGTAGACCGAACATAGATGGCTCGATGTCAAACGTAGCAATGCAATCGCGCTTGCTGGGTTCCACATGCCAGATAGTAGTCTTTCCAATGGGTGACACTTCGTCCAGCCCGACATGGCCCCACACCACGAAGGTCTCGCTGGTGGGGTAGACTATCGCGGCGGCACGTGCATATTCCGGCGCCAGCTCCTTCGAGTATACGCCTAGTACGCGCTTGTTGACGTGTTCGACGGGATGGATGAGCGGCCCCAATACGTTGAAGATCGTTGGGATCCCCAGAAGCTTTCTTATCCTGGCCACCAGTTTCATCCCGTTGTGGAAGTAAGGTGCCAAAAGGAACATGAACGAATTTGTGGGCCACAACGTGGGTACCGTTGACTTGTTGACCTTCGAGCAGTCGCACCCCAGCATGCCGATTAAATCGCCCGCGCCGCTGTTGGATGTCGAGGCTTTCCCACCATGCTTGCACACTTTGAAACCGGGTACTCCCGACGCCACAATGGCGGCGGACGTCGACACATTGAAAGTGTTCTGCCCATCGCCACCCGTCCCAACAATGTCCAGAACAACCTCGTCGTTGCAAGCCGTGCCGAGATCTACAACATCTGAGTAATCCAAAACCGCCCGCGCGGCTTCCGCGATGTATTCCGCCTTGTGATCCAGCCCACTTGTTCTAAGACTGGTCAAAAAGCTGCTGACCAGGACGTACGTGTGCAGTTCCCCCTGCTGGTCTTGCTGCTGCGCCAGCAGCTGCAACACCAGATGGATTGCCTTGTACAGATCACGCGGGTCCAGCTGTACCGGCTGCGCTAGAAGTTTCTTGGTATAACGCGCCAAATCCTCACTCATGCCTCTGTCTCTACCTTGATAGTCGCGCCCCTGGTCTGCTGCTGCCTCTGGTCTGCCATGCGATGGCTCAACTTCATTATCTGTTCGAAAGACACTTCTGCAATGTCTGCTCGGCATGTCCCCGGTCGGTTCAGAAATTACGGTTACCCGACTTAGATCATAGAGTGCGTATGCCACTTGTCGCGTTACAGTTGCCCTGCCTCTGACGTTTGACGCGATATTCCGTTCCTCGCCTATGAAACAACGCCAAACACCAAACATGTTGATCTGGATCTGGATCTCGATTGAAATTGAAGTGACTTCTTAAGACTGATACCGATCATCTGAACGTCAATTGAGCCTCCTATTTGCTTTGTGATGACTGTGGATGTAATCTCTGCGAGCGAGTCTGCTCCTGCAATAGGTATATCGAATGTGCCTAACCAACGTTATAAGATGGTAAGTGAAAAGGGTGGGTCCTTCACTATGATGGTGTGTGGTGAAAGCGGGCTTGGTAAGACAACGTTTATCAATACGCTTTTTCAAACGACCCTGAAACATACGGACTCGCAGCAGCGTCGCCATATGCCGATAAAGAGAACTGTTGAGATTGATGTTATCCGTGCAATTCTGGAGGAGAAAAATTTCCAACTGCGTGTCAACGTTATCGATACGCCTGGATTCGGTGACAACATTAACAACAACAAGTCTTGGCAGCCAATCGTGGACTTCATCGACGACCAACACGACTCGTATATGCGCCAAGAGCAGCAACCGTACCGTGATGTTAAGTACGACTTGAGAGTTCACGCTGTGCTGTACTTCATCAGACCGACGGGCCACGGTTTAAAGCCTCTGGATATCGAGACTATGAAGCGTATCTCCACGAGAGCTAACTTAATCCCCGTCATCGCCAAGTCGGACACCTTGAGCTCGCAGGAGTTGACGTCTTTCAAACTGAAGATCAGGCAGGTTATCGAGGCCCAGGAAATCAGGATTTTCACGCCACCCTTGGAAAAAGACACTGGCGACAGCAATCAGGATGCAGCCGCTATGGAGCATGCCAGACAGTTGATTGAATCGATGCCGTTTGCTGTTGTTGGGTCCGAGAAGAAATATGACAACGCATCTGGCAAACAGGTGCTAGGCAGAAAATATCCGTGGGGGATCGTTGAGGTTGAGAACGACTCGCATTGTGATTTCCGTAAATTGAGAAGTTTGCTTCTGAGGACGAACCTGCTCGACATAATCTTGGCTACTGAGGAAGTTCACTATGAGACCTTCAGAAGGTTGAGACTGGAGGGCAACCAAGAAAACAACGGCAGCGAGTCTAACGTGCCTTTGAGGGCCCCGGCCAGAAAGCTGTCACATAATCCAAAATATAAGGAGGAGGAAAATGCATTGAAGAAATACTTCACAGACCAAGTGAAGGCCGAAGAACAGAGGTTCAGGCAATGGGAACAGAATATTGTAAATGAAAGAATTAGATTAAATGGCGATTTGGAAGAGATCCAGAGCAAAGTCAAAAAGTTGGAAGATCAAGTCAGGACCCTGCAACTTAAGAAACGTTAAAAAAAAAACTTCACAGTATATCCACTTTGTATGATACGTATCCTCTATATACATTATTCTAAAGACGATAAATATCTCTCAGCGTCTAGACCGGCCATACAACCGCTACCTGCAGAGGTGATAGCCTGTCTATATTTGGAATCCTGAACATCACCGGCGGCGAAAAACCCTGGGATTGAGGTTTCTGAAGTGCCCGGAACCGTTTTGATATAGCCAGCCTCATCAGTGTCTACTTGGCCTGCAATGATCTTCGTAGCAGGGGTGTGGCCGACAGCATAGAACAGCCCGCTAACCTCCAAATCACGCTCTTCGTTGGTCTTCACGTTCTTTATTCTCAGAGCGTTTAGCAGCTTGCCATCACCTTTAGCCTCCAGAGTAACATGGTTGTACAATATCTCGATTTTTTCGTTCTTTTCTGCACGTCTTTGCATGATTGTGGAAGCACGTAGATGATCTTTTCTGACAAGCAGGTACACTTTCGAGCCATATTTAGTTAAAAAGCCTGCTTCCTCGCAAGCGGAGTCACCCCCACCGATGACCGCCAATGGCTTGTTTCTGAAGATTGGTACCGCACCATCGCAAACTGCACATGCTGAGATACCCTGTTGCCAGTAAGTGTCCTCGCCAGGCAGATGCAGTCTCTTTGCAGAGGCACCTGTGGCCAAAATAATAGCGTCTGTGGTGATTGGCTCGCTATCTTCGTTAAATTCGGTCCAAAATTTGAATGGCTTGCTGGACAAGTCGACTTTAGAAACGGTCTCTGTGACGATCTCTGTGCCAAATTTCATCGATTGCTCCTTCATTCTGTCCATTAGCTCACTGCCCGTTAGGCCTTCAGGGAAGCCTGGGAAATTCTCAATCTCAGTAGTGGTGGTCAGTTGGCCACCAGCCGCAATACCGTTAGCAAACATACCTTCATACAAAGTAGGCTTGATTTCGGCTCTAGCCAGATAGATCGCAGCTGTGTGAGCTGCTGGTCCTGAACCAATAATGGTGACGTTCTGATGGTTAGAGTTTGTCATTTTGTGTATATATCTTCTCAATCCTATTTGGTTGATAAAGGTCTTTTTGATCATAAAAGAAGTGTGCCCCTGTCGAAAACTATAAACTATTTATACGATGGAAGGTGCAGGCTGTCGAAATAATTCTTTCATAATCAATCTAGAAGCCCTCTCCGTGAAAAACTGAGCGAGTCCAGCTAACCAGGAAAGTTACTAATCATCGAAAAAAACACATTATTAAGATGCACGAGAAAGATTAACCGAAAATGCTGGTAAGAAGCCCACTTTCTAGATCTCGCTTGTATGCAATGTAGACATCTATGCTATTTAGCGGTCCTGAGACCTCTTTTTATCTATAAATTCAAGTATCAATGCTCTTGCGATGGGATTGAGTCCTTTATTCAACAGAACATGATTCAGGAAAAACTCGAGGCCTTGTCTTCTCTTCGCCAGCCATTTCTTGTTTAGATTAACGTCTTGATATCTCCATGACTCGTACCATTTAACACTCGGTGGTAGTTTGGGGATCTCCATGTGCTCAGTCGGCGATTTCTGTATGAGCTCCTCTCTAAACTGGACGAACTCAGAATACCTCATGTAGGTTGTTATGCGCGGGTTACAAGCTGCGTTACCTTGGTTGTCTTGGAGAATTAGTGTGACTTTCCAGACTGCAAACTTGGCGCCATTCTCTCCATTGACTATTGTGCAATCGCTGACATGAGCTTTCAGGAACGAGAAACTGAAACTCGAGCCGGAATTCGTGAGATCATCAACACTATCCTCTTCAACCAGCTTGATGGGCTCGGGTGTTAGTACACTTATTTTACCGTTCATCACGCTCTGTACTGCCGCAGAAGAAGGTGTTTAACAAAGGGTTCAAGACTTTCTCGTCTAAATAGATCTAAATGAACTGCGCAACTTAGACACGTGAAGACAAAATGGTCGCAGAATGCAAGCAATAGCGGTCCCAAAACACCTCAGAAGCGTAGTTCATCTGCACGTATGCTCTCTTGCGTCTGTAGCGTCTCGCTACTTGCGGCAGAAGAGCGAATTTTGCATGTTGCGACGGTTGCCTCTCGGCCGTTCAAAAGGAAGCTATGGCAACATATCCTCTGTGTATCTCTTGCTCTAGCCCATCCTGCACTCCGACGCGGCTGGAAAGTCGTGTTCTCTACTTCCCAAGATATGTGCCACCTAGAGGTAAGACTTCCTGAGGGACCTGCGATGTGTAAGCTAAATGTAGCTGATTTATAGGGAGATAGAAGTTCTCTGTCTCGATGCCAGCCAAATGATGCAACGTTTCAAGCTCCGACGGCCGCATAGAACGGGCACTTGGCTGTATAAACGATAGAACACACGGTTGCTGTCTGAGCTTCGCGCACTAGCCCAAGTTGGTGTTCACTATGACAGGAAAAGCTAGGTTCGTCACGAGAGAATGCTCATAACGACATGTGTACGAACATCCATTAGGGTTGGGCATCTACAAAATCTATGAAGCTACACAGAGGCTATTAGTGGAAAATAGGTAATGGGGTCTTCTCATTCCATGTCCAAGGGTCGTTAAATCTGATGCCTTTGTTCAAGCTGGAAATTTCTTTCAGGTCCTCTTGGCTCAACGTGAGAATTTTGTCGATATTTAGGTTCTGCAACAATCTCTCCTTTTTTGAAGATTTTGGAATAACAGCAACATTCCTTTGGGTGGCCCATCTTAACAGAACCTGTGACGTGGACACTTCGTTGCCGTACTTCTTCGCGATGGTCTCGATCGCCGGATGCTCGAATAAGGTTGGAGTAGTCTTGGCGAGCTCCGAACCCAACTCGATAAACGATTGTGGACCAAAAGACGAATAAGCAACTACCTGGATACCTTGTCCCTGGACGTACTCCACCAGTTTATCCTGAGTGAGGTAGGGATGGTGTTCAATCTGAAGAGCGACCGGTTTAATCTTGCAGCCGCGCAATAGATCCATAATTATAGAACCTGAAAAGTTGGAGATCCCGATGGCTTTAATCAGACCCTCCTCGACCAGCTTTTCCAGCGCATGGTAAGTATCTAAGATGGGAACATCTTCCAAGCCAATCACCCCGTTCTTCTCGTCTTCCTTGCCCGTATAAAATCCAGGTGGGTACTTTTCCTCGAACGGAACTGGTTTAAACGCAAGGGGAAAATGAATGTAAAATAGGTCCAGATATTCTAATCCCATATCATCCAGCGTTCTCTGCAAGGCTTTTCTGACGTTTGTTGGGTGGTGGTAGCTATTCCACAGCTTAGAAACGACAAAAAGGTCCTCCCTCGACACTATGCCCTCCTTGATTGCCTTGCGTATACCCTCGCCAACTTCTTTTTCGTTTCCGTAGTCTTCAGCTCCATCAAATAGCCTGTAACCCAGCTTGATGGCGTCGTAGACTTGATTTGCACACACTTTGTTGTCGATCTTCCAGCAGCCTAGACCGACAAGTGGCATTTTCGAACCATTATTCAAGGTAACAGTTTTTGACATCTCTACTTTATACGCTCTTAAAATACACTCCTCGAATGTATGGGCTGGTCTCGTTATATTTTAATGCTGATATTCGTGATCATCGTATTCTCAATTGTCGAAATTGTCTTCGCCTTTCTCCTTTTATATACAAATATTGGAAAATGGAGCACCCCCCGCAGTGTCTCTGGGGCTTTGTCTTTGCTGGGGCGCCAAGTCTCTTTGAGGGCAAACACGCCGAGATCTATTGATCAAAGCCATTCGCCTCTTAGGCTCTCCGAACCGTCTGCTTGAAGACTGAATGTTCGCTTATTTATCAATACGAATGAGAGTATAGAATACGTAGCCTGTTGTATCAAGTTTATAATAAAGGGCTGTTCTCGTCTGAGAGATGCTCATGGTGTTCGTGCTCACGCTCAAATGCTCTGAGTTGCATGTCTTTCGCGTATAGTACGTAGTGCTGGTAAAAGTATACCATGTCAAAGAATATGGTCACAGTGCAGCCCAATATGAAGGGCATGGCATTCAACAGGAATGCTTTTCTATCGGGGCTTTCCAAAAATTCATTGCTTGTAAGGATGCTGATGTTGTAAGTAACATTTGCCAGCAAAGTAGTAGCGAATAAAAAAGGAGAGATACCATCCGTGGATTTCCTCTCGTAGTTCTTCCACAGCTGTGGTATACGTGCGCCCACGTAGAAGGCAGCACCAAGCCACGAAAGAGTAATACCAACAGTGCTTGTGTTTCCATTATTGCCATTCCCTGGGATTGGTACTGGAGAGTTTGGATCTTGGCTGGCCATAATAGAGATCACCTGCTCCAATGGTAGCGCATTCGCGCTACCGGCAAGGCCAACTAATGCGAACATCTTGCTGAAGAAGTTTTTCTGGTTTCTCCTGGTGTTACCACCGGTGACTCCAGCTGTATGCATATCTGATTCATTTGCGAGCTCACTTGATGGTAGGCTAGTATACATAGGTTTGGACTCGTGGCCAGCCGTGGCCAGCTTATTTTCATGTAATATACCATAGTAATAATACTGCCCGCACACAAACAAGTCATTACATAGGAAATAGAGAGCCAGTACAACTTGGAACATCAATTGTTTGGTCATCCAAGCGCCAATCAATGATGTTATGTCGCCTCCAACCCACGCTAAAAGAAAATATGGCGACAGACCTTCCACGGTCTTATCGCGAAACGTTTCGATAATTTGTGGGAATAGTGATATGAATGCACTGCAAAACGATATTGTACCATTTATCTGTGAGACAATTTGCCATATAGAGCCAGGCTGGGTCATTATTAGGGGACGCAGGCTTTTATTCTCGAATTCAACTACTCGGCTGCATTTTAGTGCAAATAAACATGGATCTTTTTTTTTTGTTTTTCCTTTAGATAAGGACTTGGTCGCCTGATCGAAATTTTCATAAAAGTGATACTTGTAATCATATTAAATTATATATATTGCTACATGAGTTTATCCTCTATGTGGGGAAAGGTCCCCCACAGACGTAAAGCTTTGATCATGTACTGGTGCATGATCTAGAATTTTTTATAGTAGTGTAACCATTTTCTAATAAACATGGAATTAATGGCACCCATGTCTAATAGATGGTCCAATGGCATTGGAATGCAAAAACACCGATCCTTTAAACTCGACAGGCCCTTCAGATCATTGAAACCGAAATGATAGTTGAGCAAAATGTTCAGTATGAAGGACAGTAATATTTTGTAGTTGGTAACGACATGTTTAGATCTGTAGTGTTCCCAACTTTTATCATTGAAGTTGTTCTCAACGACAGGTCTTTTGCTATAAGTCTGGCAATTAGACACAACTATAACGTCCATAATCCAAACAAAAAGCCCGTGGTCGACACGCTCCAAGACGTTCCACCATGTTGACGAGTTTAACGATGAGGAATTAAACTCATCTTTAAAATCGTCACTTCGAAGTAGATAATTGGCGGTGACACCCCTTGAATTTAAGATCTTATTGTCATACTTCTCTTTACAAAGGTCATTGAAGCATGTGATTTGAACTAAGTTGACGATTTCCCAAACTTGCGCCGGCGATTGAAATGATTGGTCAAGTAAAAAGTGATGAAATAAAAGTTCGTCGCCCGGTATTAAGCCCTGTTGGGATATGGACTTTAATTTCAACATTAGTAAAAGATCTGGCGAAACTCCATCCTTACCGGCTATCTTGCTTTTGATCCCAATTTCGATTAATTGTTCGATTTCAGCTTCTTTGCTCCGAGGGAAGTCCATTTTGTTCAATAAGCTCATTATGTCATCAAACTTTTCTATGTACTTTCTTGTGATAAGTTTGACTTCACTCTGCAAAATTTCATCATATATTTGAGATCTTGTCTCCGCACTTAGAGGAGTTTGCCAGATGATTTTCTTCAAACTTGTAAGTGAGGAATTTCTCGTAATTCCTCTATCTAATAGCAAAACAAACTTTTGCTCATTAGTTTGATCCCTAATTAACCTTGCTTCCGCTTCTTTATTTTTATCCAATTGCTCGATTGAGGCCATGCTGGTCGTCTTGTTGATTTGCTCTTCATGCACCCTCTTCTCATACGGATCCTTTGGTGGGAGCCAACTTGGTCTCGAGTGGCTAGTAACACCCAGCTTATCTTCAGAAACAAGCATCAAGTCCTCGAAGCCTAAGTCGCTGGCAGTTTTGAATTCCATCGGAAGAAAGTCCGCAGATTTTGTTCTATCATTTAATTTGCTTCGGGATAACTTGAGAGACGAATGTTCATACACAGAAGATATGTTCTTGCTCGCCTGCTGCATGTACTGAAAATCGCTCGTTTTATTAACACCAGGTATAGGGGATGTTGGCATGTCATTGGTGTCTAAGAATGAGTGCGAAACAACAGATTGCTGGTATGCCGATCGCCTTGCTTCTGTTGGCAGACTAGACGTGGATTCAGACTTTGTGATTGCCTTTGGCTTTGATGAAGTTAAAAAAGAATTAGTCGAGAACGATGCCATTGGGATGTTCCATATCAAAAGATTGTCGATATCTGACTCTTGAACTTCGAGGCTTTTCTCTTGTTCATCGTAATACTTTTCTTTCCGTCTGATCGATTTTCTTAGCGCACTCTCGTTTTGCACCTTGCGTAAGCGATACCTTTGAGAAGGCGTTAGTACAGTTTTAGTAGGTAATATGGCAGAAGTGCTATTGGAGTGACCATACAATGGAGACGCTGACGGCAAATGGGGTTGCGAATATGATTGCGGGAAGTTTCCTTTGTTGTCCAAGTTCTTCAAAGGTGAGGAAACGTTGCTATTAGAGGCTACAAATGAAATTTGCGACTGGGCTTTGGCACCATTTGCAAAGAAATATCGTGTTCGTTGGCTCTGTTGTGACGTTATGGTACTGTTCCGAGATAACATCGACCTATCATCTGCGTTATAAGTGAGAATCTGATTCAATGAATTACCAGTGCTAGCTTGAGAAGGTGGGACCATATCATTGATGGAGTTATCCTCCGCACCGTCACTTTCTTCTTCAGTTTGTGATTCCAGAGAAGAGTCATTGGGTCTTGTCTTACAGCCGCCATCGTTTTCATTATCCAGAGATGAGTGGCCTGAATTGACATCTGAAGACGTCGAGGAGAAAAGCTCAGACGTACGTGTAGCAATGGAATCGTTTGATATTGGCCGGTCGTTTTTTGATATGAAGTTCTTTCTTGGTTGGGACAGCCCTGATACAAGGTTTTGAGTGACAGAAGTTGATGTTGGCTCTTCGTATGTCATCATGTTTAACAGTAAATTATCGCTTGGCCT
The DNA here is from genome assembly GCA_003671575.3 of Zygotorulaspora florentina. Classification (NCBI taxonomy): domain Eukaryota; kingdom Fungi; phylum Ascomycota; class Saccharomycetes; order Saccharomycetales; family Saccharomycetaceae; genus Zygotorulaspora; species Zygotorulaspora florentina. Next base: position 784,300 of record PPJY03000001.1, on the reverse strand, counting down.
TCTGGCAATTCCCAAGCCCACCATCTTCCCATTGGCACTGGCACTGTTGCTTGAGGAGCTACCTTGTCTAGATCTGGTGGATGTGAGGCCGTTAACACAGCTGCCATGTGGCGAGTTGGCTTTCCCATGCCTCCCTGTTAGACTATTTCCAACGACACTCCCTGCCTCTTCTTGCAGCGTGTCTAATCGAGCTGAACTCGCACTTTTCTTCCCAGAATTGATCATGCTAGAAAATGCAAATGAAATATGGCAATGAGAACTAAAAACAAATTAACGACTGAACTTGTATCCAAACAATAAATATTAACGAAAGGCGTGAGGAAAAACTTAAAACCCTTGAATGAAAGAGGTAGATATCCCCACAGATCAAAATCCTATATCCACAAATCTAGCTACGGTGCTGTTACTGATAAAGTACCACCAAAAAATAGTCAGAAGCCGCTTCGGAAGATTAGAACTATGACGCTTCCTTTCTTGTTTGAAATGTGATTTCTGTTTTGATGATCTTTTTCCATGCTTCTATTCTTGTTTCGACAACCCTACGAAGTTTTAGGCCGAATTCCTCGAGACGTTCCGATAGCATTGGCGTTGTACGAAGTGACACCAAAAAAAATGACATTAATAGAATATAAACTGTGATATTTAGAGGGCGCGAATGAGTCTCAATCTTGGTCGGGCATGAGCTCACTGGGCTGGATTTGTCTCTTGAGAGTATTTTCAATGACAGGCAAACCATTGTCAAACATCTCGAGAAGTAGTTCTAGCTCTTGCAGAAGGTGTGGTTTACGATCGACCCATTGGTGCTTCTCTAAACTATTAGGGTCAAGATCTACAAAAAGATCCATATTGAGGGCCGTTGGTGGCGGCTGCATTAGAGACAGTGAGCTTGTAATGGATGGCGTGGCAATCGTTGAAATCAAATTGCTGTTGCTTAAGGGCAGGGTGGTGGCGCCCGCGCTGGAAGCGGTAGCATTGGCGGCGGCTGCAGCGGGTGTCTGGGGAACGATGGATGTGCTACTGGAGCCATTTGCCGCGGAGGCGCTGCTTGCGAACAGTCCAAAAGGCTCAGAAGATTGAGAATTCTTTCTATTGGAAATACTATGAACTCTTTTTGGCTTGGTGCCGCTACCGGCCGTGCCACTCCCGGCGAGTCCAGCACCTAGTTCAACGTGCCTCTCACTGATTGGGGTCATCGAAACAGGAACGTTTGTTGCACTGCTTGTGTTGAATCCAAACTGATTTATATTCTCGTTGGGAGCCGATACAGGCCCATTCGCTTGATTTATGTTAGCGGGGTTCGTTGCCGTATCAAGCAATCTGTTGGGCGCTATGGCAGTTGGTAAGGGCATGTGTAGTTTCATGTGAGGATTATTACGCTTGAAATCTCTGTTCACACGACTCACTTCTTTTTCATTGCCGCTGCTGTTTTCCGTGTTCCCAACGCTTGTCGTGGTAGAGGACGAGGAATTTGCAGCATTGGCATTATTTAGTGGTTGTAAGAGCAATTCTTTGCTTTCAAAATAAGTCGCAATAGGCTTCATTGTTGGTGGAGAGACCAGCGAGCTCACATTAGCGGTACTAGCGCTATTGTTGTTATTTCCAGGCGACCCACCGTGTCTTCGAGTGGGCGATGAGACATTATTCAAAAACATTTTTGAGGGCGAAGGACTCCGCAGCGGAAATTTGGTACTACCGGAGGAAGAGGTGGCATTATTTGATTTTGAAACGTCAAAATTGTTGAGTGTATTTCCTCTGGTGCCATCTTCCTCAACTTTCGCATTTACAGCACCAATATCTCTGCTCGAAGTGTTGCCCAAGGTCAATCTCCGAGATATTCCAGCTGCTGAATTGTACGGCAGACCACCATTGTTAATCATAGTGGATGACCTGGGTTTGGTCTGCGTAGAGGTGGGAGCTGGTAGTTTTTCATTGAGGGAAGGGGTTGGTAGCGCGCTTGTGGGCAACTCTTCTGGTATTTCAATTTCTATAGGTGTCGGGGCGGTCGTAATCGAGCCTGAAGGACCCTTTGAAGACATACTAAATTTCGTTTGCAGTAGTGGCAAAACAGGCGTACTCTGACTATGAAATGCGTTATTATTCATCACACTTGGATGCGGACGAGTAGTGTTCGTATCGGTTACCGGAGAGGTTACATTATCTTCCAGCAGCGACCCTAGCTGTAAATGCGAGATATTTTTATTCATTCGGGACAAATCGGAGTCGGTTTGGCCTTGCTCGTTAATAGGATCATTTTCCTCAAAAAGTTCCAATAATTTTTTTGGAACTCTGGCCTCTGACTTTTTGTTTGTGGTACTATGCGAAACTGTCCCTAACGTGTTATTGCTGTGAGTCGCCTTCACCATTTTACTGGGGTAATTTCCTATCGTATTATTATGGGTGGATGGAGCATTTAAAGTGGAGTTGTAGATCGTCGGTTGAGTTTTGGCCATAGTTGTACCCTGATAGACTTTCCCAGTAATGTTGTAATTGCTAGTTGGGTAGTAATAGTATTGATCTTCATCCGGATATGCAAAGTTAAATTGATCATTCTGAGGATTTGCCCAATCTTGGATTGATCCCTCCGGAATCTCTTCTATATCGATATGGTTCTCCATGATGTAATCTGAAGAACTCAGAGAATCGAAGTCCCATTTTACATCCACTTCTAAAGCCTTTGGATCTGCCTCATTGGCATTTCCGCTAGCTTCTTTGGCATTAGTCCCATTCGGATTTGCATTTGCATCATCCTCCATAAGAAAGGTGCTTTCTCTGGCTGACTTGTTTTTCTCCCTAAATAACAAATACCTTGAGATCAGCTGCTTTAAGATCGAGACAGGAGTGGTCTTGTGAGCCTTAATAAATTTACTTTTCAGTAAATCTTCAGCAGACATTCGCTCTTTGGGATCCTCATCCAGGCAGAGAGATATAAACTCCTTGAGAAGTGGCGAATAATTTCTTCCCTCTAGCCTCGGTGGTTTCGATTTTGTAATGAGTTGCATAGCTCTCAGAGCTTCCACTTCACAGTATGGAGGGTTTCCAGTTGCTATTTCAAATGTCGTTATTCCTAGGGACCATATGTCTACCTTCGTGTCGTAGTATACCCCTTCCATAATTACTTCAGGGGCCATCCAATACGGTGTACCAGCCATCGTTTGTCTTCTTGACGTAGCTTGATTGAGTTGCGCCGCAACACCAAAGTCACATAGTTTAATCTGACCTTCGTTTGAAATCAAAACATTTGCAGCTTTGATATCTCGATGTATAACGTTATCCTTGTGAATGTATTTCAATGCTATTAATAGTTCCCTCATAATCACCCCTATGTATTTTTCGTCTAGTTTGCCAGGTCGCAGCAGTGTCCTTAGTGAGCCACCAGCACAATACTCTATAATGATCCAAAGTCTAGTATCCTTAAGATACGATCCATAATAATGTGTTATGTTAGGGATTTGTTTCATCGAAGACAAAAACTGTATCTCTCGCTGTACATCGTCGACTTCATCCTCATCAGAATCTAAATTCAGTACTTTGATCGCGTAGACTTGCTTCGTCTTGATATGATACCCTTTATAGACAACGCCAAACTTCCCTCGCCCAATAACTTCTGTCCGCTTGAAGATAGCGCCAACGTCAAGCTCTCCCTTGTGAGACTTTAGACTCGTATCTTCTATTCCGTTCGTATTCTTCATCTTGTTAAAGATGACAATACGTATTATTCTGAAATTCTCAGACGAATATCGGTATATTTATAGGTGATCTCAGATTTACTCCAACGGCTATCTCGGCCTCAGACAGCACTTATAAACAGCGAAGCTTACTGAATTCTAACGAATTACTTACTTGAAGCTTATACCGAATTAAGAGATATAACAGCAAGCAGTCGTTCACCGTTGTTTACCTTCCCTCTAGATTTGCCCGAGTGTAAAGTTACGAGTAGTGTTTCTTGCAGGACTTACAAGTTTTCGTTTCCAACGACTGCACTTTTTTCAATTATCGCATATCATCGAAGACCAATACTAAGAAAACCACATGCCAACAAGTTTCATGTACAAGGTGCTCGAGTTCTTGATTCTGTTAGCAGCCAATTCCTGGATGGTTCATTTGGAGGACACGAACGATGCTGCGATGTCAAGTAACAATTGGCAATGCGCCTTTAAGGCGGTGGGCATGTATATCAAGAACAATGCTCACCAATAACAGCACAGAGGTGAGTGTAGAACCTATAGTAGGTGAGGTTGGCCTACCTTATATTTTCAAATATATTGAAAAGGTTTCCACAGGCGATCTATGTGGTGGGAAGTCTACTCATGGTTTGACGCTACTTAAAATGGTGGAAGAAATAAAGCAAGGTCACGACATGAGAAAGGTTAGAAACAAGCTGATGAGAAAGTTCAAAGCACAATACTCGGCAATATTTTATTCCCTAAGAAAGTTAAGTGATGATACTGCACATTTAGACATGGCGTTGTATAGAAAAATTGGACCTCGACAAAGCATGGCCTTTCAGGAGAGTCTAAAAATGACGATAGAACGTGAAGATCTTATTCTCGAGAAGAAAGTAGAGAAGCTACGTGATATCATTTGCTTTCAGCATGACTTGTTTCCCGGAGCAGTCAAAAAAAAAGGAATAGTGTTACCTGAATTTGTTCATAAATGGTTCTGGGAGAATATAAGAAGAGAAGACTCCTTCAATCATTACTACTTCCTTATAAAGAATGACGTTCACCTGACATCATCAAAATCGGTCATTAATTTTGGGAGGCGCCTTATGCAGGGCTCAGAAATGGAATTACAGCTGGCCACGTTGCAGGTCTTCCTGAATGACTCTGCTCACAGAGAGTTGTTTTATTCAAAATTTAGCAAACTTCACTCTTTCGATTCCATGATCCTTATTCTCAACAAACTGATATACAAGAAGGATTTCCGAAACGTTAAAATCTATTTGTCGGCCCTACTTTTTAAAATGGATACTGCGGAGGTTCGAGATATCTATTCAAGTGTGGAGAGAAAGCAACTGCTCTTCATAAAGTTTAATAATTCGTTACTATATTATTTGTCCCAATCTCAGAATATAGATATGTTTTTGCAAACTTTTGCTACAGAATTGCAATACATGAAAAAGTTGGGACTCTTGGAAAACTCCGGAAATAAGCACGCTATTAATCTGCTGCACAAACCGTTTCTATTTGCAATTAGACTTTTGCGGAAAAAGGGCATGCACGAGGAAGTCTTCAAGTTGATTTCAATTATCCAGAAACTTCCAATCAAAAAAAATCACCATTTCAATAAGCTGATTTTAAATGAGTTAATCTCTTCATTTCGGACGTTTAATGATCCTAAACTGACGTGTCAGTATGTAATGTCAGGCTTTAAGAAATTACAGACTGGAGAACTTCTGAACGGGTTAGGGTTGTGGAGTGCCATTTTTCACAACGATCATCGTGTTTTGTCGAAGGAATCTTTAGATTCTGAGATCACCTCTCTAGATACGCTGCTTCCCAGGTCAATGCAAGTCAATGGTATACCCTCTTGTGCTATATTAACAGAAATATACCGCGTTTTACTATCGACAAACGCTAGAATTATGAATCAAGAACAATTTCAGGATTTTGTCTTAAACTTGTATTCTGGCTACAAATCTTTTTTGATGCTCAAGGACTCCAAACTGAGAGGTCTTAGTCATGACACAGGAATACTAAACGTTTTTATTTACCACATCAGATTTGAAATAGGTAATTTCAAGCTAGCATTTGAAATCTTGAATGATTTCTACAAACAAAAATTTCCTGTTGGGATACGAAATACTGCCACCAAGTGTCCATTTTCGTTAGTCCTGTATAAAAATTACGAGCTCGACGAATCTCAAGTATCGAACCTACTCGATTTAATGCACCGAAATGGAATACCATTAAATTTCCAGGTGTGCACAAGCATGGTAATTCGGTACCTAAAGTTGAATAACCACGATGAAGCGCACTCGTGGTACCAAAGAATCATACACGCACATTTCACTGTGAAGCATACATTATTGGTTCAAGCAATACAGGAAAATGGCTGGGAGTTTCCACCTGATTTTGACATGGCTTACTTGGACGAAATCAGCAAACGCTCGCCGGAATCCAACAAAAACGCATATTTGGTGGAGGGAGGCGATGACTTCATAGATTCTGGTATTCAAGACGAGGATTCCTATGATGAAAATTCTCTGCTGGAACTGGTAGACCTTATCAAACACATCAACTAACTTGTATATATTCGTAACTCTTGTATTAAAGTAATTAGTGGTCATGAAAAACGGCTAGGCTTTATTCAGGTAATATGCGCCAACGCAGAGGATGACGACTGAAAAGATCAAACACGGCATCCCTGGATCACATACAAGAAGATACCAATAAGTGCTATAAATTTAGCGGATCATTCAAAGACTGGGTGTGTTATGGAGCTAGCCAAGCAAACGAGCGTACCTGTGCTATTGGCTTCCTATAAACTGTATGTTAAACGTCGCTCACAACTACCATTGAATATTTGTTTACTAACCCACATAAATGTATAAAGATCTCCCGGGCTATACAAATACCAAGAAAAATATGATTTAGTTTCGGCTCTTCCGTTGGAGCAGTTTTCCACGATTTGCAACGAACTGCTAAATAATTGTAATTCCAATGCATATGTGTTCATCAATCAACCAGGAATCAGGCTGCGAGATTTTATTGACTATCAGAAAGAGTTTCTGAATTTACAGAGGTATTTATTTGCAAGCTCGACAGCTTTGAAGTTTGAGCGAGTTAAGCCCTTGCCAGAAGAAACTTTTGATGAACTTATCGATCAAGTGAGAGAGTCCTGTAATATTGAAGAAGTCATTACAATTACCGGGAATGACACGAGCACTTTTGAGCCCTATATAGATGTTGGGAAAAGGGCAATACGTATCGATTACCCACAGCTCCCAGAAAATAACAATGACAGATCGGCTGCGATTTCAGATTACGATAGATTCCTACGACAAATTTTGGCACAAATCCCATCTCCGGAACTCACGATTATCTATACATCTCTAGGGCCTTATGAATTCATTGAAAGCGAAGAGGGTTACCTGGGATCAATGAATATCTATCCTGAAATTTTTCTCGATCCCTCCCGATCACAGGAAGTAGAAAGGAACGATCACAGTCTGGACGATCCATCTGTGCTCAATGAACACCATCCAAAATTTATAGGAATGAGCTCAGAATACGTATCAATATTCGATCAAGAGTTCATCGCGGAAAATATCGGACTACTAAGGATGATCATAACTATATTCATTGCATTCATTATTTTTGTCCCACTTGTGCGGCCTAAGAAGGTGTCAAGGGTCTTTCATAGAACATAGGCGCCAGGAAATCCTGACGCGTGTGGATATTTAATGTCTGTAAACGTACAATTCCCTAGAGAGATGCAATGCAAAAGAACGCACGGTGGTTCGTACCTTGCGTGTGGGGATCGGTAGGCTGGCTACTTGCAATTGAACGCTCTGTGAACTGAGTTTTGGCTCGTTTAAGAAATCGTTTGATTTAGCCGTAGTTGGTGCACTTATTGGAGAACTGTAGACTCAAAAGCTGGCGGAGAAGCATTCGAACAGCCTGCAAAGAGTGTAATGTATACTTTACTTGTTGCAGACATACAAGAATACCTCATGCAGGGTAAGCCCACAAATCAACCAAATAATTAAAAATTCGGTCAAGAGCTTCATGCACATAATATTAGTTTCCATAACTTCTGCCTACTTTCCCACAGTATCACCTTCTTGACGCTCCTTCATATATGAATATTAGCGCTACATTGAATGTTTTCCGCCTACTATATAATCCCAAACTTTGTAAACCGCAGTTGACTATATCTACCTTCAACGAGTTACCTGTGCCAATCAATTCTCAAATTGAGGCTGTAGTCCTTGATAAGGACAATTGCTTTGCTTACCCACATGAGAATAGAGTTTGGCCCGAATATTCAGCAAAATGGGAATCTTTGAAGAAGGAATATCCGGATAAGAGGCTACTGATTGTGAGCAACACCGCAGGGTCAAGCGATGATCCCGATTTTATCGAGGCAAAATTATTGGAAGAAAAGACAGGAGTTGCTGTTCTAAGGCATAGCGTAAAGAAACCCGGCTGTCTGGACGAGATTTTGAACCATTTCTACAAACACAAAATCATCGAACACCCTTCACAAGTGGCAGTTGTGGGAGATAGACTCTTTACAGATATTTTGATGGCCAACAGTATGGGATCCTATGGTATATGGGTCAAAAATGGTGTGACACCATCAAAAAATATCATTTGTAAGTTTGAGAAGGCCCTGTACAAATTTCTTGGTTTCTAATTGCTCAAAATATTTACATAATAACAGTTGTATTGTACAATTGATGCAAGTATAGAAATTATAAACCATATACAAGTATGGTTACTAGAACCACGGTAAGTAGTTAAGATCTGTCTTTGCTAGATTTCTTGGGTTGACTGCGGAGCTGATACAATCCAAGATGAATTGTGTGGTTACTGCAGGTGTTGAACTTAGATGACCCAATTGGGCAACCTTTCGTATGATCAAGTCCACATTCTTTTGAACCATTTCGCGCAATTGAGGATTCTCAGCAATCGGGCGGTGTAGATTACTGTACCATGAAATAACCTCATCACGGATGAAGAGGGTTAGGTACGTGCTTAGTTCGTTCTCCGGTTCCATTATTGCACGCGAAATTGCAAAAATATCGACAGCAAAAATTCCTTCCAAAGCTGATTCGCCGATCAACTTTTGAATGTTCGGGGTTAGCCTGAAGGGCACCGGTTCATTGTTATGGAAAATTGGCGCGTCAGGTGGCAAGTTAAAATCTTGATTTTTCAATAAAGGTTTCACCCTTTCAAATGGATATCTTGATGGCAGCATTTCTAAGGTGAAAACGTTACCAGACTCTTTGTCGACATGAATCTTGTGGGGCGTTCTATTATTAATCATCATCATATATGTTGTGAAGACAAAAGTACCATAGTGGGATGCAAATTGCTTGCGGAACAGCCAGAAATCCTCAAATTTAGTAAACAATGACGTGAAGTAGTCTGTCAGAACCGTCGTAGGTAAAAATAGCGATTGAATTGAACTGAAAATTTCTACCTTAACTACAGTTAAATCCGGTGTGGGTAATGCTTTATCATGAGCAATATTTAATTGCTGTGTTACGAAATCCTGTATAGAATCAGGGTCCAGTCCCTTCTGAGAGCAATATTCATCATAAATCTGGTGTAAAGTTGTAAAAGATGGACTGTCATTCATAATTCTGACCTGTGGAGAGAGTGGAACAGCTATCGGCAACGAGAATTCTATATTACGACGTTTCGTCTGCACATTTTTGGATAAAGATCGGTTGAATAATCTGAATAATTGAGACATTCTTTCCTCTCTTCTTGAGTGACGAACGGATGGGTACTGCACTGCGTAATAATGAATACTACCGTCATGTCCACGTATAACAAGCCTTCTGTAGGAAGAATGTGTTCCACGGACAAAATCGACTCGGGGCAAAAACCTGGCGATTTTGATGAAGTGAAGGTTATTATCCTTATTCAGTAAATACTGTCCAGGCATTTCAATGTCTTCAAACTTCTGATGGTGGAAATTACTTAAATGAGGACACAATTTTTCGAGGTATTCTATTTGGGGTGCTCTATCGAGTTTATTTTCTAAGCGCCTCTTCCAATACCTCAATCGTTTGATATACGTTTCAAAGTCGGGTTTGCTGTCAATGAAGTCCGCATTAAACTTAGGCCGTATATGAGGTGCCAATAACGTTTCTGAGAATCTCACAAGGTTTGTTTCAGTATTAGCTGGAAGCTTTGGATTGCCTCTAGGGAAAGGCAGACGATTATAATTGAAAGTACCATCAATAAGAAGGACATTTATCAATCTGAAAAGATCTTCATCAGTTGTAGTTTTGAATCTTTCATTGATTTGTGCCACTAGGGACTCTAAGGATAACGCCAGCAATGGGTACGCTGTTTTTAAAATATTGTTTAGCTCTTGCAAATGTTCCCAAGGTTGACGGAGCCCGTTGTTTGACGCCCCGTTTTGCCCAGAACTGTTCGCCCTTTCTCCCATCACTGCCATTGTTTGCCGCTGGATAACAGCAAAATCTTCCTTAGTGGTCCGCAATTGAAAGTGTAAAGCTTGTGGGTAACTTTTCGCTATTCTGATCAGAATCTGCCGAACCATATTGGCTTCCTTGTGAGACAGGGAAGTTAGCAGCTGAGGTATAAATGTTATCCAGTACCAAACGGGAACTTCACCCCTGAAAGATTCGAATGCATTCGCTAGAGAACCTGAAGCATCATCCATGCTAATTAACCACAATATTCTGCATAATAGTTTCCTTGTCTTGGCATTCTTGTACAATCCTGCAGCTTGCAAGTAGCAGCTGATGGCGTTGCTAGCGAAACTTATGTTATTTGGTTCTTCCGATAGCCTTCGGTCGTTGAAAAAACCCCATTGAGCCCATGCTTTTGCCAGGTTCAAATCTATTTGAACAGCAGTAGCAAACGCTTGATTGGCTTCGTCGTGTGCTCTCAACTTTGATAAAAACATGCCCTTTAACGTGAAGAACTCTGCTTTTTGGACAGTACCAAAGTAGACCAGATTTGTGTTGCTGATAACGTCCAGACCTGTGGTGAGTTCGTTCATATTTTGGTAGTGGCACTTTGCCTGTTCCCTTAGCTTAAGGAAGGCTTCCTGAATTTCAATATTGGGTAAAGTGTAGATTCTAGCCAATTGGCTTATGCATACATCAGGCATATTATGTTTACGAGCGACATGAGCAAACCTATTAATGACCCAAGCAATTTCATGGTATCCCCTGTAAGCGTGGGTGTTTACATTACTATTGCTGTTTGATTGCTGCAAAGCTGGGATCAGCGGTAAGTAAGCATTGTTAATCACTTGGAATGCGTGCTGTCTCCAAGTCACCAGGTCATTCCACATGTTGACGTCATCCCAAATGTTGGGCAAACGGTCTCGCCATGCCTGGAGAACACGCTTGACTTCCTGGGCTTTAGAATCTAGGTTTTGGACCGTTGTGGTATGTAAGTTTGAATAAACTTGGGTGGCTTCCAGAAATTCGATGTATTGTTGAAATCCGTGTAATAGCCATTTGTGTGCCGGCGAATACCTTTCCGGTAGCGAAGCCCATTTGTGTAAGCTGAGTTGAATACCTTCATCACAAAGCCTCCTTACATCCTGGTCACCCTTTCTCGTATCTGCGAAATTCTGTAAAGCCAAAAAGGTCTCGAACATCTGTCTACGAGGGGTAGGAACATCCATTACACTCTTAACAGATTGCTCAAGTGCTTCTCTATCGGTGTTCCAGTCTGCAACTCTCCAACCACACTCTAGTAGTAAATCGGTGAAGCCTTCGTGCTTTGCCAACTCAGTAAGTATATCCCAATTCTGAAGCTTTTCGGCGCAAAGAATCCAGTTATCCTCCCACAAAGCGTACTCTGATTCAGAGTAAGGGAGTGCACCACTTCGTGCCTTCACTTGGGCTACCTCGTACAGCTGTTGTGCTTTATCCCATAAGCCAACTTGCTCGTAGGATAAGGCTATGTTCGTTTCGGCATACTTCGCCCTTCGCCTCCATAAACCATAAAACATGTCATCCTCTTGTAGATTAACGTATAATTCGAGCAAAGCATCCTCGTTCGCTTCGATAATCTTGGAGTTGTCAATTGATGTGTTGTTGTTCATAGCTTCTAGTATTTTTATACATTGGTACCAGGAGTTGTAAGAGAGAGCGAGATATTTGACTAGGTGGGGAGGTAGCTCAAGCGATTCCACTCTACTGATGGAGTCCAACAGCATACTAACGACATTATTCTTGGACGTGACTTGTCTAGAATGGTAGTGCTTTGACAGTAAAGTAATCAACGACCTAACAAACCCATACTTTTCGTTTCTTGGTATGCATTTGTAAGCCTGAGGGAACACACTTACCCATGCCTTATGAATAGCCTTTGAGTCATGATAAAATATCTCAACGAGAGGTTCTAAAATATCTCCTGTTGAAACTTCGCATGTTTTCTTGATAGAAGACATGTGCTCTTCGATGAAAGTGTCTAAGGTTTGGTTCTCTGGCTTTGTGAGCTCGTCGTGTTTGTTGTTGCGATAATCTTCCAAAATAGTAGGCGGGGATAAACTATAGGCACCAACCAAATTGAGAGTGAACTCCATGTCGAAAGATCCATAAAGAAGCTGAAGAGCTTGGTTCAGCCATGGATAATCAGCAATGAACTCCCAGTTTTGATCGCGAATGACATAGTAAAGTCTTTCTTTGATATCCCGTTCCAAGCTGTTGTCCAAAATTTTCATAAACCTTTTCCTTATGGCGACGTCTTTAACACGAGTGCCAACCAAAAAGGGTTGTTCCATTCGTACAGTAATTTCAGTATTATTGAAATTTTTGCGATCGAATAGCTCGAGGATAATTTCATAGAATAGTTTTGAGAGAGACGGCTCCCCACGAACCTCAAAAGCCAGCATCTTGGTTAAAATAGCAGCTTTTTCTTTCACGGTAGGGAAAATGTCGTTATTAAATACCCAGTTTCTTGATATGCTAACGATTTTTCGCAAGAAATTCTGCTCCATAGAGCGATCAATCAAAAGTGCAACAGTTGATAAGAATGGGCGGCGAGAATCACCTAGCGAAGACACCTTCATTGATAAAAGGCACAAAACCTTTTCCAAAAGGCTTGTTGTGATCCGCGCTTCTTCTACGCCTGAGGCATCTTTTGGTTGGGCTGTACTTAAATGATCCTTGCACAGCTTGCTGAAAGTTTTCATAATGACTCCTAATAGTGAATCAACACTTTGCGGGAAAGTCATGAACAAAGTCCACACCAACATTACCCCAGCTGCTATAGACGTTGTGCCTTGCAAATCTTGCCCTATAATCGATACAAGAGTATTCACGAAAGTCTTTCCTGGAGTCTCTTCTTCGTTCTCCGTCAATACCTCTTTTTCCTTAATGGCCTTCAAAAGAAGGGCTAGCACCTTTTGTAAAACTTCTTGAATGTCATGATGATCAACACGCATACACTTGTCAAGAAGATTTTGAATCGTTGGAAGGTTGTCTATCAACCAGTCTGGGGATTTGTTTTTGAAAAAGACATAAAGCACATCTAAAGCGTTCATGCAGTAAAATAATATGTTTTCCGATCCCAGATCTCGGTACATTAAAAACTTTTCGAAGTAAAACAGCTTCACGTTAACATTTGACCAATGTTTCTCGGATAAGAGACTTGACAGAATTTTCAGTGCTCTCAGTCCCAAATCAGTTTCCGATGCCCTATGATTGCTTGAACAAACATAACGAATTAAAAATGCTATGCATGTTTCACGTAGGCCGACAGGAACAGCATTTCCGGAACCTGTTTCTTTTGTGATAGAAGCTTTATCAGAAGGCTCGCTGCTGAAGTCATTATCCATTACAATGTCCTCCCCATCCTTTTCATCGTCGTCAATATTTGGCTGCAAAGACTTTTCCTCCCAATAAAGAATCAAAGATGCCAGGTCTATTGCTAAAGTATGATTGTCTGGAGTACTGTTTGACATAAACGTGACTTTCCCCATATGATGAATGATATGAGAAATGAAAAGTTCCCTAGAATCGTAAAACAAATCGGGATGGTTGATTAGGAACTGATATAGCATATTATTTTGAGCAGAGTTATTCTCGAATAGCACTCTTTTAACCCAATTTATCCATGCATTGGGCGTTCCAGCCGCAGCCATGCGTTTATGCATGACAGGTGCAAGAAGGTCTAATGATTTCCTAGCTATAAAGCGAGCTTCAGCCTGAGAGCATCTCAAGATGGCAACAAACACCTGGGTCACCACCTTCATAGGAAATTCGAATTGTGAGATAAAGTATGATGTTACCAGATATGCAGCCTGTTTGACCAAGGTATCCTCAAGCTTCAAAAAGTGCCAATTGAATTTGATAATATCTTTTTTGAAGTCAGAAATCATATCGGGAGCCCAACTAATAAATATGGCTGATAGCTGTAACAACTCAAATCTATAGATGTCATACTGCCCTGCTACATTATTAAGCAGAACCTCGTTAGAGCTTTTCCAGATCTTATCATGCAGCAGGTTGAGCCACGGGGGGGTTGCATTGACTCCATTAAACTTGCTCAACGATTGACTTTTGGCACCTTCATAAATAAAGGTAGCGTTGATGATGTTGTGTAAAACGAAGACACCAGCTTCTAAGAACTTGTCACTCAATGCAAAAGATAGAGAGCTTTCAAGATATGCATTCTGCTGCTCCAGGTCCTTTGTAGTGACAATATTCTCGAAAATGAAGACGTGAAAGGTATGGCACAATTTGACATCACTCGATATCGCAAACTCGATGAAATCTAGCAAGAGGTTGCGCTCCTCGGGGAATAGTTTCAGGAATTCTAAGTAGAGAACTTGATACTTTACGATAGCTTGATTCAACTGTAAGGTATCAATATAAAATGAATTGTCTTTAATTGTATCAAGCGTCAATTTTAGCATGTCTTTCAATTTTAAAAGCATTCCACGTTTACCCATGAGCCATTCAACCCCCCTTATTTTCACCATTGTATCAAATAAATCTATCATGTTTGTGAAAAAGCTTACAACACGCACTTGGTTAGAAGGAATGCCTGATACGTAGTAATCATAAAAGCTATCCATTTCTTTTTCAAAATCGTCAGCAAGTTCCTTGCTTTCCTCTTTTTGAATAATACTGCACATGAAAAGAACCAACTGTCTCAAAGCCATATTTTTTTTGAAGTACTCCATAACCGGTCCATGAAATCTGTTGAGGTACTTGGCCAGAGGGACACGAAAGGGAGAGTCTAATTGCAGACGTAGCCTCTTTTCTAGTAACATCACTTTTAGAAGTAAGTCGTTAAGAAACATATCGGCTTGAGGTGGAAGCAAATGAAATATGTTGATAATATTGACAATGATTTTGGTTGGCATTTGGTCTTGGATATCTTGTCCTAGCAAAGTGTCCAACACTTCTATTCTTGACCAGGCATTAAGGTGATCCAAAAGTTTTCTGCCTATCTCCACTTTGAAGTAGGCAATAAGTAGCTCAAGTAGTTTGGAGAGAGCCTCTAGGCCTGGTACAGTTAGTTTTTGGTGATCTGAAAGATTCATTAGCATAGGCTTCAGTCCGTTCTGAAGAAGTTCTTTGGGTAATCTAGAGTTTTCTGCCAAGACATCTTTCAAAGCATGATATGTGGTATTTATGATCTCAGGAGATGTTTTTAACATTGTTTTGAAAAAGACAGCCAGAATACGAAATCTGATATTCCCTTGCTGAGCGGAAGCGAACTCCTCATTTTTCAGCGCAAATGCAAGCAACTTTATGCACGCCACTCTAAGCTTAACCAACTGCTCCGAAGTTTTATATTCTGTGGCTCTCTGTATTGTTGAAAGAGACTCATCTTCTGCGTCGGCAAGTACAATAGCTTCCTGAAGTAAACGAAACAGTTCCTCGTTAAAGGTTAAGAAAGAATTGGGAAGTCCCAGGCAATAAGTGACCGCGTCAACATTACCTATCTGCATTGAGAAGGGTAAGGCTCTTAATGGTTTAGCAAATATAGGAGAGAGGAGAAAATTTTTTGAATGTTCCATTAATTTCACAATTGGTATACTTGTGGTTTCACTTATGGTTGCAAGGGACCTTTGACAAGCACTTCTCACTTTCTCATTGGAATTGCTTAACTCGCACACGATATCGGTTAAGGTGTTTTGTAAAACTTTGCTGCTTAGATCCTCTTCTCTAACATTCTCGAAAGTGGTTTTAATTATATTGATTAACAATTCTTCCGCAGACCCTAATATTGTTGCTGGAGCTTGGTTGGGGGTGTCCTTTAAGACAAATAGAAGCCCGTCAATCAGCTCAAACTGAGTTTTTTTCAAAAATTCAGTCGATATTTTAATATCTTCTATTAGAGTTTGTAAACCTATTACACCTGCCCTTTTCTTGTAGAACTCCTCTTCGTAGCAATGGTGTATCAATCTTTTGGTTAAGTCCATAATAAAAGAGTGGGTGTAGAGCAATTCATTCCCGTATATAAGCTTGCTTCTGTTGAATATTCTTTTTATAGTGACTATAGCAACATCTCTGATTTCTACGATATAATTAGAAAGAGAGTATGACACTGCTTCCAAGAAAATTTTAGGGTTAATCATTGGGTCTGGTTGCTTCAGATCAATATTAAACAGGCTGCTATAGTTTCTCTTATCCAGAAGACTATTATTAACCTGTAGCAGGCAAAAGTGATCTACTAACTGTTCCATTAGTTTCGTAGCTTCATCTTTTACATCTGGGATAGAGATGGCAAAGAACACAGCTTGTAAAAGTTTCGTTATGAGCTTCTCCTGACTGGAAAAGTTTCTATCATTATCCACTGGTTGGGTATCAAAATCAGGCTGCGGTTCAACCTTTTCTGAGAGGCACACTCTCACAGTCTCTTCTACCAGTAGTTCGTAGTTCTCTGGAAAATTTGTTGATGGTTTGATTAATAAACGTAATATTGATACCAAGTATTTGTAGGCATCTTTTTTGTAGCTAAGATCTACTCGATTGTCTTCTAAAATTTCCAATGCAGATTCGACACCAGGAGTGACAGATAAAGGAATATTTTCCTTAATACCATTTACTTTGAAAAGCGCTTCAATTTCGATGTCAAGTTCTTCGCTGGTCCTCAAGTCAGTGACAGGTTTCGATAAACGACGGTTGCGGCCGCCCAATTTTCCTAAGATTCTTACAGCCGTGTGGCTGATAGTATGATTAAATGGCTGAGGTTTTAGTAAAGAGAAGAGGGCTTTGCTAACTTCATTGCTCACAGGCTCTATTATAGGATCAAAATATTCTGCGGTTAAATTATCTATGCATAACTCCAATGTCCTCAATCCTTGGGAAACCAAATCCGGATAACCTTGTAAGGCGTACACCAATGGCTTCATTAAGTAAGGAAGGTAGGGAGCCAATACGCTTAGACGAACTGGAACTGTTATGCATAATTCAACGTAAAGCTCTCGCTCATGGGGAACACGGGCCGTAAGAATCATCCCATTTAGTGATTGAAGAAGAACTTGAAGAATTGGTTTTATTGAGCGATAAAGATTTTCAAACCGGCCGCCTCCTATGCTTCTGAATAACGTCCTGATCAAATAGAAATAAACCAAAGGTTCCTCGGCTGTGGTTGAATATTTCAAAGAGTCCAGGATTAGATCATTGAGATGCGACAGTAACACAACTTCATTAATATTAGGAAAAAGATTGACTGACATAAAGGATAACTTGAACAGACGAATTAGTATATTCGATTTGTTGAAGTCAACATTACCCAATCCTTTCAACTTGGACTTCAAAAATCTCAATAATATTCCGGCAAAATTAGGTGATGTAACCTCACTTGTCAAAAATGATTGTGCAATATGAAGGAGTGCCGAATCATCCAGCATGGACTCATAGAGAAACTCAATTTCGGATTCGATGATTTCATTAAATGTGGAACTATCCATTTGCATGAACATAAATGCAAGGTAGTCCATTAATTCTCTGCCGTCTTTTGTTGCAGATACCGGTAAGCTTGGCATACTAATGTCGAAATGTTTTTTGGTTGGCTGAGAGGGCACCTTGCCGGCATTACTAGAAAAGAATCGCAGCCCAATTATACACTGATGAAACAAATCTTTCAGAACAACGACTTCTTCGTATGAAAAAACTCTGGAAACTGAAACCCATAGTTTTGGATTGGCCACTGTGTAGTCATTAGGTGGCGGATTAAAGACTTTCAAATCGTGAATTATTGTCTTCAAAAATGACATCAAAGTACGATATAAATAAAATGCATCCTTTATGGGATCACTGGTAGATATTGGACTCAATAAAATCGGAGCGCAATTTTTAATATCAAACATTGTTATTTGTTTCTCTTCATTCTCTGAGAGTTCAATGTCTCCCTCTGCATCTTCAATTTGATTCGAAAGTTTGGTGTCAGATTCTGTTGGTGGTATTTGGCACAGGTTGAAAATTTCCCTCGTAAACTCTTCTGTGTCGCTAGTATCAGATGTAAGAGCCAGTTGAATCTCTTTGGATTTCATCGTTTTGTTGGCTTCGTACTCTTTGTGATACTTCATGATAGTATCGTACTGCCTGTTTGAAACCTTGAACCTGTTTGTATAAGCGTCAATTATGATCATTAGTAACTTCTTGGCTTTGGGCGAGTCTTGTGGGTTTTCTTTGCCCAGTTTCAAAATTCTTTCCACAAGATTCAGCAAAAGTTTGGCGCTCATTATTTGTACAGTCAAGGCCAGCGTTTCATCTAGTAAATATTTTGTGTACATCTTAATGGTCTTTTCAATATCATCCAGTTGCAATTCTGATCTAACGTTATGAATGAAATCTGCCACCGTGCTATACGCCAGCGGTCTTAAAGTCTCGTGCATCGTGAACCCTGTTCCAATCAAGACCTTTTCATCAAACAAGTAATCCAGCTTAGGCAGAAACAATCTTTTGTAGTTTGTTGAAAGAATGTGTCTTGTTGCATGGAGCAGTTCTTTCCTTGCAGATGACAGCTCCGAGGGACAGTCTTGCAGTAGCCTTACGATCAAATCAGGTATGAATCCAACATAGCTTTGCAAGAAATCGGAGGCATAACCTCTAATGAAAACATAAGCCAGAAAGGAAGTTGCTTTTATTTGCGCCAATATGAACTCGCAGTATGCGGATCTATTCTTGATTTCAGGAGACACTAATGTGTAACGTTCTCCTCTAGATTCTGCTTCTTCGCGCGCTTTTTGCTGCTGTGATACCTGCATATTCAATAAATCCATTACTAGTGGGGTAAACTCTGGCAGTGAAGTGCCAGTCAAATGTTTGTACGAAGAGTACAACGTGACCATTGTAATAGGGCACTCCGATAGAATCCTGAAGGAAAACATTGTTGGTCTCGAAAGCTTCGACGAATAGACGGCACTCTTGCTGTTTGAGCCGCTCGTACTCTCACTTTGGGAATCCATATCAGATCCATTCAGAATTTGGTCGTCTCTGCTCTCATCATCAAACGAGACATGGACATCTTCGTTTTCATCGAACGTTTTCCTCACAGATTCAGGTGTATTTTTGTAAATTTGAATTATAATCTGAATAAAGCTCTCAACCTTATCCTGCAACAACGCTTTATATGATTTGAAAAGCGATGTCAAAACTTTCATGCATAAGACACCATTTTCTTCATTTTCATCTGGCAGGGTCTTTATCAACACCCCTAAAACGTCGACTGCAAATGGTTCAAATGTCTGGTTCATGGGGCATCTGTTCAAGATATCTAACGTCGAATATCTCAACTTGTTCTCCGGCGTGTTTATATCTAAGGATGGCAAAACATCATCTAGTTGTTTTGTAAGTATCGGTATGACGCCTTTCAAAAACATCAGATACTCTTCGGGGCTGTTCAGAAACTCTATTATATCACATAATTCCAGAATTGCCGCGTGCCTCGTTTGCAGAGTAGCATGCTCATCACTGAACCTTGAAATGAATTGTTCTACCTGGTTCGTGAAGGACATTGTCTCTTATTTGAAGTTCCGGCTTCCCAGGGTCTTCTATTCTCGTGGCAAAACCCAGCAGCTGCGGAATGTATATCAAGCTCTGAGACTAGCGAATTAAGGCTAAAAGACAGACGTCACAGTGGTTGTAGTTTTCTATTCTTGAATATGCCTTAGATTAGAGAATACCATTTTTTCAATGGGAAAGAATACACATAAACCTGGAAAAATAGTTTGTCACGTGCTAGCTTGCCTAATTAGGAAACTTCCTCAGAATTGCACGCCAAAACTCTTTCGAGGGCGGTAAATTTCACGAAAATACCCCTCCACAGTTATTCTCACATCATCCTCACCTTATCGAACTAAGGCACTTAAGAGGAGCCAGAATGGCGGTGTTTTAGCCCCTTTAGCTTCGTCAAGCTAAGCTTTCAGGTGTTTCGGTATGGCGAAAAAAATAAAAATGTGCTCTAGGGGAGGTTCGAACTCTCGACCTTCAGATTATGAGACTGACGCTCTGCCGACTGAGCTACTAAAGCTTCTACAGGACTTTTGATACCCGTATTCCATGACCCCAACCAGTGAGCCAAGAGGCCCCAGGTGAAGATGACTGAGGGAGACGTGGAGGCTTGCTAGGTGGACTCTAAAACATTTCAATATTTCCAACAAGACCTGTGGGGAGCATTGAAGCGAAGATAGCAATTAAGGTTGAGATCAGCAACGTCAGCATGCTACAAATATTGTAGCCAAGATGGCGACGAAGGCTGAGATTAGCACAGTGAGAATGGTACAAAACATTAGTATTGAAGTGAAGATGGCGATAAAAGTTGATATTATAAAGTAAGCGTGATACGAAAGTTTAAAAGAGTATCTTCCCAGACCGAACTGTAGATGATTATGGTCTCGAGGTAAGATTGAGCCCTAACAGAGTATCGATCAATATGAAAGAGTGAGAATATATCGGTTGATAGCTCATTGCGAGACGATTACAAATCAGGCATCTTGCCACGAAGGAATCTACGGCGAATCACTAATATCCAGGTAGCACAGTACATTCTATGGGATCGAAGAAATGGCGTGATCATGGGTTGAATGATGACCATAAGAGCGAAAAATCTTCACTGACAGCAGCGTTTGATGATCCAATATGTGTATTTCACCAGGTATAAATATTGGTGATACTGATCTAGATGAGTTCCATTTGGTTCAAGCTTCGTTTCACTTTACAAGAAGAGCGAGGATTTATATATCTCTATAATCAAAGAATTACCAAGTATTATTGCAATGTCTAACATAAGCAGCTTCGACAATTCCCAAAAGGAATATCTCTTTCAACAGAATGATGATCAGAAGAGTGGTGGCAGCAGTACTCGATGATGCAATATGTGTGTTTCACTAGGTATAAATATTGGCCACACAGTCGGGGGTGGATTACATTCGATTCGAGTTTGGATTCACCTTATTGGAAGAGCGAGGATCTGTGTATCTTTATAGTTGAACAATTACCAAATAGTCCCGCAACGTCTACTATGAACAGCTTCGGCGGTTCGGATAAAGAACATCTCTTTCGACAGACTGCAATCATAAGTGCTGGTCACGGTAGCCCCACAAGAGAATGTAGCCCGTCGTTTACAAGCTCAGACTGGGATGTTAATCATTTTCGTATATGGTGAGCTTGGTATTATTTTTGTTTATGCTAGAGAAAGGCAGTAGCAGAATGATAGTTATATCAGATGTAACTAGTGTTGTGAAATCAAGCGCAAGATACATCAGTTTTTTCGTTACCACACGGCCCGGATAAACATGGCTCTTATGAATCGAATAAGTGCTCTGCTGCTTGTTCTGCCGTGTCTCCTGGTTTCCTTCTGTCAATGTGCTTCAAATCCGTCTCGTTCAACGAACTCTTCGAGCTCAACCAGCCAGAAGAGCATACCCTTTCCCACCGTGATTATAGGCAAGGATACAAGCTCTCTGTACTACGTGAACGTATCTTTCGGAAGTCCGCCGCAAATACAGGGCCTGAGAATTGATATTGCACAACCATATGTTTGGCTACTTTCTGATGACCCGCTCACGGATTGCGATTCATCGCTCCAAGATTGTAGTCTTTTCACGAGGTACGACGCTAATACCTCCAGCACATCGCTCGAATTGAACGGTGGCTACCTTTATCATTTTGAATTCATGGACACTGTAACGGTAAATGCAACTTCCGTCATGGATACAATGAATTTCACGAATCTCAATACGGACAATGTCGCTGTTGATGAAGTCGGGGCAGCAAACTACTTCCCAAAATACCAGTTCGACACAAACTTCCTATCGATCTTTAACTTCTCGTTCTTCGATGGTATATCGCAGCTCAGTAAGGGGTCTTTAGGTCTGAGTGCTAAGATCTCTAATACGTCGGCAGATATCGACAGCTCAAATTTTGATAGCGGGTTCTTCTTTTTGGACGTTCTAAAAAACATCGGAATAATTGGTTGTGCTTCATATTCCTTGTGGCTAGGTGGTGACGACGTTCCTTATTCCGTCGCAAAACTGCCTACAGGTACGAGTGCTGACTGTGGTAATCTTATCTTGGGAGCAGTGGATACAAGCCTTTACCATGGGCAACTAACAGCATTTGACATGATACCATCCTATAATCTAGAGAGTGATACTTCGACAGAAAGCTATCCAATTTTGCCTATGGGTCCCATTTACATAATTTCAAAGGAAGGAACGTCATTGAATCTGACCACGGAAGAGTTTATACAGCCTGTATTGCTGGATTCACGTTACACTTACCAGTATCTTCCGTTAGACACTATTGTTCAAGTTGCGTTACAAATAGGCGCAATATATGTCGAATCCCTTGGTAGGTGGCTAGTTCCGTGTTCAATCGCAGATTTAGGCGTCCATTTAGAGTTTACTTTTGGTGATATCACGATTCAAGCGCCTCTATCTGATTTCTTAGGTACAACCTACGATTCCGCTAGTAACACAACCATGCACTTTTCTGATGGGGAGACAGCTTGCTTCTTGACCATGCTTTCACGGTCTCGCATTGGCTTCAACATCCTGGGTGGTGCTTTTTTGAAAAGTATATATATGGCAGTCGACCTTGAGGATAGGTCTTTTGCAATAGCCCAGGCAAGAAGGCTCGCCAGCTCGGAAGATTTATCTTCCTCATATTTGACACCTTTAACCAATCTTTCTTCAACGGTCGTGGCTATTACATCGGGCCACATTCCATTCGCAAGTACTGCTCTGCAGCAATCCAACATGACCTTCTCCCCAGAAAGTGTTGCATCTTTGATAACGATTATTCCCGACCAATTAACTGCTACTGTGTATTCGGATGGACTGGTCTCCACAGGAAGGTCTTTTTACGAAACTACTCGATCAAAGACCTCGGTAGCCAGTACTGAGGCTTCGCCGGAGAGTTTCATTTTTTCAAATTCAACTTCAAGTGAGGCAACAAAAAATTTGGGATCAAAACTGGCTCCTGGTGGGGTCAATACTATTAAGAATGCTAATATATGGACATTCCCTGTAATATCATTCATAGCGGTTTTGTCAATCGCGGTTTTACTTTGAGACGTAAGCAAGACGTATTCAATAGGAATTTTATAGAATTATTTTTTTGATATTTAGGATGTATTCTTGTATTTAAAATTGGAAAAGAGATGCGCCACTCTTTATTATCAGTCATTACCTTGTATTATCACTATAATAGATGCTCTTTCATCCATCTCGTTCGTTTTTCCAGATCGTATACTTCAGAAAACGTTAAAATGAAATTTGAGAAAAAAACATTGTGAGTAACACGTAATTGAATAAATTAGAAATAACCAAGTTTGTGGAGCGAATTTGAGCTGATACGGACCATTTACCTATCCAATTGAGCTATAGTAGATAGAACTATGTCGCAGGAAGAATTAGCCAGACAAATTTCGGGACTCTCTCTTGATCAACATACTGCGAACAACGTGTCAAGAAAGAGTCGAAGACCGAACAGAGTTTATCATGATCTCGCATCAGGCGCAAGCGCACCTTCCACACCATTTAATGGTCCACCATCTTTTCAGGAAGGTTTCCCATTTAATGGTAATCCTTCTTTCTCCCCAATGATGCCTCAAAATGGCTCCATGAGCGCTCCAAGACTCAATAATGAGAGTCCCTTGGTAACTCCAAGTGAACAATTTTCAA
Source organism: Zygotorulaspora florentina (assembly GCA_003671575.3). Taxonomy (NCBI): domain Eukaryota; kingdom Fungi; phylum Ascomycota; class Saccharomycetes; order Saccharomycetales; family Saccharomycetaceae; genus Zygotorulaspora; species Zygotorulaspora florentina. The sequence goes on along the minus strand of PPJY03000001.1, from coordinate 760,483 downwards.
GGGTTCCTTCTTACAACCAAGTCTCTGGTGCGAGCTCTCAGACTTACAGTACTTCTCATTATGTTGCGACTCAGAGGTGGGAAGATCAATTACAATATTTGACCAAGACCTTCGAAACTTCGAAGGATTCAGTTCCGCCTCTACCAACAACGCAGTTCTATTGTGCTGATCAAGGTGCCTGTGATCCTAGGCTAATGAGTCTCTCGATGTATAATGTTCCCGTGGACGATCATTTGAGGTCTGCAACCAAACTTCCTTTGGGTATAACCGTTCAGCCTTTTGCGAATTTGATCCCGGACGAGCCTATTCCTGTGGTTAAGAATCGTGGTAATGAGGGCCCTTTACGTTGCAGACGTTGTAGGTCATATGTCAATGCCCGTTATAAAATAGGATTTGATTCAACAGTCACTTGTAATATTTGCAAGGTCAAGACGCAGGTCTCGCCAGATGAACATCCTCTGATTGACCCTCAGATTGCTGATGCTGGTGATAGTGCTGAGTTAACTAAAGGTTGTGTTGACTTCTTAGTTCCAGAGATGTACAATGCCATAAAGGGCCAAGAATCATTGCCATTACATTACGTCTTTTTAATTGATCTGTCTTTATTGGCAAATGAAAATGGCAGCTCTTTAGCCGCCGTTGAAGGTATCAGGACCTCCATTGAACATATTTCTGACTTCCAACCTAATTGTAAGGTCGCTATCATGGCTTTTGACAGTAAAATAAGATTCTTCAGCTTGAGGCCTGAATTGGACACTGCCCAGGAATACGTGGTTACTGATATATATGATGCCTTTCTGCCAATCGCTAATGGGTTGTTTGTCAAACCTCAAGACTCTCAGAGAGTTATTGACGATACTTTAAGAAAGATTACAAACTATATCGCTACAGAGAAGTTCAGCCATGTGGTTCAAGTATGCTACGGTGCTGCTTTACAAGCTGCCAAACTCGCGCTTGATACTATCACGGGTGGTCAAGGTGGAAAAATAGTCTGCTCTTTAAATTCTTTACCTACAATCGGTAATGGTAATCTATCCTTAAAAAAAGACGACGCAACAAAGAAGACCCTGAAATGCGATAATGACTTTTATACTAAATTAGGTCATGAATTGTTGAGATCGTATATCTCATTGGACTTGTATATTACGAGTTCTGCTTTTGTCGATATGGCCAGTATCGGATATGCTGTTGAGGTTACAGGAGGAAATCTTAAGTATTACCCACATTTTTCTCATGAAAAGGACGAATTCACCCTTGTCAATGATATGTTGCAAAACATCTCCAATATCGTTGGTTACCAAGCACTTTTAAAGATTCGCTGCTCTACAGGAGTTTTGGTTTCTCAGTACTATTTGGAGTCATCTGGAAACTCTGACCGTGATCCAATGATCCCCGTTTTGACCAAAGATACCACCATTGATGCTTTGTTGAAATATGATTCAAAATTGAAACCCAATACGGAGATGTCTTTCCAAGCTGCTCTACTTTACAGTGACATAGATGGTAATAGAAAAGTTCGCTCAATCAATTGTTACGGTGTTGTATCTGGAAATATAAGATCTGTTTTCCAATCAGTTAATCAAAACGTTGCAATGAGAATCATGATTAAAGAAGTCATTTCAACACTCGGTGATTGTGATTTTTTGAACGTCAGAAAGAACATTGACGGCAAAATGGTCGAAATATTAACCCAATATAAAGCCTTGATTGGTGGCAGTTCAACTTCGCAGTTAGTGTTACCAGACGCCTTGAAGACTTTGCCCACTTATATGCTGTCATTCCAAAAAACAGACCTAATGGCTCCGAATGCACACAGTACTCGCGGTAATGATCGCATTTATGATCTATTCAAGTTCAAAACCATGAATAGTGCTCAGTTAAGCTACAAACTTTATCCACAAATCGTCCCACTACATGTTCTACTGGAAGAGGATGATTTATCATTTTATGACGCAAATGATAAGTTACTGCAGATTTTGCCAACTTCGATGGAAAACCTGTCAGTCAGAAATTGCCACGCAAACATTACCAATGGTGGCTGCTACTTGATTTTCCAGGGTGATAAAGTATTTCTGTGGTTCAACGAAAATACCAACAGAATGCTGTTGCATGATCTATTAGATGTTGATGATGCAGTCCCAATTGCGCAAGTAACCCTATTCGGCGGATCCTTACCAGAACTAGCCACTGAGGTGAACTCGAAGGCATCACAGGTGATTAAAAATTGGTGTCAGGCCACGAATAGTGTTTCACTACCTATCGAGCTTTTGAGACCGAATGTCGATCAATACTACAGCCGCGTTATGACGCAAATCTTGACTGAAGATAAAACAATCAATAAAATAGATGCTCTCGACAACTATCTCGTGACAATGCACCGTTTGATCCAGGAGAAGCTCAAGAAAGATGACTACATAAAAGTAAGCACTTCTAGCGGCACTTCCGAGAATGACAGCATGCACCAAAAATTCGTTCAATTTTAACAGTATATTATTTAATAAATACTTTTATTATGTTCAATACTATGATCAATATACCGTACATGGCGATTAGGTTCGCTCTCTATTTTTACGGTCTTTTTTCGTGCTACTTAACAGGTTGGTACAATTATCTGGAAGTACTAAGGATTTACACTAGCCAATTCTTGGTCGTCATTTAACAATAGGCGCGCTAGCAGTAGTTGGAGAGACTTGCTGGGGAATTGTGAAACTCTTGTGCTTTGCAAACTTTGTTTACATTTGAATCTTGACGTTTGGGAAAGGACCAAGTGATACAATAGAGCACGCGACTACACGAGAGAGCAGAATACAATACAAGAACGGACTAATATGATCAGTAGATCTGGCAGTCAAAGTACCAATAGGAACAGACCCTATTCCGTGAATAATCCTTTTAGAAATGCGTCTGTTGACTCCGCTGTTGGGCAATACAGTAATGATAGACAATTCCAAGAGTGGGTCAAAGAAAACGGTGCTGTGCCAATGGGTATTAGTGGCCGAAACTCTTCGATGTCAAGTCTCCAAAACTCTGCAGAGGGGGAATACTCCGACAACAGTCCAAGGGTTCATTCACCTCTTGGGCATGAATTCAAGTATGTATAAATGAACTCCAGTCTTCCAATATCACCCACCGAATACCAGTTACGGCTCGCGTTGAAAACCGTTGACAATTGGGCATAGCTGGCGTTGGCAGTACTGCTCATCAAGAAACATGTCGTCACTACTTTTTTTACCCGGATCTTCAATTGATATTTACCACTTAGATGCGGCTTTGTAGACCGCCGGCGCGGCCCTTTTGCTATAGAGTGGGATTTTTGAAACTCCATGTTGATAAAACATTGAAACAAGACAAACTTCGAAAGGGATCTTGAGGTTATTACTTTTCAATATAAACTATTTTCCGAAAGATCACTTTATAGCAAGTAGATTGAAACTCCGTCTTTTATCAGTCAAGAGTGACGTGAAGAGGGTTATCTTTTTTTGCAATATTATTACCAGCAAGATCAACGTGAGACCAGGACCTGAGACTGTAACGTTATTTCTTGAGTCATTCAACGGTCCTTTGATATTGGGAAGTTTGATTAAGCTTTCCTGTCGCTGAGCTTTTATACTAACAATTTGTGTTCAAATCTAATAATAGAAATCACAGCAGCATGCCTTCAACGAATCCATTTCTAGATGACATAAGTTCAAATGATAAGCCAACAAATCATACACTACCTGATTATAGCAATGGGAATAATGGGAAACAAAACTACCCCACTGCGAGAGAAGAAAAGGAGCGTTTAAGAGACAGGTATAGGGAAGAGGCAAAAATTAATGATGAAACTCCTTCGTCAGATTTACCCCCCTCCTATGACGAGATTGCAGGTGGAAGAAAGACAAGATCAGGATATCCAAGAGAGAAAGAAAGCACAAGCTCGAGCGGGAATGGGAATCGCAGTTCTCGTCATCGCCACCGTCATCAACGTGAAGGTGAAGGGGAAAAGGAGCGGTCCAGTCGTCATAGAAGCTCGAGATCTGGTTCTGGATCCGGTTCAGGATCTGCATCAGCCACTGCAAAAGCCAAGAAAAAGGGCAAAGGACCAACGCCAAAGAATGTAGATACCATAGATAAGATGGATGTTACTGGACTTTTTGGGGGATCCTTTCACCATGATGGACCGTTTGATGCCTGCACGCCTCACAGAAACAAGAACTCAAAAGCGGCGCCAGTCATGGCGTTTCCCGCTGATGGCCCAAACAATAGTATTGGTGGGGCCTCTTCTAAGAAGTCGGCTTTGGACGAAGTCTTTGGAAGAGAGGAGTTGGACGATGAGGACATATATAACTCAAAATCAATCAAAAAAAATTTACCGCTAATCATCAATAGCAATGGAAGCTCGAGCACTTTAGATGCCATTAAAGCAAACACCAATGGCCTGACTCAATTTGATGCTAAGGGTAAATCTCAGGTTGTTCATGGTCCAACAACAATGGGATTAGGATCTACTACGTTTCTAGATGGTGCACCAGCATCCACAACCGCAATAAAAGAAGAAATTAGAAATCACTCAGTTCAAGCACGTAATGGGGTACAAAGGAAGAAATCTTTATCTAGTAGGCTTCAAGTTAACGGAGGTAATAATCAATATAGAAACGATAATAGCAACGTAACATCACCACTAAAGCTGGCCAAAACACATAGTGGACATTTGGAAAATGCAGACGATATTGATGATCAAGAGAAAGACACATATGTGGGAGTGCGTTTTGACGGAAATTCGAAGAAAGAATCGACCGGAAATAAGCTTTTAAGAAGAGTTAAGAGTCTGAAGGTAAACAGGAAACCTTGATGTACCTTTAAATGTTTGATAGGGTGGAAAAATATCTTTATTCGAAGTACAATGTCACTATGGGGAGATATATATGTATATATGTATGTATATATTAAAATTTGCCATGTATACTTCTGAAACATTTATATATTTACAGGTTAGTAGTTCCGTTTCAGCCCAGAACTATGAATTTTCTAGTACAGGCCGTAGGACACGGTTTTATCTGGGAGCCTTGATTCCACCACATTCCATTCTATCGATTCCCATACCCTGTCTAAGTATTTCTGTTTGCCAAAGACACCATAATCGTGTAACCAGGCTTTGGGTGAAGCGTCGATAGCTAATAGTGGAATATACGATACTTTCTTGTGGGCCTCTGTTTGCTTTGCTTCCTCGATCGATTTACTTTGTAAAGAGTGACTGTCATCAACTGACTCGTTCTCGGATACTGTTTCCAAATTCTTCGAATATTGCAAGTGCAGTGAATCCATATGACCAGATTTGTTGAAGTTAAAGGGGGTTCCCGCATTGTAGGTGTTTAGGATGAATAGTTTGTCATACTCTACTTTGCTCGAAGATTGGGAGTCAGAGTCATTCATGGTGTGCCTTCTTGCGACTAACCAGGTGAATCCGTCGCCGGATATGGCCAGATTGGAGTTCAGAAACAGCGACCTAAACTCGACAATAGAACCGAATGATGATGTTAAAGCGTTGTGTAGAATTTTGTTCCCCGTCTCTAGGGGTTCATTTGCATATTTGAGCGACAATTGGGGTGTTGCCAAAAGTTCTTTTGAATTGATCTCATTGACGTTGGGCAAGTCTTTGTTGCAGCCCCGTAAGGATGACAACGCAAATCTTAGATTAAAGAGCAAAGATGCATAGTTAACGATATGGCGCTTGACACTGGATTGTGCGTTTTCGTAAATCAGCGTCTCAAGAGGTAACTCTTCGGCGTTATTTGTAAATTTGTTCAACTTGTTCGTATACAATTGAGCTCTTTCAAACCATGCATTATTTAGACCTTGTGGCGAGAATAGTCCTGGAAGAGGTGCTTCTTGACTTAAATGTTCCAAAACCGGTGCTATATAAGACCTGACAAACTGGCGATGTACTGCAGAGCTTTGACGGGCAAACATTATCGATCGTTGCTTACAGACGCTTCGAACAGGCCATAGCCTACTGGATATGCCATCCGTAATGATAATTTTTCACTTTTTGATGTATAATTCCACACGCGCCAGGGTAACACCATTGGGCCGTGGCGACGACGACAAGCAGAAACGTCCCCAGAACACAACTCTTCTCGAGCATTCTAGCATGCCTGCCTGTGCCCCAGCTGGCATGACAAAAAGGCTTGACTTACATCAACGCTCATGCACCGCTTGCCTTAGCTGTTTTATAGTCGCGCTTTGTACTGGGAATTCGTGGAAGTGCACTCGCATCATAGCTTATGGATGCCAGCAGTCCATAGGCCAAAGCCATGGCCCTAGTACTTCAGTAGGCACCCCGTAGCATCCCCTTCATCCTTGTATTCAATGGCCCTACTAAATCTTAAGTCGTTTGGCTCATTAGAAACGATATTTTGACTCCGGGTAATATATCGTTTTTTGTTGGTTTGTTTTTTGCCTCTCAGTTCTAAGCGATGACAATACTATAAGCCAAGATACGAAGAGTGTAACAGGTAACTCTTCAGATTTGGCAGTTATTGTTGAAATTATTCGCTATATTTCGCGAACATTAGTAGGATAGTACCGCTTCTTTCACTTTTATTGTGTGGGTATCTTGTGGAATTATTAAAACAGTACTGATCAGTAGAAGATGTTGAAATGGATTCAAGGAGGAATATCGGCGGTCACAGGGATTGCAGAGCCTGAATATGGTAGTGACTATATTCATAGTGTGACTGATAGAGTCAAAGGGAAGCAACCTTTCCGCGAAACCACTCGTGAGGATATGGAGTGGTTAGCGCCAGATCACACTAACGTTGAAACTGTTACATTTTACTATAGTGATTTGAAAACTGGTATTGTTGGTTTCGCTCAAATAATCCACTCAAACATTATCGGTATACACAAGCAGGCTCAGTTCACTTTCAGGATCTTCAACTCTCGCGACCCAACGAAACTAAACCTTTGGACCTCTACGAAATTGGAGGACTTTAGAATTGAAGGTACCAATTTTTACGCCAAAGATTTGTTACTGGAACTGAATGAAGACAATGATCAATATCATTTCAAGTCCACAGTCAACCCTAAATCTACAGTCGATCTATACATCAAAAGATTGACACCTGGGTGTAAGGTCGGTGATGACCCAAGTACCTATTACGGCGATAATCTCGAGGAGCCATGGGGGCGTATGAGACATGTTTTCTGGCCAAGAAACTCCATTCATGGTACTATTAATATTAAAATCCCGGTGGAAGCGGAAACCGAGGGTCAAGAGAAACCTGAGCCGAAGGAACAGCAGGCCGGAAAAGATATAGACGCTGAAAGTTCTGAAGGTAAGGGTGCCCAGGAAGACGAAAACGCCGAAGACTTGGAAGAGGACGAAAGTGCCGAAGATGGGGAGCAAAGTGAAGAAACTGAGTCAAGTGACGAAGAAGAAATATTAGAAGACAAGGAAATTGTGTTTGCTGAAGAAGACCCGGCTTTCTCGATGTTTTCGATGGCTTTTCAAGGTATGAAACCTCATCACGCCGCAAAATCCTGGAACTTCATGTATTTCCACTCGAAGGAACATACGGCTGTTTTAATGGAGTTTACAACTCCAAAGAGCTATGCCAACACAAAAGTTTCCATCGGTGTTTTGACGAGTAAATCTGATATCATCTCCGTGACTGTCGATAATGATTGCCAACATTTGGATTCTGAAATTGATTCGGTTGGTTGGAACGTGCCAAACGGATTAAGCATCAACTATAAAGGCTTCACCACTGAAGTAACAGATGAGGAGTTGGAGACACAAGAAGATGTTGAGATTGAGGATTCCAAGAAAATCGTTGCCAGTGTGAACGGTAAACTAACAAATTTAGTAGAAAGAATTGATGTTATGAACGAGATTCCAAGTTTCATCAAAACAATCGTGTCTGGTGTAGCTGGTACAAAGCCATACATTTACCAATATGCCAATGATGGCTTCGAACTGAAGATTAATGACAAACCTGTCGAAAAAGGTTTCGCTTGGATTGAAGTTACTTTCATATCCGAAAGCGAAGACGTAACTGATGAATCTTACGATGAAGCTTAAACCGAATCGATACCTCTCTGCGCTCAACTAATTATAATACCGCTTTTTATCTATTAGAATAATATGTAAAATAATATTTTTTTTCCGAACTACTTTGTGATGAGTAAAGCGGGTATCAAATCCGGGAGGACTGGAAACACTAACTGTCCGAACAAAACATAAAACCACTCGCATTTACAAGAGAAAATAGTCTGCGTTGACATTTGAACCTTTGGAATCAGGAGTTATCTCAAAAATAGTTAGGAATAAGAGAACTTGAATACATGGTAGACGTACTATGTGGTTCTAGCTTTGCATTCTAAATAGTCATGATTTTCTAGAAAGTAGGGGCCAGATACCTTTCACCCTGAAACGTCCTCCTCTACAGAGGTTTCTTTTCTGGAGAGCCAGCTCTGTAGATGTTTGTTGTCGGGTTTCTAAAATTTTGGGCTGAAGAGAAATTGCGCCTGGGCGGCTAACCCTTCAAGATCTGCCGCTGTTGCCACAATTTAAGAATTAGAAACGCTTCAAAGCCACTAATATCTTGTTGGGCCCAAGAGCCCAGCCAGCACGACTCATCTTGCACTTTTATGTTTTTGTTTCAAGGCCTTTCAGCCCTCCCAAATGTGGCACTTTGCGTTTCACTGCGCTGCTGCACTACAGGGTGAGGGACTTGCGACATGTCGCGCTAGAATAAAGCCCCACCAACCAAGTTTCTCGAAGCCATATCACTTATACTGAAGATCCGTGATTGACTCACGTTTGATTGTTTGCGTATCTGTGTGAACACATTCGCAGGGCAGCTTCGCTTGCCTCGGGCAGCCGAGCGTAGATTACGAACATTACGAAGATTGATTAGATGACGTAGACTATATATTGTGGAAAAGTAAATGGCGTAAACGCGACTGGCATCGTATATCGCAAGACGCTTCTGCGTACCCTGCACTTTGCCTTTGACGATGCATCTTTTGGACCCTGGCTCGCTCAGCCTCCCCGGACCGTGCGGCGATTCATTGTCACAGAAAGGAAAAAAACCTTGAAAGATGGGGAGGAGTCATGGCCACTAGCGAGACAGAGCACGATAAGATGGGCTGCAGTGCGAATTTTGACCCAGGAAAACGCCCAAAGTAGGCTCTTGTTTCTTTGACTTATTGGATACCACGCTTCTGCGAGCATTGCATAGCACTGATAACTTCCATCAAATAGCACTTGCGTCAATCCGCAATACGCTTGCCTGAGTAGTAGCTTAGTAGCGTATACGGGGACGTGTTTCTTGAGATATTCCGCCGGGGTCACAATAATTATGTTTCTGCACGATATCCCAAAGGCTTCTTGCTAGCTTTTGGGTTGGAGTTCTTCCGGGTTCTGCTAGCTTAAGGATACCCTCTACTGCTGTTTCTGTCGAAACAGCAAAATGTGCAAAAAGCACTGTAAACAAGAAACAACCTATGGCTAAGTGTGTTTTATAGTACGTAGGATTGTCAATTAATGGGTACTAGGGCATGACTGACGTGGGGAAGAGACCTCTTCCCTTCTAGAGAGATTACGTCTCCCATTGTTAAGTCGTGGTGTGCTTAGATGGTTCGCGGCCATTTAAGGGACATTTCTTTTGTAGTCAGGAAGGCCCAGAAGTAGGTAAAGAAACGAAAGGCGTTGCTTGAAGGGTGTGCTTCCCGTGAATGACCTCGACCATCCTTTGTGATGGACAACGAAAAGTGGTAAGACCAAAAGAATTCTAAAATGGTATATAAGACTCTACTTTCATCTCATTAGATCACTCCTCGTTACGTACCCTACATACACTATAGCAAAACAACGATAATTAAATAAACTTTAGCTGCTACATTTTACAAAAGTTTAAAATGTCAGAGAATGTCGAAGCTTCACATGGTGTGTTAAGCACCAATTCAAACTCTAATTCCTCATCTTTAAATGAGAAATCCACCAAAAACGACGGATTAGACCATCACAGCAACAAGAATGATCCAGGCAGTGCAGATCTGGAACAATACAAGAGTCACACCGCTGGTGGGTCCAAGGATGAGATGACAGAGCTTGTCAAGGACGCCGACCAGCAGTTGGACTCCATGAAAAAATCCGACTTGACATTCATCTCTTTGTGTTGTGTTATGGTTGCGTTTGGTGGTTTCGTTTTCGGGTGGGACACAGGTACGATATCAGGTTTTGTCAAGCAGACAGACTGGGTTCGTAGGTTCGGTTCTCAAGATGCCAGCGGTAACTACTATCTATCTAACGTCAGAACAGGCCTGTTGGTCTCTATTTTCAACATTGGCTGTGTATTTGGTGGTCTGCTACTTGGGAGGTTGGGTGACATATACGGTCGCCGTCTAGGTTTGGTCATCGTTGTTATTGTCTACGTGGTTGGAATAATTATTCAGATTGCATCTATCGACAAATGGTACCAATATTTTATCGGTAGAATCATTTCCGGTCTAGGTGTCGGTGGTATCACCGTTCTATCCCCCATGCTGATTTCTGAAGTGTCTCCGAAGCAAATGCGGGGTACACTTGTTTCTTGCTATCAGTTGATGGTCACTGCAGGTATCTTTCTGGGGTATTGTACCAACTATGGTACTAAGAACTATTCAAACTCTGTGCAGTGGAGAGTTCCATTGGGGTTATGCTTTGGGTGGGCTATATTGATGATCAGTGGGATGTCTTTTGTTCCCGAATCCCCCCGTTATCTATGCGAGGTCGGAAAAATGGAAGAAGCAAGACGTTCCCTAGGTAGGGCCAATAGGTGTTCCCCCGATTCACCGTTGGTTACTCTAGAGTTGGAGAATTTCCAAGCGTCTGTTGAAGCCGAGAAAGTAGCCGGTAATGCAGGTTGGATTGAGCTGGTAACTGGCAAACCAGCTATGTTGAAACGTACCATAATGGGCATGATGATCCAATCCTTACAGCAGCTTACTGGTAACAATTACTTTTTCTATTATGGAACAACAATTTTCCAAGCTGTGGGACTGAAGGATTCTTTCCAAACATCTATAGTGCTCGGTGTTGTTAATTTCTTCTCCACCTTCTTATCTCTGTATACCGTTGATGCTTTCGGACGTCGTAAGTGTTTGCTGTGGGGTTGTGTCGGCATGATTTGCTGTTATGTAGTCTATGCGTCTGTTGGTGTCACAAGGTTATGGCCAGATGGTCCACAGAACCCCGAAGTTTCTTCAATAGGCGCTGGCAACTGTATGATTGTGTTTGCATGCTTCTTCATCTTTTGTTTTGCGACGACTTGGGCTCCAATTGCTTATGTGTTGATCTCGGAATCTTTCCCGTTGAGAGTCAAGTCTAAAGCCATGTCTGTTTCTACCGCATCCAATTGGATTTGGGGCTTCTTGATCAGTTTCTTCACACCTTTCATCACGAGTGCGATCCAATTCTACTACGGGTACGTCTTCATGGGGTGCATGGTCTTTGCCTACTTCTACGTCTTCTTTTTTGTCAATGAAACCAAAGGCCTGACGTTGGAAGAAGTCAATGACATGTATGCGGAGGGTGTTTTACCATGGAAATCTTCCGAATGGATCCCTCCCCACAGAAGGACAGATGCATTTAACGCTGCCGACTACTCTAAGGACGATGTTCCGTTTTACAAGAGAATGTTTGGCAAGAAGTAACTTGACCTGAGTATATATTCGGAACGCCCATTCTGTTAGAAATTTCGAATATGATTCATGGTTATGCTTTTAGTTTTTCGATCTTTTCCCGATTGCATGTTCTTTTCACCAGGTGGTTGGGGAGTAAGATCTCCCTTCCTAGGTACCTATTTAATCTACGTAGACATTTTGTTCCACTTTGTTTTTAGTTCGCATGCGTGGCCCATGGAGCACCAGCTACCCGATTCATTCTCAAATGAGGGCCTAATGGAAAATTAAATTCTTTCTGTAAGCTTAGTTCAAAATTGACACGTGTTGATTGCAGGCTGGCTATATTTTGGCATTGGAGCAATGAAGGGAAGTTGCTCACAGGTCTCACGTGGCTCTATATCATCGACTTACGAGTGGAAGGTAGTGCCGCAGCAATTCCGCTACTTGGGCAGCAGTTTATCTGACATCGCTTAATTGAAAATAAGTTCTCACGAGACATGAGACAAAACTTGGGACAAAATTACAAAAGTGAGATAACGCACAGTGGTGAAATGCGACCTATCTTAACAACCGGATTAATCTTGGCCCTTTTTTGTCCGAATCGAAGCAATTTTTGAAGAAGCGCGTCGAATATCCGTACGAAGCAATATGATTGTTTGAAATAGAGTTTGGCTCATTTGAAGGGCCCAGCAACAACCGTGTGTAGAAAATGAGATCTTGCCAATTCGAATTTTATGGAAGCTACATTTCAAGATTTGATCCACCTCTTTGAGTGAATCGTTATATCAATGATATGAAGAAATATCTGCCATTCAAGTCTTCAGAAGTTCGGAAGGTAGTTGCTGGGTATGTTTTTTTCTCAGACATTTTAGCAGCTGCTTAGGCACAACTAGTTATGGTTTCGCTCATCAATAGCAATACAACAAGAAAAGGCTTGTTGAAGGGCCTAGGAAACTAAAAAGAAAGAAGTTCTTCCGGTATCGCATATTTTTCCGCCCAGACTCCGTTGCGGCGAGGATGTGTAAGCACCCGCGAACAGACTCATAGCGGAAAAACTTCTCAGAGAGCCCTGCAGAAAAGTTTCCGTTTTCCACTCTCTGGGCAGCTACGTCATTGCTGAAAATCTGAAAACAAGTAATAAGCTTTTTACTGGGACTTTTCAGTGCACACATATCAACAATCTCATAAAGAAACAATTGACACGCCCAGAGAAGAGTGCGTATGGCCATTGAAGTCGTACTGACAACGAAGAACAGCAATCAAGTTGTCAATAATTATACATCATCTTATGGCACCACAACACTTCTCCATACCTTCTCTCCATGCACTTTTAAAAATATGGAAAAGATCGCAATAATGGAATATATAAATGAGTAATGTTTTTTTGGTTCACTTTCTTTCGATTCACGGATAATTCAACCAGTCTCGGAAATACACATACCTAAGACAAACAGATCTGAATATTTCACAGCGCTGCTTAGAAATGAATAATTCTACGCCAGATATTATAACTCCTCGCAAGTCGGGTTCATCGAATGAATCTTTTTCAAATGGGTCTCAGGTCATGAACTCTCCTGCAGCCAAAAATGAAAATTATGGGGATGATTTGAGCCATGCTAAGGAAGAAAAATACGTCCCACAAGCAAATAACAGCAAATCTGCTTACATTTCGGTATGTTTAAGTTGTTTTATGGTTGCTTTCGGTGGCTTCGTCTTTGGCTGGGATACTGGTACTATCTCTGGATTTGTTAATATGGCTGATTTCATAGACAGGTTTGGTCAATTAAATTCGGAAGGCGAATACTATCTGTCAAAAGTTAGAATGGGTTTAATTGTTTCCATCTTCAACATTGGCTGTGCCATTGGTGGTATCATTCTTTCAAAGGTAGGTGATATCTATGGGCGCCGTCTCGGTTTGGTCATCGTTGTCGTCATCTATGTTGTTGGTATAATTATTCAAATTGCTTCAATCAACAAATGGTACCAATACTTCATTGGCAGAATCATTTCCGGTTTAGGTGTTGGTGGTATCACCGTTATGTCGCCAATGTTGATTTCTGAAGTATCTCCTAAAGAAATGAGAGGTGCAATGGTGTCCTGTTATCAGTTAATGGTCACATTAGGTATCTTCCTTGGTTATTGTGCAAACTATGGTACAAAAACTTACACCAACTCTGTCCAATGGAGGGTTCCCTTAGGTTTATGTTTTGCATGGGCTATATTCATGATTGCTGGTATGTCTTTCGTCCCAGAGTCCCCACGTTACTTGGTTGAAGTTGGCAAAATAGATGAGGCCAGACGTTCAATCTCAAGAACAAACAAAGTTAGCGTCGATTCAGACTTTGTCCAACACGAATTGGACTTGATTGAAGCCTCCGTTGAAGAATCCAAGGCAGCAGGGTCAGCTTCCTGGATGGAACTAGTTACAGGTAAGCCAGCCATGTTGAAGAGAACCATTATGGGTATTATGATCCAATCTTTGCAACAATTGACCGGTGATAACTATTTCTTTTACTACGGTACCACCGTTTTTAAAGCCGTTGGTATGAAAGACTCTTTTCAAACCTCCATCGTATTTGGTGTAGTGAACTTTGCATGTACGTGTTTATCCTTATACACTGTCGACAAATTTGGTCGTCGTAACTGTTTGTTATGGGGTTGTATTGGTATGGTATGTTGTTATGTCGTCTATGCTTCTGTCGGTGTCACTAAGCTATGGCCAGAAGGTTCAGGCCACTCTGATATCTCTTCCAAGGGTGCTGGTAACTGTATGATTGTGTTTGCATGCTTCTATATTTTCTGTTTTGCCACTACATGGGCTCCAATTGCTTATGTCTTGATTTCAGAATCTTTCCCATTGAGAGTCAAGTCCAAAGCCATGTCCGTGGCCACCGCATCTAATTGGATGTGGGGTTTCCTGATCAGTTTTTTCACCCCATTCATCACTAACGCTATCCATTTCTCCTATGGGTACGTTTTCATGGGATGCATGGTATTTGCCTATTTCTACGTCTTCTTCTTCGTCAACGAAACGAAAGGTTTGACCTTGGAAGAAGTTAACGACATGTATGCTGAAGGTGTATTAGCTTGGAAATCCAGTAGATGGATTCCAGCTGAGAGAAGAGGTACTGATTACAATGCGGACGAATTGATGCATGATGACACCCCATTCTACAAGAGAATGTTTGGCAGAAATTAAACTTCAAGTTTGCCGATCAGCTGATTCCTGTTTCATCCAACTTTCTTTATTCCAGTTTTAAATTTCTTTACTCATCCCAAATTGCATGATATTTCCATTTGTCTTTTTGTCCCCCCACAGCGTACACTAGTGAGTGTTTTACGAGAGTTAAGACGTTGTCACTCCCGTCCCTCCCGACAATGTACAAGATGATTTAACGACACGATTTTTTAATTTATAGATATATTTAGAAAAAATGACTTCTACAATATTCTCGATTTTTACCATTGAGCATCAGGGCCGTTGCAAAACGCCGGGGAGGGTTTTTATTGTTGCTCTCCTCAAGCTGCTTCTTTGCCACTTGCCAACTTCCTTGCACATCTTGCCCATTGATTTGCCCGTGCAAGCGGCCAAAATATGAGTGATTTCTATTTCGTTGAATCTGGGTCTATCAGGGACAAACAAAATAATGCGGAAATATTTTCCTCCGACGTGTTCTTCCGTTATGTTTGCGATTGCAATGCCCTAGATTTTCTTAATAGCCCTTTGGGCAGACATCGAGCTCTATGTTTACCTGAGTAAAAAACACGCCACCGGCAGCGGAGAAACACATGGAAGAAATCTTTCTCAACAATACCTACCTACTTTGCTTGTTTCGGTTCTTTTACACAGTAATAACGCAGAAAAAAAATCGCGTTAGAAAACTACCGAATAATGCCGGGGGGCATAACCCGGTTCAGGGTGGTAAAATAGTGTTGACTATCCGCATTGGGATTATTACCTAGCCCAGAAAATAGTGGAGCTAGAAGGTTTGTGGAGACAAATAATCCTGCAAAAGAAAAGAACTACAAAGACAAGAACTTCCGATGTATCTGCCCATCCCACAAGGCCAGCCGCGCTAGGGGCAGTTGTGACCCCCTCACCGCGTTTCTTTTTGGCACTAAGTATCCGCGTAGTCCTTCGGATAAATGTGGGGCCCCACAGGAATGGTGCCGGGTGGACCCACTTAAATCTTCGTGCATGAACAGGCTACACATTTTTCAATGGCTTAAATGACAAATCTCATAAGTTTTGCGGATAAATTTGAAAGGGTGAAATTTTTTCCTCCATCACCTGTTTTCTCTCCAGTATATCCATTAGAAAACCTTGCAGGGAACAAATGATTTATCCGTGGGGCAAAGTACTACAAGGAGAGGCTGGAGGCCCGGGGAAACAGTAGGTGCTCAAGCTTAACAACCAGCACACTTTGAGGAAGAGAAACCGTTCCAAGAGAAACAACCTTCGGGAAAAACATATAAATACAGGCCATATTTCTCAGATTATAATTCTGATTCGTTTCGGTTTATATTTTATTCTATGTTCTAGAGAACCAGGAATAACAAAGAGTTTTCTTACTCACAACAGTTTATCAAAACAATCAAAAGTTTTTTTTCGCACGGATGTCTGCTGCAGAAAATACTCCAGTTGGACAATTGTCTCCAGCTATCTCAGGATCTCACTCCGTTTTATCAACTCCTTCAAACAAAGCTGAAAGAGATGACATCAAAGATCTAAATGATGCTTCTCCATCAGAACCAGCAATTGACCTGCCAAAGAAGCCATTATCCGCCTATGTGTCTGTCTCCATTTTATGTCTGATGATCGCTTTCGGTGGTTTCGTTTTCGGTTGGGATACTGGTACCATCTCTGGTTTTGTCAATTTATCAGATTTCATTGAAAGATTTGGGTCCACTAACAAAGAAGGTGTTCACTATCTATCTAAGGTCAGAATGGGTTTGATCGTTTCTATCTTTAACATTGGTTGTGCTATCGGTGGTATAGTTTTGTCCAAGATCGGTGATGTCTATGGTCGTCGTATTGGTTTAATCGCTGTTACATTTATTTATGTTATCGGTATCATCATTCAAATTGCTTCTATCAACAAATGGTACCAATATTTCATTGGTAGAATTATTTCCGGTCTAGGTGTTGGTGGTATCTCTGTCTTATCCCCAATGCTGATTTCTGAAGTTTCTCCAAAACAAATCAGAGGTACACTTGTGGCATGTTATCAACTGATGATTACCCTAGGTATCTTTTTGGGTTACTGTACCAATTATGGTACCAAGGTCTACAAGAACTCTACCCAATGGAGAGTTGGTCTAGGTCTATGTTTCGCTTGGGCTATCTTCATGATCGGTGGTATGATGTTTGTTCCAGAATCTCCACGTTACTTAGTCGAAGTCGGTAGATTCGAGGAAGCTAAACGTTCTCTATCCAGATCTAACAAAGTTTCTGTGGATGACCCAGCTTTATTGGCCGAATTAGATGCCATCAATGCCGGTGTTGAAGCTGAAAAGCTAGCAGGTAATGCTACTTGGGGTGAATTGTTCTCTACCAAGACTAAAGTTTTCCAACGTTTAATCATGGGTGTCATGTTGCAATCTCTACAACAATTAACTGGTGACAACTATTTCTTCTACTATGGTACCACCATTTTCAAGTCTGTCGGTTTGCAAGATTCTTTCCAAACATCTATTATTATCGGTGTTATTAACTTCTTCTCTACTTTCGTTGGTATCTACACTATCGAAAGATTTGGTCGTCGTACATGTTTGCTATGGGGTGCCGCTAGTATGGTTGCTTGTTTCGTTGTTTTTGCTTCTGTTGGTGTCACCAGATTATGGCCAGAAGGTGCCAAACACCAAGATATCTCTTCCAAGGGTGCTGGTAACTGTATGATTGTTTTCACTATGTTCTACATTTTCTGTTTTGCTACTACCTGGGCTGGTGGTTGTTACGTTATCGTTTCCGAAACTTTCCCATTGAGAGTCAAGTCTAAGGGTATGGCTATCGCTACTGGTGCTAACTGGATGTGGGGTTTCTTGATTAGTTTCTTCACTCCATTCATTACTGGTGCTATCAACTTCTACTATGGTTATGTTTTCACTGGCTGTTTGGTATTCGCCTTTTTCTATGTTTTCTTCTTCGTCCCTGAGACCAAGGGTTTAACTTTGGAAGAAGTCAACACTATGTGGATCGAAGGTGTCTTACCATGGAAATCAGCTTCATGGGTGCCACCTGACAGAAGAGGTGCTGATTATGATGCTAATGCAATGGCCCACGATGACAAGCCAGCCTACAAGAGACTATTCTCTAGAAACTAGTTCAACTGAACCCTTTTAATACTTCATCTCAAGCAAAACTGAGCGCTCATCACAACAGGATTCACGCCAGGGATATATACATGACACACACACACTAACTCGACTTTGAACTTTTAATTTCTACTGATTTCACAACAGAGTTTTTTTCCACTACGCCTTTCCTTTATATGACTGAATGACTTCGACATTGTTTTTGATCTGATTTTTTTTATTTCGCACTAATTGTTTATGACATTAATGAAACAATGACAATTGAATAGATATTATACACGTATTTTTATACAAGATTAATAAGATTGTTTTTCTAAAAATGAGCTTTTTTACTCAGCTGTTCAGATAGAAGGTGTTTACTTTTTACCTCATCATTTGAACATGCGACGGGTGTCCGAACACCTATTTTTTTGGCCCTAATAGGTAAAGCATCTTTGGATCGTTTGACCAGATCCTGGTTCATCATTTCCGTGGGTTATAAACGAAGTTCAGTCTAAACAATAGTTGAAAGCGATGGTCTGGTGAGACCCGAAAGCGAGAGGAGTTTCGGGAGAAGTTAAATTCTCTCAACTGTTATTACAAAAAAAGTATATGCGAGGTACGGGTAAGATAGAAAGTGGACCAAGTTTAATCGTAAAGGAAATTCCTGGTTCGCCCTGCTGTGGCTGTTGTATACGGCCAAGTAAGAATACGCATCAGAAGTCAACACGATGTTTTTGAACGAGATGGGAACCTTTAGACCGATCCGCTTTTCTTGAGTAGGCCGAAGGCATTCCACGGAATGTAACAACGCATCTCACTCGGGCTAGATACTGAATTAAGCGCTACAAATTCTTACCTGCAATTTGCTTAGCAGCTTGGCAGCCGTTAATAGCTGATTTTGAGCCTCACAGTATGGTGTTCTGAAAACCTGACATGCAATTTTCCTTGCATAGTACTGTGCCTCGTAAACTAGCCGAACATCTGCCGGCTGGCAAAGAAAGTCCTGAATTTTCCGGTTCTCACTGGAAAAGCCCCACATCAGACAGTTTAAGAGGGGAGAATACTGTTAAGTTGAGTTGCATCTACGTCTTAGGGGTTTCTTACGTAGAGGGCACTATCTGTTACTTTTACTTGGGCTGCTACGATAGGTGGGTCACCCTTCATGCTCTGCTACAGTATGCGTTCTCGCACAGGTCCAGGCCTAGCTCAACAAAAATGTAAGTGCCAAGGTGTTTTATATCAGCACCTTCCAACACGAGATTCAAAACAATGTACCGCCTCTTAATATGAAAAGTGATCTTTAGCGGGAACTTATTGGAGAGGATAGTTTAAAAATCAAGCACACGCAAGATGACCATTTATCATATGAAATGGCGATGGAATCAAGCCCAAATGAAACATACTCAAAATGATTCCCAACTGGCTTCCTTAATGAACCGTACACCCACTAAATGTACTAAATGTCTCTTGGATAGTAACTACACCAAGTTATGAATATCTCCATCCTTTTTAAGAAGATCACCTTCGGAGAATGAAATAAATTCAAATATATCTCATCTCCCCCCATGCTTCAATAACACAATGACGACATGAAATTGTTGTTGCTCATCTCGTTGATCTGGAGCTGTTTGAGCCAATAGCGGGGCTATTGCTATTCATATCTTGCCCCAGAAGTTTCTACGCGAGATATAGCATAATTACGATCCATCTGGTGTGATCTTTGCCATAGTGACCAAGTGGAGGCGATTGACTAAAAATTCACTCATTCTAATCAATTGTGGAGATATGAGGGAAGCACCCGTTCCTCTCCACGAGGGACCCAGCTCAATAATCGCGATGTCGCGACTGATATCTCACCCACCACCAAAATTGGCTGCTTCTGGCTTGTTCTTTCCGACCATGATTAGAATATTATCATTTCTAGGATTTAATCCGCGCCTCCGAAGTGGTTTCACCGAGATTCTCACCGAGGTTTTCTGCGAGGTTTTCTATGCGTACTTTTTTCGTTACTATGCGGAATTAATTTTGATTTCCGCCAGTCTCCCCGTGGACTAGCTCGGCCTCAGTGGGGCCCCGGTCTTCTAAGAAACCTCCGCACGAGAGGAACAACTTTCTGTACCACAACATAGATTTCCTCAAGTGGTGTGTTCAGGTGTCTCTCTGGCTGGTTTATCCGGTCACCTTTTATGCTTGTACGAGGGGCACAGAAGTCGTCGTATGATTTGAATTGCATTCCCCCATAGTACACAGAAATAAACGCAGAAGGAAGAACTGGTTTTTCCGTTTCTAACTCAAATGCCCAGAATCAGCAGTCATACCAGTTTATTTGAGAGACATTCGAGCTGGATAGATATTACTAAATTGACGTGAACAAATCATATAAATACCGGAATAATTATCAAGTCTGGGATATGTTACAACGTCTCTTCATTCCTGACAAATAATCAATAAGATTTCCACTCATAAAAAAATTCAAAGATGTCAAGCGCTGAAAATACGCCGGTTGATAATCTATCTCCAGCTGTGTCTGGATCTCATTCTGTTCTCTCAACACCTTCAAACAAAGCTGAGAGAGATGATATCAAAGATCTCAATGACATGTCCCCACAAGAACCAGCCATTGATCTACCAAAAAAGCCAGCCTCAGCGTACGTTACAGTCTCTATTTTATGTCTTATGATTGCATTTGGTGGTTTCATTTTCGGCTGGGATACTGGTACTATTTCTGGTTTTGTCAATTTATCAGATTTCATTGAAAGATTTGGGTCCACTAACAAAGAAGGTGTTCACTATCTATCTAAGGTCAGAATGGGTTTGATCGTTTCTATCTTTAACATTGGTTGTGCTATCGGTGGTATAGTTTTGTCCAAGATCGGTGATGTCTATGGTCGTCGTATTGGTTTAATCGCTGTTACATTTATTTATGTTATCGGTATCATCATTCAAATTGCTTCTATCAACAAATGGTACCAATATTTCATTGGTAGAATTATTTCCGGTCTAGGTGTTGGTGGTATCTCTGTCTTATCCCCAATGCTGATTTCTGAAGTTTCTCCAAAACAAATCAGAGGTACACTTGTGGCATGTTATCAACTGATGATTACCCTAGGTATCTTTTTGGGTTACTGTACCAATTATGGTACCAAGGTCTACAAGAACTCTACCCAATGGAGAGTTGGTCTAGGTCTATGTTTCGCTTGGGCTATCTTCATGGTCGGTGGTATGATGTTTGTTCCAGAATCTCCACGTTACTTAGTCGAAGTCGGTAAATTTGAAGAAGCTAAGCATTCTATTGCAACTTCTAACAAAGTTTCTGTGGATGACCCAGCTTTATTGGCCGAATTAGATGCGATCACTGCCGGTGTTGAAGCTGAAAAGCTAGCAGGTAGTGCTTCCTGGGGTGAATTGTTTTCTACCAAGACAAAAGTTTTACAACGTTTAATCATGGGTGTCCTTCTACAATCCCTACAACAATTGACTGGTGATAACTATTTCTTCTACTATGGTACCACCATTTTCAAGTCTGTCGGTTTGAAAGATTCTTTCCAAACATCTATTATTATCGGTGTTATTAACTTCTTCTCTACTTTCGTTGGTATCTACACTATCGAAAGATTTGGTCGTCGTACATGTTTGCTATGGGGTGCCGCTAGTATGGTTGCTTGTTTCGTTGTTTTTGCTTCTGTTGGTGTCACCAGATTATGGCCAGAAGGTTCAGGTCACCAAGATATCTCTTCCAAGGGTGCTGGTAACTGTATGATTGTTTTCACTATGTTCTTCATCTTTTGTTTTGCCACATCGTGGGCTGGTGGTTGTTACGTTATCGTTTCCGAAACTTTCCCATTGAGAGTCAAGTCTAAGGGTATGGCTCTCGCTACTGGTGCTAACTGGATGTGGGGTTTCTTGATTAGTTTCTTCACCCCATTCATTACTGGTGCTATCAACTTCTGTTACGGTTATGTCTTCATGGGCTGTTTAGTCTTTGCCTACTTTTACGTCTTCTTCTTCGTCCCTGAGACCAAGGGTTTAACTTTGGAAGAAGTCAACACTATGTGGATCGAAGGTGTCTTACCATGGAAATCAGCTTCATGGGTGCCACCTGACAGAAGAGGTGCTGATTATGATGCTGATGCAATGGCCCACGATGACAAGCCAGCTTACAAGAGATTCTTCTCAAAATGATTAATGAACTTTCAGAATTGGTTCATATTGAACTTTTTTAATGACATTTGCTTCAAATATTCAGTATTTTATTTGTAGTTTATGCCTAGGATAAATAACGAGATACATATTAATACAGTTTATACCATATTTTCTTTTTGATGGATACTGCTACATTACGAGATCGATGCCGATCCAGTAGCTACGTAAATGTATTATGCTAAGTCCCTTGTATCTGACTCGTGCTTTTCCGCAGTGATCCTAATCGTGAATGTACCGACTACTAAGTCAGTCAAAGTTCCATTAGGAGAATTATACAGCCCAAAACAAGCGGGATATTAGCGTTCCTATAAAATTTCATCATTTTTTTTATCTTAAAGCCTCATGCAGCTCAAAGTTAACTGTTATTAACAACGAATGACTTATTACTATTCTCCTGCGATTGGTTGCGAGTAAGAAACATGTGAAGATGTCAAGAAATATTTAATTTCAAGATCCACCGCAGAGGTACCTGCAAAAAGATTTCCCACCTTCTGGATTCCTTCAATATAACCACATACACTGTCAACCAACAGTTTGGCTGGCAACAGGGCGTAAGTGTTTAGATTCATTTGGATTTCAAGTGCTTGATAGATTAAATACTTGTACAAACTTAGATATTTTACATTCTTTCAACAGGGGTCAAACCCAATAGACGCATACCGTTGTAAAGCACTTGTCTGGCAGCCGCATAAAGCGCTAGACGGGCGGTTGCCAATTCCTCAGTTTGACCTGCAACCCATAACACATCATAACAAGATGAAACTTGGTGAGTTAGTTTGAACAAATAAGTGACAACGGTGGCAGGTTCGTGTGTCTTCAAGGCATTCCTTAACACATCAGGATATTGAGCCAGTAATCTAACCAGCAAAATTGCTGCAGGTTCCGTTAATAAGGAAAAGTCAGCACTGACCCATTTGTCTGGAGTTATAGTGGCGGCGTTTCTTTCCACAGATCTCAACCTGGAGTGAGCATATTGCAAATAAGGACCAGTGTCACCTTCGAATGAAAGCATTCTCTCCCATTTGAACTCATAATTGTTGATACGTTTAGATTGCATATCTTGAATCATAACAGCAGAGATACCGACAAGATCTGCAATTTTCTCAGGATCTTGAATCTGGGAATATTTAACCTCATTCTTTTTCATAACCTCATGCATCTTTTCCTTTGTTTCTTCCAGGATGTTATCCAAGAACACCACAGTACCTTTTCTGGTCGACATCCCTTGGACCATACCAAAATTGACATGAACCAAGTTTTGGGCCCATTCAAATCCTATTTGCTTCAAAATTTCGAAGAATTGAGCTGTGTGTAAGTCTTGTTGGCATGCAATGACATAAATCATTTTGTCAAATTTATATTTTTCATAACGATCCATCGCTTCACCGACATCTCTTGTTAGATACAGAGTTGTACCATCTGACTTCTTGACAATGGTCTTGCCCAGTTTTTTGTTGAACTTGGTTAGATCGATCAGGACCGCACCTTTGTCCATATGAGTCAATTTTTTCTCTTCGAATAGCTCTAACGCCTTGTTCATGGAGTCCTTTGAAACTTGAGATTCACCAGAGTATTCGTCGTAGGCAATGTTCAAACGAGCATATGTGTCGACATATTTTGCAATGGATAAATCGCGGAACTTTTTCCATATCTTTAGTGCCTCTGGATCACCCTCTTCCATTTTTCTGAAGTACTCACGCGCCTTACCATTGGTTGATTTATCTTCAGGTAAGGAATCACCTTCGTCAGTGATATCCTTATTGACACGCACGTAAACTTCGTATAAATGGTGGATTGGGTCTTTAGCCAATTTTTCATCGTCACCATATCTATCATAACCGACCGCAAGAACACCGAATTGTTTACCCCAATCACCCAAGTAGTTCATTCTGACAACTTCCCATCCACACTTTTCATACAAGTTTGACAGAAAACCACCAATAATCGTAGACCTCAAATGGCCTGCATGGAAGGGCTTGGCAATATTTGGTGAGGAGAATTCAACGACAACTTTTTTGTTTTCGACCAACTTGCAAGCACCATACTGATCCTCTTGATATAAGACATTGGGAATAACTAGTTTAAACATGAGTTCTGGTTTGAAGAAAAATTGAACGAAGGGCCCATTGTTCTCAACTTTCTCTAAGTATTCACCACATGGGAATTTTCCGGCCCACTCAGCAGCCAAAGCTCTTGGATCAGACCCTTTGATACGTAACTTGGGAACTGGTATCAATAGATCACCTCTTTCCAATGTGTTGGTCCATTCTAGACCAGAAAAAATCAAAGATGCATCTACGCCAGATATCGTTGATAGTTCTTGGGCGATGTAGTTTCTCATCAAGTCAACAAAATTCACATCTGGATGGGAGCCTTCGATGAATTTTGGCTCATCAATCGATAATTTTTGCAATTGTTGCGTTATACTGCCTGCGCTCATATTGACGTTTGAAGACTGCTCTCCCGAATGAAATGATTTTGAACTACTGTTGATGTAAAGTAAAGGTTTTACTAGAGTAAATTTGTTTCTATGTGAAGAAATAAAAGAACGATTAGTAAACGGCAACAAATATTTATAGGATGCTCTGATCATAAACCAACCCGAGATAAATCTATATAGGCTAATTTTTTCCTATGACTATTGAATTTTTACGCAGCATTGAAAAGTTTTCATGCTTCCCATCGCTTAGAAAGAAACGTGACCGAGATAACGCTAACAAGATTATCATCTTTATGATAAGGGGACCTCTCAAACTCAATACAGCTGTGTATCCAAGCTGAAGATGATATTTAAACATATTCTAAAATAGCATATATCTGAATGATACAGCAAGCGACCACACAGGCAAGTATCAACTGATAAAAGAGCGTCACTAGATCTGTTGATAACTAATTGCGAAACGATTGCACATCATACATCTTAGCACGGAGTGATCTATGGTTACAGAGCATTGGTCGAAGTGACACTATATATTCTATTGGATAGAATAAATGGATGTTGAAATCATTGCAGTGAAGATGGCGATAAAGGCTAAGATTAGCACAGTGAGAATGGTATAAAAGATTGGAAGATAATGGACATAAGGCATGCTTGAGCCCCAACAGAGAATCAATCAATGGCTAAGGGTGAGAATATATCGGTTGGTAAGTCATTGCGAGACGATTACAAATGAGGCATCTTGCCACGAAGGAATGCACGGCGGCTCACAAGTGGCCAGGTAGCACTGTATATTTTATGGGATTGAAGAAATGGTGTGATCATAGGTTGAATGATGATTAGAAGAGTGGTGGCAGCAGTACTCAATGATGCAATATGTGCATTTCACTAGGTATAAATATTGGCCACGCGGTCAAGGATGGATTACATTCGATACAAGTTTGGATTCACTTTAAAAGAAAAGCGAGGGTATATATATCCCTATAATTGAAGAAATACCAAGCATCATTGCAATGTCTAACATAAGCAGCTTCAACAATTCCCATAAGGAACATCTCTTTCAACAAAAAGGCTATCGGTCTACTATCATATGTTGGGTACAAATATAGGTTTGATATCCCATACTATGCAAACCTTCTAGCCCGACATACCCTATAACCATCTAGGCAGGTTCAGACGCTTACTCAACAGTTGATTAATTTCGTATGGCATTCCAGACAAAAGAATTTAATATGGTACGCAACAAAGAATATCCAAGCAAATAGGAAAAGAGCTGCTAGAGATCCCTCTTTTGCAATGAAGATCAATTTAGGTCACAGCTGGGTCAATGTTACTGCTTAAATGGTACAGTAATAGGTGGAAGGTCATCTAGTGAGAAGCTGCGAGTTATTTACTCAACTGAGGCAGAAATATATGCAGTAAGTGAGTCGATTCCTATGTTATAGAGGTTCAGTTATACAATAAGAAAACTCGACTTTGCACCGGTATCTCTCAAGTTTCATTGACTTGAGCAGTGATTCCCTACGCTGTAACTGTGCCGCAACTGAAACAATTGACAGACGCTCTCTGATTCTGGTATCTATAATTATTGTATATATAAACAGCTGATGCCGAGATTGAGTTTACTTACTGGTTACTTAGTATATGATCTGGCCAGTTACCGTTACCACGCGTCACTGACCCATTGATGCTTTCATTATCTGGATCTCCATAACTTTCATAATCCTTATCATAGTTGATCGGATATCCATGTCGAAAAATCAAGAAATGATCGTCATATTCTTCGTCAGTCTCATAATCTCCCACAAGCGCGTAGGTGTTATGCCCATATAACAGCACATCACGTAATGCTGTAGTGTTTTTAATGCAGTTAGCAATGTCAGCCTCTAAACTATCAGGCAACACGTCTATGTCGGCAGCACCAGTGTCCATAAAGATGGTCAGTGCTGGGCAATTTCCTTTTTGCCCGTCTACTATGGCACGTTTATTAGTAGCATTAGTAATACAATTAGTTACGTTTCCCTTCACGTACTGGCTTTGCGAAAAGTTTCTAAACCAGATTTGCTCAGCCGATGGGTCAGCTGGCAATATGCTGTTATAAGAAGTAGGCGCAATTACAATGGTATCGTAACTGACAGTAGCTGAGCCAGCTGTAGTACTACTCTGTTTATGATGGCTTAGTTAGTAGTCTATAATCTCGGCATAATTGTCGTAATTGGCTTTTACTTGATCGATCCACCATTCTGTTGCGTCGCCATCTAATAGAAGCATAAAGCTGTCTACTTGAGCGTCATCAGCATCAAACATGCTTATGTTTATGCTCGTATCTGCTGGCTGAGGGGCATTAACTATCTCATATGTCATGTGAGACACGCTGTTCTGCCACTGTTTATATTCATATCGATTGACTACTGATATAGCGCTGACTACTGATATAGCGCTAACACAGGCGGCTACCAATAATGGGAAATATTAAGTACCATTGCAATGTCTAATATAAGCAGCTTTGAAAATTCCAAATAGGAATACCTCTTTCAACAAATACGTCTACAGCCTATTAACGCTTATCCTACTTATTAAAACTAGAGCTCAAACAATACAAGGATTGAGAATCTTAACAGTTGTCAGCAGGTCAAAGTCCACTGAAAACATCCCAGTACCATAACAAGTCGTCCCAGTGGCCGAGTGGTTAAGGCGATGCCCTGCTATTGCAATAAGCTGATAGCAACTAGGCATTGGGTTTTACCTGCGCAGGTTCGAATCCTGTCTGTGACGCCATTTTTTGTTTTTCCATATCGAATCTCATGAAAATAAACGGTAATACTAAGCCTTCTCATTTATATTCATTTTTAATGCCAGGCAAAAATCAGGCACTTCATGCAATAGACTGAAAATGTCAAGCTAGTCTTGGTCAAAATACTGGTATCATTCTTTTCTGCGAAGATGAGAGCGTTCACCACCTCTACAGTATGATAATATGTCACATGACGTACAAAACGATGCAAATTTTTCAGATGACAATAAAGATGGGAATTCCAGCTCATCTCATAGCTTCAGGCTATCTACACTAACGGTTGCTGGTACCGAACCAGATAATATAGACGGTGCTACTTACAGAGTTCTGGGAAGATGGGAAGAGCTAAAAAGACTAGAAAGTTTGCGCTAGTGAAGCGTACAATAAACGCAAAGAAGGATCAAAGGCTAAACAATAACGAGTCTAATAAAACACAGAATGATGACCCTGAATTAACGAGGAGTGTGCCTCAAATTTCCAGCTCACTCTTTTTCCAGTATAATGAAGCGATAAAACCACCGTACCAAATATTGGTGGATACAAATTTCATCAATTTCTCAATCCAGAAGAAGATCGACCTGGTCAAAGGCACCATGGACTGTCTATTGGCGAAGTGTAACTTATTTATAACCGATTGCGTTATGGCAGAATTAGAAAAACTAGGGCCTAAGTTCCGTATAGCACTGAAACTAGCGAAAGACCCTAGAATCAAGAGACTGACATGCACACACAAGGGCACATACGCGGATGACTGCATTGTTCATAGAGTTCTACAACACAAGTGCTATATCGTAGCCACAAACGACGCAGGGCTGAAACAAAGAGTCAGAAAAATTCCGGGTATACCTATCATGAGTGTCGGTGGCCATGCATACGTTATTGAGAAGTTACCAGACGCTTTTTGAAAGTATATAAACATAGATAATGTTACATATGAGATAGAATATTTGAACCATTCTCAGAGGGCATTCACATTATTCTTCGTACTCAGGGGCGTGCCCAAACGCAAGCTGCCTTCTTGCACGTTCTTCAATTTCCTAAATTTTGAATCTAAAAAGTCTTCCACCATCATTGCATTTCGGCAGTTTGGCTTATAAGCCATACTAACAACGTCACCGACGATTGGCACCAGTCCAAACCCAAAATCAACCAGTATCGTAAAAATGCACCGTGTTTGTAAATCTGTAGGCATATCGCCCACGAGCTTTCTGATGTTATTGAACATCACTAACGCCAATATAAGTGAACAAATATCGCCTACAACCGGCAATAATTTTACAATGTTAATCCAGCCAAACTTCATCCCCCAGAAAGAGAACATAAGTTCCATTCTGTAGCTTCTTCTTCTCATGTAGCGAATCAGCTTCTGTTCCTTCTCGGGAATGTACTCATGGATGGTCTTCTCTCTCTTTCTCTTCACTACTTTGGTGGTTCCAGATAAGAAAGACTTTCTCTCATATTCGTATTCTTCAGTGAAGGGGTCTTTGCCTTCGTTGAATTCACCGATAACCTGCTTGGTATACTTCTTCACAAAATAATCCCAAAACATTTCTCTATTCCTGCTAGGGATTGATCGAGGTTTTCAGCGATGAAATTGCTCCGCCTGGTGCTTGCCGCTTCTTATACTTCATGCCTAACAAATGTCACTTCCTCCCTCCGCCTTTGCTTTCAAAGCAAATCCCTTTCGCCGTTACAGCCGCACTTTAATACTTGGGAAGGCAAAGAACATTTCGAGGATACAAGAAATTCGCTGTAGAATAGTTCAAAAAAGGGGCTCAGTCCAAGAACTTCGGCAGCCCCAGCCAGGTGGCTTCTTGCACAGCGTTCCGTGAGGGAAAATGGGCCGAACCTCGGCAAATGACCTTGCACGACATTTAAAGCCGGAAAGGACGAGTTAATGGGCGAGCGATTCTTTTGGCTGAGGCAGCTGTGCCAATAATTATTGGCAGCAAATCAGCAGTAGCACCCGCAGCGGTACCAGTCAATCATTGCGTATTATCCCACAACTGTACATATAATATCAATATCTCCGTGAGACTCTTACCCGCACTCATTGCATCCGAGGCACCCACGGCGCTGCGAAACAAAAGGCACATCGATGCTCGCCTATAGAGTCAAATAAGAGCTTCTTCAAGGCCCGACCTTTCTTGTGCTAGCTTGCACACCTTCGTTAGTTATTGCTGCGTTGCACAATGCAGGCGGCATGCATGCTCATCAGGTTTCGCGCCTGCAAGGGACACCAAGGTACTGGTGCAGTTCTTGGCACATGGTCTGGTGTTTCAGTCGTAACGAGGAATGCCTAGCTAGAGCACTGCTCGGAGGATTTAACGAGCAGCCTTTGAGCCAGACTCCGCTCGTTCAGGACAATTGCCACGCCTAGGCCTGTCCGTAGCCTATGTATTTAATTAGATACCAACTACGTGCAAGTTAAGCATCCATCTTGGCCTTGATGGAATTTCCTGCTCGTACCCTGCCCGAGTTGCAGACTCTGCCCCTGCACGAATTGAAAACCCCAGTCTCCAATGGAACGGTTTATGTCACGAGAACTTGAATGCCGACTCTTTCCAAAACCCTGCAGCGGCTAATTAACCGCCGTTGTTGGTTTCCGTCCATAGAAGAGTGGCCCGAACCTCGGTGGCAATGCGTTGCTGCGACAGCGGCCTTTTCTAACAATAAACAGATTTCACTCATAAATGATCAACCTGACGCAACTGAATACCACAGAGCTGGCGGGGGAAGGTGGCAAGCCGCTTCGATGAAACAGCAATAGAAGCCGTGCAACTACACTCCATTTCCAGCGGCGACCTTGAACACGACTCGCCGTTGAGACAGGACCTTAGGGGTGTGACGAGTTCATCGGTGGTGCAACACACTTTGAAACAGTCGAAAATGGCAAACCGTGCATTTCACCCCAGAAGATCTTCGAGGCCACAGGCTGCCAGCGGGCACTTTTACTGAGAAGGATAAGTTTGTTCGCTCAAGGCAAGTCCAAGTGCGCGAGATTCTGTCCCCATAATCAGCGAAGCACCTTGAACTCTAAGGCCACCTTCCGGCACCGCAATGCAACAAGGAGCCTCATCGCCAGTTACAATGCTTAACGTAACTCTACAATCACGTGCAGCCATGTCTTAGCGACATGAACGTTTCCATATGGTACAGACACTCTCGCAGGAGGGGGCCTCGCGCGCCGCGTGGTCGCAGGCAGGTACGATTTTTTGAACTCTCATAAGGCATACTAGTTCAGTTACCAAGCCAAGCTACTGAGCTTTTGAAAGCATTTCAAAGCAGAATCGAGTCATCAGGAGAACCTATGGATCCTAGTTCAGTTCTGGAACAGACGACGCAGGACGTCTCTAATTTGCCTTCGGAGTTTCACCATATTTTGGAGGAGATCAGGTCCTCCGATATGGAGCTTTATGATTTGCGCAAAAAAAGCTCTATGAAGGAGTCACAGCTACAGAAATACATAAAACAACAAGGTTCATTAGCTGAAAACCCTAAAGAAGATGAATACAGCGAAAAGATCAAGGAGGAGCTGGACCTCTCGAGAGAGCTGCAGCGAAAAAAATGTGCAATGGCGAATACAGCGCTGTTTTTGGTGACTAAGCACTTAGCCAAGCTAGAGAAGAGCGTGATTATACTAGAAGAGGACGGGCTACTGGCACCCTTGGAAGAAGACGTGGACAGCTCAGGTGAGTATTCTCGGGAAAATTCTGTGATGAGTGCAAATGAAAGGCGGAAAAGGAAAGCCCCCTCAGCAGGTTCGAGTAAAGGCGGTGTCAAGAGAAGGAAGCAGACAAGAGTGTCACCCAGCCGGCTTGCCGATCATGATCAGGAATCACAACAGCAGTTACAGATTGACCACAATCATCACCATCCAAGACAGCACCAGCAAACGCCGTCAAAGGATGAGACAGATAACTCTCCACTTCCTCTGGTGGCGAGAGATACAAACTTTGATTTGCAAGACACAAGCGATGATCTCTTCGCAAGCCTGCACAACAATGAGGAAGAGGATAAAACGTTGTATTGTTTTTGCCAAAGTGTTTCGTACGGCGAGATGGTGGCTTGTGATGGTGAGAACTGTAAGTTTGAATGGTTCCATTACAGCTGTGTCAACTTAAAGGAGCCCCCTAAAGGAGCATGGTTTTGCCCGGATTGCCGACAGCAGATGAGCAAGCGCCAATGATGATTATGTTTTGGGCCATGGAGTTAGGTTATGTATAGAATTGTATGTAAAATCCGCACGTAATGACTGATGTCACCGACGAGCGCTGTGAAACTGGTTTGCCAACTAAGGGCTTGTCTTGTTCTCTATTAAGATGATCGATTCAAGTGACGCGAAAAAAAACCTATGCTTCTTAGAGGGTTTTATATAAAGGGATGCCTTCTTGTCCTACCCAAAGTCCAAGTCAAGTCAACCGACTCACAGATTCATGATGAGGTCCACGAGATGTTCCCTCTGCGTTTCTCCCTTTTGAACCTTGAACATCTTCTTCGGGTTCGGCAAGAGAAAGGTCTCGAAAACTCGGCGGCTAAACTCCTCTACGGTCGCGGCCTCTTTACAACAAACATATGTTAAGCAAGAAAAATGATCAGCTCAGCTCAGCTCAGCTTCTCACCTATGATCCACTGGAACACACCCAACTGATGCAGTCAATCCTCTCAAGGGAACTTCCCATATCGATGGAAGCAATAAAAAAAGTTCGCGTTTTCATCCAAGAGCTTGGCTCAAGGTCAGCCGTTTAGCGGATACTTTAAAGTATCTGATCAACTCATGTCAAAGCCCTATGCCGTTTAGTGATATCCCGCTTGGCCAAACGCACATGCGCAAAATGTAGATTTCCAGAGAAAAAGCAGAAGTATTCTAATGGTTGTTGATATTTAGGAAAGTAGACCACGGCTACAGAAGGATGCGACATAGCTCCATGCAGTCGATTATCTTACTGCAATAAAAAGGGCTTCCCATTGTATTTCAATTTCTTCAGTGTCAGACAGACGGGTTACGCTCGGCGTTTTGAGGCGGGTGTAGCAACGTGCATGCGAAAGGGTACAAATGTGAAAAATTCAAGCAGATGCTCATCATATCGGAGAACATCTCCCAGCGACAGCAAACGGGTGATAATGGCTGGTATATTATCAAAGACCTTGTCTGAGGTGCATCCTGCCCTCCGAACCAATGGTATGGGAATTGGAAACACTCATCGACGTATATCTTTGAGTTTTTTCCCAGTGAATAAGAAGAATCCACTAGTCAGGAAGTATAGAAGGAGAAAGCATGCGAGAGCAGATCAGAGGAGTTACATGTCTTTAGGAGATGATTTTGGTAGCAGTGTACATGAGCCCAATTTATATCTAAGAGATATAATGGAGGAAGAAGACTTCAACGATGAGCAAGATGGAGGCGAACTGAGCCGGACTGTTTCTTTGCCATCGAGGGTGTCTGACACTCAAGAGGGTCAATCGTCAGACTTAGATTGGATACTTCAAGAGCATGAGCGCAGATATTCTTCTGCATACAACTCTGACGATGAGGAACAGGGTGATACAAATAGTGCGAGAATGCACCATAATAGAGAATTGGAATTTGACTCTTTTATGAACAGATTACGACAGCAAAAGCAAACTTATGCTTCAGAACAACAGCAAGAGGAGCTTAGGAACAAAAATTCTCGAAGGCCGTCTTACGTTTCTGTCACTAGTCGTGGTAGTGTTCCAATGGTCTATCAAGAATACGATGATTCTGATCTGGATTCGACAGAAACTGCTGTCCAAAAAGTGACATATGAATCGGAAGCTAAAGTAATGGCTTCCTATTTTCTTCCCTTAATGTTTACTTTTCTACTAGAACAAATATTTCCCATGGTTTCCTCATTAACCGTGGGCCATCTCGGTAAAAACGAGCTGGCAGCTGTGTCTCTAGCTTCCATGACTTCAAACATTACACTGGCTATCTTTGGAGGTATCGCAACAAGTTTAGATACTCTTTGTCCCCAAGCTTACGGCTCGGGGAGATACTATAGTGTTGGGGTCCATTTACAAAGATGCATTGCATTTTCATTGACAGTTTATATTCCTTTTGCATTCTTTTGGCTTTATTCTGAGTTTTTTTTATCTCTTGTCATATCTGAGAAAGAACTAGTGGCCTTAGCTGCCCAATTTTTAAGAGTATTGATCTTGGGAGCGCCAGCGTACATTCTTTTTGAGAATCTGAAAAGATTTTTACAGGCCCAAGGGATTTTTGATGCTGGAATTTATGTGTTGGCAGTGTGTGCCCCTCTGAACGTGGTGTTAAGTTATGTCCTTGTATGGAATGAACACATTGGTGTTGGGTTTATTGGTTCTGCGATCGCTGTGGTCATCAACTTTTGGTTGATGTTCATCTTATTATTGTTGTATGTAATACTGATCAATGGTAAGAAATGCTGGGGAGGCTTTACGAAAAAGGCATTTACACATTGGAGAGATTTAAGTCACTTAGCAATTTCGGGTATTGTTATGCTTGAGGCAGAAGAATTATCATATGAAATCTTGACTCTTTTCAGTGCTCATTTTGGCACAAGTTATCTAGCGGCCCAATCAGCGGTATCCACAATGGCTGCATTGCTATACATGATCCCATTTGCAGTTGGTATAGCAGCATCTACTAGAATAGCAAATTTTATTGGAAGAAAAAAACCTGAATGTGCACACATCTCCTCGCAGGTTGGTCTATCCTTCTCCTTTGCCGCAGGACTTCTCAATTGCTGTATTCTAGTATTTGGTCGTAAATATATTGCAAGGATCTTTTCGACAGATGACCAGGTTATCAGTCTGATAACCGAAACACTCCCATTGGTGGGTATAATACAAAATTTTGACTCACTGAATGCTGTCGCGGGCGCTTGCTTGAGGGGACAGGGAATGCAAGCCTTGGGAAGCATAGTGAATTTAGTTGTGTATTATTTATTGGCGATGCCCTTAGCCATAATTCTGAGCTACATCATGGACTTAAAACTATATGGCCTATGGATCGGAATTGGAGTCGGTATGCTGTTGATAGGTCTAATCGAATCCTACTATGTTTTGTTTCCAAACTGGGAGAGTATCATGAATTATGCAGAAGTTCTCAAAGAGACGGAGGAAGATGAGGACTCGGAGGAAGAAAGCTACTTTTCAGACTCTGATGAGCCTGATGAGATGACCCCACTGATCTGCACCTGAGTGCTCAAAAAATAGACAATAGGTGTATAATCGAAATTCATATTTTTTCAGTTCTTTGCACTTGATTTGGAACCGCGGCGTCAAGTTCTTTAACTCCGGCCAAAATGAAATTTGAAAGACAAATCATAATTTTTCAAAAGTTTTGTTGTTACTATACAAAGGACGGCCTTTTGATTATATATTTACCCACCAAAGGGCCAAATAACAATCCTATCGGTGTACGTATCGTGCAATTCATTGATTATCCTTCTCCCCTCCCCCAAATTCAGAACCATGAGCTGCCTAGTACGAACAAATCCACTTAGAATTGTGTCAAGGAGACTCTTTGCTAAGAACCGCGACCCTTCAAACGCTAGTAGCACCAATCCTGCCATGAAATTTCCGTGTCTAGATAAGCTAGAACAACTTTCTGAGCAACTCAAACTTCGAAACTTTGAGAATGCCGATAGTCAGGACGCAATTGAGAAAGGTAATGGCAATAAGGACCCAGTTTATGGAAATATCAAATCAGGATTTCAGGTATTCAAGTCAAATAACCCTTTATTTTTAGATTTTGGGGGTGTTTTACCTGATTTTAAAATTGCATATGAGACCTGGGGAACTCTGAATGAAGATAAATCTAATGCAATTCTTATACACACAGGGCTCAGTGCATCCTCTCATGCACATTCTTCACCCTCCAATACAAATCCTGGCTGGTGGGAGGATTTTATCGGTCCGCATAATAAGTCGTTAGATACTGACAAGTGGTTTTTGATTTGCACCAATGTCTTGGGTGGTTGTTATGGCTCTACAGGGCCTTCCTCCCTAGACCCTGCCGATAATTTACCTTATGCCACTCGATTCCCAATGTTGAGTGTTCAGGACATGATAAGGGCGCAACATCGATTGGTGAAAGAACATTTGGGGATATCCAAACTATTTTGTTCACTGGGTAGCTCTTTAGGAGGCATGCAATCTTTGTGCTACGGGCAGTTGTTCCCCAACGAAGTGCGGAAAATCGTGAGTATAAGTGGCTGCGCAAAATCGCATCCTACTAGCATTGCAATGAGGTACGCGCAGAGACAAGTTTTGATGGCTGATCCTAATTGGAATCGTGGCTTCTACTATTGCACTCCGGACAACCCACATAGGATTCCGCCACATGTAGGCATGAAGCTTGCTCGTGAGATCGCCACCATTTCGTATAGATCAGGCCCAGAATGGGAATCACGTTTTGGTGCCGAAAGGTTGGACGAGGAGCAGCCACCCGTTCTTTGTTCGGATTTTTTGATCGAAACTTATTTGGATCATCAAGGCAAAAAATTCGCCCTCGAATATGATGCTAATTCAATGCTTTATCTTTCAAAAAGTATGGACTTATTTGATTTATCAGCATCCCATCAAAAAAGAAGCGCTGTGAAACGCAAAACTGCCAGAAATCTTTACCTGGAAGATAGGCTAAACTTGACAAGTGAGGAGGCTCTGGAGCCCGCAAGGAGAAAGAAATCAAGGACAACCACAAAAGAGGAAGTAGATCAGGATCTAGAAGCAGGAATGATGCCTTTACGAGACCTAGAGGTCTTAGTTGTAGGCATCAAGAGTGATGCTTTGATGCCCTATTGGCAACAGAGAAGAATTTATGAATCTTTAGGGGGTGATGATAATGACAGAGTAACGTATATCGAATTACAAGAGTCGCAATCGTTATTTGGCCATGACACTTTTCTATTGGATCTAGAAAATGTTGGAGGTAACATAGGTAAATTTTTATGTAGAAATAAGTAGAAAAATGGATCGGTTGTGTATTTCTTTTGATATATTTACAAGTGTACTTATTTGGACGTGGCATCAAGAAGCAGCTCTTGATACTCTTCTCTGTTTCCTCAATTCCCTACGTTTTTGGTCCGCAACCTTCTTCGAATCTTTAACTAGAATCTTGTCACCAAAAAACTTGTAGTCTTGCATGTAACGCCTATCCATATTGAACTCACGAGTAACGGAGTCATCTGTCAAGCCTAATTTTTGTATAGTCCAATAGTATTTTTCGGGCTTATCTCTTTTTAGATACCTCAAAATGGTCTGTCTTTGTTGGACTAACATTCTTAATATTCTTGTGTTGGCAAAATCTTTGTGATGTTCTTTTACATGTTCGACCATACTGTATATACGCACCGTCATACAAGCTGCTTGAACTTCACTCGAGCCTGTATCTCCTGGAAACCTCTCAAATTCTTCACGAGCCAAACGCAACGCTAATTTGATGGCGTTTTTGTTATCGGCGTTTCTCATACTTAGAATCCTTAGCAAAGCTTCCCGTCTTGAGATCAAAGATTGCTCGCCTTCAGCTTCAAAAAGCTTTTCATTCAAATTTGACAGCTCTAGTTGCTCCGCTTTGGTTGCGTCCACTGAAGCCAATAATCTTTCCACTTCATTGATATCGTAGCCACCAGTCAGCACCATTGGCTCTTTAAGCTCGGCCATAATACGATTCACAAAGGGCGTATCTTCACGGCCCAGCACAGGATCTACGGTGTCTAGAGAGTTCCTCAAACTAACCTGCCTAGCTTCATTCTTCTGCTTCCTCTTTTGTGCCTTCAAAAACTTGACAGCTTTCAATCCCTGGACAGTTGGTGTCGTACTGAAAACTCTACCAATGACATTATTCACACCAAGATACACCCGGCTATCCCGCACCAAAACTCTACCTAACGGCAACATTAGTCGCTATAATGCTGTAAAGTACCCGAAACTATCTAAGTTAGATAGTCTTGACCTATATGGCTCACAAGACCTGGAATCCGTTCATCATATCGTGAACTCCTGTATTGCCAAAATGATGGAATTTTTCACGATCGTACTATATGATACACCAGTCTTTGAATTTTGAAAAATTTTCTATAATGATGAGATGAGCTATCAAGATGGTCTTTCATGAACATGCTGGAACAAATTTACGAAAGAAATTATTAAGACGACATTATCAATCAATTGGTTGTTTGCTTAAATTATCAGTCTGCCAATAATTAAATGAGTTTCAGAGGTGGTAGCAGAGGCGGCCGTGGAGGCTTCCGTGGAGGCCGTGGAGGCGCACGCCCAGGTTTCAGACCTGTACAACAAGGACCTCCAGATAGTGTTCTAGAGATGGGTGCATTCTTACATCCTTGTGAAGGAGACATTGTATGCCGTTCTATAAATACCAAGATTCCCTATTTCAATGCCCCAATATATTTAGAGAACAAGACTCAAGTAGGAAAAGTTGACGAAATCTTAGGGCCATTAAATGAAGTATTCTTTACGGTCAAATGCTCCGATGGTGTCCAATCTACTAGTTTCAAGGAAGGTGACAAATTTTACATTGCACCAGACAAATTACTACCTATCGAAAGATTTATACCTAAACCAAAGGTTGCAGGTCCACTAAAGCCAAAGAAGAAGAAGTCTTCAAGAGGTGGCGCCGGTGCACCTGCAGGCCGTGGTAGAGGTGGATTCAGCAGAGGTGGATCCAGAGGTGGCTTTAGCAGAGGTGGATCTAGAGGCGGTTTCAGCAGGGGTGGCTCCAGAGGCGGTTTCAGCAGAGGCGGCTCCAGAGGAGGCTTCAGCAGGGGTGGCTTCAGCAGGGGTGGCTCCAGAGGTGGATTCGGAGGAGACCGTGGTGGAAGAAGGTGATCTGCTACCTCGTGTCACTTGTTTTTCATTCAATTTTTATGTTACCTGTACAATATATTGTTCCCCATTAAAACACCCTTATGGATTCATAACGTGTCGTTAATGCTCTCTTAAAAAGCATATATATATATATCTACATAATGACGTATAAGCTGCGTTTATCATAGAGATATCATTTTTTCTTTTTTCTTGATGGGGTTGTACCTGCTCGTAGTCCACAGCTTTGTAGAATAATAAATCGTAATAAATCTATCCCATATCTCTTCGAAGACGATTTCGAGAAGACAGAATTTGTTAAGACCAAACGGGGCATAGTAGGGAGGTTCAATAATCCGCTTGCCTCAAGATCTTGCTGGAATTTCTTGGCATCTATAACTTTGTCCATCTTGGTGAAAACCACCTCGAAAGGTATTCCATTTTGGTGCATGAACTCAATAACCTGTAAGTCTAAATCACCTATACCTTGTTCACCTGAAATCAAAAGGAAGGTCCTCACAAGCTCCCTTCTGTTCAGCAGATATTGCATCGTTACATCACCTTGTTCTAAACTACTTTTATATCCATAACCTGGTGTATCAACGAGCCGTATTCGATTGCCAATATTGAATGAATTTAATGTTTTAGTAAATCCAGCTTTTCTAGAAGCCTTTGCAAAAGCATTCAGAGAGTTGTTTTTCAGATCTGTGGTCAAGTTGTTCAATAAAGTTGATTTGCCAGCATTAGATTTACCTAGGAACGTTACTTCTGGCAAGCCATTGACAAGTTCAAATGGAACATAGGTCTTTCCTGGGATTCTCTTCGAAGTAGTTCTAATCCCAGGAGAGAGAGTATTTTGAGAGTCTTGTTTTTCCCTCAGTTTCTCCCCCGGTACATCAATGAACTTGCCAACACTCCATTCATATTTTATGTCTGCCGAGTTGAAGAAGTGGTTCGCTGAGTTCAGTTCTGTGATCGTTGGTGTAGCATAATTTGAGTTCAAAATTGCGTTCAAATCATGCCAGGAAGGGGTTCCGACTGAATTATTCCTAGTCCTACTATGTGTAGACGATTTCCCTTTGGAGAGGTTCGAGGAAACCTCATCTATCGTTATTCCTTTTACTTTAGTATTTTGGACAATATTTCTGGCATCCTGGGATAGATGCCTAGTTATGAATAGCCCGCGAGGGATTCCTTTCGGTAGAATGCCCAGCATTAGCGATGTAGTTACGAGTCCAATTTTTTTTCAATTTTAAAAGTTGATTTTGTAATCAAAAATGAAGCTATATAAGTATTGAAATCATCTCTACTCAAAAAAATTTTTATATTTACATACAGCATAACTATGAGTATATCACAAGTAAATTATAATTAAACATGCAATATACTGGTGCTACACATGCTTCATTATGCGTGAATCATATTCTTTCAATCAGCGCCAAAAAGATTCCCAAATGCAGCGTCTTCTGTATTAGGATCATCCAAGATATCTCCATCCTCTTTCTTTTTTTTGATCAATCTTTCATTTGCTTTTTTTAATATGGCATCTCTTTTCTCTTGTCTTTTGTTCTCAGTTGCACCATGCGAGTTTGCTTCATCAGCATCTTCACCGCCCTTTGCAACCTTAATCCAATCAATGAATTCAATCATCAGCGCCCTTTGATTTCTGTAATGATCTACGCTTTTCAAATTATCATATAATGTGTCAATATCGTATCCGTATGATATTTCATATAAGTAACTCCGAGCAGGCTTGTATTCCTTACACAGCGTCAAGAATAGAACAGTGAATACGTTCAAAGCTTCATAGAAAGAATCTTTGAAAGAACTTTTGCATAGAACGTTCAATAGCAGATTCTTCATGACTTCAATAGTAAAAAATTCATCAACACTATCTTCTTGTATCAGAACATCATTCAAGCAACATCTCATCACCAGTATTGCATTGAATGAACATTTACTATCTCTGAAGGACATCAAATGATTCAACAATTTCAAAAAAGGAGCCAGAATATTGATATTTTCAAAGATAATACTTCTCATTTTGATTTGATGAGAATTAAATTTATTTTTGGAAGCTTGCGTGTTACTTGTGCTTTGGCCAACACAATCGATAACGATCCGAACAACAACAGTAGTCAACTGCCTCAAAAGATTTTCCTCCAGAATTTCTTCTGTCATTTCCTCGTCATCCGTAGGAACAGGTTCAACGTTTATATCCTCCATATACGCAGACCATTTTCTGCACAGCAGAAGGTCCAGAGTTTCAAACAACTTCGGTAAGAATGGAATCAAAAATTTGGAGGCACATTCCTCCGGACAATTTTTCAACAATGGTCGAATTGCAACATTCATAATATGTTTCCAACCATGAGTTGATACGCCAGGACTAATATCATTAGAATTAGGCTTGTAGATGGCAATTGAATCAATGAGTAGTTGTGGCGCCTCATCTATGTCAAAAAAGACGCTTCCTAATGTGGATATAGCGCTTATGACAAGGAGTGTATACTCTCTTGTATATCGGATAATATGACCAACTGAATCGGCGAAATCTCTTAAAGTTTGCATCGCTTT
Source organism: Zygotorulaspora florentina (assembly GCA_003671575.3). Lineage (NCBI taxonomy): Eukaryota > Fungi > Ascomycota > Saccharomycetes > Saccharomycetales > Saccharomycetaceae > Zygotorulaspora > Zygotorulaspora florentina. The sequence goes on along the minus strand of PPJY03000001.1, from coordinate 719,696 downwards.
CATATGTTCATCTATAAACTCATCTTTTGATTTATTGGAAGCGCCTGCTTCCCAAAATCTCTCTATTGTTGAGTACTTGACAAAGGACTGAACAGTAACAGGCAAATCCTTCCAGTTATCAGAGTCATGATAAGCCTGTAATTGATACAACAGTCTCATGATATAGGGAAGGATAGGCACTATTCTTGGTCGCCATATATCTTGTAACATTTTGAATTCCTCCTCTTTCTTGACACTTTGCATCGAGTAATGAATGAACATTCTTGTTGCACGAACAGGAAACAAAGTCTGCCAACGCTTAGTTAGATCTGACTTTAATTTTTTGCCTTCATCATCAATTGGCATCGATAGCAAGTCGCTGTTTTCATCGATGCCCCTTTTCTGAAAGTATTCGGCGATTTGTACTATGCCTAACCTTTCCATGAACCATGGTAACTCGGATAATCCGACAACAGTTGTTTGATCTGACCAAGCAATTAATTCTGGATCTACAATTGCTGCAAATCTTTCTTCCTTTCTATCTAAAGATGATTTTAACACAATAGTTAGAAGAAAAGACTCAAAAGATATCTTTTCATGATATGATAAATTTGGCATTATTTTTGCGACAACATTTTCCAGATCCCCATAAATTTCTTTTAGGGATTCTGGCATTAGCAAAGCCATTCTATTCAATTCGATTCCGCACGCGTATCTTAAATCTCTTACAGCATCTGCTTCTGGGCTGCGTTCTTCAAGATCAATTTCTGGGTAGTCCATTGTTGCACTTGTGATGATCTTTTCTAATAATGTGAAGAGGACATTATCCTTCAACATTGTTAAAAACAGAGCAAAATTTTGAATTTGCTTTTTCAATAGTAGAGGTTCCCTAATATTCAAGGCTATCAATTGGTTTGATAAAATTTCAAGCTTTCCCAAAATGGCATCCAATTTTTCGTTGTAATCTGATCCCGTCGGATACCATATTTTCCATCGTATGCAACCATTAATAAAACATTCAATGATCATGAATTGTGATAATGCACTTAAATAAGGTTCTGACTTTCTATCCAAAAAAGTTGAATTTAGTACTTCTTGTCCAAATGAAGAGCTGAAAAAAGTGTTTAATCTATTGTTCAACCAATCATAAGAGTATTCCAACTTAACGCAAGATATGAGTCTAATGATGTCTCGAACTCTCTTTCGATAAGTCGAGCAAAAGGTCTGGAACTCAGAGTTGGATTGAAAATCAATCTCCGCAAAGTTTTTGGATATATGACCATCAATCTGCTCATAATAAACAAGTGCGTCGGCTGCAAACTGCAGTAAATCAGTAACGATGTATTTGTCCAATAATGGCAAAAAATCATCATTTCTAAGACAATTGCACCAAACGTCTAAAGTCAATCCGCTTACGACCAAGCTAGGATTGAATGTTGCCTTTAAGACTAATCTGAGATATTTTTCAATCTGACCGTTATTATCTTTTGTCTTAAAAACGCAAATGTAAAGGCAGCTTATCATATCAACACACTTTTTAACAATTGGATATTTAATCTCATCAATTTCATGTTTAGGATCGAATTGTAAACAGTCATATGCTTTGTTCAATAGATCCATGCTATTGAAAACTTTATCGATAACAATTTGATAGTGATCGTCATTACTGTAGGGCCGGGTTAATAATATATGCATAGAATCCAGTGCCATGGATTGGGCTTTAGGTATATTACTCAAGAAGCATTGCAGTAGAGTTTCGAAGATATCATTCTTAATTATAACTTCACTCAATGGCCAGTTCAAGCATGTCTTCAAAGTCTCCAAAAGTCTTATTACGTATTCAGCATTGCGTTGGGCTAAAGCACTGTTCAATTCTGAAACCCATAAAGCAAACCACCCCTCTCTATTGGCCTTGAACAATGTCCACTTATCAGTGAATTTATATTTTGTGGCAAATATATCCATGGGGCAAACTACCATTACACACAAAGGTTGAATTATTGTCATTCTTTTCAATACAGTTAAATCATCCAGAAGGAAAACATCTTCAAACAAAATCTTGAAAATAATTAAAGTCAGTTCCCTTGAGGCTTCACCAATGTTCCATAATTCAGTTAAATTATTGTCCATATCAGACCAAGAATTTGCCAATTGCTCTTCATTTGGGGAATCTTCCTTCAAGGCTTCACCCCAGGTTCTTTTAGCAACTTCAACCCACAAAAACGCCAACTTTTGCTTCACATATCTTGGATCGTCCTTTGTAACTCTATAATTTAGTTCCATAATCCATTTTCTCAATGCAATCCTCTTCTCATTATCATAATCAGTCCAGTTATTTTTGACGGCATTTTCCAACAGACCCAGCCCAAAATGCTTCAAGATGTAGTCTGTAGGATTATTAAATGAGATCTGATAACCCCAGAAAGGCGATTCTTCATGGATTTTGACCCTATCCAGAAACTTCTGGGCCTCGAGACGCTCGATGTTCGTCGATTCCGGCAAATATATGACTCCTAATGCAGAAATAATTTGAGATGCACCGTTTGGGTCCATGACAGGTATGTTAGGAGAAGTCTTTAAGCTACTGACGAAGGCGGATACTGCGCTTGTTTATCTTTGAGTCGGTATGAAATTGAAGGTAATACAAACCAAAAAAAAAAAAAAATGCGATAGGTGGCCAGATGGTATTCTGCTGTGTCTTGAAATTCCCCAATTGCCCTATAGATCAAAAAAACTGTGTCTTAATGTGTCAACCTATCGCCAATTGATTAGAGCACCCGAATACAAACTCAATCTGCTTGAACAAAAAGTTTCTTCCGTTACAATAACACAATACGAAAACACACACACACTTAACAGACAGTGCCTTGGCAGGTCCTAAACTAATAGGAGTGTCGACTTGTTCACCCTTTTGATTGAAGTACAGACTTTGAATTGTCTGGCCAGTGCTTCCAAATATTCGCTTTGCCACTGGGGCGATTTGAAGATTACTTCCCTTTATCGTACATAGTGAGAAACATACCGAGTTACGTCTATTTAAATAGTTGATTGCCGCAGCTCTATAAGTAAAACTTCTTCTTTTCCTTGTCCATCTCAGGCTTGTGTTCCCATTCAGTTTCTTCCTTGATACCTCTCTGTAATCTTCTCAACTTAAGCGTGAACTGAGGCCCCAGTTCTTGCAGCCCGACTTTTTCTTCATCTCTGAATACATAACGATGTCTTCTGAAGAAAATATAGTCTCTTTGGTTGTGTAAGGTTATCACCTGCCTACCCTCGAAGTCTGGGTTCTGGGGGAAAATGGACTGGAACAGACGCCCTACAGTTTTACCCAGCCTAGTCTGGAAATTGTTCAAAATTAGTTCAGGAATGTGGCTAGTTGGCCTACCGTGGCCGCTTATTTTCTGCACTTCCACGTATGAGCTTATTTTGAAATAGAAAGAGGGTCCCTCGGGCAAGTGCATGAAGGTCAGCCCTGTGACTTTCTTCTTGTCTTCATTGATGATGACCAAGTCAGTGAAACCTCTTCTTTTGCAAATATCAACGATCTCCTTCAACTTGAATCCAAATTTTCTCTTGATGAATGTGACGTTAGGCAGGACCTCAATAAGTACATTCGCGAACTCGTAGGCCTTCTTTCTGGCGTTTACATTCGTAGTGAGTAAGATCTTAGGTGGCTCGCCATTGCTTGTATTGAAAAACTGCATCAAGTCTTCCTCATCACCTTCAATTTCCTTGTTTATGGTCTCATCATACACTCTCATGCTCTCGATGGTATCGGGGACGTTTTCAGCGAGACGTTTTTCCTTGGCATCCTCATCGTCCCTTTCCACCTTGGCTCTCTCCCGTCTCATGGTATGGCGCTCTCTGTTCTTTTGATCTTTGAGCTCAGCGAATAGCTGCTGTCTCTTCTGTTTGTTCTTTATCTTCAAGTCTGACATAATATTACACAACTATATCGCCTGCCTAGCCCCAAATATGAGTGAAATCTGATCAATATCAGTCTTTCTGCTAGCAAGTGCATCTTTTCTTTCAAGCTCATCTCATCTTAAATTTTTTCCCAGGCTGGTCGCCGAGGCTGTCTGGCATGAAAACCCAGACAGCTACGACACAAAACAAAGCCAAGACTACACTTTTATCGCAGAGGTTGTGCAACAAGCACTCTGAACTATCCAGGGGTATTGTGTTTGTCGGAACAATTAACACCAAATAATCAAATTACTATAACACCAAGAAAACTGGACAGTGCCTCATCAAGTGGTTGGTTTCGCTCGGTAAGTAAAAATGCAGACCTACTCGCCTTCGAGGCAACGCAGGTTCAGGAACAAAGATTCTGAAAATGAAGGAGATGAGTTGGAGGCCGAGGATTGCTTCTCTCCTCTTTTTGATGATAGGGAGAGATTGGAGAGTTTGTTCAAGCTGCAGGCCTTCAGTTTTGCGCGAAGTGGATCTTCCACGCTTGGCGATGGCAAATGCTCTCTATTGGCAACCGAGAGAGCCTCGACACAACATGCGGCCACTCCCCGCTCATCCAGGATATCATTGCCACCTATAAGACATATGGACGACTCTGCAAGGGACATTCACTTATCGCCGATCCACGATGTCCTGGACCAAGCACTATTTGAACAACCGAGGGATAGTGATATATCGAAATCGGAGGCCCAGCCCATAAAGAAAGTGGACAAAGCGCAGAGAAGACGGGATCGGGTCCCTCATCTGAAGAGAGACTCTAAGGTATCACTCGACCAAAAAAAAAAGAATTTTGAGAGATACTCAACTAAAATGCGGCTCAAAGGCTTCACGCAGATCTTGATGAGAATCCCTATAGTCAACGAGCTCAGAGTCGAGTCGAGTCTGTGGCATAGACCGATACTAGTTTTGCAGGGGTGGCAGGAGATGCTGGAAGCGCTCTCGAAAGCCTGCGCCATATCAGCTAGGCAGGAACACTACCATCTGTTGACCAGAATGAAATGCAGAAGAGCATCAAAAGACTATAAAATAACACTTTCCTTTCAATATGACCTGGAAGACGAAACCCCCGAAAGGGACGTATTCTACTTCAATGTACTCTCTATCACATCGAGCGAAAAAAATTGGGAATGGTTCCACTATATGAAGGGCAGCACATTCATCCTGTTGGGTCTATACTTGCTTGGGGGCGAATTTGATTATTCTATCAACGATAATCAGGTTGAACCCATCATCGGAAATGATCTCAAGGTGATAAGTGCCAGGAAGAGATGCATCAGTAGGCTTCGCTCGTATGCAAAGGATTCGTTGCTGATGGACCCGTTTCCGGAGATCGGCAGCACGATTGAGGTGCGCAACGTCGAACCCAAACTCAGAAAACAGTTGAAGAGCCACATTTATATTAGTCTGTAATAGACACGGTTACAAAATCAATGACTTTTTATGTTAAAAATTTCATTAAATAATTACAAAATGCTAACATGACGGGGATGAATATGATCTCCTTAAATGGATTCCACAGTGGCATTTGGCTCACCTTTTTCAAGGATGATGGCGATAATTTCCTCAATCTTCTTGCCTTTGCCAAACTCGTTGCTCAATTGAGACTTTGAAGCCTCGCCGAGCTCACCTTCAGCACCTTCGCCAACGTTGTTCGTGAAAACCTTGAAGACCTCGACAACTTCGGATAACTTACCGATAGATTTATGTTGCAAATACCCTTGCACATCTTCGACAGAGGATGCAAAAACAATTAGATCGGTTTCTTGGCCTTTGTAAAAATATTTGACAGCGCTTGACATTTTCCTTGATTTATTATAGTTGTATGGGGTAGTTGTGATTTTTTGCTACTTGCTTTCTTTGCAAAAGGATCGATTACCAAGGCTGCCATCCTCCTCTGCTTATATACCATAGAATCCTTGATGATTTGGGCGCTTCTCGATACGCTCAACAATTATGCTACGCAACCCTTGCTAAACTCATAGCAAAACGTAGACACTTCTGGGTCCTCCCTATCCTTTTTTTCAGTTGTCAACGTCTTCTTTCTTTCTAGAGAACTCTTTCGTCGTTTTTTTTTCCTCTTTTGCGCTATGACGCAAAGCAACTTCGTAAAATAGCCGGCATGCCCGAGAATGAAAAAGTTTGCTAAGTGTAGTAAGAAGGGTTGTAGGGATAGGCAAAGTTGAAAGAAATGAAAGGGACAAGAACGAGGAGGGACAATCGTGACAATTCCAAAAAGTCTGACGTCGATTTTGACGTTGACGTTGACGTAGATCATGTGTACAGATGGGCATTAAACGCATGGTGAATTGAGTTAGTGCTTGGTTCAGTAGTAGTATCCGTTGGCTATGAATCTCAACATGTACTCTTCTACGTGATTCGTGCCTTGGTACTCATCATCGATGGTGTCTTCAGAAACTCTCGCACTGTTTTCTGATACTGGTCGACCGTCTGGGTTCTTCTGTTCCTCGAAGTCTTCATTGTCGACTTCCACCTCTTGCATGGCAAGATTAGCTGCTTTAACGTCATCCTCGTCCTCTGCTTGGGCGAGGAGTTTCTCTAAACGCTTTGGGTCCTTGTTGGCCTCCGAGTCTTGTTGCAAGAGGGGCTTGTCCGCTATGCCAACCTTCAAACCGTCTGGAATTTCCGAACCTAGTAAATCCTTCACTGAAAGCTTGGTGAAGTAATCTGTGGTGAAATCACCTTCTTGGATGACAACGTTGTCCAAGTGCCTCTTTTGATTGGCTTTTTTCAGGATGTTGCTTTCAATAGTATGCTCGCTGACAAATCTATAGATATGCACGTCTCTTGTTTGACCGATTCTATGACACCTATCCTGACATTGTTTGTCCATGGCAGGATTCCAGTCGGAGTCGTAAAATATCACGGTATCCGCACCTGTTAAATTAATACCGAGACCTCCCGATCTACTGGACAGAATGAAAATCGTTATGCGCGGATCACTATTGAATCTTTCGGTGAGTATCTGACGATCCTCAATCTTCGTTGCACCATCCAATCGCATATATAGATAGCCATGATAGTTCAAAAATTGTTCCAAGATGTCTAGCACCTTTGTCATTTGTGTGAATAGCAATGCCCTGTGACCGTTGTCCTTCAAAGTTTGTAATAAGGTGGCTAATTTCTGGAGCTTGCCACAATCATATTGCAGCAGTGATTTATCAGGGAATGCGATAGTCGTTTTTGTTTGCAGATGATGGAATGGGTTGTCAATGCTGTAAAATTCGTTTCTCAGGGTGGTTTTGTTCTTTGAATTCAATGAACTCTGGTCATCCAACCCCACCGTCAAATCTCTTATACCTAATGACACAGCATTAGGAGTGATAACGGCATAGTTCTCAATAATATCATTGTAGGTTTCAAAATGATTTGTCAATGGTTTCGAAAAATCCAAATCGCTCTCTCTGTGACTTGAGTCGTGAAGCAATCTTATGAGATTCTGCCCATACATCGGTGTTCGTTCGCATCTTTGTTTATTGATTTGCATCATTGATTGTATGCTTTCAATCTGGTGTTGCAATTTTTGTTCCCGCAAACTACTGAAGAAATTAATTGCGCCCTGGAAATGCGACATTGTGCCATTAGTAGAGTCCTTGGTGTTTGTTTTGTCCTGATTTCTTAGAATGTTAACTTGTTCCACAAAATCATCGATGCATTTTAGATTGTTGATGCTTCTTGAATGGTGAGAGGTTAAATTTAGATCGTTATTCGTGAAAATGAAGTTTAATGTATCTAAATTGACATTTTTTTCGTTATCATTATTATGCACCAGTCTATGGACATACTTGTTGATATCCGAATAACTATTGACAGCCGATTGCTCCATACAAAATGACGTTAAAATGGGCCTTACTTCGAACAAGTCTGGGTGATTGCAGACTTTCCTTAATTGCATCAAACAATTAACGATGGACATGAAATTGCCACTTGCTAGAGTGGCCTTTGTCTGTGCTCTTGACATGAAGTCATCGTATAGGAATCTTTGTCTCTTAGATAATCGACAGTAGACTATGTGCTCATACTTGAGGGGCATTTGTTTTTCAACATCCGCTTTTAATCTTCGGAGTAGATAAGGACGCAGAACTTGGTGTAACTTGTTGACCGTCTTTTTAGTCTCTGCATCGTATTCTTGATTTTCACCGGTTTCAATTACCTTGTCAACAGGCCTACCAAACCATTGCTGGAATGCTTCCAGATCGGCAAAACCAGAAAACTGTTTACCATCTGTTATGGTTTGCGGCATTAAGAAGTATAAAAGAGACCAAAGTTCAGCTATGTTATTTTGCAGAGGGGTACCAGTCAGCAATAGTCTCCTTTCTGTATTGAAATTCAACAAGGCCTGCCATCTGGTAGATCTAAAGTTTTTGATATTGTGCGCTTCATCTAATATCATATACTTCCACTTTTTTCTTTTAAAAGAGTTCTGATCTTGGACAACCAATTGATACGACACTATGCAAATATGAAATGCGTCTGGTTTATTCCAGCCTTTTCTCTTTTCTTTCCGTTGTTGAGGAGAACCATAATAAGTCATAACTTTGAAACCAGGAGCGAATCTCTTGAGTTCCATTTCCCAGTTTAGCAAAACTGAAGTAGGAACAATAATAAGATGTGGACCCCAGTTTTGCTTTTCACATGCTAGATACGCCAAAAGCGAGATGGTTTGTATCGTCTTACCGAGACCCATTTCATCTGCTAAAATACCGTTTGTATTATTGTTGTACAGAGACACCATCCAGTTCAAGCCTTGCTTTTGATATGCCCTCAATGTCCCTTTCAATAGGGATGGTACTGGGACGTCCACGACCGACAAGGGATCACCCTCGCTTCCCAGAGGCCTTTCAATAGTCTTACCATTAACTTCAGCATCCAGCTCACTATGGGAACTTTTATCCTCCATTTCTTGTTTTGGCCGGCTACTCTCTTTTTTGTCATCAGAGCTGCTCATCACGAAATCTTCACTTTCTTCCTCTTCTTCACTACCATGCTTTTCGAATAGAGAACCCAGTCCAACGGTAGGCTGCACCTCATCGATCTCGCTTGAGAGGTCTCCCTCGACACTAGATTCTTCAGTCGTTATAGAATCATGATCAGAGCCCTGATTATCGGAAAAAAACTCTTCCACAGATTGTTCTTTCAAGGTCTGCGACTTATTTGCCGAGATGCCACTTAAGATGGACTCTTTTGCATTTTCGTTTTGTGGTTCCAGAGTACCGCTTCTCTCCTGCTCTTCACCACTACTAATATCCAGATCTTCTTCTGAGGTTGAAGTCAGCGAATCGTCATCACTGTCGTCAATACTCTTCTCTGGCTCTTCTAATTCTGATGCAGATAGCGATCCTTCAACATTTTGGTTTAATTGCGCTCCCAACAACTGAGTACTCTGTTCCAACATCTTCGATAGGTGTTCTTTGCCCTTTATTCTCTTTAGTTGTTCTTCTTCATCTCTCCTCAAAACTTTATACGCTCTCTCAGCAACGGTCCACCTTTTTTTAACAGCTTGAATGGCAGCTCTTGCCAGTGCTCTCTGGCGTTTTTCTTCTTCTTTGACCTTCCTCTCTTCAGCACCAGCAACATGTCTAAAGTGTTGTTCAATCATAATGGATATCTTACGTGCCCTTGCAATCCTTGCTTTTTTGGAGCTTTGAAAAAGCTTACTCATATAAACTCCGTGGTTGAGTAAATAATCCTGAAACGTCTGCAGATTCTGTTCCTTGTAAAAGTAAGAAATAGGATCTGGCTTGTTAGATTGAACCAGCCGTGCCTCTTTGGTGGTAATTGGCACCACAGTATCCGACTCAGGATCATATTTCAGTGCACCATTTTCTAAACCTTTTCTTATTGCGGCGACGATTTTCTTTTGCTCATCAATATATTGATGATACTCTTCTATTGTCATGTCCTCATCCATTAACTTGAATGAATTCAAAAACTGATGCAGGTTGTCAAACCTGGGCTTCTTCACGTGCAATGGATTTGTTACTGTCTGTTTGGGAGGATGAACTACTAAATTAATACGCCGTCTCTTTCTTCGGGACCTTAAAGGCTCTTCATGCTCATCCTCGGAAGAGGTTGTAAAATAATAATGATCGCTTTCGCTTTCCCCATCAACTTTCAGTTCTACTAGTTGTTTTACCTCACTTTCCTCTTGCTTAACTTGAAGCTTTTTCTTTGATAGAGCTGCGGCTACATCAATACTGGTCTCAGACAGCTTTTGAGTACTTTTGTGCGTTAGCTTTGGAACACTCGGCCGTTTAGTGGCTATTGAATTATTTTTGCTCGCAACCTGCTGCCTTTTGGTTCCATTAACTTCAAAGGAGCTTTTCAAATCATTATACTTTGCTCGTACTATAGGCTCAACTTCAAGCCACAGTGAACTATCGGTTTCTGTAGTTGTCGACCCTCTCAATTGTCGCCTTCGCACTCCATTGGTTTCCTTTTTACCTCTTAGATCACCATTTGTGTTGTTGCTGTTATGATGAGGCTGCATGGCGTCCAACAATAAGCCCTCATCCTGGAGAAACCGCTGATAACTTTCTGTATCATTGGAATAACTAGGATCAAACTCTATCAGCGACATGAATTCCTTCAGATGAAATAGCTCATTTGTCAATAGATCGTAATTGTACTTTAATTCCGCCAGTTTTTCAAGCTTCTTTGTTGACGTCGCCTTTTTATTATCACTAGCTTTTGTCATTTGTTCTTTCGATATAATACAGGGATTGCATCAATAAAACTCTAAAATTGTCCCTTTCAACCAAAAAAAATTATATTAATATAAACCTTATTAGCAGAGAAATGCGATGCCGTGAGTTTTAGGACACAATCGTTATAGAAATGCCTTGTTTTGACCTAAAATGCTACTAAGTTATTGGTTGGGTTGAAAAGATTGAAGAGTTGTTTTTTTGCACGTTCAACCAGCTTGCCACCGAATTTGGAGATGATGAGAAAAAATAAGATGGGAGTGCCGTTCAAAGCGACTTTTGCCGAGTAATAGTGATTTAGCAGCGGCTAACAAAAGTCCAATTGAGCCACTCGCTTTAACTGCCGTGTTGCTCTCTTTTGAATCATATAAAGAACGTTTAATCCAGTCTAGAGGAATTAGGCTTTAGTTTGGTGCCTTGAAATTACACATGTTGGATGAATAGTTGATAATTAGTTACATAAAGTTATACAGAGACATGTGAGCGCTTGAAATACAATTAAAATACAGTTCCACGGCAGAAAGGAAGAATGACATTAATGTCAAATATTAGTTGGCAAACTTGTATCAAGACATTAGAGGACTAGGTACTGGAAAAAACAAAAGTTTTTCCAAAGCCAAGTATGAAAGAGCAACAGACATTAAAAATAAGCAGCATAATAGCATATATGAGTACCAGGAAACTTCAAAACAAACAATAAAAACAAAAAGCAAGCAAATAAAAACATAACTCAAACGAAAACAGGCGCCCACCAAACTCCCCTAGGCAAAGACGTACCCGTTACTGCCATTTTCCAGTCTATCCATACTTTCGGTCTTCCCATCAACGAAAGAGTTTGTGTCACTTAACAAAGCCTGAGGTGCCGCATTTATGCCTAGCATACCCGAGTTTGATTCATTTTGGTAGCTTTGCTGCATAATCGAAGTAGAAAAATTTACTTCAGGGGATTGAAAGTCTGAAGAGTCGTGAGGGAAGCCTGAGTATTGTAAATTTTGATATCCTGGAAGTAGCAAGGAAGGATCCTCAGATATCGGACGTACAGGAACATTAGACGACAACTGAAGGGCATTAGATTGAAAATAGTTCGTAGAGGGGATACGCCCATAAATTGGCTGTTGCAAGACAGGTTGCGGTTGAGTTTGGAACTGATTCATCTTTTGATTCTCTGTGTTATTTTGAATTATTGATTGGTGTATTGTCGCAGCATGTTTTGCAGATCTTCCCCAAGACATTCGAATTCTTGAATCGCCGATAGGGAAACCTTGCATCTTAGAAATTGCCAGCTCCGCAGAGACACGGTCCACATATTGAACAAAGCCACACCCCTTACCCACAGGAATCTTGACGTAGACAATTTGGCCAAATGATTGAAAATACAAGCGCAATTGGTTTTCGGTGACTAAAGATGAAAGTCCACCTATAAACACTGTAGTATTATTTGGATCGGTAAAACTCGTCAACGGAGGCTCCTGCTGAACTGGAAACATGAACTGCGACGAGTTCATCAGGTGCCCATTATTACTGTTGTTTACCTTGGATCCATTTGATAAAGTATTGGAATTGAATCTAGCCTTGTTATCCATTCTAGGATTGTTAGTTTGCTGATTTTGGTGGCCAGCAATGCTAACCCTGATGGCCCTGCCATTCAAAAAGACCCCTGTCATCTCCAACAGCGCACGCTGTTGGTCTGCAACACTACCAAACCTGATAAATGCGTAGCCTTTAGAAACACCAGTCAATTGATCATATACAACTTTAGCATGTGCAGTGGATGGATATCTACTAATAAATAATTCAAACAGCTGAGCTTCTGTGACATTCGGAGCCAGGTCGCCCACGAATACTGACAAGCCATTGTTAAAGGCTCCCGATGATGATGCAGAAGAGGAAGAAGAAGAAGCCCAGTTTAACCTTAGGATTCTAGACGGAAAATCTGGGATAGGTATGCCATTTTTCAACAAAGCGTTGGATGCGTGTGAATACGAAGGGAAATCAACGAAACAATAGCCAAGATTATTCCTTTTACCGATTGCGTTTAAGCCACTAGTATTGTTATTCCACATCAATTTGATTTCCACACCACTCTCACCTAGTGTTGCCCATATCTGTCTGATTGTGTTTTCGTCCCAACTAGGGTCCAAATCACCCATATACAATTGACTATTTTTTTGAACAAATGAGCTATTTAGCCTTGGGCCCACATTTGCAACCGCTTCACCGTCATTATTATTGTACCTGAGTGGCTGTGATTGTGGCATGGTACCCTCATTGTTTCTGGTATAATAGCTACTGTGGCCTTGAGCTGTATTTCTAAAGGACATTGGTTCTCGACAACCTGCTGATGCACACAGTATCCTCTCACAAGGAAATGATTCTAATAATGCTGCAATCAACGCGACCCTATGCACTCTAGTATACTTTAATTTACAATAATTCACCGAATGCGAGAAAGTTTCTATGGCGGGGCTGTCCAATACCTTGAGGAAAAACTCTGATTTTTTTATCGTCGATGCAATTCTGATCTTCGAAGAAAAAGTCATAATAGAGATGTCAGTAATTATAGGTATGCCAGAAATTTATAATAAAAAGCTGCAGAGCATTCAAAATACATATTTACATCTAAAATATTATATCGAAAAGATTTTTTAATGTGTTGGAGCTTTTTCCAGATTCCCCCCCTTCCCGAATGAAAGCATCCAAATGCTTTTTAATGTCATCCAAATACTCTTCTTTCAAAATACATTGGCGGGTCCCAATATCTTGAGCCGCAATCGAATCAGTTAGAGAGCTTATAGATGAAGAATTTTCTCCGCTGGTCTTATTTTTTAGCGCCCTGGTAAATAGTTTTAGATTTTCGTAAGGTTGAGGAAAATCGGGTATTAAAAACTGATTAGGCGTTCTTGATACTGTGCTCTTGTCATCTTTTGGCTCCTCAAAACAGCCGATTTGAATCAATTGATGTAGGGTATCCAAGTGTCTCGCTATTTGTTTTGAATCTCTCTTTGCGGTCTGCGCAGTGGAGGCACTTTGATTCTTACCCTTTTTGCCCCACCCCAGTATATTCAAAGTACCTGAAAGTAGTTTCACAAAAGATTGTCTGCATATATCCTCACCGCAGTACTTCAAAAGACAACCAAGAAACTTGGTTGAGTCATTTTGGATCGAGGGTACTATATGTGTCATTGCCATATTTATATAGAGAACAAACATCTTACAATGGAGCTTCAAAACTTGTACATCATTTTTACCTATTTCGTCAATTAGATCAATTAGACCAGACCTTGTACTTTTCGAGTCATCACATATAAGAGGAATGCTTTGCACCAACAAGGGTGTCATTATTCTTGATTTAATTATTTGGGGTATCATCTTTTGGAATGATTGCAGAGTTTCTTTCCTAACGCTCAAGTTATGATGTTTCAGTAATGATATTTTCTTATTTAAGTCGGTTGCATCATTTTCCAAATGCTGGTTTCTTATCGATAATGTTTTCGAGACGAAAGAGGTGTCAGTGACATTACTTGCCTTTGGCTTTATCTTACCAACCTTTAGCTTCTTTTTTTGGAAATCCTTTACCTTCAACTTCTGTTTCCTACTCTTCGCCATCTCTTAATGCCAACTGGATAACAATGATCGATTATCTATTACTTTTTATCCTTCGCGATGAGTTGCGATGAGATGAGGTTTTCTAAAATTTTTCACTTTTTTCACTTTTTCTCCCTAGATCAAGCTCTGAAAACTCAAGACAACGAATAAAATCGTTGATCACCGGAAGAAGAGTGAAATGACTTGAACAGCACGCTTCACATTATGAGTTCGAGGGCACTAAGAAAGTTGCAAAATGATACCGAACTATTAAAGGCGCTTGTGGGAAGCTCAAGTGTAGAGGCTTCAGAATCGGAAAACAATAAACCATACGTTCAAAAAACAAATATATTTGCTCTAATGAATGATGGTGATGATACAGAGGAGGACTATGAAGCCAGCGGATCTGAAAATGAAAGTGTCAAATCAGGGGAAGAAAGGGAGAGCAATAGTGAAAGAATAACTCTTGCCACCAAGTCCAAGAAAAAATCTAAACAAAGAAAGAACAAAAAGAAGAACAAGCAGAAAAAGAACAATACCATTGAAGATGAAGATGACCAGAATGAAGAAGAAGAAGAATTGGAGAGGATGATACAACAGTTTCGTAAGAAAGATGTCCAAAAATACGGCTTAAAGAAGATAAAAGCCACTGACGATGACACTAGCGACGACGAGTTTCAAACAGCATCTGAACCAGAAGACGATGATTTTCCAAAGGCTCCTAAAAATGATATCATGCATAATCTTCAGATAGATTATGGATTTTCATGGTTCTCTGCGAATTACCTAAAGTCATGCTCGAAGTTTTTCAATAGCGACTTCAAAAAATTGGATCCGCATTTTGAATTTAAGATGCTTTTCGATGATTTGACTTCAGAGTCACTTGATGACATAGATTCAATGACATCTACCCATATTTCTCCTCAACAACTGAAACAAATTCAACGTATGAAACGTCTGTTGAAGAATTGGGGAGGCAAAGATCACAGGAGTGTTCCAAATGGCCCAGGCTCAAATGCGCGCCGTTTGCAGTTCACAAAGGTTAGAGAAGATTGGTTACCCACTCCTAGAGGAGAACTTTCGATGAGATCTTTGTCAGCCGATGAAATACTCGATTGGCAATTGTGGCAGAGGCCTTGCGATTGGAAGGAGGTTATACAAGAGGATATTCAAGGTTGGAAAAGGCTAGTATCCTTTTATAAATTTGAGCCTCTAAACCCTGATTTAAATAGAAAGGGAATGACAGACTTTTATATGAGTGTAGTTCTTCATCCCGATCACGAGGCCCTTATCCATTTGATCTCTTCAAAATTTCCGTATCATGTTGCAGGGTTGTTACAAGTGGCGTTGATTATGGTCAGACAAGGTGATAGGTCTAACACTAACGGTTTAATCCAAAGGGCATTATTTGTTTTTGATCGGGCGTTAAAAAGTAATGTGAAATTCGACTCATTATCATGCCAATTACCTTACATTTACTTCTTCAACAGACAATTTTATTTGGCCATTTTTAGATATGTTCTGAGCCTAGCTCAAAGAGGAGCTGTTGGTACTGCAGGAGAATGGTGCAAAGTATTGTGGTCACTGAGTCCATTAGAGGATCCATTGGGGTGTAGATATTTCATCGATCACTACCTATTGCTTAATAACGAATTTCAGTATCTCATCGAGCTTTCTAGCTCGCCTCTGGCAAACAGTTATAGGCAATGGTACACATTGGGTATATCATTGGGTACAGTGCTAAGTTACCTGCATATTGGTGACACTACCGCAGCCAAAAAGGAATTGACTAAGGCCTTCAAATATCATTCAACATCACTCGCTAAACTTTATAGTGAGAGTTTAGGTGGCAAGGAAGAATTAGTCTTCAGGTTTAGTGATCGGATCAAGGAGCCAATTATGTTGGAGCTGAAGTCTTATATGGCAAGGTTTCCACTACTATGGAAAAAGCCCGAACATCTGAGTTTCTTGAGGAGTGAATTGGCTTCCATACTTCAAGATTTTGAAAAGGGAATTTTCACGGTGGAGAAAGACGCAGAAATAAAACCTGAAGAGAATTCAAATCCTTTTTTCATCAAAAACATCCCAATAAACCTGCTAAGATTCGCTGTCTTGTCAGAGGAATCTTCTGTTATGGCATCCATTCCAAAGGAAATCTGGTCCGATTATCAGGTATATGAATTTGACGTCCTTCCCCCTGTTTCTGTGGACAGAGAATCTATCGATACTATAGAATCGATTAAAAACTTTATTAGTGATCATGACTTGTCGGCTTCGCAAGTGAACGCGATGCAAGACGAAGATCTGCTCAATCAAATCAGACAGATGTCTTTGGAGGAGTATTTAGGAAATGCAAATGAAAGCTAAATCAAAATTATAGGCCAATATGACCTTAAAAATATATATGGAATGTCTATATAATACAACTACGCATGTGATAATGATACGCAGAACTCATCAATGATGGTCAATATTAATGCTATGAACCTCATTCCTCCGGTGCTATAATAGAAAGACGAGCAATGGAGTATCTTTACAACTTAGTCCGAGTTGTTCATATCATCAAGCGATTTTTGGAAGCCACTGTTGGTGTAATCTGAGCTTTGCTCCTTGTCACAGTCGTTGTTCACATTATTAGAGTTTAAACTATTTGATTCGGGAGTCGGTATAGAAAATTTTTGTCTCTGGGCTTCATATTCTTTGACCTCACTAGTGCCACTAACGGACTTGCTCTTGGTAGTCGAGACATATTTGCCCTGCGATCTCTGTCCTGCAATGTTTTTCCGATGATATGATTTGGATGCTTTACTTGTTTTAGTAACATAGTTTTTCGATGCTGTGGGACCACTTTGAAATGGCCTTCTATGAGGATAGCTTGATCCTTGTTGTTGATAAAAAGTAGCGTTTGGATATGCTTTTGAAGTTGCTGATGTTGCTTTCGAGCCATATGGAGACGTCATTGGCTGTGGCCATCCATTTTGCGCCAGTGACATATATGGATTTATCGTCGTCATTGGAGTTGAACGATAGTTTGGGGTGAAAGGTTTCGGTACATATGCTGACGTCGTTGAAAGAGGCTGCATAGCTTGAGATGGAACAAAATTCCAGTTATGCTGCGATTCGTGTGGATGATAAAAACCTTGATCAGGCACATCTTGAAGTGGAAACATTTCCTCGTAACCATTACCTGCAATTTCATTCATTTGACCAGGCATTTCCGAGGAGCCGCCCAACATCGGGCCTTGCAGAAAATAGCTAGGATACACAGAACCGTTATAAAATTTTTGGTACGGATTCAGGTAATGCTGCATATGGGCCTGTTGTTGCCGTTGCTGTTGCTGTTGATGTTGCAATTGTTGTTCTGTGTAATCGGATTCTTCTAGCTCCCTTTCATCGCCGGAATCTTCCTGATCTGAATATTTCATGTATGTAAAATCTTTATTGTTTTGATTTGGTGACTCTGATTTTTCTTTCATCTGGCTGCTATAATATTTAGCATTTGTCATGAAATGAGACCTAGTACCAGAAACGGGGTGTGGAAAGGGCGTATGTACAGGATATGCAGGAAATCTGGAATAGGTTGTTGTTGCAGGCACAACTTCATCTTCATAAGAGCCAAAACTATTATCATGAAACATTGGCATGAAGTTACCCGAGGGCTGCATATTAAACGCTTCTAATTCATCGTCTTGATTGGTATTTTCAATTTCCACAGGAAAATAATCCAGAGGAAAGTCGCCATGATCTGAATCATTTATCACAACTATATTATCCTTTAATAATTTATCCTCGGCGTCGGGATTATTTTGGTGCAATTCCAAACTACCAGGCTCGACAACGACCAATTTTTGGGGTGTATAATTACTATTTGTTGTCGGCGATGAAGTTGCTTGTTGTTGTTGAGTTAAGACGTTCGCCGCTGAAGTGGAGGCCATTTGTGGAGAGTAGCTTGCAGCGCCAGCCATAATGTCTGTAGACAATTGCAAAGGTGATGCGTGTGAGGATTCTTCATCTACAATATTCTCCGAGGGAGAAGCGTCGGAGCGCGAGGGGACCACAGAATTCGATGATTTTCTCTCTCTTTGAGTCTCGATGTGCTTTACCAATTGGTCATACAGGCCAAAATCTGACATCGGCTCAAATTGGAACGATTGCGCGGGCTCACTTATCGGCCTCGTTGTTGAGGGTTGGTCCATATTTTCCCGCTTCAGATCCCTTTCTAAGGCATCAGCGAAGAGCTTGTCGTGAGGCACACTGAACCAAAAGAATACTTTTTGCTTTTTTTGAGTCTTAAGGCACATATTCCTGAATAAAAATGACAGAAATTCGGATTTCGGCTGTTCTAAAGTCGCATCAATGCCACATTTCAGGTTTCTTAGATCTGAAAAGATCCCTTCCTCAAATTTCTTCTTCTGCACAATTTCCCTACCGAATTTCTGCATCCTGTACATACAGCATTTAACTATATCTGTTCCCGTAATATAGTACAAGCTGTTCCAGAAGACACAGGACACAAAACCTTGATCACTGTTCAAATAATATCTTCTAATTATTTGATTTTCTTGCCAATTCACTGGCGCTGTCGCTAAAAAGAATTTCAAATCCTCCATTAGCCTGACAGACTCTTCTGAATCTTTCGTCCCGCTGGCTCGAGTTTTTGCCGCTGTGGCCCTGACCCTAGTTTTGTTCTCATCTGACTCGGTGTCGCGCCCACTCGATCGAAGAACTTGCTCAGTCCTGTCATCGGAGGGAAGTATTTTCATGTCTTATTGAAACACACGATGGAATTTCTTACTTCACGCGAGTTCTTATATTATTCAATAAAACCTTCTATTTTTTATGTCGACTCTTCAATTTAGAAACTTAGAGAGGCAAATCTCAATATTCAGTGTTCAATTTTGAACCTGTAATCTTACAATACTCTTAGAAACTAAGCGGTGGTATTGGATTCCTTTCAAGAATGTTTTCAATCCTATAATTCATACCTCTTTTAAACCAACCCCTTCACTTCTAATACTAAAACGAATTTGGGCAATGTTTCATCTACAAATGCTTTACCGTTGTTTCATATTTGGGGCACAGCGTTTTTTTCACCTTATGAGGCAAAAGCCGAGGACGACCTACGTTTCAGCGTGAAACCAACTGAGAATGGTGATGCAAATAAAGTGAGTTTGAAGGTATATACAGATAGTTAATACATTACTATGTCATGTGATGGAGCTTTGAAAGCGTTAGCTGCGCATGTCTTATCAATTGCGGACAGCGGTTGTTCAAAAAGGACTTCAAGGGGACTTTATCAGGTAAATTGTTTATGCATAGTACATAACTAGCAAGTTTAAGCTCCAAATAGGTAGGGGCAGAATCTGCGGTAGACAAAAAAGGTGGTTCATCCCCCAATACATCTTGAAATTGTAGTAGTGTAGTTTCACAACTGTCTCGAATCGGCTTGAGCATGAATTTTAATGAATTCTTTTGATACAGCTGCAGAGGCGACTCGACGTTCTTTACAAGCTCTCTGTGCCTTAAATGGAATTGATTTCTTTTGACCAGTGTTAGTTTAAGCTCTTTTGCACCAGCTCTGGCGTTGAAGGAATAAAGTTTCAGAAACTGCTCATCGCTTAGGTGGAAAATTATTTGTGAAATCCAGTAGTCATACACAACGTGATCTAACATGTTTATGTATAGCAATTGCTCGGGATCGTCGTTTACCCGTGATCTTAGAATCTCATTCATTCCGTCTGTGGATCTCACGAATCTTTTAAGGTTGCCTTCGACCAGCACGGGGAGACTTTCATCTTGCGCAGCGAACGGCGAAAGTACACTCAGGCAATGCTGATATCCCTGAGCGGACCCCACTTCTGACAGACGCTCATTTTCCAGGCTGCAGCATGGCAAGCCAAGAGTATTTTTCTTACATAATGCGAATTGAGCATACATGCACCACGGATCCGTAGCCATTATGGTTTTAGTCTCTGGTTCAGAAAAGACGTTGTAGACTCCCAAAGTAAAAGTTTTATTGATATTGTCCTGCTTTGAGCCCAGAAATGGGAATTTTCTTGTTGAAATTTCGCTGTGCAGAGCATCGTCGTCATTAGGAAGAGCCGGATATGTAACCAGTGGAAAGCTCTCAAAGAGGGTTTTAATTGGTGCAGGTACCGAGAATAGATGCGACATGATCCTACTTCTATAATCTTCCTGTACCCTCCCTTTTGGTTAATTTGTTTCTTGCATTCAAGGTGTCAAATCTTTTTCAACTTCAAAACGTGCACGAGACAAGTATCAAACGATTTGAATCAAAAAATATCAAAAATTACAAAATCTATATGATACATACACGTTAGTATTCGTGGACCTACAATTCAATTTTACGCTTCAGGACTTGCAGCAATGACTTGATTGGATATACTGGTGCCAAGCTACATGCAAATAGAATGTTGGATGCTTCACCCTTTGTTAGTCTTTGAATGAATCTGCCAATGCCATCCGCTTGTAGTGCATACTCGGTTGCTTTTGCTGCTAATCTTTTCTGGATAAAGCTCTTCTGTTTTTCTGTTGCAGATTCGTACCTCCATTTAGCGAATTTCGTCAAATTCTTGATTTTTGGAGTTGATTTTGAATTCTTGGGATCTGCCAAGTTCGTCATGACCTCCTCCACTTTGGCAATGACTTTAAACAAATCTTCGTCAGTTGTTAATTCCCTGGGGACAAATTTGGTGTTTGTAGTGTCTCTCAAATATGAAGGAATTTCGCGGTACAACTTCAAGCTATACTTGGAATGCTTTTTGTAAATTCTCAAATGGTGATTGTTCTGGAGAGATAGTGCCCAAGCATTATCTGCAAACCTGACCCATGCGTACTTTGAGTTATAGAAAAGATTGATTTCATTTAACAAATCGGACGCGGCAGTGTCTCCGTTGTTTCGGGAGGAATGTTGATGGTAACTTTGAAAAGTGTCGAACGTGCTCAGGGTGAGATCGAAAGTATCAATTTGACAAATGATTTTTTTTAGCGACTCCTTGTCTAAATTTTCTTGCTCTACTTTCCTTTGCTGCTGAAGCTGAAAATCATTCCGAATTTCTACCAAGTCGTCAATTGTGGCGTCATCTAGAGTATTCTCAAGATGTTCAATTCCTGCCAAAGTCGGAATCGACACGACCCCAACTCTCGATGCGCCAATGAAATCTATTATATTACAATGTTTTTTGGAATGATGCAGTCTGAGACCGCGACCGATCATTTGAATCAGCAAAGACCTGGATCTGGTTGGTCGACAGAGCAATATGCAGTCAATATTTGGCATATCAGTTCCCTCTGTAAATATGCCACAGTTTATCAAAACCTGGAGCCTGCCATCTTTAAAATCCCGAATAATCTTGTCTCGTTCATTCATTTTAGTCGCTGAAGTCACTGAATTGACGCTGATGTTATTCTGTTCAAATTTTTTTTTCAAACATTCAACATGCTGAATGTCAACCGCAAATAACAAGGTCGATTGGAAGCCTGTCCCATGCTGCTGACCTTTGTGCTTGTATGTTTGAAGGATGATTTCGTTGACTTGCTCAGTGTTCATCACCCTAGATAGTTTTTCTAGCTTGAAATCTTGAGTGACATTTGATATTTCCACATCGGACAGATCGTAGTCCACGTTTACTTGAGTGAATTTTCCCTCGCATAGCCATTTGTCATTGATCATCTCCAGGATCCCTCTATGGTATACAATCTCATCGACAACCGTCGACAATGCTTTATTATCAGCTCTTTCAAACGTAGCGCTGAAGCCCACCATGGGTACGTTCCGATTGAAGTGCTCAAGCACTCGCAAGTACGAGTTAGCGACGGCGTGATGGGCTTCATCGATTATGATGAGATCGAAGCTGTCCGGCCGATATTTTTCTAACCTTCGGACCAAGGATTGGACTGACGCAATAACCAATGCAGGGGCTTCCGGCTCTTGCTCACAAACAACAGATTTGCCCATTTCGATCAGAATCCGGCTCTCGGGCATGAAGTTCCGAGCCGTAGCTGCCGCCTGCTGTACCAACTCTCTCCTATGGACCAACACCAGTGCTCTGTCGCATTTTCCAAGCGCCGCTAGCTGCTTAATCAAATTGCAAAATATGACCGTCTTCCCTCCACCAGTCGCTAACGAAACCCCCAAGCGGACAGCGCTATCTTCTTCTTCACCCTGCCCATCCTTCTTCAGCTTGCTGGAGCCTGTTATCTTTTGGATGCACTTGTCGATCACGTGTTGCTGGTAGTCTCTAAGCCCTATCGCCTCAGAGGCGAACCAGCGACTACCCAAGGTTATCCTTCTCGCCAGCCCAAGCCATTGCACATTAAGGAGTTGAACTGACCTCAACTGCGTAAACATGTCACCTCTTTTGGGTTACACATCTTCTGATACCAAGCTCGTTACGCTATTACTTGTCGAGGCTTGTGGTTCCAATGCGTGCCAAGAGCATGGCTCCCAAGCCGGACAACACAGTGTCCGATGAGCAGGCTGGATCGCAGTAAAATATAGCTGCTTCCACCCGAGGACAAATGTTTGGCTCCTTCCTTTCCTCCTCATATCACTATCCACTAACCGACAAACATCAACAACCGTTTGAAGAGATGAACCCTTTTGGAACGTTGTGGAATCTCATGGAAAACAGAGTGGTCTAGCAGCCGACTTCTTCACAGTCACTGTCGACGAGCGTAACTTTAGGAATTTGGAGAGACATTGTCTGCGGGCTTTGGTTAAGCGCTGGCTTGATAGGTATAATAATATCACAAGAATCCAACGGAAATGACTTGTATCGTGAGATTAGGAACCACAAGAAACACAAGAAACACAACAACAACAAGAACAGCGTCATTAGCCAGGTCAACAAGAAACGTCAGCCTGGATAGCCAATTGTGAATAGAGTCAATTTTTTTTGCATACACTTAGAAGCCATAGTTTTCTTTTTGTCTTTATTATATCATCTGTGCCTTATCATTACACCAGAAGCTATCAGAAGCTATTTGCACAAGTGCACATTATAAGTTAGAAATTAAGGAGCTCTCATCATTCCTTTGAGAATACATCATAACTAGCAAGAAACAAAGCTTTAAATTTCGTGCTGGTTCACATGAAATATAATAATGACTTTGGACTATGAAGTTTATAAAGAAGGTGGGATTCTTAACAATAGATACCAGAAGATCGAGGATATAAGTGAAGGCTCTTATGGCTATGTCTCTCTTGCTAAGGATGTCCAGCAGAAGAAATTGGTTGCGATAAAATATATCTTCAAACTGGACGATGATGAAAATGACGACGGGGAAGACAAGAAAGAAGACACCCAGGACACGGATAGTCGCCCGAACGATGTGGGTAATGAGAAGCTGGGTGGCACTAGTAGTCAAGAGAAGAAGACCCAATTGAAGCGTTTGAAATCCAAAATTTCTTCCAATGTCAAGTCACGCCTCTCAGGCAACATTTGCTTTGAAGCCATCTACGAGATAGATATTCAGACCAAAATTGGCAATGACCATAAGAACATAGTTAAGCTACTAGACTTTTTTGACTCTTACATCGTTCTTGAGTATTGTTCGGGGGGTGACCTTTACGAAGCGATTAAGAACGATCTTGTCCCAAGGAAAACTAAGCAGATCAGTCACATATTTTATCAAATCATCGATGCTATTCAGTTCATTCACTCTAAGCAGATTTACCATCGTGATCTCAAACCAGAAAATATTTTGATTTCCAACCTTTTCGATTGGACCATCAAGATCAGTGACTTCGGCTTAGCAACAACAGAGCCCAAATCAATGGATAGAAATGTAGGTAGTGAAAGATACATGGCACCCGAGCTTTTCGAAAGTAATTTGGACCTGGAAGAAAGAAAGGACCCATATCACTGCGACAAAGTCGATGTTTGGTCAATAGGTATTGTGTTTTTGAACATTGTCTTTTCGAAAAACCCTTTCAGTGTTGCGAATCAATCTGATAAGTCTTTCTGCTATTTTGCTGCTAACAGGGAAGCGCTGTTCGATGTCTTTTCCACCATGAGTCTTGATTTTTTCCAAGTCTTGAGGTATAGTCTTACTATTGACCCCACAAATAGAGACTTGGAAAAGATGAAGTTGGAGTTGATGAATTTGTCCGAATATACCTTGGATGACGAGTATTACAATCGTTTGGAGGATGACGAAATTGCCATCTCGGACGATGAGATTCAACCAATCCCAAGCTATATACCTCCCTCCTCTGCACCAATGCCAGTTTCGTTACCAACACCAATATCTTCTGCTGCGGAAAAGCCTAAGAAGACGCATCATTTAAATCATCTGGTTACTCCAGATGATAGCACTGCGACGAGCAATGATGTCAGCAACCAATCATCATTAACTTCAACAACACCGATTTCAGCAAGTAGTACACCCGAAGAAAAACAAAGAGCTAGATCTGTTCCTAAGTTCAAATTTCAAAAACGAAGCCATCTACCAAAGGCTAATAACAATATTACTTATAATAGTTACAACAATTATAACCTCACCAGTAATAATTACAACAATAACCATAACATTGGCAATAACAACATGAGCAAAACCTTCGGTAAGTCAGCCAAAAACCTCAACTATAATAATAATAACAATCACAATAACAACGCCAACAATTTTTACAGTAACAATCGTCATTATAATGTCAATAGCTCAAACATTATTAAACATTCGAGAAAACCCCTGGGAATTCCGACACCAAATACTCATATCAACAATTTCTTTCACGATTATCACCAAAATAAAGAAGCAAATAACACTAGCAATAACTTCAATACCAGAGATTTCTTTACTCCCCCTAGTGTTCATAACAAATACATGGAAGGTATCTTTAGTCATGATCAAAATTACAATTATAATCATAGTCGCTCAAATAAACTTGGCGGAAGTGGTAAATACCATAGTATTTCAACCAACAACAAGAGTTTTAACAGCATTGCAAGCAACGGCAAACATAGGAAGTCATTTAACAACGGCAATAACAACAACAAATTATCAGTTCCCAAATCGAAGGCCTTGCCGAATACAATGCCATTACAGCATTCTCCAGGCAAGTATATTCCACCAAACGCAAGAAATCACTATGGAAGTCAACCTTATCCAGATGCATCACACGTCCCTGATATTTCTGCAGTTTTGAATGGTACCACAACCTTCCACGAGCAATATACCAATATGGATACTA
The DNA here is from genome assembly GCA_003671575.3 of Zygotorulaspora florentina. NCBI lineage: Eukaryota > Fungi > Ascomycota > Saccharomycetes > Saccharomycetales > Saccharomycetaceae > Zygotorulaspora > Zygotorulaspora florentina. The sequence continues at coordinate 694,223 of PPJY03000001.1, read as the reverse complement.
ATACCAATGGTGGCGGTGTTGATTTGGATGATGTCTTGTTTACGTTGGAAGAGAATGAACATGACTTCATACATGACATCAACAATCTGTCATTAAGTGAATCTCCAGCACCGATCAGTAAAACAGGCCCCATCGCCGTCACTTCACCGAAGAATGATCTGCCAGACTTATTGAAATCTCCTGCTCCAAAGGAGCAACATCTCTTTGCCAGCAGCAATCCATTTGCAGACCAATTATTGCGTCCAGATGGGAACACTAATCAAAATGAACTAAACAATAAGCAAAACAGAAGGCCATCTTCGGAAAATAAGTACAAGTCCGGTGTTTACATTCCACCCCATCATAGAAAGAACTCAAGCTTATCACCCTCAAATGCCAATGAAGCTACTTTGTCAGTGACGAACAACTCCTTGAATTACTCTACATCGTTCAACTCAAAGCCTTCTTCGGCAAATGTGGAACCTTCAAGAAGCTACCAAAGATCTTTTCTGGTTCCCCTCATCAATCATTCAACAACTACAACAGCCTTGCAAGATAATGACATTTTCGCTCAGACAAATAATGATGCTTTGTTTTTCTCCGATGACGATAGTGATATTGCAAATTCTCCAGATGTTAGATCGATGTTTGGTCCCTATGAGATATACAACAATAATAGCAACGTATTAAATCAATTTCGCGGGGGTAGAAAGTCAAGTACTTTACAGGATGAAGCAGTTGGCTCGCTAGAGCAGTACAAGAATAATTGGTTAATGTTACAACAACAACAGGATTGATTTAAAATAATCTTATTTCCTTCTTTCCTTTTTAGGATATTAGCATACTTATATATATATATATATATTACTTCAGGCATTTTAAACTTATTTGAAAGACCATGCAAGCGAGGGCTGCCATTATATTATTTCTATATGCCGAAAAATCAAAGTCATAAGAGCTTCCCTCGGAGTACAAAAATCATCATGTGAAAAATAATTGCTGCTTAGTGGCCACTCGTTTACTTTCTTGATTGGAAAATGCAAAGATTGCCAGTAGCAGCAGAACACCTAGAGCTACCAAACGTGATTTATAGCCTATAAAAGGCCCCTCTTTGATGTCATTGTTTAACTCACCGGTTCTAACAAAGTACCTATCTTGGCTACTTGAGATGTTAGAAGCTCCGTGATCTTCACTTTCCATGGTTCTTTCAATTGCTAAATTTAAAACATTCTGTACTAGTGTGTCATTATCAGTATTGGAGACTCCAATATTGTCCTTGTTTCCTTGGTCAGGTAAAACATTCTGAACATTGGCAAAAAAATCAGTGATGAGCACTTCTTTAGGCTCTCTTTGATAAAGATCTGTTCTGACCCCGACGTGAGAATGCACTTTTTCAAAGGTATAATAATCGAACAAATCTTGCAGTGTCAAGGTCGAATTTTTTTCAATTTGTTCCAAGAATTCCAAACTGTAATAGGTAAACCTATCAATAACAGCAACACCAATTTCCACATCAGAGTGATGGGAGTAAGAGCTTTCATCTATTTCACTCGAGCCGACGGCAAGTACGTTAGGGGAATAGAATTTAGAATACATGGTGTTTGCCTGGCAAGTATCCACCATAAAGAATATTTCATTATATCTTTTTTTTTCGTGCATTTGCTCAAAGGCATCTGCTATATCTTCTGATGCAATTTCTTCAGCGTCTTGAAATTTAAGGAAATCATCACCACCATGACCTGTCATATAGATAAATATATTAGAATTCTCATCTGTTAATAATCTTTTAGACTTTGGCTGATCCTCCGACCACCTATCGGTGAGCAATCTGATGAAATTTTCGACGGTTACTTCATACCCACGGTAATCGACTTCAACGGATTCCCCATAGAGATCAATGGCGTGATCTTGATTGTTGAACACACTTCCACAAAACAAATTTCTAGAGTTACACGCAACGTCATCACTAAGCATCAGGATAATTTGTGAATCTGGTATACCCAACCTCTTCACGGTCCTGTACATACTGAGGACGTTGGCCATATGCCTGTAATTAAACCAAAATCTCGATGTGCATACTAGCACCGCCCAATTGTTGGTATGTTGAGCTCCATCAGCAAGTGCAACAAACGCGAGACATAGCACACATATTACTATACAACGAATCCATGAGTTTAGCATCCCTCGTCACTATGAACCATTCACGTCCACTCTTTGGAGGCTAAAACCTCTCCTCCACATGTACTTTTCTTGGCTTTCAATGGCATTATAGCTGCAGCAGTATTTCGCGCTCCGGGGACAATGCTGGTACAGAATCCAGAGCAGGTTATAAAGTCATGTGAAAGTAGAAAAATATAAGGAAATATGTAGTTGAATTATTGAAAGCGGGAGATACTATCATATAGCTATTCATCTTGGGCCTCTGTTTTTTCCAGCAGCAAAGAGCTATTTTTTAAGCCAGCGTCTTCAATGCTGATGTCAAGCTTTTCTATCAAATCATTTCTCTGATGGTCACCTAGCGTGAACCGACAGCTGTCAAATCCTTCCAAGTCTGCTTTTACGACTTCATAAATTTTCCTCACAAGATCGTCTGCATTGAATCTTCTTACTATTCTTTTACCATCACCTGTCCTTATTTGAATTCTTGTTGTGATACCAGGTTTATTCGGCGGTTCTTCATGTTTTATTGGCTTAATATTATCAAATTCATCAATATGGGAGTTTAATTCCACGCCGTCGCTTTCTTGCTCTTCTTCTTCTGATGATGGTTCTCGCTCATTTCCTAATGACTGCTTAATGGCCAACTCCATCTGCTGTTCCTCTGTCAATGTTGTAGGGTCGACATCGGGTGTGGGTTCTTTCACTGTTGGATTAGAAGCCTTTGGATCTAGGGAAAATTGTTCTAAGAAATCGTTAATTTCATGAATGAATGTTTCAGGTGACGGAACAGTTCTGTTCCATTGTTTCAACCGTTCGCCTGTGATTGGATCTAAGATTGCAATATGAGGTAAATCGTCTTTCTTGTATAGACCATAGAAATTGACATAAGACTCCGCATTGCGTGAATCATATTGATACTGAAGAAATACGAAATTCGGTTTGATTAGGAGTTTCACTTGCTTCGATGACCACAGGTCTCTATTCAAAGCCTGGCATTGAAAGATCCCCGCATCTTGAATATTGATCATAATCCACTTGTTTTTTCTCCTAGCCTTAGATTTGGCACCATCTAGGTTGGTTTTGGACATCATATCGAATGGTGGTCTGAAGAGTAGCGCCAATCTTTCTTCCTTTGATAAAATCTTTGGCTTCCTGACCAGCTTGGTATACTCCGTCACGTTCCCATCGTCATCCAGCTCAACACAGGGTTCTTCAACGTATTCGTATGCATTGTCATCATCGGCATCACTGGCGTCAGATTGATCCTCGGAATCACTATCGCTAGAATTGTTCAGAAAATCATCATTAAGCCTCTGATTGAATATCCCGGCAGGTCTGGAAACGTCGAACATATCTTGAGCTCTGCGTAAAGGTTCAAAGCTGCCCCCAATCCCTCCATATGCACCGGGAAATACATGTGTATCCACTAACGTTTCATGTCTTGCCTCGTCTGGTGGCCTGACAAAACTTTCATCCTGTTGGTATGCTTCTCTTTGTAGCCTTTGAGCCATATCTTCATCATTTGTAGCATTGATGCTATTGACCTCATGATGGCCTAGAGAAGTACTAGAGGTTCCACGAGTGAGTTGAGAATTGCCACCATGCTCAAAGAAGAGGGCAATTGCAGTTTCTAGATCGCCACCAGCCATTTCTATGAAGTGCCTTGCTAGATCTTCATTCTCTGCGCTCGTAATGGCTATGAAGTTGTCAAGTTGCTCCTGCGACATCCCTTTATTGAATGTAGAGGCTCAAATAGTTGCGCGTCTCTAAAATACACAGTAACCCTTTTGATCTTCTTGGTTTATGTATTTGTCAAGATTTACTTTTGTAGCTTGCCGAGCGTACATTCAAAGATAGTTTGGCAAACAGAAATATAAGAGCCTTGGTTTTCTATTGAATTATAGATCATTATATATTATAGAGGAATAATGTACATTGGTGGTAGATTGCCACTTTGGCTGTCTTTTCACTGCCTTTTCTTGCTTACTTTGTTAGTCTTGCCTTTGGATCTACTTTTCTTCTCTGAAAGTTTCTTTTGCTTTGACTTTGACTCTTTAATCTTTTCAGTAATATCCTGGGCTTTGATTTCAGTTGACTCAGATTTACCGCTTGAAGGCTCTTTGTCAAATCTCGTGTGTTTCCCTTGGAAGTTAACCTTGCTTATGGAGGGACCCGAGTGATTTCCATCCAGAACACTATTTATTGCTTTCTTAGCACTGATCTGCTCCTCCTTTTGGAGTTCTTTTTCCCTTTCATGCTTTTGATCTAACGCTTTTGCCTTGTTCATATATTCCTTAACTCTTGTTAACTCAGTCATTATAGGTGAAACATCTTTAACACTCAAAACCTTCATGTATGCGAACATAAGCGAGCTTAGAACATATGAGTATCTGTTGGTCAAGTCCAACTTCGAGCGCTCGTCACTAAGCAGTAGAAGTTGCTCATCAAGTGGCTTCAAAGTCATCTTCTCAAGATCAGGCTTGAGCAACGAAAGCTTCTGGCTAAGATTATCGATGTAAGGTTTAATTTTCTGAACCTCTTCCATTTCAAAAATTATAATGTGGGATGTCTTTATTCGTTTCCCCCGTGTATTAAGGTGAGTGAAGAACTCTTAACATTAAATTTTTTTATTCAAGCGATGCCTTGACATTGAAAATGGCTCTTGATATGACAATGGGCGGAAAAAAAAAGTATGAAGGATGCCTCAAAAAGCTGAAGCTGAGTTCATTGAATCGATCCACTCCAACGTCCGCTGTCTAAACAATGTACTAAAGGCTTGCAACTCGATTAACATACCGAACGGTGATCTGGCTAGATTGATAGATCTCCAAAAACAAATCACCAAAACAATTGAAGATGTTAATAATATAATACAGCCAAGAGTAACGATGAAGGTTTCTGCACTTCTGAACAAAGTGGATAAGCCTAGCAAGAGATTTTCTAGAACAAAATTCTACAGCAGTGCTTCACCGTACAATAACAAGAAGGATAAAAGTAACTCTTTCCGAATTGTCCCACCCATGACATTGAAGAAAGAATTGGGAACGGCGGCACAAAACAAACAGACAGCACCTTCCCAATTTTTACTAAGTAGTTTGCAACTCTTGGAAAATATAAGAAACTTGGAACGGCTGCATAACAGCACAAACGCCGAGAAGAATCACGCTGAGGATTAATATTTTAACAATTATTTTTTTGGGCCTCGTTCGCTTGTCGAAAAGGGAACATAAGAAAAGATGAGACAATTCAAGATACAGCAAACATCCAGAATATAATATACAACGAGTGGACCAAGCGTTTAGCAGATATGAGAACTAATGGGCGAAATCTTGTGCAGAGGCACAGGGGCAAGATTTTAACTTCTATAGGCATTTTGGCTACGTTGCTGGCAAGTGGATCAGTCTGCGTCTATTTGATAAAAAGATGGCTATACAAACAACAGTTGAAGATAACGGAGCAACACTTCGTAAGAGAGCAAATTAGAAGAAGGTTCACGCAAACTCAAGAAGATTCGCTTTTTGCTCTGTATGAGTTGGTTCCAGTGTTTTCCATGGTCTTAGCAAAGAATCTTGATCTAGACGAACTCGTCATCGCATTAAGGGATAAGAAGCTAAACAAAAGTGTTGGTCAGAAGGAAAAGGGGGTGGATAATGACGGCATATCTTCAGGCATTAGTACGAGCGTCACTGATGCGGATAATTTGAAGGGTGATGTTGGAGACAGGGACAGATCGATAAGCAACAGAAGTAAAGCAGAACTTTGGAATGAACTGAAAACTAAGAGCTTGGTTAAAATGGTTACCGTTTGCTATACTATTTCGTCACTGTTATTGCTCACAAGATTGCAATTAAATATTTTGACAAGGAGGGAATACTTGGACACGGCTATTAAGGTTGCTGTTGAAAAAGAGTCAACCAAAAGGGAAAACAGGTCGTTGTTTAACTGGATCTTTGGCATCTGGAATCCGAGCGGTAAAGAAGCAAACACCGAAGAGCCTGCTGAAGATGAGAAATCAAAAGGGGCTGTTCATTCAAAAAATGCTTACATCAACGAGCAGGCCTTCCTGTCGCTCTCGTGGTGGTTGCTGAATCGCGGCTGGTCGGAGTTTCGAGCTCTTGTTACAGAGAACGTCAATAAAGAATTTGGGACGCTTAACCCACGGGATAAGATTACGGTGCAAGAGTTCAGCGAGAAATTAACTAGGGTATTCCAGTTAACTAACAAAAACCTGCTGAACAATAATGAATCTATTTTGAAAAGTATACTCCTACCGGAGCCAAGCCTAGAGGATTTTGTGCTCCAGCAAACCCTAGATCCCGAAGCCCTGAAAATATTGAATGAAGATAGAACTATTCTCTGCCAATTGTTGCACGAGACAACCAAATGTATCGAAAGTACCGCGTCTTCAATTGTTCTTGAGACTTTGATCAACGAATCATTTCAATATGTAATGGAACAAGTGGAAGGTAATGTTGGCAAGAAGAGCAAAGGAGCCGACAAAAGCCGCAATCCAGGTGAAGCAGACCAGACATATCAAGTTGCCGTTTTCACAATCGGTTGCAAAGACTGCTGTAATGATATTCTGAAAAGTGGCATTGTGTCGATGGATAATTCATTTCTATCCAGGCTGGACTCCGTGGTAGTGTTAGACGATCTTAGTGCAAGTGTCTACAGTAACTTCGGCTTCCAAGATTGATTAAAGCGCTACCTGCCACACCAAGCTGCTATTCCTCATCACCATCAACTGCGTGCATAGGTGCCCGGTGCGTCTACAGAGATATTTAGCCTATGTAAACCTTTAATATACCAGCGACTTGCATTACACACCCTCATGCAGAGAGGATGGAATCTGTCGTTTGAAGCACTTGAGCAAGGCATCCTTAGCTACGTTGAAGTACCTACGTACAAACAGCAGTTGTGAGCAGTAGCAAGTTCGCACGCCCAAGACCCTGCTGGTACGTTCACGGTCTGAGCAGGTTGTTGACGGTCAGTCACCCGTGCCTGCAACCTGATGCAACTTCATCAATCCAAATTATGAAACGCACAGTGCACCACGGTGCACATCTCGCTTCCAGATTGGAATTGAGCTCGTAGCTGTTGTGGAAAGCGAGTTTGGGAGAGAGAGTCCCTGTTGGTTTCAGCCTAAGTGAGTGGCGACGGCCCTTTTTTATTGCTCAGAAAACAGATCAAAGGTCGGCATAATCTCAACTACTGTGCTGTATGCGATAGTGGAAAACTCTGCTGACTACGGTGTAAAAAACTAGAGGCATAGTCTCTCAGATGGAGACTGGCATTAGGCTCTTGTGCGCATGTAGATCTTGTGTATAAACGTCTACACCGAATAAATATCTGTGTGGACGGAAGGGCTTGCGGGCGCGTTTTCTCAAAGTGGGTAAGTTAGAACGATTCAAAAAGAGTAAGCGCAAGAGGTGTTAACTTCAAGTGCACAAGATAGGAAAAGCAAGCGCAGAAGATCAAGGAACGATGGCAGTTAGTAAAACTCAAACAGTTGTGTTAGTAAGTGGCGAGGGTGAGAAGTTCACTGTCGAACGTAAAATCGCCGAGCGCTCCCTTTTACTAAAAAATTACCTGAACGACATGCACGATAGCCAATTACATGACGATACCAGCGATGAGGACGAGGACAACGAAGATAACGATGATGCAGAAGATGGGGATGACGAAGAGGTTGTGATGCCAGTGCCCAACGTCAGGTCGTCGGTCTTGCAAAAGGTCATCGAATGGGCTGAACATCATAAGGACTCAAACTTTCCCGACGAGGATGATGATGATTCAAGAAAGTCAGCACCCATCGACTCATGGGACCGCGAGTTTTTAAAAGTGGATCAAGAAATGCTATATGAGATCATTCTTGCGGCCAACTATCTGAACATCAAGCCGCTCTTGGATGCTGGATGCAAGGTCGTGGCTGAGATGATCAGAGGAAGATCACCAGAGGAAATAAGAAGAACGTTCAACATAGTCAACGACTTCACCCCAGAGGAAGAGGCTGCAATTAGACGTGAAAACGAATGGGCTGAGGATCGTTAGAGACTGAACACCCTCGCAGTAATAATAGATCTATGTACTTCAGTATTTTGTAATAAATATGTTTTCATCCCTCGTACAGGGTGACCGGGGGTTGAGCCGGGGCAAAAAAGCATTCAGCGGCTAATTTATCCACTTTACTCTTATCCACAACTGCCACGGCACTTTGAAAAGTACAAGCTGATGGATTAAAATAGAGATATCTGACACATATGTGTCCTGTATTTTACGTTGTTTTAGAAAGGGGTGAGGGGGCTGAAATGGTTTAGGAGTGAAGTTTGCCATTTGAGACAAAAATGGGACGAGCGCTTCTGTTGCATGTGAACCTCTCTGGAAGGATAGTCAATTTCGGAGTCAACATTTAGATGCACAGCGAGCCCACGAATTGCTGTCATGATGAAGAGTTGACTCAGTAGTTCTGCAGCAAATGGGAGTTGGGGGAGCCCTTCAACATCATACGTCTCAAATGACAATTCACCAGACTCTCTGTTATTGTGTTATAGAAACTATCGCAAAAAGGGGAATAAATTGAAATATCGGGATGGACACAAAAAAAAAACTGTTTCACTGGTCAATGGATCTTAGCAATATATCCGTAGCAGGAGAGATTCTCAATTTCAACAGAGTGAAGAGATAAGTCATTCACAATATAGCAGCATCAGTTGGCGGGACTAATTGAAGAGCAAGTGTTTGATTAGAGTAAGGTAGCTCGATTTTGTGGCATTGATTTTTTCTCCATTAAAGTGAAGCTAAAATCATCGATAACCAACCTTAGCGGGCGTTTAATGTATCTGGTACCTACATTTAACCAATCACCGAAGAAGATACAAGAGGTGGAGCAGTATGAAACATGGTAGCAGATCTATCAGCGACGGATCTTTTTTTCACAAGATCTTTAAATTTAAGAATCAAAAAAAAAAAAGTAAGAAGCATCGAGACTCCCTTCCAGGGAGGTCATCAATTTTATATTCAACCACAGATAATGGTGTTGTGGATATTGCGACAAGAAGAATTGCCACAGAAAGCAATGGCCCAAGAACGCCGCTAGAATTACCAGAAATCGTGTCCGTGAGAAGTGGCACTGCACATGATGAAGATAGCGAAAACGATGATGCGGAAGATGATGACTATGAAGAAGGTGACGGTGAAGAATTAGACGTCGACAACGATGATGATGACGAAAGTGGCAGGCATCATGGAGGGCACCAGCCTTTGCGCTTGCTAAGAGAGTCCCTGCAAAATTCATCGAGGTCGCTAAGTAAAAATGACAGTAAGCAGCAGGTAAAATCAAATAAATCACATGGGCTACAAGAGGTGAACACAAAAAACACAGGGGTGTTCAACATTTCTGTACCCTTGGATGGTCGCATTACAAATCATTTGTCACATTCCAATTCCCCACACCACAAGGTAAGTTACTCTTCTTCTGGGCCAAGTTCCGATGAAGAACCAGAGCATTCAAATACAATCTTAAACTCCATTATCACTATGGCCCACAATGCAGCATCTCATCTGCCTAAGATCAACGTGAAAGATGTAGACGAGATGCCAAGTTTGATGAGCTCTCCATTAACTCCAATTGGAAACAACAATTTGAAGTCTGCTAACATCAACAATGATTCAGAGCATGCTTCCACTGAGAATAATGGGTCAAAGGAACATCAAAATGAAAAAAACAATACAATTGACGAATCTGATCACAATAATACAGTCATCCACAACCCAACATTGGAGAATAGCCGAACAGGTTCTTTCCTGAAAAATCTAGATTATTTACTATCTTCAACAGGAAATGAAGACAAAGCACTTCTATCCACTAACACAAATTCAAATGGACCATCTTCAGAAAATTCAAATGGCAACGAACGTTCTATTACGACAACCCCTTCTGCGATAAATAAAGGTAAAAAGAAAACTCACGGGGAGCCCAAAAATGGAGTTAATAGAGTCAAATTTGAACCTTTGACGGTTAAATCACCGCCAATTTCAACATTTGGCCAAGGCGATTTGACTTTAGAAGAGTTTGATGATTTGTCTTTGCCTGCAGCCTCAACACCAGATAACGTTTCGGGAAATTCAAGCGATAATATGAGTTTGTCAGCAAAGACTGTATCCGCTGGAGAAGTTAAGCAGATGAATGGGCATGATAGTTTACATAAGGCCTCCAAAATGTTTGCTTCTGATACTGACATCAACAGACTTAGAAAGCGAAGTACGACAATGCCAAACGATGAGAGAAGAGAATCAACATCTTCCGGATCTATTAAGAGATCACACGCTGCAGACCAGACTGACTACAGTCGAAGATATTCAAGATATTCGAATATTTCGATTGATTATCCAGAGGACGCTGAAGCTGGTGAGCGCAAGCCAAGAAGAATGTCAAAGAAGTTTTTGAAAAGAAGATCATTCTCCCCTGTAAACATCGGAATGAAAGTAATACCTACACTGGCTCTAAGGGGCTCTCTTAACAAAACACGTTTAAGCACTGAGATATCTCCCAACTTGAGTGGAGCAAACAGCGTACGCCGAGGCTCCAAAGTTAGAACGAGCACTTCGGGGGCAACAGAGCCCTCAACAATCAATGTTGAAGATGACAGCCCTCCGAACCTAAAAGACATCGAGTTCGCAAATGAAAAGAGGAATGCTGACTTTCACACATTGTTCAAAATGTCAGGTGTGACATCTGATGAGAGATTGATAGCAGATTATAGCTGTGCACTATCGAGAGATATTCTTCTTCAAGGCAGAATGTATATTTCGGATAAGCACATCTGTTTTTATTCGAACATTTTAGGATGGATCAGTACAATATTTATACCGTTTAAAGAAATTGTCCAGATCGAGAAAAAAACCACTGCAGGAATCTTTCCAAACGGTATTGTTCTTGATACCTTGCACACAAAGTATGTTTTTGCCTCATTCATATCAAGGGATGCCACGTTTGATTTGATCACTGATGTTTGGAACCAAATTATCCTGGGTAAACGGCATTTAGACGCTCAGAGGGCGTCAAGCTCATTTAATGACGATTCTACTCTCCCCAGTGACTACAGCAGCGATGACCTTACAGAGGCGAGCGAATTTGATGATGATGATGATAATGCATCGATAACTGATTCTACTGATATGACATCGAGCGACAGTCTAATGGATGAGTCTACTGCGAATAATAAGCAATCCCCTCCTTCGACACTGGGACCATCTAAACATTCGCCAACCGCTCCGGACTACAAACCTAGTGAGAATGAAAAGCTAATCACTGAAACAGTAATTGACGCACCTTTAGGTAAAGTCGTGAACATCATGTTTGGTGACGATGTGTCAAATCTAGAGTCGATTTTGAAAGCCCAGAAAAATTATGATATATCCACTATTCCCTGTATCTTAGAATCTAAAAAGAGAGAGTATAACTATACTAAACCTTTACCGGGTAGTTTTGGTCCAAGTAAGACCAAATGTTTGATTACTGAAACGTTGGAACATTATGAGTTAGAAGATTATGTGAAAGCAGTTCAAGTATCTAAGACTCCTGATGTGCCCTCCGGTAACTCATTTTCTGTTAAAACAATATTTCTGCTCTCATGGGCGGCCAATTATTCGACAAAGCTAGAGGTTTATGTCAATATTGATTGGACAAGCAAAAGTTGGATAAAGGGCGCCGTAGAAAAAGGGACGATTGACGGTGTAACAGATAGTACAAAGATTCTTGTCAACGAACTAAACACGCGTGTCAAATCTTCAACGACTGGAGGGAAGAAATCTGACCAAGATGGTGAGGAGGCAATTTCTTTGCCAAAATTAGGTCCACCAACTCATGAGGCAACCAGCATACCATTTAAAAAAGAGAAGGACGACGTTATAGTTGAGCAAGATGTAGATATACCTGCACCGTTAGGGACAACTTATGAATTATTATTTGGTGATGATACGTCTTACACCAAAAGGATTATTGAGAAGCAAAAAAATTTCAATATATCAGAGATACCTAAATTTGAAAATGACACCAGGGAATTTTCGTATACTAAACCGCTGGGAGGCTCAGTGGGCCCCAAGCAGGCCAAATGCTATATCAATGAAAAAATCGAACATAAAGATATCGAAAGTTATATTCTCGTTAAGCAAACTAGTAAATGTCCTGACGTTCCATTTGGAAGTAGTTTTGTCGTGCATTCCAGGATCTTCTTATCCTGGACGGATCATAATACGACGAATATGTTAGTAGTTACAAATATTACCTGGAGTAGTAAAACCTTGTTGAAGGGTACTATTGAAAAAGGCTCGATTGATGGCCAAAAGGATTCCACTAAGATTATGATTGAAGAGTTGAAAGATATCATATCTAGCGCTGGTAGCACAAAGAAGAAATTAAGAAGACGAGGTAAAACCATGAGGCGTTCTAAATCTGGTTTGAAAAAAGGCTCTGGTGATCTGAATGCCTCGAAATCTCAATCGAGCGGAAATATGATCACGTCTTTTGTTGGTGGATTATTTGAGAATTTTGACATCACTTCCATCAAGGGAATTTTGACGGTTCTCAGTGCCGTTTTTGTTTTTATCCTTTTGATTATTTTCCTTTTCGGCTCAAGTAAGAAGTCTTCCAAATTTCAACTGCAAAAATCCGGCAAAATAATAATTGATGGCAATGAATACAATTACTCTCCTAGTTTCAAAACACTCTATGAAGTTTACGAAGAAGATATTAGGAGAAGTCGTAACAAAAAGGCCAAAACAACGCACAGTAACATTATTCTGGACGCCGAAGATAGCTTATGGAAATGGCTGGATACTCGTGGTAATTCATCTTTGACTGCCAATCAATTCGAACATAGTGATATTTCATACGAAGAACCGAGCTCTATGACTTCTTATCAAATCCAGAAATTGAAAGATGCTGTTCGCGTAAAAGAATTGCAATTGGATGAGATGAAGCATTTGATTCAACGACAAGAGAATGCACAGTGAGTATAAATATCAACTCTACGTATGTTTTTTTCTTTGTACAAAAAGTATTAATAGCTGATTTTTTTTTCTAATTAGACTTTTTTTTGTTATTTCTTTCGCGAATTACTTCCTAAGAAGTACATCGAAGATTTTTGGTTTCTCAGTCACAAGAGGCATGAGCAAACAAGAACCACAAGCAGACAAAATTATGGGTTTAAATATCTGCCAAGCAAGTATGAAACTGGACGCCCAAATAGCGAAGAAGCAAGTCGAGCTCTCAAGTTTGAAAGGGCCCTATGAAACTCTTAAGAAAGAGTTTGAATCATTAAGCGCCGAGCTTTTCAAGTAAGTACGCACATCACCAATACTTCTCAAAAACTTAGGGAATTTGTGTACTGACCCCCTGTTTAAGTGGAAGTAATGAAAGCCGCCAAATCTCTTGCAAAGAGGTTATTGACTCGCATATAAACCGACTTAAAGAATATAACGAACTAAGAGATATCGGATTGAGGCTGGCTAATATGATCGCTGACGAAAAGGCATGCAAAGTGAAAGATGTATTTGAAGAGATGGGGTATTCAATGAAGGACTAATTAAGCATGTTAGCTATATATCTTATTCATTTCATTTATTGCTACAATAAGTTATTACCATTTAGTAAATGTCACGTGACATCTTTTTGAATTTCAGGGAACTAAATGGAAAAAAAAGTATATCAGATGCTCCAGACACATTTCGATATGTTGTATATGATTTTAATGCTATATCATTCCAAAACCTGATCAGAAAAGATTTTAAAACAATTAACCAAACTGACAAGCAATATTCAACTGCATAATACCAAGGACTCATAGCAACTACCGTTTCTTTACCCTACTTTCCTCTATCAGCTGCGCCTTTAAAATTTTGAATCTCTCCGAGATAGTACCTCAGCTACCTTTGAAATGATGAGATCTCGTTTGCTAGCCATTGTGATCCCTACACTGATACTTCTGGCGACTCTTTGTCTCGGTTCAGATTTGGGGGCCAATTGGGGGGTATATAATAGTGTAAGTGAAATTGTCGAACGTAGATTGGGGTCGTCTACTGATCATTTCGAACTCCACACTGTTAAACCTACATTATTTCGTAAAAACAAAAACGAGGAAAGTCTCATAAGAAGTATAACCACAGAAACTGGGATTGAATTCAAAGCCGCAACCAGAAGAAATGTACGACCCACGCCGTTACGATTAGACGATCCCTATAGAAAAAAGCGAGATGTAGTAGATCGAGGTACTCTCTCGGTTGGAAGGACTGCAATAATGCCGTATCGGAGAGGGAAATCATTGGATGCTCTGAAACTATCAAATTTACTCCTGGCAACTGATGTAGAGGGGGGACTCCATGGAATGGATAGAGAAAATGGAGATCTCCTTTGGTCTATTGATTCGTTTCACACCAAGCCTTTAATAAGCGCTTCAGGCACAAAGAATGAAAGTATAAGCGAAACTCTAATAGTAGAGCCATATAAGGAAGGTAGTATCTTTTATTTCAACATTTACCAGGGGTTGCAAAAATTGCCCGTGTCTATCGACCACTTGATTTCTTCATCGCCCATGCATTTGAAAACTGAAGTGATAATTGATGAGCTTGGGACCTCTATTGAGGATGAAAAAATCTACACAGGTTACAGATCTACTGCAATGTACACTTTAAACGCTCTTACAGGAGAGATTTTATCAGAGTTTGGCCCTGGTACCGAAAATAGAAACTTCAAGAAGGAAAGTGAGATTTGTGTTTCTAAAGGCTTCGAAATGGAGGAATGTGATAATTTGCTTATCATCGGTAAAACTACCTATCATTTGGGCATTCATTCCACAGATGGAACAACTTATAACTTGACTTATTCTACCTGGCAACAGAACTCCATCGATGCGCATCTGAATCTTCAAAATTCTTTCTCTCAAGACGGGATTTATATTGCTCCATTCAGAGATAAGTCGGTGCTAGCTATTGATGCTGATTTTAAGATTGCCAAATGGGTCTCATCGAATTTTCCCGCCATCGTGAACGGCATTTTTGACATTTTCAAGGATGAGTCCCAGGATGAAAACATACTTATTCCACATCCTTTTAAATTACCTGACGACGAACTCTACAAGGATAATAAAGTATATCTGGATCAGACAAAAAACCGTACATGGTTCGCACTAACCTCAGACAATTTCCCTTCGCTTGTGGACGCAGCACCCACTTCAAAATTTTGCTTGAGTGAGAGATGGAGAGTTCCCTCGATACAAAATAATTCAGAACTTTTCAGAACTGCTGTTACCGGAGTTCATAGTTTGGTCAATGCTAAATATGAGGAGGTAAATTATAAAGGACTAGATATGGAGGAGACTTCCTCATTACCTGAAAGTTCAAAACTCCTAATAGATCCGCCATCATTGGATAGGAAGGGGATGCAAAAAAGTGAAGGTGCACAACATAATGCGCTGGAGAAGTACATTTCACCTGGGGAGCTTGAAGCCTATAGATTAAAAGTACAAGAACAAATCGCCAATGAAATTTTTCAACGAAATCAAGGATCTTGGTTATTTGCGCTTGGTGGTTTCCTCTACCGCATTGTAGAAAGCGGGTTTGTCTTACTGTTTGCTTTGTTTGCTTTGGTAGTGCTACAAAAGTTCAAGATTATACCGCCTATCAATTCTCTTTTGGAAAGAGGAGGCCTGATAGCAGCAAAAAATCTAAAGATAGAGGAGGTCAAGATATCTGACGAACACTCAGAACTTGGAGAAGTCACTGCGTCTGAATCTTCGGCAAGCACTTTGCCCTTGAAAGTCATTACTAGTAAGGTGGAACCGACTCCTGATTCGGCTACAAAAGTTGACACAAATACCACCGAAGATGAGGCGGAGGCTGGGTCTAAAAATTCACCCTCGGAAGGTATGGAAATACCTTCGGCGGAAAAAAAGAAGAGGAAAAGGGGCTCAAGAGGTGGGAAGAAGCTCAAGCGAAGGCCACAACATGACAGTGATATCGAAGATTTTCAAAGTGTGAGCTCTTTGGAGTTTGAGCATGACCTGAAGAGTCTCACGGTATCAGATAAAATATTGGGCTACGGATCTTCGGGAACTGTTGTTTTGCAAGGTAATTTCCAAGGAAGGCCGGTTGCTGTAAAGAGAATGCTTCTGGATTTTTGTGATCTCGCTTCCCAAGAAATAAAACTTTTAACAGAGAGCGACGATCATCCCAACGTCATAAGATATTACTGTTCAGAAACAACTGAAAAATTTTTATACATTGCATTGGAGCTTTGTAGCTCAACTCTGGAAGATTTAGTTGAACAAAAAAATACTTCAACAACTCTGCTAAAATTGCAATGTGATAAAGATTTGATCGATATATTATACCAAATTACATCTGGGGTAGCTCATTTGCACTCTTTGAAAATTATTCACCGAGATATTAAACCACAAAATATACTCGTTGCCGCCTCAAAAAGATCGCTTATTGGCCATCAAACAGTCAACGGGAATGTTAGAATACTCATTTCAGATTTTGGTCTTTGTAAACAACTTGATGCTGACCAATCATCTTATAGAACGAATTTTACTAATGTTGGTGGCACGAGCGGCTGGAGAGCTCCAGAGCTATTAGACGAATCAACCCGAAAACTTATAGAATCAATGGCAGATGCCGCACAAATGAACGGCGACATAGTGTCATCAACGGAATCTTTTTATGACTATGCAACTAAACAAAGATTGACGAGAGCAATTGACATATTTTCTATGGGATGCGTTTTTTATTATGTTCTGTCCAAGGGAGAACACCCATTTGGTAGTCGTTATCTGCGCGAAGCCAACATCATCAATGGCAATTCTAATCTTTCAGGGTTGAAAAAAACGTTGAAGGATAGATCTCTTGTGGTGGAAGCCAATGATTTGATTGTGCATATGATTGATACTGACCCTTTAGAAAGACCAACGGCGTCAAACATATTAAATCATCCATTATTCTGGCCTATAACGAAGAAATTGGAATTTTTGTTGAAAGTTAGCGACCGCTTTGAAATCGAAAGAAGGGATCCTCCTAGTCCTTTACTGCTTAAGCTTGAAGCGCATTCGGGCAGCGTGATTTTGAATGGAGATTGGACAAAAAAGTTCGACCGAGAATTTATGGAGAACCTTGGAAAATACAGGAAATATAGTGGTTGCAAGTTGATGGATCTTTTACGAGCCTTAAGAAATAAACATCATCATTTCATGGATCTTCCGGAAGATTTGGCTGCTGTTATGGGGCCGGTTCCCGATGGGTTTTACAACTACTTCATCAAGCGTTTTCCTAATCTTCTAATGATCATATATTATGTCGTCAGGGAGAATTTTCAAGATGATCAAATTTTGAGCAAGTACCTCGAATAGAAACAAACATCGACTATTACAGCGAGGTTGGGCCACCCAACCCTCCGTTTTTCCAGTAAAACGAATATTATATAGCATATTTATGATAAATATAATTAGCACTACTTTCGAAATTATTTACGACATCATTAGGGAGAACTCTGATTCTCAGAAAAGGAAGAGTTATCTTCGCCATCCATCATTATGGCATCTTCGTCATCCTTGTTAATATCACTTTTATTGCCGATAGACTCTGGAAGCAAAAAGCTAACGTTTTTGAGAGTGTCACTTGACTTTACAGTGCTTCTTGTGTCAGGCAATGGGTCTTTGTCGCCTTCGCTATTTGTAGAATTATCATCATCGCTTTCAGATCTACCTCTCTTCTTGGCACACTCATTAGAGAGGCCTTCAATTTCGTTGATATTTTCAACCGGCTCCCTAGTGGTATCTCTATTCAGGATTTGAATTTCATTACCGCTATCGTCTCCAGTACTCTGCAAAATTTTGTAATATTCATCATCCTTGTTCTCTGCTGCCTCACTTTCAGTTCGATTTGAGATTTTTTCATAAGCATCATCTAAAACATTCGATAAATTATCTTTGAACTTCATTAATGAATTGTGACTGACGGGATCAAGATGCTCGTTCTCAATAAGATCATCTACATGCTCTGATAACTCTTTAAGTTTATCATAGTTTTGTTCAGCAGTTACGAATATGGCATTAATGTTTGTAAGAAGCAGTTTTTTTATATCCTTTTTCTCGATTTTGGGTAGTATTTTCAAAAAGTCCAACAAAAAGCTTACTTGAACAGGGTTTTTATATGCTTCGCCTTCCGATTGATTAATAATCTTCCTTGGATCAGTCCAATGTATTAGCTGTTGAAATATTATATTTGGCCTCAACATGGAGCCCCGATTTGATTCAGATACTTCAGAAGTTTGCAAATCCTCCCAAAGCATACACAGTCTCAGCAAGACATCTGCAGCGATTCGTGCCAATCTTTTTTGATGATTAATGTGGGAAAAGCAGTAAACAGGTATGCAAAAAGCGAAGGCTTGAATTAATGCTTCGTTTGATGAGTTGACGGGCGAAAAATAAGACAAAATTAAGGTTTCAAATAAATCATCATCGGTAAAAACATCTGCCAAAAAAAGCTTACACAAACCTTCAGCAGCCACAACTTGACATTTTGGTAAGTCGTCATTCTTCAAAACCTTGTAAAATATTTTGTGTAGCGAGATTGAATCGACCTTATTCGGGCCATCCACAACATTCAGACCATGAACAGAGAAAATGTCAATGATAACCTTAAGTGCAATATTTTTCAAAGACTCATTGCCTTTAGAAACACACATCCCAAGAATATACATATTCTCCGTGGCTAATTGAACATCCAACAAGCAGCAAAGGCCTAGATTTCTGACACCAAGCTCTCTGATTTTAGTGTCATTGTTTCTAACCGCTGGTGTGATTAAAGTCTCAATCAAAGATGTTATGAGAATATTCTGGTCAAGTGGCTTTTGAACCAGCTCAAGCATGTGTGAAGATCTTGTTAAACAAGCAACAATGGTATCACAACGTGCTTCCTTTGGCGCTGCCAAATTCTTCAGGAGGTGGTCTCCGGGGGGGAGTGGGTTTCCCCTGATTGTTCTTTCTACAGCTCTGTGAAAGGATTCGATTTCATCGTCATCCTCATCGCTACTGTTTTGGTCAACTTTCAATTTTGCTTCTTCCAGTTCCTGACGCTCAATATCATCATCCCTAATATCGTTGATAATTTCAATTCCCATCGTAATGAAATCTCTTTCATTAATAGAGAGACTTTTCAATAATTGTAATCCTATATCGATTAGACTTTCTGATAAATCAAACAAGCCAAGCATATTTCTGACTACTGTCAACATCGACCGCCTACCTATTTCATCACTAAAGTCATATCTATTGGCTGTGATCAGTAACTGTTCTATAATAAATTCCAAATTTAATTGATCGAAAGTTGAAATTGAGGAGCAATTTTCATCAATGAATCTTTGTTTCACATAAGAATCCAAATAGTTGGCCAATTTTGAAGCTTCTGGAAAGTTTCTTTCAATCACCTCTGTCAAATCACTTTCCAAACAATGGATATAAAAGCACCTTGAGAGAAAAGATATTTCAACAGTCAAATCCGCCCATATCTCCAAAGGAAAATTGACTTTTGATATTATATCTGGTCTTGTCGTGAAAAGACATTCCATTGCTTGACTGGCCACGGAGGATTTTGTGACGTTTAATCTTTCTAAAAATTCAATAAGATCTCCACCTAGCAAATTGAGCCAGTCATGAGAGATCAGTTTGGAACAAGCCTTTCGAACAAGAAATTCTCTATCCTCTAGACCCCATTTAATCAACTGGTCAATAACCCCAGAATCCAGCTGCTCGAAACATTCCTTACCCATTGATCTTAAAATCCG
Source organism: Zygotorulaspora florentina (assembly GCA_003671575.3). NCBI lineage: Eukaryota > Fungi > Ascomycota > Saccharomycetes > Saccharomycetales > Saccharomycetaceae > Zygotorulaspora > Zygotorulaspora florentina. The sequence continues at coordinate 674,248 of PPJY03000001.1, read as the reverse complement.
CGTGTATACCAGACGTCTGTTAACTTGATTTGCATCCCTAGCTCTTTCCAAAATATACGGCTGAGTTTTATTATTATTAACCAGATTCAACATTGCCGCGCGGCGTACCTCTGCTGAGGGATCATTTTGAACTAATGACAACAAAGTTTCTGTTGCCCCTTGCGTGCTATTCTCACCCTCTTGAGTTTCATCATCCTGAAATTTTGTCAAGCAGAATACCACTTGCATTCGCACATTGGCCTCTTTGTCGTAAATTCTCTTGTTTAGTGACCAAACAAGAAGATTATATAATGACTCATCAAGTTCACCAATGTTATCCATAATCATGGCTAGTAGCTGAACAACTCTATACCGCACGTTTCTATCTTTGCTCTCGATTCCTCTCAATATATGCCTTATAAACTGGTCCATGAATGTTAAAAAGACTTCTTCATCTTCAGATGTTGAACTTTTGGCCGCCTCCAGGCTCTTCTCATTTTCACTTTCATTATCTTTCCTCAATTCACGCTCTCGTGATGCAATGAATGCTGCGACTAATTTCACAATTCGATCTCCAACAACGTCATTTTTCTTCAAGGGCAATATTTTGGTAACCAGTGTATCAAACCAATAGTTGAATGCCGACTCGTAACCCTGGGCAGCTGCTTTGGAAAGAATTTTCTTCAATACAGCGACATGCTTCCTATGACCAGCATAGCTCAATTGTGCTTTCTGGAAAACATCGGCAATAGAATGGAATATTCTGGTATTAACGTCATCCTCCTGCTTATCATTATTTTGAAGAACCATCGCATTCCTTTGATTAACAATGGACTAATCTCTTTTCAGTTTTGGTGAAATCGTTCAAAACCGAAGGTGAGGGCAGCCTGTTGAATACACCGCGCCGATATTGGTGGGATGATTGCTGCTAGTTGTGTTTAGACGTATGTTCCTTTGAGTAGGTCTGTTTATTTACAACTCCATCTCATCAATGTCACATCGAACGTTCCTTTTTTTCTCACTTTTCATATTGAAAATTTTTGATTTGGCTTTAAAGCTCATCGCATGTATTTTCGACCAGCTTCATAGAACAGAACAGAACAGAACAAGTACACATTAGTGGGGACAAGGAGGCGATTAATATGACGGCTCAAGAATCTATGATAGTTCATAGATCTAAATTTGTCGATGTTACGACGGGAAACATAACGGCGCTTGCATTTTCTCACAAATCAAGTACAACGAAGATGACTTCCTCTGACTTACGATTAGCTCTTGGTAGGTCTAATGGTGACATTGAGATATGGAATCCCCGGGAAAACTGGTTTCAAGAATTGGTGATACACTCTGGCAAGGATAGATCCATTGAAGGTTTATGTTGGAGGAATGTTCCTGGCGAATCTCTTAGACTTTTTTCAATTGGAGGTTCCACTGTAGTAACAGAATGGAATTTATCCACTGGATTGCCACTTAAGAATTATGATTGTAATGCCGGTGTTATATGGTCAATCTCGATCAACGAGAGCCAGGAAAAGCTTTCAGTGGGGTGTGACAATGGTACTGTGGTTATCGTTGACGTATCTGGCGGACCAGGTTCATTAGAACACGATTCGATCTTAATGAGGCAAGAGGCGAGGATTTTGTCTTTGGCTTGGAATGGAAATGAATACGTTATTGGAGGTTGCTCCGACGGTAGAATTAGAGTTTGGTCAGTCCAGAAAAACTCAGAAAAGTCGGGAAGACTACTACACACCATGAAAGTAGATAAGGCCAAGAACGAATCCACACTTGTATGGTCAGTTTTATACCTGCCAAAAATAAATCAAATAGTTTCCGGTGACTCAACTGGCTCCATCAAGTTTTGGGATTTCCATTTTGCTACATTAACTCAATCATTCAAGTCACATGCCGCGGACGTCTTGTGTCTGGCTTCTGACGCAGAGAATAATCATGTTTTTAGTGCTGGTGTTGATAGGAAGATATTCCAGTTCTCGAAGAACGTCTCGAAAAATACAAACCAGAATGGCCACAGGTGGGTTAACACCTCAAACAGGCTATTCCACGGAAATGATGTAAGAGCCATGTGCTCTTACCAATCTAAAGGTGCAGACTTTTTAGTTTCCGGTGGGGTCGAGAAAACATTAGTAATAAGTTCTTTATCATCATTTTCTGATGGAAAATACAAAAAGTTGCCACAATTTCCACTCTCTAATAAAAATGTTCTTGTGAATAAAGAGCAAAGATTTGTTGTCATGTGGCATGAATCGACTATCAAAATTTGGGTTGTAGGACAGGATTTCAGCTCTCAAAAGAATTATAGATTAGTTTGCAAATTGCTCCTTAAAGACGAGCAAAATATTTCAACGTGCGCTATGTCTCCCGATGGTCAGGTATTAGTAGTTGCGAGACCTTCAACCACTAAATTATTCCACCTCCAGCCAACAGGATCCAAGCTGAAAGTTACTAAATTAGACAACGAAGCACTGCTACAGACTGGCTGTAAGCATGTTAAATTTTTAGATAACTCCAGGATCATTGCCTGCTCCTCCGATGACGATCTATTTATATTAGATTTAGAATCCGAAGAAGATGAAAAGACCCAAACTTTGGAGCTACCAGAAATTCCACAGACGAAAAGTAGTATGAAGATAGGCTATATGAACAACATTAACCATTTAGAGGTAAATGAAAATTATGCTGTCATTTCCAGGGGTTGTGGCGCAGTTGATCTAATAGATTTAACGACTAATAAAGCTAAATCGATGATTCGGTTAATGAATTTTGTGACTGCAGTTGCAATAAATATTGAAAGAAGTGCGATAGTTATCGCAACTGCCGAGAATAAGATTTATGAATTAAACATAACAAACAACAAAGAAGGTGATGAGACTCTTTTGACAAACTGGTCTAAGAAAAACACTGACAATCTTCCAAGACAACTGGAATCAGCTTCAGAAAAATGTGTCGGTATATTTTACGACAAAAATGATCATAACAAGATGTGGTTCTGGAGTCCAACGTGGCTTTCGAGAGTCGACTTTTCAGTTGATATGCCAGTTAACACAAGGAAGAAACCGAGAAAGCATACTCGCGATGGATTAACCATCACAGATGACAGTAACTTTCTCAATGATGCCGACGAAGATGAAGATGAAAATGATTTAGAAGTGATAGAACCATTAGACATCCTGTCTTCGACAACCACAAAGTTCAAATTCGATGAGTCGAACAAAAGCAAGCTAGAGGAGAAAGCGTTTTATTTCACTGAAAAATTCAGACCAATGCTCTATGCCGATGTATTTTCGGAAAAAGAAGTTTTCATTGTGGAAAGACCTACAAATCTAGTAAGTTCAAGCCAAGGTGCGTATGATTTACCAAAACTAGTATTCTAAATTATATAATCTCTCATTTTTAGTAACAGCATTTTGCATTCATCGAAGAAATTTATTTATTTCAGGATTCAACCTATAAAAATGATTTATGTAAGCTTTAAATATTGGTTTCCTTGAGGAAGGTCAATTAATTTCAATGCAGTCATAAAGTTAATCAAGAGGACAAAATCCTTTCAGCTAGTTTTATCGATGAGAACGTAAGAATGCAGGAAATAGCATACATGGTCTCAAACCAGGAGTCAATGACAATATTCGGTACAGTAAATCTTTCTCCCAGAAGTTCATTGACTTTTTCGGAAACTTCAAATGGTAAATTTGAACGAATGGATAGTACTGTCGCAACTACGTAAATTCCGGTCAATTCTGATACAATCAAATTTTTTATAATTGAAATTGTTTTCCCAGAATCTTCCTTTCTGTACTTGGGTAAACCTTTCATTTTTTCGCTGCTTTGCATAGCATGCATAGCTAAAATTCGAAATCTTGTAGGCAATACGGCTACAAGATATGATATTGTGGTTGCCACAGTGGATAGTGAACACACGAAAAGAGATATTGAAAGAATGAGAGATATTTGCTTGGTAAGGGAGTCCAGTTCATATTGATAATTAAACCTGAAAAGAAGAACGTCAAGAATCTTTGCAATCGTAATGGCCAAGGGATCCGCCACCCATTCTGATGGAAGCATTCCTTCATCTTGAGAACCCTTTTTTGCTAGTAGGTTGCTAATTATATGGGGCATGGATCTAGTAAATGTGAAGATAACCTTATTGAAACAATAGAGTAAGAAGGAAAAATGCAAAACTTTTTTCAAGAGTAAGCTTTGAGTAGATTGTTGAGCTCTGTGTTCTAATTTTGCAATTTCTAGATGATACCATCCAATTTTTTCAATCAATTGATCTCTGAGAATTGATGTTTTTCCGCCAGGCTCCTTCTCTATTTTTCTCAATATCTTGATGTTTTCTTCCACATTCTCTTTGTAATTCTCTATTTGATCATATATCATCTCATCAGCAGTCCACAACAAAGCCCTTGAAGTGTTGGTATTGATATTTTGTACACTCTCGTTGTATGAGGACGACGATAGCTTTCTTTTAATAAATAAAAAAGTGTAATACAGTGTCGAAACTGAAGCAATGCCAGAGAGTATCGCCATCACAGTCACACCCACGATGGATATCTTTGTCAACATACTTTTTGTGTATTGAAATGGCCCAAAGTTGGTTAAGCTCAAAGCTGAGATCAAAATAGCAATACACACACAAGTTAAGATAACCAGCTTTTCAATATTGAATACTTCACGATAAAACTTATTTAATAGGGATATTACAACAATAAACGGCTGCAGTAAAATCAATATTGTGGACAATAGAGTAGATACGAAAGGCCACACTCTGCTCGTGACAAAATCCGCAGTTTGACTAACATCTGCTGTCTTTATTTGCCATAGAATAATTTCGATTGTCACCGTGTATGTGACCATTGCGACAGAGAACAGCGCTCGCATGGTTTTCTTAATCCCCTTTGAGGAGACAGAATATTGGCTGTAGAATTTGTAGAAAAAAGTATTGTCATCTAAATCCCACCTTGGTATCATAGATCCCTTTTCCCCTTCTGTAATAACTACTATATCAAATAATGACCCAACTTTAAACCATAACATGTTATAGGAACATTGGTATACCACCAGTGAGGTGAATATCAGTATGACAGCCATAATAACATCTTCCATTGTTTAGAGGTTTTATTCATCAATTATAGCGTTCAACTTTACGTAAAATTTATACCTCTTTATTTTCTCCGAAGTTACTCATGTTAAGTTTGATTATTATCTCTTTCTTCTGCTCCATATTGAATATCATCGCGATCCAGTAACGGATGTGAGGTTCTTCAATAATTGGAAGACAAACGTCAAAGTCTAAGAACTCGGAAGCATTAGTGGTTAAATACCTATGGCCACCTCTCAACTGGTGAGAATGGATAAATCAATCGAAGAGCGCCAGTTGGCATTAATCGATGAAGTGAGGTGCCCTGTTTGCTCAAAGGCTTTCGACGACCTTTTTCAACTAAACTACCACTTGGATACAGAGCACGGATTTAATGACTCTGAAGATAGTTCTGGGAAGATACTCAATAACAATGGTTCCAATATGAAGGAATCAACTGCTAAAAAGAGCAAAGAAGTACACAAAATGGACCAAATAACAAGAACGCACTGGAAGAAACCCTTACCTGGAAAACAAACATGTCATGAGTGTCAAAGACTGCTGAGTAAGAGCACTGGGATGCTCAACTGTCGAAAATGTGGTGAGCTATTTTGCAAAGTACATTGTGCCAACGTCGTGCGATTGAACTTTAATGCAGAATACGATCCCCAAGGTAAGTGGGCAAACTGTTGCTATAAATGCTTTAGTAACAAGCCTGGGTATAATGATTTCGGTTCTTTACTGAATCTCACCGATCAATTTCAAAAGTTAAGGCATAAAAGAAATGAGGATAAGCAGCTAAGGAAACTACAATTAGAAAATAGACTTGTAAGGCTTATAGATGGGATAACGAGAATAGTCACGAGGAATAGCAGCAGTATTATAATGACCTACAAAGTTTCAAAAGAAATCTCATCGCTGGAAAGAACAATAACCCCATGGAAAGACGATAGGAGTGTATTTGATTGTTATATTTGTCTTCGACCATTTGGCCTCACACTCCGAAAACATCATTGTAGGGTTTGTGGCAACATAGTATGTGATAGCGGGTCTACAAACTGCTCTAATGAAGTTCCATTATCAAATTTGGTGAATGCCGCAAACGATTTACCCTTCAAAGAGTATCGGCAGGAGATAGTAAAGAATGAATACTCGTTGCGAATTTGCTCCAACTGCATCCATACACTATACGTGGAAAGAAAATTTAAAAAAGACTCTGAGAAGCCTCTGTCAGCTCTATTAAGCAGATGTGAGAGTATGTATAATATTTCTCAAGTTATCTCGAATATATTGCCCGCAATCAGCTGCTATTTGAAAAAGATCGAGGAGGCAAGAGAATCAAATGTTACGCCCAGCCCAAAACTTATTAATGAGTCCACGAAGTTAAGAATGAAGCTAAGCAGGGCCGTCGAATCATACAATGTTTTAACGAGGCAGATATCGAATATGCCTGCCAGAAATGATACAGAAAAGCGAATTCAACAGTCTTTTCAAATATCTTCCTCAATTTTTATCAATGAAAAGCTACTGAAACTGAGAGCTCTGCCCAGCTTCAATAAACTCGATATTAAGGAAGTTCAGAAAGAAATTACTCCCGAGACGCACAAATTATCTGACATAGTGTTTAACAATCTCACGATTAAAGAGGTCAAGAAGTACCGCGAAGAGCTAATGGTTCTCAAAGAGCAGAAATTCCTTGTGGAATCAATGATAGAAAGCTCTAAAAAGCAAAGAAAATTTGACGAGTTAACACTATTGATGGAAAATTTATCGGAATTGGAAAGGAAGATTCAAGAAATACAACGCAATCTTGGAGACCAAGGATTCAGTTGAATTCAAAAGAAAGGTTAGGATTATCAAAAAGTCCTTGATTAGTTCAAATATATCAACTAAAGCTTCTCTTATATCAAAAGGTAAATATATATGTTTTTTATTTTTTTTTTTTCATCTCATCTCAAATCGAACATAGTTGGAGACTTGAAAATAGACTATCGAGAATTTTACACAGTTTTGTACAGGGAAGCGCATTTTGTTGAAACAAACGTCAATACTCGTCATTTTCAATTATGGATGTATGTTATTCTTCGTATTTTAACAAGGGCTGTCTCCTCAGCCGATTGACTAACTTTTAAACTAACATGGGGGTCTTAATTTGTTGGCCATCAAAATGCAGAATGAGAGAAGGCTACAATTACACGAACTTAATACTAAAGCTTGGAGTGGTGCTGAAGTATTCCCGGTGAAAAGTAAGAAGCTTGACTCTAGTATCAAGCGAAATACTGGTTTTATTAAAAAATTAAAGCAAGGCATCACCAAAGACTCAAAGGCTTCTCTTCTCAAGGATTTGAGCGAAGTATCTTTGGAAAAATATCTCTCAGAAGTTGTCAACACCGCAGCTGAAGGGCTTTCTAATGTTTCCCATAAGAATGAAGATGTCTCTGCGGCTGTTGAAGTAGTTAGTGGTCTGCACCAAAGATTCAATTCCGTATTTACCTGCAAGCTGCTTGAATTATTCTTATATAATTTTGCAAATCCACCGACCGGCTCTCTATCTGAAAAAGATGAAGTTATGAGGGTCAATAAAGTAAAGTCCAATTTGCGTGTCTTTACAGAGTTGTACTTAGTGGGAATCTTTACCACATTGGATGATATTGATTCAAAGCTTAACCTCCCAGCATTTCTCCAAAGGAAGTTCAGTAAGAAAGAGCCTCTTATTTTCACTATTTTGAAGGAGGTTCTAAATTCCCAATTCAAGTTAGGCTTTACTGTGAGCATTGCCACTTCATTTGTAAAAAAGTTCCCTAACTTTTTTGACCACCAAGACACAACCTGGGATGAGCTAATTTGTGATAATGAATTGAAACCTTTGCTAAAATCTCTTTTCAAAGTTTTCACTGATGCTGTGTTTGCGAGGGCTTCGGACCTGCATAAAAAAATAGGAAAGCTTTTAAAAGAGCATGAGAAGTGCCAGATTCGTACTGGTAAAGTTGGCGACGAATTCCTTGAGGAGTATGAAATTCTTCTTCCAATATTTGAGAGATTCAAATTGGCCAGTTTTCAATTGGCGGAATTTTTTGAACTAGAGGCGCCGGAGCTTAAATCAGAATCAGAAAACACAGATCTCGACCATCCATCTAATAGCCCAGTAATAACGAATATAACTTCAGCTCCTGGACAGAGACTATGGGAAAATGATGAAACTAGAAAGTTCTATGAGTTGCTACCCGATGTGAGTTTTGTTTATGGTAGAAGCGTGGAAGATAAAGCTGAAGCAAGTGGTGCAATTATCAACCAGCTTTTTTCTGAATTGGAAAATGCAGAAACCAAAGAAATGATAGATAACCTATCAATGGATTACTGGAGAAATGTTTGCGACAATAAGGCAACGAGAAAAAGACTCGTGAAATTCCTTATTGAGACTCAAGACTGGAGCAAGTTAAGAATATATGCGAGATTTCTGGCGACTAATGGCAAATATTTTCCGGACATTATTGAGGAGGTAATTGCATATTTAGACAATGGTTTTCGTCATCAATTGCATTCAAGTCGGATTAATGTTAAAAACATTATCTTTTTCAGTGAGATGGTAAAATTCATGTTGATCCCATCCTTCATGATCTTTCATAAGATTAGAACACTAATAATAAACCTTCAAGTTCCCAATAATGTTGAAATTTTGACAGTTGTTTTTGAACATTTAGGTATATTTTTGATAAACAAAACTGAATACAAATCACACATGGAAAAAATGATGGAAATAATCAATGATAAAAAAACTGACAGGCAATTGAACATGAATTTAAAGTCAAGTTTAGAAAATTTGATTAATCTTGTCTACCCGCCATCGATAAGTCAATTAAATGTTGATGCAGAACCTCTCAAACCAGAGCAACATTTTTATCATATACTCTTGCGTCGAGAGCTACAGAACTTTGAGTTTAAAACTACTCTTAAACTTTTGCGTAAGGCTAACTGGCAAGATGAGGCTGTTTCCAAGACCTTGATAGAGCTATTCTCCAAGCCTGAATATGTCAGCTACCAAAATATTCCTCTTCTAGCTCGTCTATTGAAAGAACTATACGTGTACCATAAGAATTTTGTTGTTATTTGCATAGACGAGATATTGGAAAGTATCGAAAGAGGGCTAGAAATTAATGATTACAGTCTTAATATGCACAGAGTCGCTCAAGTGAAATATCTTACTGAGCTCTACAACTTTGAGCTTATAAAACCCGTGGTCTTAGTGAATACAATTTACAGCATAATGAATTTTCGACACTCGGAAGCCAAACCATACTTATTTTGTCCGAATGAGTTTGACTTGGCAGATAATTACTTTAGGATACAGCTAATCACAACCATTTTATTGAATGTGACGAGATTTCCTTTGGCATTTTCTAATAAACTTTATTTGCTGTTGAGGTTTTTAGAGTATTATATTTTCACAAAAAGCCAGCCACTTCCAACAGAGATCCAATTCAAAGTCGAAGAAACTTTAAATAAATACATTAAAGGAAAATCTTTATCCAATTTTGAGAGATCCTTGAGTATACAGGAAAGTGCCACCAGACTTTCCAGTTCTGTGCGATCCGCAGGTTTCTCATCGTCTGATGAAAGAGATGAAAGGCTAACTCTTAAAGACGTAGCACTCGAGGAAGAAAGTGAAAATGAAGACGAGTTTGAAGCAGAGGAGGATGGTGAATCTGAAAGCGACACAAGCAGCCTCGAAGACGATATTGATTTCCAGGTGGACGACGATGGCGAGGACGATGAGCAGGACGATGATACTGATGAAAGTGATTCTGGATCTAGTGAAGATGAAGACGAAAACGATATTGAAGATGAAACGGATGACGAAGATAACTATAGAGACATTGATGCCGAAAGAGAGATTGAAAGACAAAGAATGTATGAACAATTTCAAAAGAAGCTGAAAGATGAGGAAGAACGCAAGATTGAAGCAGACTTGGAAAAGCAATTCCAACAAATTATGAGTGATTCAATTAATTCAAGAAAAAACGAAAAGCTGACGAGTGGGAACATACCTACTACAGGCCTCAAGGATGATTCTGATAAGCCAAACATCCTACGTCCAAAAGATGAACTCGAAACTGACAAGCCAAGAAAGGTCGCATTCACTTTCTTGAGCAAGTCAGGTAAGAAGACGCAGTCACGTAAATTGGAGCTGCCGTCAAATATTGACTTTGTTTCAGGAGTTATTGAAGAGGGCGAAAGATTGAAGAGTGAGCGCGAGAAGATCAAGAACATTGTTTTGCAACGCACCTTTGACTAAGCAGCAAATAAGACTCACCGGCATCGCTAGCATTGTTATCATTACTGAATTTATAACGAGCATCAGAAAAGGAATTTTACAATTTGCATACATATGACTAAGTATACCAATTGATATTGTTAAGGAATTTAATTATTTTTAATTAACTTTTACTACAACTACGGTGATGTCATCCTCCTTGCCGCCACTGTAGGTTTTCCCCGATAATTTGGAAATTTCCTGGGCGAAAACGCTTGGATAATCGGGATCTTTGCTTAGCTTTACAACTTTATGCACGAATTCCTCTGAGAGGGATTGTAAGGCTTTCCCTACACGCTGTTCGTTATCGCTCCAGAAGAGTTCCATATCTTGATAACTTATATTGTCCGTGACACCATCAGTTGCGAGCATCACAATATCATCTTTAGCTAGTTGAAAAACATAATCGTCAGCATCAGATGGCTTATTTTGAATGAAAGAGCTTCCGCCTCTTTTAGCATCTTGGAGTAATGTCTCAGGTATAATTGCCAACTGGTATGGAGCGTTAAAGCTCACCGTTTGAAATTTTGTCTGAAAAACCAGCTTCGTATCTCTGAACACGCCGCACCACGAGTCACCCAAATTTGCAACTTTCATTAGTCCGTTTGCTGGGAAATGGGCAACAATTGAAGTTGTACCCCCGACTTCGACAACTTTATCCTTCTTTATTTTATCATACCCCATTTGAATCAAAGCCTTTGGTTCCAAGTCGACAGAAGCGCCGCTATGTACAGCTAGTGAACTAAATTCATCCATCGCCCTGCATAGTTCCCTAGATATAGCGCTAGAGTCATATCCATGTTCTGCCCAACCGCCTACTCCATCGGCCACTCCCGCATATAAATCATTGGCCCCGTTCATCCTCAAAAAAAAGTTGTCCTCGCCAGTAGGAGAGTTCAGCTTGGATTTCAGCCTCTTGTAGATGGGATCATCTCTGTCTTTTGGCTGGTAAGCCACAGCAGTCTTGTAGCTGAACTGTCCCGAGGCTACGTCTGTTCCTTGACCACCGCTACTACCACCGTTGCTACTGGAGTCTCCTTTGCCGGAGAAAAAGTATCTCTTAGCCACTCGGCACAACTGATTAGAACTCAAATCTTTACAAAACACATCATCAACAGATTCAAGCGGTATTAGTACAAGCCCCGCAAACACTAAAACAAATACGGAAACGAGAAGAATTAAAAACATACTTTGCCATGGCGCATTATGACCGACCCTAGCAGACCTCAGTCCAGCTGAAACGAACATTTTAGACAGTATCTCCACTCCAAATAGATAGCCAATTCGTGGCAGCTTTACAGGGATGCCGTTATACAGTTTCTGTGATTTTAAGTATGGCGTATAAGGCGATATTTCTCAAATCTTGAAGCTGATTGGCCGGATTCTTTGAAAAATTCGCCAAATACTAAACATGAAAAATGCTCAACCCTCTAATCTTCACGAGTCTGGTAACCCACAAGAAACATCAATTATTGAAGACTAGGCTGTTCTGTCAAGGGTCAAGGTAAAAGCTTATTGAAAATGTCTACTGTCAACGTTTTGAGATATTCTGCCCTAGGTCTGGGTTTGCTTCTTGGTTTGAAGACAGATATTGGTTTGAGAAGGACCGCCAGCAAAAAGGAGGAACAAAAAGCGTACGATTGCAAATTGAAACTTGTGGAAGATGCAAAAGCAGAATATGCTAAGTTAAACCCTCCTGTGGCTAAAGATTTGGCTGCAAAGGCTGGTCAAACCCAGGAGATCAATTTAGAAGATCCTAACGTGGATTTTGGGTCAGTCATCCTACAAGCCGTCGATTCTTTGAAGAATTAAATGAGCTGCATTAAGATTAAGGACATATGGCCCTTTATGATGATATATTCGAAAAGAGAAAACTTGTTTAGTGCGCACTTTCGCTTGCGTCGCGGGAAACCTTGGAGGGCATAGGAAAAATGTAAAGCTATGTACAGGGATATTAAAATATAAAAAAACGTATATATTAGTGTATTTATTCTCATACTTATCTGCGAACTCTTTCAAATATCCTTCCGGGGGGCAAGCCATATTTGGTTCTGACAGAGTTCACGTTGAAATCCCACTCAGATCTCCAAACGTGAGCCCCCACCGCTTTCAACGAGTTAAGTTTTGCGAAACTCCTAATGTCAAAGTCATTTCTGTCCAGCTCTTTGATAGCGAGCTCTGACTTCTGTCTGAATACCCAAATAGCAAATCTTTGTTTGCCCGCATTTTTTTCTGGAACAGGGGGAAGATAATGGGAAATGATGTTCGATTCGTCGTATTTTCTAGGGTCTACAACATTGTCGTTATAACCAACCTTAATGTTGGCAAGGCCAAAACAAAGTGAAGTTCTGAAGGAGTCAGTCGCCAAGTTTGGCTCATCTGGATTAACGACTAATATTGTGTATCGCTGCTCTTGTGGGTTGACCGTTTCGTATTCTTGTATCTTGAAAACGGGTGGCAAGCTTGTAGCATTGGAAGACAAAAATTCACCTGGCTCAACCCACTTATTTATACCGGTCGAGTATGGAAATTTTACGTTGACTTCCACTTTGGGTGCCAAGGTTGGCAAAGTATCTGGAATTACACCTAGAGATTCTAGCCTTTGCATCAAAAGCATCTGTGAGTAGGACTCCCAGTGCTTTTTCCCCAGATGTCTATAAACAGGCTGTTCATAGTCAATTATCGATGGATCGTTATCCAGCTTGTCGTGGAATTTGAAATTGTATTGCACTTCGGGATTGTTAATCTCTGCTCTAATGTATAAATGCTCTTTTGCCGTGGGATCGGAGGATTCCCTAGCCCCGCAGTAGTCGTTTTTGGCACGAGACTCTAAAAACTCGTAGCACGTTTTGAATGTATCGTCTATCTTCTCAGGGGATTTGTATTTAATACGATTGAACCTTGTTTTGATAGAGGGAGGTTTCATAGAAGGTGAACCTTCCAAAATACATTTTTTAATCCTTTCTGATCTTATACCTAGCGATTTAGATCTTTCACCAAACTCAGACCACACCTTGGCGCTTTGCGCAGTCCTGCTGGACGTGTGAATAGACCTACGGAGCATCGATACGTCCACAGCTTTCTGTTTGTAGCAGCTAAGCCTTCAGCATCCATCCATATCGTTAATATTTTTCAATGTCGAAATTTTATTCCTCTAATGCGAGCTTTCGTGGAGCGGGTAACGCATATTAGATGGGGAGGAGACATCTCCCCCAGATGTCAGTAATCAATGAATAATATTGTTGACCGCAAAGCGGTAGGCAATATACCTCTCAAAACATTCTGCCAACTAATTATTCTACTAACTGCTGCTTTCAGGAGTACAGCTGCACTACAAGTGGTAGCTGGCGGGCTTTTGGAAGGAGCTTTTTGAAAATTGGTAGCCGCCAGAAGATTTCAAAGAGTTGCCCGCTATCTCTCGAAGTATTTTGTTGGCATCTGCTTAGCTCGTCCAAAAACCTCAAGGATTGTGCCTCGTTCTCTAGTGACATCCTATTGTTAGAAATGTGCCGCTTTCTAGAAGTTTCAGTACGTTCTTTCTCTCACATGTAAGGAAACGGCTCGAGATTGAACAGAGCTCAAACAGAGTCTATCTTTGTCAAGTCACATACTAAGCGTGCATTGATACGTGCACCGTTTCCTCGTCGGTGTGCTTGTTTAAATTTCGGGGTGTTGAGGACTCAAAATGATTTAGGGCGCATGATTCTAAGCACAAGAGAAATTGGTGTTAAATGAGCATGAACTTTTCAGGAAGAAGATCAAGTTTTGACACCGTTACACAAGAGCATGATCCATCAAATTATCAAATATCCTAAAACTAGAAAGGGCAATTGAAACTAATTCTAGTTCATTCTCGGGTATCGTGGTTCATTTTAAAGAGATACGACACGTTTTTATCGCTCTGATTTCAAAATTGTAGTCACAAGGGAGCATGATTTGGTGTTGTACTCAATATCAAGCCACAGATGCCTGACGAGCCTTCCCTGCTTTAACGAATGATAGCAGAATGAAACATTCAAGGCAATTAATACGTAAATCAAAGACTGTTTGTAAATACAAATGTGTCCGCCGGTAAGGAGATTTTTCCACGAGCCCATCAATATCTACATGTTTGTTTGGCAGTCAACGGGGATTTTGTGTTTACAGAGTGTATACGTCGTCAGCGATGACCGTTGGGCAAGCGACATTTACGGAGACTAACTGAGGTATAATATATACCCTTATAGTTGCAGCAGAATCCCCTACCCTATATAATGGGAAGATTAGGTGACAGCTAATCGCTGATAAGATTTGTGATGGGAGATGATCTACGGAGGAAACTGATACTGAAGCAAATGAGTCGCGCAAAGGCCGTACTCGCAGGAGCTTCAAAGTCAGAGGAAGATGAATCTGCAGACACCATTGGGGATCTACCATCCGTTGGTCATACAAGAACTAGTTCGGAAGATCTTTCTCATGAGTGCAGAGATCCCGAAAGTTGTGAGAATACCAGTACTTCATGGGGTGACTTTTTCTCTAAAAACGAGATCGTGAAAATAGACCATCGAAATTTCTCTTTCAATACGTACTATACTCTTCCCAAACCGGAAGATGCTGCGTCAATTCCTGTATTTATATTTCATCATGGAGCCGGCTCTTCGGCTCTTACATTTGCAAATTTATCACGGCATTTGTGTGATAAATTAGAAGGGAAATGTGCAACTTTTGCATTTGATGCAAGAGGTCACGGCCAGACGAGACCAATAGACAACTCCAAGGAGGTGAAGTATGACCTTGATTCATTTGTAAGTGATTTTGTTGCTGTCACCGAGGAATTCTATTGCAAAAAGCTGAGTCCCGTCAAAACAAAACTTTCCCTAATTTTGGTGGGACACTCGCTCGGTGGGAGTATTTGCACATCCTCATATATCAATTTCTCGGCGTATTTGCAGAAGAGTATCCTAGGGGTAGCGATGCTCGATATTGTTGAAGAAGCTGCCATTTTAGCTTTGGCGAAGGTTGACCAATTCTTACTTCACACTCCAAATGTTTTCAGAAATTACCAGGAGGCAATTGATTGGCATGTTCAGCATGGGCTATCAAGGAATCGAAATAGTGCGGAAATTGCAATTCCAGCGCTCTTTCATAGAACTAAATCGCAGAAACTGGTAAGAATTACAAATTTGAGAGACTTTGGAAAGTACTGGGATACATGGTTTCAGGGATTATCTCACAGGTTTGTTTCATTGCCTATCAGTAAGCTTTTATTGTTAGCGGGAAATGAAAATCTTGATAAAGAACTCATAGTAGGCCAAATGCAAGGTAAATATCAACTTGTCGTGTTTCAAGACTCGGGGCATTTCATACAAGAAGATACCCCGGCGAAAACAGCTATCACACTGGTGGACTTTTATAGACGCAACGATTCCAAAAATCTCATAATTAAGTCCAACTGGGGCTCCAAGAAATAGAACAATTGAGGTTGAGTGTTTCATTTGGGATAACGTATAGATAAAAAGAAACTTCGTATACACATATATATCGAATATCAGAAAAAGAACCTAATCGATTGACATGATATCGAGCGTACCTTGATGTTTCCCCTCACACTCTGCCACAACGAGATCTATCTTCTTTGAGGCCCAGGAGAATCTTGGATTTATCAAGAAAGGCCTCAAGTCGAACCTATTATCGTCAGGAGAATACTGCTCAGCATGATAACTTGGAGTTAGCACGGTCTGCTTATGCCTATTAATTGCATAGAAAAAAAAGAACTTTTTCACTTTTTCCGCTACTTGGGCAGCTGTAAGTCGAGGTGACCATTGGTGTAAGAGTTTTAAAAACATCGAGTATGGACCACATTTTTCCACCTTACGCAAATAACCAAAAATGCTCAATTCCTCGTAGGTCATTCCCATATCTATCTCATCAGATTGAACGTAGTCTTTCGTGATCGGCTCTAATTCAGCAGTGGGTGTAGCTGTCAAAAAATCTTTCAATATCGGCATATCAAATTCCTTGGAAGCATACGCGATGAACTTTTTTAAATCAGTTTTGGATATACCACCGATAGGATTTATGTCTGCTGATGAGCAATCATATTTGGTCAGATAGCCCCTCAGGCATTCGTCGACGTTGGCACTTCCTAAAACTAGAAAGCCTCCCGTATTGGGAATGCCTCTGACCCAAGGTAATAACTGTGCAAAAAGGTAGGCTAGCACCATTCTTATTCTTGCTTGAATATTTTGCAGTGCCAAATTCTCAATTTGTGAGCCGCCAAATATCTTGAAAATCGGTTTCTTGCCAGTTGCAACTTCAAATATTGAGACAACGCTTGAAACCACTTTATCCATTTTTAAATCAACGTGATAAGAGTCTATACGAGATGCAAGTGCTGCACTTCTGGCCTGTGTTTCCTTGGAGGAGTTCTCTGTACCCATAAAACAGGTGTGAAAGATCTTGCTAGCTAGCTCTCGCGGATCGGTTGGGATCCAATCAGCAGGAGCACGAGTAATCTTACGGGCATCTAAAATAACCTGCTGATTCCCTTCAGCTGCCTCTTTGACCACAAGTCGGCACATTGAATGCACAATAACAGCTGTAGCACATGAATCAATCCCTCCCGATAATGGCAAAAAAAAACCAGATCCGTTACAACGTCTCAAATAATCCCATAGCCAACATGCGGGCCCCAATGCAATTTCCTCCTCAGGAAGATGATAAAACACATCACGGGATTCCGTGGGAGCGATGGTGGGATCGAATCTAAAGTTCATAGGTGCCAATTCGATTGGAATGTGGATTCTCTTGTATCTCAATTCTGCCGAGGTGGCCTGTAGACACCTCGACATGATAGCGCCACGATAACTTCTAACATCTTCCAAGTCAACCGTCGCCGTAACAACTTCCACATCCTTTAAACCGAATTGGGATCCCTGTGCAACAACTTTGCCATTGACAGCAATTAACGCGCAGCCATCATAGTATAGCCTATCACCATCGCACCCACGTTGGTTGGCATACAAATATACACCACCGCAGCGGCTTGTCGAGTTGACTATAAGGTCTAGTCTTTTGTTCAATTTACGAAGTTCGTGATGTGAACCAGATGAATTGGTGATAATTTCAACACCGTCAAGGGACATTGCAATATTTGGAGACTGGGGAGTGAATAATTCTTCGCAAGTCTCCGCGCCAATACAGGTATCCAAAGTGTTAATTACAGCGTCTCCAAATGGAACTGACTTTTGTCCAGTGACTTTTTGAATTACAGGTGGTAAAACAAAGTCTTCGACGACACCTGCCTTCATCCAAGGAGTGAAGAATCTCATTTCTCTATAGTTTCCATCATTGGCCAGCCACAACTTAGGCCTAATAAACATTATCTGGCCATCTAACGAGAGTAAACGACAGTTGTAACGAACATTTTTGTGTAGAACAGGCATACCAATATCAAGTAGAATACCGTGGGTATCCGGACGTTTAAGAATTTGAACATACATTTCCCACGAGTGAAGAGTCACATCACCTTCTAAGAAATGATCGAGACATCCATAACCGGTAATTTCGAGTTCAGGGCCAACACGAAGACGAGCCCCTTTTTCCTTAGCTATCTTGATAGATTCCAAAATACGGTCCCTGTTGCCTTCGAAATCTAAGGCCCATTGATTAAGGTTACACGTTGCTAAGGTAATCAATTGAGACATAGCTAAACTGAAAGGTTTATAAAGTGTATCAGCTCAGGCAATTTGCAGTATTTTGAGTGGTTGTCAACATTTCAAAAGATAACCTCTGAACTTTTGCCAACCTGAAAACTCGCTGTGCGGCCGAAGCCCGTCCAGGAGGCATAACTATTAAGATAAGCAATTGAGATAATTCGTTAAATATCCCGGATACTTACATCTAATACAAGTACACAGAGCTTAAGGCCCACTTTATAATGTTGAAACCCCTTCGTAAACCATGAAGTATTCAGAAAGACATTTGGCCA
This sequence comes from Zygotorulaspora florentina, assembly GCA_003671575.3. Lineage (NCBI taxonomy): Eukaryota > Fungi > Ascomycota > Saccharomycetes > Saccharomycetales > Saccharomycetaceae > Zygotorulaspora > Zygotorulaspora florentina. Next base: position 655,891 of record PPJY03000001.1, on the reverse strand, counting down.
CAAGTTTTTTGGCTGTATAGACATTCGAGTCGAAAGTAGATCACAATTAGAGTAGCCAAACATTATGGGCCGTTTAATATCACGATTCATATTCTTAGTACAGCACTAGGACTTCTAATCTTCGATACTATGCGTGCTATTTTCTATAGCATTTGTGCGAGCGATTTTTCGGAAATGTCAATGTGAGAAAGGTATCCCACGAAATCCTTTGTTGCTGTGCCCAGGTGTATCGTAAGAGCTGGTGGTTACATCAAGAGTCTCTTGTTGGCATGTTCCTTGCATTTGGCCGCTTTGCTTCTGCAGACCGGCTCTTAGTCTACTCTTTTTTCGTATGTCTCAGCTAGCCTTTTCTGCAAATGTCCGAGAGCAGTCAACGCTTTACTAGGCTCTTCGTCATCCGATTTGCAGTGTTTTATGTATCTGCTTGGAATTGGGACTAAAGTTGTACTGTTCTCGGGATGAACGAAGAAGACGATTGAATAACGATCCGACGATCTGGTCTGGCCAGGTGAAAACTTCACACGATGGATCGTACTTTTTAGCAATCCGTTGGTCCAATAAGACATCAAATCGCCGATGTTGACGATGAATGGAGGGGCGGAACCTTGGTGAGCACTTGGAACGAAGTCTACATTTGTCCAATTCTCTTCGTCAAGCTGCAATTGCAAACCTTGCTCGCCTTGGCGTTGAAATAGTAAAGTAAGCGCACCATAATCGGTGTGTGCACCAGCACGGATTGTGGGATCGAATGGGGTGTCATCCTTCGCCCGGTCGTCATCTCTAATCAACGGATATCGTAAAAATCTGAAAACTGTTCCCGATGGCTCGCCGGGGCGGAATCTATCAACGAAGAAATTCACGTCTTCAATTCCGAGAGACATTGCAAGAGCCTCCAGGATTTTCCGTGCATTGGCATGTAGCTTCTTTATAGCACTTTTTATAATATCTTCCCTTTCCTTGAAAAAGGGTGGAGCAGCATTCTCCGATTCATCGTTCACATCCGTTAACTTGGCATGTTTTGCATCACTTCTGTTGAAACACCCATCCTCAAAATCTATGTTTCCAAAGTTATAGCCTTCCTTGTAATCTCGAGTTTTTCTGGGATCCAAATTTTCGTTGCAGAAGTTTGTGTAGCCAATATTGTTCGACCCTATGGTGTACTTGGCCTTTTCATCTGCAGGCACCGTTGAAAAGAATTCTCTTGATACGTCATACAGCCGATCGACCTCTTCCTGGCGGAAATCATGACCATCGATGAATAAGAAACCTTGTTCTGTGGCAGCTTTAAGTAAAGACTCTGCGATTTCACCTCTTGGCCTGGAGATATCCACTACACATAGGGTGCTCATTTCTGTGACTTATTGGGAAAACTGGGTTCTCTGAATCCTGTAGCTCTGGACCGCTGCCCAATCACTGGACTAAGGGAGCCACAGCGACCATATCGGTCAATAAGTGATAAACTCAACCTCGGCGCAGGGTCACCCGGCGTACAGATATTTTATTTATGTAAACTATACTCCACCAGGCACAATCTATCTCTGCACTTGCCATCAATAAGGTACTCGAGCATGGTTTTTTCGCCGGATTGAAGTCCCTGTCGAGCTTAGATAGGCATTTTGAGTAGCAGTACGTTTTGGCACCTCGAGGATCTTGCATGATGTTCCCACTATGGGAGCAGGGCTTTTGGACGCCCAGCCCTTTTTTTTCCCGATAGTAAACGTACCTATTTCATGTTGTGGTTTCATCAAGATGCTGCCGTTGAACGCACAGTGCGCTATTGTGGTCAGTCACACTTGATTTTTATTTGTGGTAGGCTTGGTGTAGCTGTGAAAGTGCAGCTTGCGAGAAATATCATCTTGTGGTATCTGCAGAGACAAGCCGGCATTTCCAAGACTTGAAAAATAGGTTTTGCGTAGCTTACTCAATCCCCTTTGGTAATTCTCCTTCCTTTGGTATCCTTTGAGCTTAGCAAGATGGAGCTGGCGTCGATGCCGTGGGCGCAGCACTCTCTCGTTGGCCTGCTTTCCAATTTTTCCACGCTCTGTTTGGAACCATAGCCTTTAGAGAACACTCCGATGCGAAGGCAACGGAGCAAGGTCGTTTCTGTCAACTTGCCCTGTGCAGGAATCGCTTTCCTCATCGGAGGGCTTTGCTTAGGGGTGAACACTCGGTTTTAAGTCATGCTTCAGCTAAGGACAAATGAAAATCAAGAGATCCTTTGGAAATTTCCATCTCTTTATGCATCCTCTAAAGTACAAAAGGATGTATCGGCTGCCAAATGGCTGCCGAATGGCTGCCTGTTGTGCTATGCAAGCTCTGCCAGAATTACTTTGGTTTTAATAACAGCATTTGGAGCGGTAGCTGCCAGGGAGTTTAGCCGCCGAGGTGCTGCGCCTTTTCTTCGATCGAAAATCAAATATGTACTGCGAGAAGACGCAGCAGAGGCATCGAGCACAAATATCTCTCGAAATTCTTGACTCATGCTATGAGCAAGGATCTATTTGCTTCGGCTGTCCTTTGTGGTATAGAAAACCGCCGTTCGAGCTAATCTCCAAGCGATGCCATACCCTCCCCCGCCCAATGGATGAATAAAGGAGGCAGAAAAGGCTATGAACGTGGAAAGGACTGTATTAATATTAATTCAAAGATTCGAGCGGTCTCCAGCAGTTGATAAAATATCACAGAAAGCCACCTGAAATTCCCCTGAGATGTTTATGCATATTTATAACTCTTGTATCGAGGGAGTTCGGGTCCGTTGCACTAAAATAGTCAAGTTGCCAGTTCATCTTTCGCTCAAATTCCTTCTTTACTGTAAACTTTTGGTTGGTGCTTGAAACTGATTTATTTTCCCCGTAATTGGCTACTAAAAAGGCCACGGGCTCTTTGCTTATTATGCTTAGCGAAGTTAAGTCTGCCTGAAGACTTAACTTCGACTTGATATGATATTACTGACCTCACGAGGCATTTCTAGTCCCAGACCATTTCGTTTTTTCCTCAGAAGTACGATATGTCAACACATTATTATCCGCAGAACAAAATGCATACCATTTCAACTCCATTTCAACTGTTAAAGAGCCAGCATTAAGCATCCACTTTTCAAGTTGATGAATTATCCCGATCAAGTATCTTCGTCTAGTATGACATGCGCAATGCATCCGTCGAAGCTCGAGGACATTGAAAAGAATGCATCGCATCTCAACCTCATCTGGTCATCCTTCCTTGGAACGTAAGGCCTAAAATCGACACGGTAGTGCACATTGGAATCCTATGGTGAACGACTCGCTGGAAATCAAGACAATTTGTCCAGATGCAGAAAAGTCTGTGTTCATCATTGAAAGCACATCTCTTGACACACAGAGGCTAGAATGTGCCACACCAACTAATAATCAGCATCGCACGTTGCCTAGGATCAAAATCCTTGGTACTGGAGGTACAATAGCTTCTAAAGCAGATAATTCTTCTCATACAGCTGGCTACCAGGTTGACCTGACTATTCAGGATCTTTTGAACTCGATTCCCGATATTTCTCGTATATGTGAAATTGAATATGAACAACTGTGTAATGTGGATTCAAAAGATATGGATGAGGAATTGCTATTCAAAATATACAAAGGAATTTCTGATTCTTTGCAAACTTTCGATGGGATTGTTATCACCCACGGCACTGACACCCTCGCGGAGACAGCGTTTTTCATCGAAAGTACTATTGATACTGGCGACCTACCAATTGTTTTCGTTGGCTCGATGAGACCTTCTACCAGTGTATCTGCAGATGGACCTATGAACCTGTTCCAGGCAATTTCAATAGCAGCGAACTCTAAATCTAGAGGTCGCGGGGTTCTAGTTTCGTTGAATGATCAAATATCTGCCGGGTATTACATAACCAAGACCAACGCCAATTCTTTGGACTCTTTCAACGTTAGGCAAGGTTATCTGGGTAATTTTGTCAATAATGAAGTTCACTACTACTATCCCCCTGTCAAGCCGCTAGGGTGCCACAAGTTCAAACTGAAAATATCGCCTCACTCTCCAGGAATCAGCCTCCCAAGGGTTTGTATCTTGTATGCCCATCAGACAATGGACCCCAGTCTTATAGAACTTGTGACAGAAAAATATGAGGGGATCGTTATAGCAACAATGGGGGCCGGATCTTTGCCCAACGCCGTGAATCAGTGCTGTTTGAATATGAAAATCCCAACCGTTTACTCTAAAAGGACCATGGATGGTATGGTACCTATTGCTAATTTGCCTAAAGGAGCAGATACCAATTCGAATTTTATCATCGCTTCTGGTTACTTGAATCCAGAAAAAAGTAGAATTTTACTTCAGCTTTGTTTAGCAGGAAATTATGCTATGGAAGAAATTAGGCTTGTCTTTCGTGGTGTTTATGGCGGCTAGTCTTTGGGTTTCTCTTCCTATTCTATCCTTTACCCTCTTGGACTAATTCCTTGCAAATATCAAATAGCCCTCATGTCTACTCTGCTATCTAGTTTACGTAGAATTTTAATTCGCTGCAGCTGCTTACAAAATGCAAAGTAACTTAGTGCAAGCAAATATTTAGCCCACTTTCAGGATTCTTGGCCGCCGAAACAAATGTAAACACGTAAACCGTCGTGATGCCTAAATTTGCTACCGCTTTAGATATATATCGGAGAGGCTAGCGGCAGGAGCGGTTAAGGGAAGCAGAGCTATCGAAGAGATTAAGCAGCAACCGGTGCACACTATCCTGCTGTGAGTAATATGAACTTTCTCCTGTCATAAAGCATTCGCCGTGTTACTTGGAACGGGTTGCTTCAATACGGCTAGGAAGTTGTGGTCGAAATATATAGATTGCAAGTAATGGGGGTTCAAGTCCCTCCAGAATGAAACTCAGTCTTTCAACGACTGCGCACAATACAAATTCCTGGTCAATTAAAAGTTTACATACATTAAATATCAGCGGTTGCGCCCTGGTAGGAATGGTGCATTTTAGGTAGTTTTGATTACCACAGTGGTTGAATATCAGACCAGTCCTGATGTTTTCTTCTTTCCCAATAGCCCTTTGGGCCGCGTACAATCCTCCACTTACCTTGGCCAAGTTTTTCGAAAAATTTTGGTTTTACATCCTTACCATCTGAGCGCCTTTCACGTTGTTGTTGTTCTAAAGATAACTTCAATGACTCGGCTTTATCCAGGTCGCCATTTTCGTAGGCCTTAATATCTGGCCTCAATCTTGAATCTGTAGGGGGGAGCATGCCTTTTTCTAAAATCGTTATTTCATTTAGGTTGGCGGTAAATTCGGTAAAGCCGTACTTCTTCTTGCTGTTCTCAACCAGATTTCCAGCCTTCCAGATAGTATCCGGGCTCTTAGAATCCTTTAATGATTCTGTCCATTTACCAGCCAAGGTTTCTTTAAGTTTGCCGTTTTGCCTGATAGCAACTGTAACGTCTTCAGACCTACCTCCAAACATACCTGCAGCACGGAATGAGATTGTGGAGGTGCCCGATCTTGATGATAAGATCTCGAATTCATTTATTGGTTCCACATATCTTTCTCCTGCTATAAGGTTTTTAAGCATTGTCGTTGGTTGAACCCACTCAAAACTGTCTTTTTTGTTCTTGAATCTTAGATTTATCGTTCCTTCATTGTTCAGCTCTACTGATTTACCCCAGAATTTCTGCACTGGAGACACTGTATAACTGCATTCCCATTCATCATGTTCTGCGTGGAACGCGAAAACGGGCGGTTTATGGGAGACTTTTTCTGCAAGTAACCTGAACCCTATATCTTCTCTTATCAATTCATATGTTTCTCCGAGTAATGGGTTGAAAGGTTTCCTCAAAGCTCTTGTTTTATCTCTATGAACAGATAGGTAGGAAAGAGCAAATGCAGAGATATAAGAGATTAACTGAGTGCTATCGGTGGCCTCTGCACCCTTATTCAAAAGATCTGCATACTCAAAAGTCTCGGCGATCATTTGTAGAATAGAAATCGGTTCGTTGGATGTCACGGGCATGGCTACTGAGCTCAGATCTTTGCCAACATTTTTTCTCAGAAAAGACAAAAGACTTGGGGGAGATGTAAAAGCCGGTTTGATATCATTACGCCTTACAACTTCTCCCTTCCATGGTAATGGGGAAAGATCATATTCAGCAAGAGTACTCCGTGTAGGCGTTGCTTCGTGGTCAAGGTTGGGCATCTCACTCTCCTCCTCTGTATCATTTTCGTCTTCCACCTCACTTGTGGTTTCTGATGTTTTAGTACCCAACTTTTGAACCTCTGCATTATCTTCAAGAGGTTCATCATTATCTAAAATAATAACACCATGACTAATTATATCTTCAGCGTCAAAAAATTCATCCTCACTGAAAATTGAAATTGATGTTGCATTGTTGTTTTCTTTTTCTTTGTTTTGTTTCGAAACAAATTGATGATCGCTTAATAAGGTTTTACTTTGCTCTACAAATTGGTCGAGGAACCTTTCAAGCTCGGATAGTTTCTGATACAACCGATGCTCTGGGCAATTGGGGCTAGCGGATGCTGCTAACGAATGCAGGGAATCTCCAGAGTCACTTCTTAGTATATGGTCTTTGTTCTTCGCGGCAGTGTCAAAGGATGAAGATGATGAAGTGTGCGACAACGTATAGTGCCTTTTGAAATCATCTCTTGGTAAATAGTTTAAAGATTCCCCTCTACATTGCTCCACTCGTTGTTGAATTAATTTTATATTTGTCGCGAATTGATTGTACGTCTCGTCTGGTAAAGGAACGTAAGGCGTGGCGCTTTCTTTTTCTTTTATTTCATTTCTATTCTTTTTTTTGATTGATTTGTGCTTTACTTTCATGGTATTGCCGATGGCCTCTTCAGTCTCTTCAAAATCACTTCCGTTGACTGATTTTTGTTTTGTCTTTTCAAGGGGAATTTCAAAACAGTGCTGTAATGCATCAACCCATAGACTCCAGGAGTGTTTATCTTTGCCCTTAAGGGCCCAAATTTCCATTCCTGAATCAATAATAATCAATTTATCCTTCTTGTTTGCGCTCACTGTTGCTAAATTTATTACAATTTCACCACGGCATGTTTGATTGTGATCATTCAAATAGTATGATAGTGTACCGTATTTATAGTCCAAAGAGAAAAACCTTTTTTTGAATCCTTGTAACTTTTTCCTTCTTTTTTTTAATAGGTAGCCTTGTAAGTACCTGCCATTGCTAACACTAAGAGGGTCATCCTGCTGGGTTTTTGATGAGCTTTTTGGCGTTGAATCCGAAGAGAACGAGTACCTTTTACTGGCTATAGAGTGATTTTCATCGTCATCAATAACCTCTGCCTTGAATAGCACTTTTTTCTTCGCATTCTTGGCAGATGTGTTGTCGAGGATGAAAGCATAATAGTATTCGTCATCTTTTACCTCCAAAATACCTTGCCGCATCTTATTTCCTGGTATATGACCAATCCATTTGACCATTGTGAAACCTGAAGCCGTCAATCGGTCACGCAACGGAATCTCTTGCGACTGTTGTTGGATATCACTCAGCGATAATGAACCATGAACTTTCTTGGATTCAGCTAACGATGGCGTGGAAGACGCACTTCCATGCCCATTGTCCGTTCCGTGGTACCCATTGCCGATCGATCCATTCGCCTCGTCGATGCTGAAAGAACTGTTCCTATGAAGCAGAGATCTCGTTGTGTAATCCAACAATGCCTTCGTGTCGGGGGCTATATGGACTTGCGAGTTAGAGTGGCTATCGATACTCCGTTTGGATTTCTTATAAATCCCCAGCTCAATGGACTTTTTCAAGGGCTTTACTTGATAATTGATCACATCTCCTTGAGATCCCTTTAACCACCTCACCACGAAGGATCGATTCTGTATATCAATTGTTTCCATGCTTTCGCCAAATTTTCAATGCCGAGGAACCCTCTATATTGAACTATATTTCAGCCTCGATCAATTGGCTGCCACTAGTAACCCGTGTATGATCCTCAGCGTTATATCTTGGCAAACTTTTTATGTAATTTCAGGATTTTTCAACTGAAATCGTTTCGTTTAATTGCGCCTGATGTTCCGAAAATCAAGAGACGGCCCTAATAGTCAAACCCTACCACTTGTTTAAATAAACAAACCAAGCAAGAGCAGCAAGTAGCATCTTCCGCAGCTCTCAGTAGTCATGGAAAATCCCTATGAGCAGGTTCAGGTTAACATTCTTTCAAGAATCGTTGGGAATATCGAAAGACTGAACCAGAGCGTTGTCACGCTCAATCAAGAATTAGATAATATTAACCGCAAAAACAGAAACCTCGAGATAATGGGCCAAATATGTGAGAATTACCACAACAGTATTCAGTTCAATCTGGAGGCCACAGGTAGCAAGCAACCCCCTCTATGATCAACAAAAAAATACACGTGTATTTGTGGATTACATAATATATAGGCTATCAATCTAATTTACAACATGCCTCGGTTAAATCTATTGGGTTGGTAATAAACCATATCTTTTCTTCAAAGTAACTCTTTGTCTAGAGTACTTGTCATCTGGTGAAAACCTTGCAGGATGAGCAGATTGTGTAATCTCACCTTCGGATGTGATCTTATCTAAAGTGTAGACTCTTTTACCGTCTGGTCCTAGGGTGAACATTAAATGCATAGTTATGGTCGAATGTGATTGCTTTTGTACTTTGTTTACTGAGTTCAAGAAGTGTTCATCGGTACTTGAGTGTCAAACTTTAACGATTTTTCAACATCAGAAAAATTTCAATCCGTTTAAGGTGATGGCATATCACAAGGCAATACGTTTCACTACGACTGAGGAGGACGACTGAGCCGGTCAAATATTGGTGTGCTATGTCTGATCCATTTGCCAGTCTACTTAATTCGTTTAAGAATCCACCCAAGAATTGCGATGGGGTTGCAAGTGAGAACTCGAGGTCAGACACTCCCTTATCCTCATTGCGACCCATGACTCCTACACAGCAGAACAACAGCAAAGCACCCTTGGATTCCCTTTCGATCACAAACCCTGCTGTTTCAACGCCTACACCAGTCATGGTCCAACATAAGGTGGAAAATTTGATATCTGACGATTTCGAAGATCTATTTGGACTGCAAGTAAAACAACCAGAAGCACGACAGGATATCCCTGTCCAGGATGATCTCGATGCAGCATTTAGCGCCTTTGAGCAATCACCTGCTCCTCACGTCCAAGAACCTGACGTCATAGATGAGGTAAGGGATATGGAGGTAGCGAGATTGATGTCGCTGGGCTATTCAATCGACAGGGCCAACCATCTTTACGAAACAGGCATGTTATATGAGGACGTGGTCCAGAGAAAGGCACAGGAGAGGGCTGGAAGAACTCATGAACACAAGCTACAATCATATCGCACTCAAGGAAGCAATGGTGCCCAATCTTTTGCCAGTCTCTTTGATAATGGCAGCAAACACGATAGTCTCTTTTCAATGGCTTCAGACCTTTTGAACAAAGGGAAACAAATAGTTGATCAGTTCACCATGTACCCAGAAGAACAGAACAGAATGGAAGGATCAAAAGCGAATGTGGATAGACCCCCTCGAAACACCCAAGGAAATAAACTGTATCAGGATAAAAAAGAACAAATCAAACTTGAACCTGCAGAGGCAAACAATCGGACCGAAAACTTACTCGATGCCTTTGAAGAGAACTTAGTTATAAGCGAACCTGCACATGAAGAAACTTTACTTGATTTCGAAACCCCTGTAGAGGAAGCAGCAAAAGTTCAATCTCCCCTGCCAACTACGCAAATTTCTCATATTGAACTATCGGGCTACAACGAATTCAAGGAACGCGGGTCAGAGCTCTTCAGAACTGGCGATTATATATCTGCTTTACAAGAGTATGAAAAATCACTAAACACCTTACCCGCCAATCATCCATTGCGTATCATTGCGTATTCGAACATCACGGCTTCGCAGCTAAAAGCTGGCGAATATAACAAGATAATTGAGTATTCTGCTATTGCATTAAAGCTATTTCCAAAAGACTTGAAAGCTTGGACGCAAGCCATACAAGATAGTAAGCCAACAAGAACTTTTAGAGATATGTGGCCTAAGATAGTTGTGAGACGCGCAGAAGCTTTTGAACATGCAGAAAAATACCAAGAAGCCTTTGAATCATATCAGCTATTGGTAGAAAAAAGTTTTTTCAATGATAAGATTATGGAGGGCAAAAGAAGATGTCAAAAGATTTTGAATCCTGGGAAATCAAACCAAAAACCCCCATCAATAGGACAGACAAGGGAAAATAAAACTTTCCCCTCAGGACTGGAAATAAATTCACAAATGGAGCCACAAAAGACTTATAAAAGTGTTCAAAAGCTTAAGGAAGAAAACCAACTTGAAATACGAATCGAGGCGGAAAGGGCTCGATTGTATGACCCGGTCTATAATCGCATAGAAGCTTGGAAAAGTGGCAAAGCTGATGATATCCGTTATTTATTATCAAATTTATCAACAGTATTAACTTGGTGTGACTGGAAACAAATTGATTCTTCAGATCTTGTCATGCCAAAAAAGGTCAAAATTGCATATATGAAAGCTGTAGCTAAGACACATCCTGATAAAATACCATCTTCACTTGAACTGGAACAAAAAATGATAGCTGAAAATATTTTTAGTACTTTAAGTGAAGCTTGGGAGAAATTCAAAGTAGACAATAATATGAATTAGGGGGGGCGCTTACCAAAATATATAATCTCTTTATCTTATAAATATACAAAATCATATTGCGTCAGCACCGTATATCTTGTAATAAAGCCCTAATGCTTTTATTGGGAATAAAAATCTGTAACTTGGATATTCAATTGCACACGAATGGTTGAAGACTCCCTCGACACTCTCAAATTGCCATTCGCCTGATGCAAGTTGTCTGCTCTTCAAAAGTTTGACACCATCATCGATGACTTTTTTATTAGGATATTTTGCCAATAATAGTGCTATTAGGACCCACGCAGTCTGTACTACTAGAGATTCGCTGGTACTGACGTATGTATGTAGCTCACTGGATTTCATGGATTCGCTCCAGCCACCATCTTCCATTTGTCTTTTAACGAAGAAGTCGCAGCCTCTCTTGACAGTTTTGGAATTCTTGTAATCGTCACCGACTGAATGAAGAGCTTCCATTGCGAACATACCTGCATAAGTAAAACATATACCCCAACATCCATACCAGCCTCCGTCGTCTTGCTGAGCGCCCTTAATATAATTAATTGCAATTTTGATACGATGAGAAATCTCTTCCTTTCGATGATCATAAAATTTGTGAAAGTATGTCAACCCTAGAACAGAAGAATCGGTGCACTCAACATAAGGGAATTCGACCATGATATTACCAAATACCTCAGCGGGGTTCAATATTTCCATTGCTAAAGGTGCTTTGATTTTCTCATATGTTGCAAAAGATCCATGTTCGAATGAGTCGACATTCTGCAGGTTTAACAAAAGATCAATAGCTTGACACAGCCTTTGGTCGGTTATTTCATCACGAAGGTCTGCATAAATCGGTGAATTTCTGACCATTATTATTGCCTTGACAGCTTCCGCAGTACAATCAGAGACGGGATACCCTTGCGTTTTTGTAGAGAACCCCCACCCACCAACTCGTTTATCTCTAAAGCTTCCCGGAACACATTCAGTATCAAATTGGGTACGACATAAAAATTTGTAAGCTGCAATGATAGTGTCTTGGAACTCAGGCTTCTCTGCCAGCCCAGCAACAAAGAAATACTGGATAGTAAAAGCACAATCCCACGTTTGAACCCCGTTGGTACCCATTACGGTCATACCTTGTGGTCCATGAAATAGCGCATCTTTAAATCTATATTGGAATCTTTTGAAAGCCTGAGATTCAACACCTTCCTCAATTAAAGTCACTAGAGCGCAAAATGCTTGGTTTACTGGTGCAATGCACAAACCATCTGTATTAATAATTTCTTTTTTAACAAGATCGTAAACTCTATCTTTGGCCATTTTTGCTAACCATTTTGGCCTCACGTATCTCTCATAGAATACAATTACGTTATTCGCAGCATCAAGAATAGATGAATGGGGGTAGTAAAGGTCAACGCCACAAACATTATTTCTATTCTTCGAGAAATCAATAGTCTCGAAGGGCTTAACATAAATTTCTTCTCTCAACTCTCGTAAGAGAGGGTTCAATTTACAGGAGTACCGTACTAGGGACAAATAACTCACTGGCAAATAAATACTCCTCGTATGGACCCACCATCTGCCGGGATGAATAGACAAAGCATAGGGTAGCATCCATGTTTCCGGGGGAGCTGGATTGACACCTTCCCATTTATAGAGATTCAAAACACTTAACCAAATCTTCCCCCAATGAGGAGCGCCAACAGCTCCCCCCAATCTTAACAATGTTTCTCTAGCTCTTTTGCAGACAATATGATCTTTAGAAAGGCCAAGTAAACGAAGAATGACATAATTTATGACAGTTCCAAATACGGTAGATTTGTCCTCGGAATGTAATCCCCAGCCACCATCAACTGGATGGGCAGTGTTTACAATGTATCTTATGAGTTCCAATTTTTCATGCTTGGGGATATCCACTCCTGCAATGTAATTGACTGCAACATATCCGATGGTTAAAAACATAGGTCCTTTATATTGACAGGGAAATATACCGGAGTCAGGGTCCTGTAACAGCTTGAAAAAGGCAGCACCGTTCTCGTAAGCATCGCGGGCTGTGAAGTCATCATCACCATTACAGATTTTTGGTTTGGGCGTAGGAAATTCAGGAACCTTTAACAGCCATTGAGTAAAAGTAGATTGTGGATTGAAAGATGCTTCTTCTGGTTCCAGATATTCCCAACTCTCACGACCCAGCTCATCGGAGCGAAATCTCCAAAGGTTGGGATCCGTCCTTTCCAGCCCAAGCTCATCAGAGTAATAAGTAGTCATTGTTGGATGGCTAAGATGTCTATTGGTCTCAATTGACAATTTTTAGTGAAGTTGTTAGAGATTTTTTATATATTATCAGAGAAGATCTTTAACGAGCATGGTGTCGTAACCCGATATCACAGGTCGTGTGAAGTCTTTCATGGTAACCTTTAACGAATAGATAAACACAAACGAAGCAAGCAAGTTATTTGAATACTAGAGGTTTCAAAGGTTGAGTGCGGTAATGAGGGTTCCAGACTTCAATTGGAAGAGGCTTAGTCTTATTTACCCATGTGAGCTGGTAATTGGATGCGCCATAGCTTGGATTTTGGGTGAGGACAGGCTCGCAAAGCAAAGAAAAGAACAATACTTACTTCGACCAGGTAATTTTATCAATCGGATATTTGCATATCAGGGAAACTTGATCTGGACAATTTTATTCATTGCATTCGCTTTCGTTCAAATTTATATTAGACGACTAAACTCGATACCGTTACCAAGAGATGCAAGGACTGTGAAGAGTCGCTCGCTTTTGCGTGAACTTAAACAATATGGCTGCAAGATCATTCTAAAAAATTTCCTTCTAATGTTAATATTTGGCTTTATAGACAATGTTTTCGTTCTGACCGGGGGATCTTGCTCAGATAATAGCAATACGCACTCTGCAGAACGCTGTAGAAAAAATGGTGGTAAATGGGAAGGAGGATTTGATATTAGTGGACACTTTTGCTTCCTAGTAAACGTAAGTATGATTCTTTGGTTGGAATTGGAGCATTTTCAATCCTATGTCAAAGAACAAGAAATCACCGCCTACCTCAATAGATTTTTCAAAGGAATTATAATGCCAATACTTGGTGTTCTTACCATATGGATCCTCATACTCATGGTAACGTCAATCTACTATCATACGATATTAGAGAAAGTGATCGGGTGCGCTATGGGGTACATTTGTGTCGCAATTATGTACGGCATAATACCCAATAATTCAAGATTGAACCAATTGTTGTATCAGTGATTGTTTAAGTGGGTTAACTTATATTTTAAATCTTGCAAAGGACCCAAAAACATAACCTCTAGTTGAGCAATGGATAAAGTACCTAGGTTTTCTAATTTTTTCACGAAGCAAGAAATTATTTGGTCCTCTTTCAAAAACAGACGAACCTCGAGTCCATTAGTTACAAAAGATGCCACTGCCGCTTCTAGATCCACTTTCAAATCTCCAATCAGTTCCTCTTCTTCTAGTTCTTGTAACTTTTGAGTTCTCTTACTGCCCAAAGCAAGTTGAACATAAACGCTTTTTGCAAAAAGATATATATCTTTGTAAGATATCACCGGTCCGCCATTGGAACTATCGAAGAGGCTTTGTACATCAAGATAGACAGGAATTGTGTGTTTGAATAACGCCCAAGAGTCGGATTTTACTTTTTTCTTTAATAAAATGTAGTTGGGGGGTTCGTATTTTGACGTCTTCTCATTAAAAATCTCCAGTCTTATGCCTATCATCTCTCTCGTAATATCCAGTTGATTGGTTTCCATATTTTTCTGTAGGTCGCTTGGATCTACGACTGGGAAGTATGTAATTCCTAGCAGCCTATACGCATTCTCAAGTTGGATTTTTTCTCTTATCCCGTTATTTCCTCCGCCATTATTGAGCTTTATTTTGCGTTTTGATGGAGACGTTAATATGTCTATGTCAATCAAATCGGATATACTGTCATCCAGTACCTTATGCTGGAAAGTAAGTGAATTATCGATACCATCGCCAAGTCTCTGTGGATCATTTCTAGGAGTTCCTATATTGTCTTCACTGAACTTCTGGGCGGGAATTTTCGTGTTCAATGGTATAGTGCTAACAATCTCTTGGTCCGACACCCTATTTGACAGCGTATTCATTAACTGCGGAAAAAAATCAAACAACGATTGGAAATCCTTGACTAATGGATGGTCAGCATATTTCGATATATCCTCTTTTTTGATTTTTGTTTTTAAATTGTCTCTCTTTTCGATCAAATAATCGACTAAATAGAGGTTAGTAACTATGGTCCAGAAGGAGAGCTTTGATCACTGGCATACTTTCTTTATTCAGAGCCTCGATGTCTTGTTCGAGATCGTCAACTTCTGACATTTGAATTAGATTGGTCAGAGATAGGTCTGAGATGTCGTTTCGATAGAAGATTATCAAATTATAAATTAGCAAGGTGAAACAATATCACCAAAGCTGTTTTTGCACGAGGACATATCATTAAAAAAGGATCTACAAAAACAAATAGAACAAGAACGAGCAATAATGCCTGTGTGCTTTGAAGATAACGACCGCAATAATTGTGTCCTAAACCATATGATCAATCTGCTCACTCGTTATAAATTGAGGGGTGAAATTTGCGCTGTTAGTCGACGGCTCGACGGCTTTCATAGCGACTACGAGGGCCACCTTCGACGCGGGAATGCAATATCCCAAAAGCCATGAGCCTGGTTTATGGTACATTGTTTTTGCGATGATTTCAGAAGCCTTTGTCTTGATTCCAACTTGCCTTATTTCTCTAAACAACATTTTTTTGTATTCCCAGCAAAGTCTCTTATAGAGGAGTAATTGTTTAGGAAAGTATGAAGATCTTTCAAGCGTTAAACTTGTTCTGGTTTCTTTGACATGGCTACCAATTAATGGGCCGGGTCTCACTATAATTAATTGAGTCAGTTTTGGAACAATTCGATTCTGCAAATCATATTCCAGCTTCGATTTGGTCTTGAAATATGGAAAGAGATGGCTTATCAATTCATTATTGAAGGTGGTTATTATCACTAGCCGTTTGCCTTCACAAGTAACAAATTTTTTGACTAACTGGAAAGTCAAATTATAGTCCACATAATATCTTGTCGCTCTGCTTTTTTCTGCCTTATTAGAATTCGAGCCTAAGGTACAAACCATGTTTAATATAAGATTCATCTCCGGCAAGGGACTTTGTCGATAGCTCTTTCTTCCATTGTTTGGAACCAATTTACTTTCACCACAAAAAATGTGTGGCAGAAGCTCACCCCATTTTGAAGAGTCTGCGATAACAATTTCAATGATGAAGAACTGGAGAGTGATTGATAAAATCTTGTTCTCATTGGATTTGAATTCCAACTCATATTTCCGCTTCTTCATCCTATACTCTACCGTCTTTTCGTAAGTGTCGAAAGTAGACCGTATCGTAATAATGCCGTCTTCTTCGAATGTCTTATTCATTAAAGATATGTTTGATGATTGCGATTCTGGTGGTGACGAAGATGAATTATTCCTCAAAAAGAAGGGCTGCTTCCCATATATAAGCTGTTTTGTTTGGGTTCCTCTACTTTCTGCGACATAACCGTCGTTTTTTGGGCCAACATCAGCATCAAACTGCCGATTTAGACAGTAAAATGTTTTGTTCAAAGTAAAATTGTAAATCCCTTGGGATGAGGGTTTGTCTAGCTTAGCTTGAAGCTCTTGAGTGCTACAATAATACAGATTAACATCCAAAAAGTTTTTTAACGTCAAAGAACCGATTAAGCCAGTAGACCCAAAAAAGAGGAAACTATCATCAAAAGTGTGCTCCTTTATTGGAGAGCCACTGCTGTTCGTTATCATTGATTCTGAGCATAAAAGTTTTATATCAAGACACTAGGTAACGATCTGAGGTTCTTATTTTCTACCTTTTTAACATTTTATATTCCAAGCATGTCAGGTTTTTGTGACGCATATTCATGAAAAATATCAGAAATACAAATTGCATTGGCCATTTCGTCTAAAGGGAAGTAAAGGAGTTGGTACGGGTATACTCACTGTTGATTTGGGGTTATGAAATCATAGCTTTTTCAAATATAGCATCAAAGAGCTGGGTAGTGTTTCCGTATTTCATAATTTGTCTCCAAAACAATAAAAACAAATTGTAAAAAAGTGTCAAGGCAATGATTGGAGAGTAATAAAAACTATTAACAAGAGTGACGGAAGGAAAATTTTCTAAAATCATATGTCCTCAAATAATGAAGTAGACGGCCAAGCACGGATTTCTATACATTTAATTAAATGACCATTTATCATTTAATCACCGATTAACTATTAATGTCTTTACAATAGATACAAAAAAACACTTTATTTGCGGGTACTAGCCACAGTTTTAGTTCTGTTGAGAGATAAATTTCTTATAGGAATTGTCGAAGCTGCTCATATTAGACATTGCAATGGTAATTCTTCAATTATAGAGATACATAAATCTTCTTTCTTCTTATGAACTGAAACGAAACTTGAATCAAATGGAATTCATCTAAATCAGTATCGCCAATATTCATGTCTGGGGCAATACACAGATTGAATCAATAAGCGCTGCTGTTAGTGAATCTCTCGCTCTTATGGTCATCATCCGACCTATAGTCACACCATTTCTTCGATACCATAGAATGCACAGTGCTACTCGGCTATTAGTGAACCGCCGTAGATCATTGCGTGGCAAGATGCCTGATTTGTGATCGTCTCGCAATGACCTATCAACCGATATATTCTCACTCTTTCCTATCCATCGATACTCTGTTAGGGGTCGATCTTGCCACGAGTCCATTATCATCCACTGCTCAGTCTGGGAAGATACTCTTTTAGTCTTTTATACTTTGCCCACTTTGATAATCCCATCCTTTATCGCCATCTTCACTTCACTACGTTCCACCATCAAATAACAGGAGCAAATCACTAGTGTTGGATAACTGTCGAAAATTTTTAAAAACTAATTGGCTTACCCATGCAAACAAGATCTTTATATGATGTGCTAACTCTATACAAACAACTTTGTGGTAGGAACAAACAACTTTGTGGTAGGAACAAATAGCAAAGTTGTAAGCGGATTTAGCTCAGTTGGGAGAGCGCCAGACTGAAGAGTTTGAACTTCGGTCAAAAGTTATCTGGAGGTCCTGTGTTCGATCCACAGAATTCGCAATCTTTTTTCTAAATTCACGGGAACTGAAAAGTGGGCGACACAAAATTCAATCAGACAGGACTATAGAAGAATTATTATAGTTCATTGAGATATGAGCTGCTAATTAGCCTCTACAACTATAGATTTACATATTTTTTTTTTATGGTGACCAATTATCTCTTCTTTATCGTCAAATGACCTCTTCCGTACAATCGGTAATAAGCTTGTCTCTAGATCACACAGCTCATTTTCGCTGACTAACAACCTATAGTCTAGTTTGCCCAAACACCATCTTTCCATGTACGCCAGATCCTTCGGATTAAGGCCACTAATAAGATTCCAGGTTTTCAACGTGAACGTATTGTCGTTCAAAAATTTGTGAGCCAAAATAAGGCAGGACAAAAAAATCCTTTTGGAGCACTTGGCAAACTCTGGCAGCTCCTCAACCTCGTCTACCGTGCTGTCGATTTTCTGGAAATACAGGGTTGACAGAAGGACCACTTTCTTGTTACACTTGGATCTTTTTAAGACTTCCTTTAAAAATCCGTTCAAAAGAGTCGAATCATTCTTGATCTTGGTCGTACACCTGTTCATGGTAAGTCTTGACAATAACTTGGCAATTTGATTGATTAATAATTCTGATGAATTCGAGGACGCAGATTCCGGTGATGGAGCCTCGTTGTGTCTCCTACTCTCGTAGGGTGGTGTTTGATAAGCCAAACAATGATCTAAGCCATCAAATACATTGTCGCGCTGCATCTTGGGTCACCTTTCAACCTTCTGAACGCTTATGATAAATACAGGTGCTATAACAACAAACTTCCCATATAATTTCCAAACACGCCACCAGTGGCATTCAAATAGTGGAAACCATTGTTAAATTACCTCTATGCCAACAAAAATACAATACTATTACAATACTCAAATGCTAATAAATCCTTGGATAGTTGTAAACACCCAAGTAAAATGCCTTAATCTTTACTCCTTTAACTTTAAATTTTACACTTTCTTCTAACTTGCAGTTCAAGCTAGAACTGCTACCAAAGTTGACTGAAGAAGTGAGAGTGAACTGGCTTTCTAAAATTACGGTGAATGAATCTAACCTTTTTCAGTATTTCGGTACTCTGGTTCTTTTTTTTATATGTGAATTCCTTCCGCGATGCGTCATACCCCCGATGCGTCATACCTGAGAATATGGCAGCCGAGCGAACCTCGGAAAATCGAATCAGAGAGTCATTCAATATGCGTAAACTCAAAACCAGTCAAGAACTTTCAAAGCACATAACGCCACTTGGGGGCCAAGTGTGTTAAAAATCAAGATTCCGCCACTCACTGCCGAGCACTCAGGAAACTATTCCAGCCCCCAGAATATAGTAGTGTAACTTATTCACATTGCCATGGAAAAGCGTACAAAGTGTGGAAACGACAGTGCTATTTTTTCAATATAAGACATAATGACTACATGAAGAGTGACTTTCGATTAAATTATATAGCGCTAGTGAACGCCACTTGTCTTGGCAACTGGAAGCTCACGCAAAACATTGGTTTTGTGGGCGACACCTTGCGCACCAGGTGAAATGAGAGGTCGGATATGGGTAAGACGTTGTTGGAGGTATTGAGCTCGACAGTGATCCTCTTGTGAACCCTTTCGTGTAGTTCCTCCATCGAGAGATCCTCGTCGTTCCCGTACTTTTCGAAACAGTGGACGTGAATCCATGGCATTTGCAGAATATCTGGATGGCCATCGAAGAGGCCGATGAATTGATTCAGAAAGCTGATAGAGCTGTCGGGAAGGTTCATTACAAAATGGCTGATTTCGAATGGGATGGGTATCTGCAGTGGCTGAGGCTGAGATAGTGGTTGCAATTGGCCCTCCACTTTTGGCTTCTTCCTATGATTGCTCGTCTTTACTGGAACGGTAATAGTCGCGTTTTCCTCTGTGGCTCGCCAATTCTGTAGCAAGCTCAGGGACCTCTTGATAAACTCCGCCCCATCCAAATTATACGGCCTAACAAACTTCTGAGTCTTGTTCAAAATGATGTTTTCTTTTAGATATTTGAAACTCTCAGGGTTCAGGTCATTTGCAAGCACAATGACGTTTTTTTTGCCAGCCGGTATAGCAAAGGGCCCTACCCCGGCAAAGACATCGCAAACTACCTGGCCCTTTTGGAAGTATTGCTTGACTAGTCTTTCGTGTTCTGTGTGTAATCTGGAATTCCAGTAAACTTTGCTGAAGTCGAATTTGAACGAACAATTAGACTCCTTCTGAGTAACAATCAGGTCATTATCGCGGCCGGCAATGACCTTCATGGGAAAAGTTCTGAACTTAGTCGCTATTGAGCTGACTTTGTCAACAACTGTTTCGATCTTTCCGTTCTTGTCTAGAATAACTTGACCGATAAGCGCTGAATATGGCTTAAACTCTTGACGCAGGTTCAAATGAGCAATATGCCCCGTGACGGTGAATCCAGTTGGAATCTCATCCAAAAATTCGACGGGAAGGACTGCTCTCAGGATTTCCTCTGCCTTCCAAAAGTCGTAGTCCAACACATATTCGTATGGTATAATCTTTGCTTGAGTTTTGCGTAGGAACTCTTGCGCATCCTTTGATAATTTTTGCGAAGCCTCTTCGACACTTGATATAGAGTCATTCAGCAGAACTCCCTTGACTACGATGCCATTATCACAAGCCAGGGACTTGCCTTGAGCGCTTGGAGCACTGCCCCCCAATTGACCTAGTCTAACAACATGTGGAATACGCGGGACTCTTAGTATGCTTTCCCTAAAATTCTTTGAAAACAAGCTAATATTCTTAGGATCGGCGAATTGAACAATACATAGTGGGATTTTTGTGATGAAGAATGATCTTTCTAGAACTTTCATGTTACGATCAACCGGAGGTTGATATTGATGACCTGAAACTGTATTCATATTGTTATATCTCTTGAAAAATTTCGATATAGATCGAATTAGCATTCACCTCAAGGCCTGGATATGGTTTCGAGGATAATTGATAGACTCCGATAAGTCTCACTGGGTCGCTATTTGCAGCACTCCTCAAAGTTTTACACATAGCTCATCTCTCTACGAAAATTTTCAAGGCATGTGATTGAAAAATTGAACAAAGCTGTTATGACATTAAGCTGCATCGAAAGAAACAAAAGAGCAATCGATATTATTTCCTAAGCCATCACTAAGCAAGCTATGTCAGAAGTTATAACAGTAGTTAGAAGAAGAGGTGGCTTTCAACACTTTGGCGGTGAAAGCCTCTTTGAAGAAGACGACGAAGGAGACATTGACATGTCAAATATTAATGAGGGGAATTTTGAAGATAGAGCTCAAAGTAATAATGAGGAAAACTCTGGCCTACAAATAGTCACACCCGGTGAACTGATTACCGATGATCCGATATGGATGAGAGGTCATGGCACCTATTTTTTGGATAACATGACCTATTCTTCAGTCACAGGTACCGTTTCAAAAGTTAACAGGTTATTGTCAGTGATACCATTAAAAAGTCGTTACTCCCCAGAGACCGGCGACCATATTGTAGGACGTATTGTCGAGGTAGGAAACAAGAGATGGAAAGTAGATATAGGAGGTAAGCAACATGCTGTTCTTATGTTAGGTTCCGTCAACTTACCGGGTGGTATACTTAGAAGGAAGTCTGAAAGTGATGAATTGCAAATGAGAAGTTTCTTGAAAGAAGGTGATTTGTTGAATGCCGAAGTTCAATCGCTTTTCCAAGATGGAAGTGCTTCTTTACACACAAGATCATTAAAATATGGAAAACTGAGAGATGGCCAATTTTGTGAAGTGCCTAGTTCTTTGATCATAAGATCTAAAAACCATACCCATAATTTACCGGGCAATGTAACGGTTGTACTGGGGGTCAATGGTTTCATTTGGTTAAGAAAGACTTCTACAATGGACACAGCCAGAGATGCACCTTCAATGGGTAACGTTGGCCCCTCTTCAAACAGTGGCCCAACCGGTGCCAAATCTCTAAGAGCGGCAGATGATATGTCTATAACTAGATTAGAAGAAGAATCTTCGTGGCAAATATATTCTGATGAAAACAGTCCATCGATTTCCAACGGGATAAAGAAGACAATAAGTCGTTATTCAAACGCAATCAAAATATTGGCATATTGTGAGATTGGCATAACTCAGGAACGGATAGTAAGTGCATATGAAGCAAGTATGGCCTACTCAAGCATAGGCTCTTTAATCGAGAGAGATACGATGGAGGCTATCGGCGACGATGTTCTAAACGCTGAAAAGATGAGAGGTCAAAATAATTGATCCTTGTCTATTCATTTGATATTCACAATAGGTAGTAACTATATACATATGCATACAAGATCTCGTTCACTAAATTAGTTCTTTCCATCTCCACTCTCTGCTTTTCTTGCCGGTGCAGAAGCATCCATGGATTCAAACTTCTTTTTAATGGTTGAACCAATGTATTTTTCCAAGAAACCAACTTCTTCCTTCTTTTTGGAGGCACCTTTCCTTTTTGCAACGATACACCAAGTTGTACCAAGATGAGTCCTATTTTCGTCTACAATCTCCAAGCCAGAATCATCCAAAATTTCACCAATGTCCAAATTCCATCTGCAGCCCCAAGTCTCTAGACGTTTTTCAGCCCTATCATCCAAAATTTTGTTCACGAAACCATACGTACCTCTTCCATGTTCCAATAGAACAATTCTTCCGTCTGGCTTCAACAGGGAAGCAAAATTCTTAAGAGACTGCACAGGGTCCTGATGTGAGCACAGTCCGAAGGCTTCTATAATTGTATCATACTGAACCTTAGTAGACCCTTTCTTTATGACATCGATATCTTTATTGTTGCTTTCCACCGCAACTCTTTCAATTGGTTCGCCACCCCCCGCCAAATCAACAAGATTTTCTGCCTTTCCAACGACAAATGCTGCTTTTTTGAATGTTGGGAATTGTTCTTTAAACTTCTTATAGGTTATCTCCATCATTTTTTCGGAAGAGTCCAGAAATGTAATAGAGGTGACTCGGTTGGGATCTAAAAATTTCAAGTTTCTTCCAGTACCACAAGCAACCTCAAGAACATCTCCCTCACAATGTTTCATCAACCACTTACGCCTCCTACCCATGAAAATGGCCTTCTCTTCAAAATTTACTCCCTCATCATACTCTTCCGCTTTACCCTCATAGAATTCAGTAGTGTCTCTTGCCGGTAAGATCTGTTCATTTAGCCTATTTTGGTCGTTATTATCAAGAACAACGTTGTCAAAATTTTCTTCCCCCTCCTCTTTCATTTTTTCGTAGGTGGCTAATTTCAGTTCATCTCTAGTTCTTAATTTCCCCCTTAGCTGCTTGATTCTGAGTTTCTCATATTCATTAGCATTTCCATCTTTTTCCTTCTTCTCTAAGTTCTCTAAGTCCTTTTCCTTGGCATACAACTTCTTCATGAAGTACATACCGTATCCCAGGAATATGATATATGAAGCTATAAGATACTTCGTCAGTCCCTTACTGAACTTTTCCGACCTCGCAATGGCTCCCCATCTCACAAATCGATTCTTTGAGTTCAATTGCTCTTCAAACTTCTCCTGTGCAATCTGTTTCTGCGTCTTGGGACGACGAATCCTAGTATCTGGCTTCGGTACGAAAGTTCTGATATTACTCTGGAATCTAACGCTAGTCAGGCCCAACGGCCGGAACACTGGCAGGTATCTTTCCCTGATCGATCTCTTGACCACGCGAACCAGCATGAGAGTATACGCTCTTTATTATCACTTAACCGGTGCTCCTTGGTTTGTCTTCGTCAGCTATTTATGCTTTAAACTTGGATTTAACTCTTCGAAAGCCTGTAGGCGCCGCTGCCGCTTCATTCAAATTTTATCAAGTATCAGGAAAGAAACTTCTTGAAACACTAATAATGAATGTTTGAAAGTCCCCTTTCAAGATAAATCTATAAGTATATTGAGATAATCAAACTATTTACATTCTAATCTTTGTTTTCCAGGGATTTACCGCTGGCAAAAGTAGCGGCGACGACTAAGGGAAACACAATTGTCGCATCAGCGTAAACCTTGACAGACTTGGCGTCAGCTCTGATCTTACCCCAGGAGATAGCTTCGTCTGGTCTCGCACCGGCGTCAGAACCATCGAACTCTTGACCAGTGTTAATGTAGACGGCAAAGTCCGCACCGTTTCTCATCAGGCACGCGTTGGCGATATGGTGCTTAATTAAACCACCACCAAGGATGATCATACCTGCTTTTGAGGCTTCCATCGAAAGCGAGTTCACCTTCCTAATATCGGCTACAATGTCAACTCTTAATTGTTTTGGAGATGCTTTGAAGGTATGGAAAAACAACATGTCACCTATCGAACCATCCGTAATCGAAGGACAAAAGATGGGAATTTTGTTTTTATGGGCCCAATACAAAACCGAAGACTCGTCGTTTATTTCTTTTCCTAGACGATCGATCATCTTTGAAGGAGTCCAAATTGGACTGTCTAAGTCTTGGTTAGCATCTAGACAATCAGCACCATGCTTAGCAACATACTCCTCTTGTTCTTCTAACATCTTGTCCAAAATTGGAACAATCCATTCTTCAAACTTACAATAGTTATCGTTAGGTACCAGAAGATTTCCGATACGATTCAGACCTTGATCACGTAAAGTGGCCCCTGACAAGGCGAATTCACCCAGAAAAGTTGGTGCTAAGCATTTGATTAAATCTTCTTCGATACCACCAGCACTAGCCACAATTGCATCAACCATTTTATTTTGTACCAAATATCTTAAAGTTTCACGCAACCCCGAGCTGATCAGGTTAGAAGTATAGCCCATGAAGATCGTGGTTTTCTGCCTACCGCTGTCATCAAATGAGCCTTTTTTCTCGTGATCCTCCAACTCATCAATGTGCTTACCTCTCCAGAGTCTCATCTTATCGATGATCTCACACGCCTGACCTAGGGAGCTAGCCTGAAATCCCATGGTCTTCATAGCATCAATCAAGTCGGTAGCTCTCATATCGGTGGCTTCTGGTTTGGAATAATCGATACCTTCAACTTTAATGAAGTCATCGGGAATTGGAACGGACTCTTTCAAGACGGCATCTGCCAAGATGTCTGGCAACTTCTCATTAGCTTTAGACATTGGGAACTTGAATTTGATATCTAGGCTAGAATGAATTAGACTCGAGTGAAGTACTACTATCAGCTATAGTTATAAAAGAGTTGGTCAATGTGATTTTTTCAATTGACGGTGACGGATATCAAGTGACGCAGTGAAAAAAGATCCAAAATGGTAAACCGAAAAAAACACTAAATTACCTGTTACAGCATCTCTAACCTAAATACGAGCTGTAAAGTTATATGAAGGTCGTCGGCCGTGGAAATGCAAACATATTGGTAGATTACGGAGACCCAAAATGGCTTTACAGATGTTGTGTAAGGTTTCCTGACTCATTGAAGAAGAATAATGAATACACTGTAAGAAATTTTGAATACATCAGTGGTAAAGTTCACCCAATCTTGGGTGACGCCTTGTGTCCGATGGAGATGATTGTCATATCTTTAGACTCCCTAGGCCCCTTGATCAGCCAGTTTATTTCTGAAATAGACGATACAATGGTGATTGTGCTGAAAATACTTAATTTGAAATCTCAGAAATTCCACACGACCTTATATGCTGACCACTTCACCAAACTTTTTTCGTCAAGCCACAATTCGCATATTTTGATGGAGTTCAAGCCAAAATGGCTACACAATCCATTCGCGTATTGCCGAAACTGTACTCATAACATTCTTAAGGGAAGAGAAATGAGATATTGTTATGCAGCAGTATTAAGTGACGCTTCATACTTAACTGAGATCTTCAAGGAAGCAAAGGTGCCGCACAGGTTCATCTCAGATGTAGTATCGTATTTTGGAAAGGAGGGAAACATTCTGCAAAAACTATTCAACCTTCAGAAAAAGTTGAGTTTGCAGTCCCTAGCTGATATTAGCTGCGAGGAGGATGTGAGCAGTAGCTTGCTCCTAGAAATGGCATTAAGAGATGTAACTTGTTTCTTGGCATGGCAAACCTCTGGCGAACTAAGTTGCCAAATAGTCGACGTCGATCTAAAACCGAAGGAAAAATGGGGTCACTGGGTTGCAACTGATAGGAAATTGGGCGAACTTCATAGGAAAGTATATCACGATTAAATCAGGTCGTCAGATTAGCCTCTAAAAAGACCTTTCCACTCTTCTTATCACTCATCTTCAATTGATGAGTGTTTGTGTCCCCGCAAGGCTCCAATAAACATACCTGCACCTCAGTATTCGGATATATGTGATTAGTGTTTTTATACTTCAGTTTTTTAAAGGGCTTTCTTAAAAAGCCATGGGCAATCTTCACCAGAACCTGAACTAGGAACGGCCCTTGAACGATGATATTCTCATAGCCCTCTTTTTCTTTACAATATGTCTTGTCCCAGTGTATTCTATGTGGATTCAGTGATAGATTTCCGTAGCGTATAATATCCATCTCTTTGAAAGTGAATGCCCCAATTGGCAATCCCTCAATGGACGTAGCCGTGGCAGGAGGTTTTTCTTCGGCCAAAGAGTTGGTATATATTAGCGTCCTGAGTTCTGTTGTGGTTACAATGCCTCTATGATCCGAAACATTTCTCTCAATGCATACGAAATAGTCACTTCTGATCCTTTTGACGAACCTCACTCTCTCCTGACATGTGTACTCTTGACCAAGGTTTAGCTCACGATACGCATTAATTTCACCTTGGACCCACAGTCGTCTTCGAAATTGTAAGTCAGGATCGCCGAGGAGGGCAGATGGCGTTTGATAATCGAAATAGCCATCCGCATTCAGTTCATTCTTAATTGGGTTAAAATACAATAAATGATCACCTAGGTTTAAGGTATGAGAATACGAAGGTACGTCAATTCTGTTCGCTAATAACGTATAAAATTTCTCTAAATGATGTGGGTTTAAATAATCCTTAATGATTGATGGTACGCTTTTTATCATGAAGATACTCTTCTATACTTCTTCGCTCTTCAATTTCTATTTTAATGTATCAGGTAGTCTAATAAATCGCTTCAAGACATTAAAGTTCCACTTGGAAACTAAGGGAAAAAGATTTATGCCTAAAAGGTTACCTGAAAGTTTGATTGAGGATGATCAAAAAAGTTCGAAGGTCCATGATGTAGGAAATCTGTTCTTCGAGGAGGCCATCAGTGACAATGAGGATGTGGATGAACTCTCGATGGATGAGCAGGAATGGGAAGAAGTTCCATTGGATGGTACTTTATCTCTTACCATAAGCAAATATGAGCCTCGCAAAGAGGTACTCACCGGCAAACGGCGGGCGCACAGACCACACAAATATCAGAAGTTGAAGTACGGACTTCATATTAGTTCGATTCAAATATACTTGATAGTGTTGAGACACCGAAGCACTTGGATAAGGGACAGAAGACTGAACAGAAGGTTGAAAAGTACTGTTCCTGAATTGATCACCAAAAAATTCAAAAGGTGGAAATCCAAATCACAGGCCGACAAGCTTCACTGTGCAAGAACGCTGATTCTGGGGCTGGTATGGTGGTTCAGGAAACACTATCAGATCAACAGTAATGGATTTCGACAAAACTTTAACAGATTACAATATTTAATCAAATATGCTGATAAGGACGACCATGATGAGTTTTATGAGAAAGTCTTAAATAACCAGCAGTGGTTTTATGGCTCAAGACCCGAGGGAACCGATGACATGGAACACATCAGAGAGATGGCGAGAGACAAAAAAGCCAACAGGGATATCCTGGTCATCTTTTTCCTTATCATACTTCAAAATATGGTCTCAGAGAAGAAAGAAATATCACTATGCTTCGCATTACCCTTGCACGATTATGAAATCTCATGTTCAAATGTGAAGCATCAAATGCTAAGTGGTATGGCCAGAGTCCCAAACAAGTTTGACAGCGATCTTTTGCAGCCTTTTTTCTGGATAGAAATGCGATTCCCTGGGCTTGACAAATCTGGATTATATGTTATTGATCCAATTGTTCATTTGAAGGATAATGACATCGTCAGAAGATATGAAATTGGTGACTCTATAAACATCTATCTTCCTCTTCTAGATATGAAGCTGAATTTGAATCAGAGGTTCCAGTATGTGGTGAGTATTGATTGTCAAAATGGTATTATGAGAGATGTGTCTCCAAGATATTTGCCAAACAAGTGTTATCGATATTTTAACCTAAACCCATCTTCTCTTGTATGCAAATCAATGAACTATAAGGCATATCAGGCTCTTCAGGAATCACTGAAAAAATTCAATGGGGGTAGGGTAGATGATAGAAATAATGAATTGATGAGATCGATTTCCATGAAAAATTGGGAAATACCAAAGACTTTGAAGGAAATGAAAAGGTCCGATTGCTTCATCTTGAAAAGCATACTCAAAGTAAACGAAGCAATCGAAAGCAATTCACAACCAGTTGAAGCCCCCAGTGGGAGAAACTACTTCAGAGAACCTATTTACTGGAAATGCGACGTAATCGATTTGAAATGTGAAGTGCGCTGGAATCAGCTGGGGAGATCCTTAATCAAAGATTCAAAGCCCTTGAAGTTAAAGAGGCACGTCACGATGAAAAATAGGAGAGACAAGCAGTTTGCTCTTTATGAAATTCGAGAGCTATTTTCTTTCAACCAAACTATCTCAACCCCCAAACTATCAAACTACGCTACGGACAAATTTGGCAGGCAGTACCGTATAACTGACGTCGAGGATTTGAGAAATGAGCATGGTAATATCGAACTCTATTCACCTGAATCTAAGCCAGATGGGTTCGAATTACTACCTCTGAAGCATCATACAAAGAAACTAATACAAAGATATAATAGAAGCTCTCGAAAAGCAAAGTATATTAAATACATTGACGTGGTAAGCGGGTTCGACTTTAAGCAGAAGTCAGGATATGCGGTTCCTCAAGTGGACCACATTCTTTTGAATTCAGAGGACTATTTACTAACCCAAGAGCTAATTCGCGAATCGCAGGAACTAGAGGGGCTTAACCACTGGAAGGATTTGCTAATAAAGCTATGCATTAAATCTAAGCTAAATGACAGATACGGACCTGAACAGCGTTGACGTGCTATAATTATGCAACGCTATGAATATTTCATGATTTGGGCCTCACGTGATCAAACCCGGGGTATGATGCTATTTCAAGCTCATCGGCTTTCAAGGAAAGTGGCGGGCGATAAGACATTCATTGTGTGATCTACATATTGTGTATTCGAAACATCTTAAACTTATTAACGACATAGAGTCCTGATTTAAAGTTGCAAAGCCTTGGGTGAGGAAGGTAGAGCTCTGCTGTGAAAGTGTGAATATATATGGCCTGACTAAACGATGGTAGGCGATACTGATTATGTAAATAGTTTTGCACACTGGCAACCAGATGAGGAGATGCACACTTGTCTGAACTGTCAAGCTCCATTCTCATTCCTTGTTCGAAAGCATCATTGCAGATGTTGTGGAGGCATATTCTGTGCATCGTGTACGGATAATTTCGCGAGGTATGATAGAAGGAGAGTAAAGGTTGTTAAAAGACATTCAGATGATGACGAATTTGCCCCTTACAGAACATGTCAATCATGTTACGACAACTTGCTGCATTTGAAAGTATTGTTATCTGCATGGGGGAAACCTTTAGAGCCGCTAATCAGACCTGCGAGCCCGAATCCTATCAGTGTCTCTACTCTTAGTTCGAGAGCTGATTCACCATCAGCGACTGCTGGCAGTAACGAAGTTTTGAAAAATAGCAATGAGATAGAAATCACGAGCGAAATAATCAGCAGTGAAAGAGGGGCTGTACGACCTCATCATATAGATGATCACTTTTGCCCCATTTGCAACATCGACTTGATCAAATTCGATGCAGAGGAAGACGCTCAAACGCACGTACAAGATTGCATTGCAAAGGCAGTTTTGATACAGCAACACCAGGAAGCAGATTATGATGTTGGAAATTTGAGTCCAAGTTTTCAAAATAGAATGCTAGTGTACAAAGTTGCCAAGGCCGATCCTGACGTTGTTCAAGAGTATCAGGAGTGCCCTATCTGTTTCGAAGAAATGCTACCAGGTGAGAAAGTTGGAAGATTAGAATGCCTCTGCGTATTTCACTACAAATGTATAAAAGAATGGTTTAACAAGAAACTCCAAAAGATGAAGGCCAAAGATGCCAAGTACGTTGGCAAGAATTTTTGTCCTTTACATGATGCTGTATTTTGAGAGGGATACTATGGTACATATTATTCAATGACACCTAAACTTGGGAACGTAGCTTGGCTGGAGGATATTGTTTTCACCCCCTTCAATGTTTCTATTGGAATGTAATATTATTTAGCGTCTTTAGGTGTTTATCAGGTTTTGTTTTTGCTTCCCAAAGTTCGATATCATTGCTCTATTCAATGTCGCTGTATAAGTCACTATCTAAATCTTCTGGAATATCTTTATAATGCGAGTCATCACCTTCATCATCGCTATCACTGTCATCACTACTACTGTTGGAGGACGACGCTCCTTTATCATTGTTAGCCTCATTCCCATCCTCGCCTTCCTCCAATAATCTTTGCTTTCTTCTTTCTAATTTGCGCTCTTTCTTAGCATCCTTAACAGCCTTCTTTCTGGCAATGTTTTCCTCTTGTTCCTTCTTTCTTTGTTCTTTGACTCTCATCTTTTCTGCATGCTTCTTTTCCAAAGCCTTGATTTCGGCACTGGTTTTCTTAACATATTCGTGATGCAGGACCCTTCCAGAACAAATACCTTCCTCAATCTTAACCAGCTTTAGAGTCAATCTTGGGCCTAGCTCCGTTAACTTGATTGCCTTTTTACGAGGCATTGGTTGATTTTCTTGCTGTTCGTCTAGTGCAATATGGCCATCGTCACCTTTTTGACCATTACCTTCCATTGGTTGTTGTTGCTTTCTATTGGTTTTGAGATCTTTCCTGTCAATAACTTGAACAACAGCATCATCATCCATCTCTGATTCGGAAGTATAGGCCCCAATATCGTGATCCAAGACTAAGGAGGAAATGTCTTCTTTTCTATGTAAGTTCGGCACAGGTTTGTTTAGATTTTGTTTTGCTCTGTAAAGCTTTTTCAGATTTTTGGAAAGCTCTACCTCTCTGATATCAATGAAGTAATGACGCATTGATATTTCGCCAGTCTCATGATCTTTGTTAATCATGAAGACTCTTTTAATAGAATTTAATTGAGTTCTTGCCGGGTTCAGTGGTGGAAAAACGTTTTGGAACATCGAAACAACAACCTTCTCAACGTTAGCCTCATCGTCGTTATCTTGATTGCTTCGAGATTTACCACCCATGGTATTGAACCCGTTTAGCACCAACAACGGCGGATTCATAAGATCCTCTTTGTTTAATGACTTGGGTCTTTTCATAAATTTCCTTATATCTTTGTCTAATGAGTAATCTGCAACTTGAAATGTAATAGTAGGACCGTGGGGAGTTCTAGCAATCTTCAAGGATACATTACCAGTCTTCTCAGATTGTGTAAATATGAACAAATGCGATACACCTAACGGACCACACATAACCACAAAATCTTTCAATTTGTTAGACTTCCTCTCTTTCAATCTAACAGCAGTATGGGGTTGCATGATATGACGGAAATCCTTAACCAGTTGATTTAAAGAATGATTTGAAAGTGAGGTCTGACCGACTCTTATTACCATAGACTTTGGAATCAGTTTTTCATCCTCAACTGTAGCCTGCACATGAGTTCTCTTCTTGGTTCTTCTTTTAGCCATTGCGGATTCACGTCTAGTGGTATTTATGAGAGTTAAATTGACTTTGTTACTTAAAGGTAGCCTCTCTGACACCTCAAGCTAGACTTTTGTTAAGCAAAGGATGAGATGCGATGCGATGAGATGCACATTAGCAGGGCGTTATTTCATCGAAAATTTTTCAACGTGTTTTTCGTAGTTGGCGACATGAAAATTTTGATAGCGGAGAGGCAATGCGATGAGATGAGATGAGATTAGACATGCTACTACTATTTTAACAACCCTATCAATTTTCCGAAATACTATTAGATATAATTGGAAACAACTGTAGTTAGTCGCAAAGTGTGAATATTGCGTTCGATGAGTGGCAAAGTTCCAGGGAATAAAAATGCGGTTTCCAAGAGAACCAAAGGTAGCGGCACCAGTAAAGAGCTAAGCTCATTGGCCGCAAAGATCAAAGCCAAAGCATTAGAGAACCAGAAGAAATTGTCTCAAAACACCGAAACTAGTGATTCTAGCGAT
The DNA here is from genome assembly GCA_003671575.3 of Zygotorulaspora florentina. Classification (NCBI taxonomy): domain Eukaryota; kingdom Fungi; phylum Ascomycota; class Saccharomycetes; order Saccharomycetales; family Saccharomycetaceae; genus Zygotorulaspora; species Zygotorulaspora florentina. The sequence continues at coordinate 623,721 of PPJY03000001.1, read as the reverse complement.
ACTGAAGAGGAAACTCACTCAATCCCATTGGAGACAAAAGAAGTAGTTGAGCCGGAGGGGATCGAGAATGCTTCTGAGGAGGTAGTCGAATCCTTTGAAGATTTGAACTTGGTTCCCGAGCTTATCCAGGCTTGTAAGAACCTCAATTTTACAAAGATAACACCAATTCAAGCGGCATCAATTCCTCCAGCTTTAGAAGGTAAGGACATCATCGGCCTTGCCCAGACAGGATCCGGTAAAACTGCTGCATTTGCCATACCTATCCTAAATAGCCTATGGCACGACCAACAACCATATTACGCTTGCATATTGGCACCTACGAGAGAATTGGCCCAGCAAATCAAGGAAACATTTGATTCATTGGGGTCTCTTATGGGGCTGCGCACTACATGTATTGTGGGTGGCATGAATATGATGGATCAAGCCAGGGATCTGATGCGCAAGCCTCACGTTATCATTGCCACACCAGGTAGATTGATGGACCATTTAGAAAATACCAAGGGGTTCTCCTTGAGAAAATTGAAGTATTTGGTGATGGATGAGGCCGATAGATTATTAGACATGGAGTTTGGCCCCGTTCTTGACAGAATATTGAAAATAATTCCAACTCAAGGTAGAACCACGTACCTTTTCTCGGCTACAATGACTTCTAAAATTGATAAACTACAAAGAGCAAGTTTGACAAACCCAGTCAAGTGTGCTGTGTCAAACAAATATCAAACAGTTGACACGTTGGTCCAAACATTAATGGTAGTTCCAGGTGGTCTAAAAAATGCATTTCTAATATACCTGTTAAACGAGTATTATGGAAAGACAGCAATAGTGTTCACAAGAACAAAGGCAAATGCAGAAAGAATATCTGCCCTATGTAATTTGCTAGAATTCAATTCCACTGCATTGCATGGCGACTTGAATCAAAATCAACGGACAGGAGCTCTGGATCTTTTTAAAGCAGGTAGAAGATCCATCTTAGTTGCGACAGATGTTGCTGCCAGAGGCCTGGATATTCCATCTGTAGATATTGTTGTTAATTACGATATACCTGTCGATTCCAAATCCTATATTCACCGCGTGGGTAGAACAGCGAGGGCTGGTAGATCAGGTAAATCAATATCATTGGTTTCTCAATACGATCTAGAGCTTATTCTGAGAATAGAAGAAGTTTTAGGGAAAAAATTGCCGAAAGAAGATGCTGATAGAAACGCTATTATGGCCTTGAGAGATACTGTTGATAAGGCCAATGGTGAAGTCATCATGGAGCTAAATAGAAGAAATAAAGAAAAGACCGCCAGGGGCCAAGGAAGAAGAGGAAGAATGGCAGTCAAAATGGATATGGATAGAGAAGAACGCTGAATTTTTATGCTTGGAAAAAATTATGCTGTAATTGTATGTACATATAGGATCTTTTTAATGGATACAGTAGATATGACTAATTGTTCTGACGCTCAGGAATGCTTTCATTATATTTGTGGATTGCAAAGCTAATAGAGTTCATCACTGGGTGTAGATATGTTTTACATAGCTGGGACATAGAGTCACCATCACCTTTTTGAACATCATCTAATAATTCTGTGATTTTTTCCCGACAATCATTCAGATTTTTGTGGAACTTTTTGGCCATTAGTTGCTTCTTTGCTTCCGTACTGTAAAAATGCAGATAGAAATGCTTCAAAAATTCACAACATGTGCTATGTAGCATTCTACAACTCTCCAGTAGATCGACTGGTAACTTCGAATCTGCTTCTGATTCTTCTGCTTTATTTCCGACAAAAGAACCTAGCATGGAATCGACATTATGATGCTTCGCTTGTTTGGCGTTGATTTTAACAGCGCTTATAACTCTCTGGTTTATCTCATTATTATCCTTATTATGCTGAGCAACTTGAGACAAATCCAACTTAGTGGACAAATTATTCAACACAAGTGATATTTGCTGGTTAACTTTATTTTTGTCTATCGATTGTTCCTTCTTTCTCGATTTTTCGATGAAATCTTTCGCCTCAGATGACCCTTCTTCACCCTGATTTTTTAAATTAATGACAGCATAGTCTTCATGATAAGCCTCTTTAAGATCCGAGAATTGCAACTCGTCTCTTTCCTCAAGATCATTGTCCTCTTCTTGGAGCTGAGCTCTGGAATACTCATTCTCAAGAGACATAATCATCTTTTCACTCAACCGATTCATACCTTTCAAGATGTCTACGACACCATCATTATTTCCATTAATATCAACGCCAGGCTGCATTGTAAAATCGGGTTTGTTACCCTTCAGAACTGGATCATCTTGTGAGTTCCCTTCCAAATCGATAAACTTTTTAACGGGATGCAAGAGCTCAGAATCGTCCTTCCTATCATATTCTTGGTCTAAGGTCAAATACCTGTCTATAATGACGTCACCTCGATCATTTTGCATAATACGTTCACCTCTTAGTTTACGAAACAGCTTGGAGGAGAAAAATCTCGCCCAAAATTCTGGTTCTTTGAAGTTCTTAGGAACATTATCCATGTAAGCTTTCTTAACAATAGGGTAATTTTGGAATATACTTAAAATTTTTTCCCTCGAAATATTTACATTGACTTTATTGTCAGATGATGCTACAGGTTTTATGGTGGAGAGAACATTATATGGCCCAACCTTTTGCGATATCGATAAGGCATAAGCTCTGAGAGTAGGAATTCTTGTTGACCAAAATTCGTCCGCAGGCAAACCTGCATTAATAACGGCTTCTTTGAACGTTGCCATTAATTCCTTATTCTCTCGTAGTAAAGATTGTTGCAATTTGAAGTTTGATAAAAGTTTCGATTTGGACAGTGAATCGTCCAACGTAGCCATATTAATCAGTTGCGTAGGCATCTGTGTAGGTCCAGCATCAGTGTCACCCTCTTTTCTTCTTTTTTCTTCGTAAACTTCATCATCCTTGTAACGTGATATAATATGTTGCAAAGTCACTTTGATATTATCCATCACAGTTCTATTATTGAATATGAAAGTGTACGTCACTGGATCAGGAAACTTCTCATTGCCCTCATTGTCCTTGATTTTCTTGGTCTCATCGATTTTTCCGATTAAGCGCAGCTTCATCTTGTCACTAGTAGCTGGCGTGGCTTGAAGCCTATCTATTGTATTCAATGGGATGGCCTGGCTTTTCGAGCCATCGGTTGCTCTCCATGATAATTGTGCAGGCGAGACTTCTTCCTCGATGTTGATGATACCGGAGAGTTTCTTAAATGTAGCAGCACCCGAATGTGACATCTAAATGAGCTCACTTCTTCAGAGTTCCTACCTGCATCAGTTGCAATACCGTCTCCGAATTATTTCAGGATTTCATTTCAGATATACTGCCTAGGCGCCGGGTGACACCTGCGCGTCTACATGGATATCCATCTATGTAAACTTCAGTTCTACGAAGCTAACAAGGAACATGATGAGCTTGGACGGGCTGGGAGTTCCAAATGCTCATTGAAATTTTTGTAAACCAGTTGCTATCGGTTTTGATGTTTGCCAAGGTACAAGCATCTCTTGTGTTTTCTCAGGGCCAGAAGAATGATTATAATATCTCTCCATGTTTGGCCCGTTAGCTTACTTGGATGTCCACTTCTTGCGTGCTTTAAATCTTTCAGTACTGAGTTAAGGCTTATGATATTGATGCGACAAGACTGATGCTCTCGTGGCTACCTGTACCACATTTGGATATCCCAATCCGCGGAGCACAATTGTTTAGATCAAGTAGCCCCGACGACATTAACAGCCTCGATGCAAGCATAGACTTTTCATAACTCCAAGATTGGCACCAAAGAGAACACTTGTGTCAGCAGCCTTGTTTTACGGAGGAGATATGAAATTCCTTTGGAAATAACTCTATATTTGTAAGTTTTCGATGGTCAATCGAACCAATTCACCTGCAGGAAAGCTGTCTAACATATTTTAAAAGATCTATCAGTTATTGGGAAGCGCTTTATTTGAAGCAGTTTACTTTCTTCATTTTTATTGGTAGAGTAAGTTGTAGCTGCAGCCGCGTTTAGCCGCCAAGGTGCAGCGGCTGCCGACAGAGAACCAAATGCATACTGCTAGAAAATGTGAAGAGGTCTGACATCTAGAATAATAAGCCTTCCATCAAGAAATAACTCTTAAATCTGCCGGGCATCTTCAGGGTCTCTCAAAAAAAAAATTGTGCCAATGTCCTTGGGAAGAAGCAAATCTATTTGAGGTTAAGATACTGGAAAGCTTAAAGATTTCAAGCAGGCGTTTAGCTTTTGATTGGTCAGCGACATTGCTCCACCTAGTCACCCTATGATTGTGCATTTCTATTCGAAAGCATCCCATCACTTGCAATAAAAAACAATCGTCTCTTATACTTCATTGTCGCGATTTTTGAGAGAATAAATACGATTAAGCATACAACAAGTCTTGCCCCAGGGCCAAAAAGTTCAAAATACTTCACGAGTGCTCCATGTCGCTCTTGAATTGGTATCAGTCCTCTTCCAGAGTGCTCACCCCGTCGGAGGAGTCGCACATTTGCAAAGCCCAAGTCAATTACTGCCTTATAGAATCTCTCAATTGACCTCGAACGACAGGGAATCGATGTTCCCGCTACCGACAACATACCGTCGATAGACCAATGAGGGCTGTTACTTCCAAGGTTTTCGGTCTCGAACACAACCAGGATAGTTCTCAGCTATGATCGGTTGAGCAAGAAGGCTATATAGTACATGAACCACGAGTATGCTGCAAAAAGCGTTAAGAGAAATGTAGCTATCAATCGTTGGTTGCAGTCAGGATTATTTCTGTGGCATAAATAATTGAGGCTCAATCATATCATGAAAGCTAGCGGGATCAGGCGAATAATTGAAACACCTTCCAAGGGACTACGCAAGTAGCCAAGCCGCACATAAGCTGATCATCCTCAATAAGGCTAGGTCTCGATGTCTAGCTCGTCTGCCTTCATTTGTCATATTAAACGTCGCACGTTGAAATTTTTTTCTTCTCATCGAGATTGAAATATTCGAACAAAGTCGTTTGAAAAATCGCTTCCAAAGTGCCCTCCAGCGATTCACGACTCCCCAAAGCCTTGTCCGAGATGTCTTCCCCAATTATAGGTATTACCTTTGGTAACACATCCTCCTCTATCGCCTTCATTAACCCAAAGAATGACGTTGACGTAATTGCCAACCCTGATGGTGAACGTGCTATCCCATCCGTTCTGTCTTACGTTGGTTCTGACGAGTACCACGGTGGCCAGGCTTTACAACAGCTTGTTAGAAATGCGAAGAACACCATCATCAACTTCCGTGACCTTATTGGCTTGCCATTTGCACAAGCAGATGTTTCGAAGTGTGCTGCAGGTGCTCCAGCAGTTGAGGTTGATGGTAAAGTTGGATTCGTCATCTCAAGAGGTGAAGGTAAGGAAGAAACAATTACTGTCGATGAAGTTGTCTCCAGACATCTTAACAAACTGAAGCTAGCAGCTGAAGACTATATTGGTTCAAAGGTTTGTCAAGTCGTTTTGACCATCCCAACAAATTTTAACGATGACCAAAAGGACGCTTTGAAGAAATCCGCTTCAAAGGCCGGGCTTGAGGTTATCCAATTTATTAACGAACCATCTGCTGCTCTTCTAGCTCACGTTGAACAATATCCTTTCGAAGGCGACGTTAACGTCGTGGTTGCCGATTTCGGTGGTATCAGGTCCGATGCAGCTGTAATTGCGATTCGCAACGGTATCTTTACCATTCTTTCTACTAAGCACGATACCAATTTAGGCGGTGATAGCTTAGACGCTGAGCTGATTGAATATTTTGCCAAAGATTTCCAAAAGAAGAACTCATGCAACCCTAAAAAGAACGCCAGATCTTTGGCAAAATTGAGAGCCAACGCTATTCTAACTAAAAAAACCTTATCAAACACTACTTCAGCAACTATTTCAATCGACTCTTTGGCCGACGGCTTTGACTACCATAGCTCTATTAACAGAATGAGATTTGAATTGGTCACTAACAAGGTTTTCACTCAATATTCAGCATTTATTGAGGACGTAATCGCAAAAGCGGCATTGGATCCATTAGACATACACGCGGTAATATTGAGTGGTGGTGTTTCCTTCACACCAAAATTAGCAACAAACTTGGAATATTTATTCCCAGAATCTGTTAAAATCTTAGGCCCTAGCTCCAAAGATGCTTCTAACCAGCCAAATGAATTATCTGCGTCTGGTGCCGCTTTACAGGCCAGATTAGCAAGCGATTATGACGAACAGGAATTGGCCGAAGCCCTGCAACCGGTTATCATTAATACTCCTCATATCCCAAAAGCAATCGGGTTAGCCGGTTCTGAAGGTGAATTTTATCCAGTTTTGTTGGCTGAAACTTCATATCCAGCGCAAAAGAAATTGACCTTGAAGAACGCCAGAGGCGATTTGTTAATTGCTGTCCACGAAGGTGAACACCACATCGAAGAGAAAACGCTAGATCCAACTCCAAAATCCGAAAATAAAGATGATGAGGAAGAAGAATGGTCAGAAAGCGAGGACGATGAGCCAGAGATTATCAGGGAAAAGCTATATACATTGAGCACCAAATTGATGGAACTTGGTATCAAGGGTGTCACAAACGGTGTAGAAATCATCTTCAATTTGAACAAAGAAGGTGTGCTTAGAGTAAGTGCCAGAGATTTGAAATCCGGTAACACTGTTCAAGGTGAGTTATAGATACAGCGTCTGCAGAGATATTTAATCTACGTAAACTTTTAATTCACTTGGACTTATAATGCACGCTGATACATTGGGGCTGACACCGAGCATGGAGGGTCTTTATGTCATTGGCTACTTACCGCACCACGGCAGCTGAATCAAAGATACTTTCTGTTTTGAAGGGTCATTTGAAAGTGAGGAACAATACCTTTAGATATGCTCACTATCACGTCTTGGATGCCTTCTCTTTCTTCCCTTCAACAGCATATATAAAATTATTGTCGCAAAGGGGAAAGGCTCCTGAAATCGTCAATTTATATAATGTTCCATTCTCTTTATACTTAATTCAATTGACGAATGCATTATCAAAGATTTAGGAGGTAAGACATGGATTGCACCATACAAACTTACCAAATGAAGTAAATGTTACTGAATGACATTGCAAGTAAATGCTTTTGGCAAAGAAGTGGTTTTCTTTAAAAATGCCTTGATTTAGCCAGATTAGCTTGGTGAACAACTATGGTAAATCGCCTTTAACGTATTGACTTTTTCTGGAAAATACCTTTCCTCGATTTATAGGTGACAGAGAAGGTGAACCTCAATCAGTCAGATCAAAGGCAGATTAAAAATCATAAGAACCCATTGAGCATGACTGCTATTTCAAGACCCGCGGTTCATATTTTAGGCCTTGGTGCCATGGGAACCGTCCTTGGGGTAGATTTATCCAGGTTCACCAACGCCATGATAATTCCATTATTTAGATCAAAGGAGAAAATGAACAAATTCAAATGCGAAGGCCAAAGCACAATTGGAATTAGGAAGATCTATGATGAGAAGTCTCCTTTGTTTCTTTGTAAGATTGAGAAAAGTGATTGCCCTGAAACTTTCAAAGGTGAGCGCATAAAAAATTTAGTCGTTACAACGAAGACCTACCAAACCAAGGATGCCTTAAAACCATATTTGCCATACATAGACTCTGACACCAATCTAATTTTGATTCAAAATGGGTTGGGAATTCTTGAAATTTTGAAAGACGAAGTTTTCACTGATCGAGCAACAAGGCCGCAGCTATTTCAAGGTGTTATATCGCACGGGGTGTACTTAGATGAAGGTTACATTTTCAATCACGCTGGTTGGGCACCAATGAAGATTGCGAGATTACCTTGGGAGGAAAGTGAAATCATTCAGCAGACTGGTGAGGCACAAAAAGACCTAGTAGAAAACGAACTAGTCAAGCTACTGATGCAAGAACCATTTGTTAAAGAATTCGGTACACAACAAATGACGTATCAAGAGCTGCTTGTAGGTCAATTGTACAAATTCCTGGTTAACGCATGTATCAATCCAGTTACCTCCATAGTGGATAGTGTGAACGGTGAAATCGTAGATGATTGCACTTGCATCTTCACACTTATTGTGGAGGAATGCTTGCAGGTTCTGAGAGCATCTTATCCACAACTGTTCGAGTATGAAGCCAATTATGCAGATAAACCTGAATACCCTCAATTCAAGGTAGAATCTGTCCTCAATCTAAACCATATGGTGCAACAGATTATCGAAATCGGATGTATTATAAATGCAAAAAACAGCAGCTCAATGAGACAAGATACATTGTACTTAAGAGACACAGAGATAGAATATATCAATGGTTATATCGTTAAATTGGCTGCGAAATTCAAAATCGATGCCAAAGTCAACAAGACTATTGAAACCCTCGTGAATCTAAGACTTGGCCTGAACAGGAGGAGGAACAACATTGGCGATTGGAGGAATGCAATATAAAAGCTTCTGTAGAGCATCTCGTTTAGAAATATATAATGATCATTATAGACGCAATTTCAACCCATTTCCAATTCAACCATGGGATTTCACTCCCATCAGAGGAAGGGATTACATTGCAGTGGCATTCTTTCTGAAGTTAATTTCTTTCCCTATCCTCCTGGTCTGCTACATTATTTTTTTTTTCAGTTTCCCTGATTGCTGTCATTTCGAACTGACAGCCGAGAGAAAGATACAGGAAAAATTTTGACACCACGGAGAAAGACAAAAACAAGAGGTATCAAATATTCGATGAAATAAAGCGAAAGTTGAGAAGCGTTAGTGTCTTTTAGTTGTGTATTTGTTTGAAATAACACGAGTTGATAAACGCATACAGGTTCAAAACTATTTGAAGCTTAGAAATAGCTTGGGCTTTTACAAAGTATTAGTAAATTTGGGGTACGACGCTGATCAACGATTACGGACAAAAAATATAGAGGTACAGTTTAAGTCTAGACGAGTAGCCCGAAGCTCTTATTCGAACAGCATTACATACCTTAGTGACTAAACTTCCTAGACTAATTTTTCCCGATCTCTTTTTTTTTTAAATTATGGTCGAGGCTCTACAAGAAACGAATAATGAAACTGAGCTGATGAACGATAAAGCTAAAGAAGTAGCTTTGCATACCATTTTCCACGAAAATAGAGGAACCTCACTCTCATCGATTGCACAAGAGCTAAACTCTGTTACAGAGAAATATCGAAACCTGGAGGAACTATTGGTGTCAAGAGATGCCACATTGTCTGTGTCGATAAAAGATTTATTTACCACCGTGAAGACTTTGTCACACAATCAAACAATTTTAGAGAATAAACTGGATGATGCTCTAAAGAACCAAATGAATACAGACGTTTTAGTCAATAGCATAAATGAAAGGTTGAATAAGTTATCTACTTCAGTTGGAACTATAACAAAAACTATCAATTCATCAGAGAGCAGCAATAGCCTCAACGGAACTGCCCAGCTGATGTTGTTGGAAAATAATAGCGCCGATCATTCAATGTCAAGACCCCCTACAGTACGTAGAGGTCCCGGAAGACCACGAAAAGACGGAACTTCAGCTAAATCGAATGATTTTTCCAATAATGTTCAACAAGTTAAGGTAACGCTGCCAACAGGTGCAGTTCAACTATCGAAATCAAAGAGATATTTCACAGATCCTTCTGCGGATGGCGAATATCTAAGCACTGAAAAAGAGGAACAAACCTCATTGCAAGGTAAAACTATACTGGGTTCGGCAGGTAACATGAATGCCGGAAATACACCAACTCCAATAAAGAGAAAGAGGGGGAGACCTCCCAAAAAGAGAACGGTGGAAACTGTAATAATTAATGAGAACAATATCAACAAAGACGAAAAGCAAGAGGAAGAAAAGCTAGAGGAAAAAATACAAGCTAATACTACTAATAATGCATTATCACATTCAAATGTACAGCATATTATGAATGCGGAAGATAGAATTTCTACAGAAGTGCCCTCTTCAACAAACTCGCCACCCCCAACAACAAGGTCCCCCTCGAGTACATCTTTACCATCTAATGCTGCAACCTCGACGGTTGCAACACTTGACTCAGCAAATTTTTCAAACCATCAAGAAGCGTTAAATAAAGAATCACAAGAAAGTCCCATTGTAACAACTCGGATAATAACACCCTTCGCACGAAAGAAGCTGCTGGGTGCAAGTAACGAGAATGATAATATTGTTGTAGAAATGTCATCGGCAAGCACATCTTCGAATAATGTTGATGCTGATACCGAATCGATTTCAAATGTCAATAGACAGCAAAGAGAACTAGAAAAAAGACGCGATTCCAGAGAGAAGATGCTAGTGAACATGAAATACAATGATAGAGAAAAAGCTAAATCATTTATGGAATCAAATAAAAAGTTACTGAAGGCGATGAGAGAGGAAGAGAGAAGGAAAAGAATGACTGCTCTAATTTACGATACGCAGTCACCTTATCCGGCTCACTCGATCAATCGTATTCCTCATCCAACCCCTTCATCAGCTCCGGCCGTAAACTCTGTAGTCCAAATTCCCAAAACTGAGGAAACGGCGCAACTGACTAAAAAAATTGGAATATCATCCATTTTAAATGACGAAGAGACCAATATAAGTACGGACTACCAAGACGCACCAAATGGATCTTTAAAACGTTCGCGGTCTCTTGAAGATGACAATGAAGATTTCGATGAAATGGACGATGATTCACAGGAGTTGAGAAACCTGAGGAGAAGAAGAGGCTCCGGACATGCTGCATCCCCAAGAACCTCACCTATTGAGAGCCCGACAAATAATGAGATAAGCGACGGATCTACCGCAAACAGAAAAAACGAGTCCCAAGTATCGTTACTACTAGCATCCCCAATCGAACTTCTCTGTCGTGATGGCTTCTTTTATCGCAGAAATACACCGAATGTTCCAATTACTACCGGCTCGTATTTGGAATTCAAATTCAAGCCTAAACAAGATGAATTAGTTAGTTTGAGACTAAGCCAGAAAGATTTCGCCGACAGAACTAGGCAAAACAGAATGAATGCACATTTTCTAAAGCCAGAAATCGAATCCGAAACCGAAGTAGCTTTCAAGATTCTGAGCAAGACAACCTTGACTGAAAAGTATGTAAACAGTCTGGAGTATTTCTTGATGGAATTTCGTTGGGAAAATAAGTTGGTTGGGTTAGGTCTGAAACTAAGAGAGTCCAAGAGAACCTGGCAAAGACGTAAAGCTCTCTTTGCATTATTTGAATTTTGGAGAGATCAATCACGAGAAAAAAGAAATTTTATCAATTTCACTATATTGCATGCCGTCAAGGAAATGGAAAACTACAGAATTTTCATCAATCGTTCCGTCTCTTGGTTTTACAATCACATCACGCTATTGAAGATGATCCTGTACGACTTATGTGATAATGTAGACACGCAGTGGAGAGAATGGATGTTCCCTAAGGGAGAAACGATTCCGGTTCTAGGAATTGGGAACGTTAATGAAGAAAATGTTAATGAAGCCATTGACAACGTACTTACTTTAGATTTTCTAGACGATGGCTCAGAAAACAATCAGATAAAGTCATCCAAAGTGATACCTCCGCCCCAACAATCTTTTGTGTAATGGTGTATTTTTATAAAATTAGTTAAAAACTACGTTTCATGTAAATGTGATTGTCGTTCCCATCGTATGCTCACGTGATAAAATATTTGTTTTCACTTGGACGTTGAAAAATTTGAGAAGCTTTTACCGGTGAGAAGCTTCTCAGCGATGAGAAGCTTAAGGAGGGCATTAAAAGAAAGCCATCTTAGAAGATATGCTCGTTGATCTTAACGTAAGTTGGCCCCAGAAGAGTTTTAAAGAGCCTGTGACTGAAGCAGACGTTGAGAATGTTAGGAAAACTCTAACCACACTGCATATTTTGGGATACACACACGTTGCAATTAATTTTACCATCAATCACAGCGAAAAATTCCCTGCTGATGCCAAGCAGATAAATCCCATAAGAATCGAAGAAAGGTTCAGCGCCCTGATGAAAAGCACCGGTCTGAAAATATATTCACGTATTACCTTAATAATTGACGATCCCTCCAAGGGACAATCCTTGACTAAAATCGCCCAACATTTCGATATAGTCGCAGCCTTGCCTATAAGTGAGCGCGGCGTGACCTTAGCCACTACAAATTTAGAGATTGATCTTTTGACTTTTAATTATGGACAAAGACTACCGGCCTTCCTGAAACACAAGAGCATATGCAGTTGCGTCAAAAGAGGAGTCAAAGTCGAAATAGTTTATTCGTATGCATTACGAGATCTACAATCTCGTAGACAATTCGTCTCCAATGTCAGAAGCGCTATCAGAAGCTCGAGATCTCGTGGACTAGTGATAAGCAGCGGCGCTCAGAATCCGCTCGAATGTAGGAATATACTGGGTGTCACCAGCTTAGTCAGGTTTTTGGGTTTACCCAGCGATAAATGCAGCAAAGCTATGGGCGAACTCGCGTCCCTAGTCCTACTGAATGGGAGATTAAGAAACAAAAGTTACAAACAAACGGTTGTTGTCGGCGGCGGATCTGATTCCGATGTCGTAAACGATATAGCTACCATCGATAACGTGAGAAACGTAAAAATTGTAAAGAAAAGAAGTTTAGGTGAGCAACCAAATGTCAAGCGAACGAAGATATGATCATGTAGAATCCTACGTACCTCTATGTGTAGATGAACCTAACATGTGTTGCACTTCCATGGGCATCGCCGTTGTTTTTGCCGATATCCACTGTGATTTACGTTTAGACTACGGTATTATCCGTTCCCCACCTTTATATGAATATGAAACCTGTTTTATGCTGCAAGAATGGATGATAACGCCAAAGAAATACTATGACTTCGTGTCGGTCTTACCGCCTAACCAATAATTTCGTTAATCATTTTCCTCATTAGGCGAAAAAGCTAAATGTCGAGCTGCCATGTTTACTTCCTTTTCTGGTAAAGAAAATAATGCAGCACTAATTACACACAGAAAACACTGTACAAGCTTCGAGGGTTCTGGAAAAGTGAAAGCACTCACGAAATTTCGCGTCTGTCTCGAAGATAGCGAAGTCATCGAGACCATGGAACTTAGACCAACCCATTCACATAGAGGAGGCCGTATGGTGGCAACCGTCGTCGCACGCTGATATCTATTACTCCTTATGGACTAAAGAATTTTGTTAACGCCAAAAAGCGCCCGTGATTCGGTAGTCCGTATTAATCCGTTTGAAGGTATTTGTTACTTTACGTGTTACGATGGGTGCTTGCCAAACTTAGTGTTATAATTCATTAAGGTGAAACAGTAAAACATATATAGTCGAAGCAGATTATTCATACATCGTATTCTGCCAATTGTGCAATTTTCTATTCATCACAAACGAAGTGACTTGCCACATAGACGTTGTTTGTTGCCGTGAATTGCTTTGGGAACAATTGTCAATTAGGATGGCTACTGGGTATGAGTTACCTCAAATGAAATCTATATGGTTGGATGAGGACCAAGAAGCGGAGAAGTTATACGCACAGCAATTCATGGGTTCCGATGAAGAAGAATCGGTGGCTATCAAAGTGGTCAATAGCAACAAACCTGTGTTGAAAAATAAGAAGAAGATTGATTTGCCGCCTTTAAGTAAGCATTCAATGGGCAAAGCTTCAGATATTTCTTCAGCGGTAGGCTTGAGCAAGAAATCAAAGAAGAAGAAAGGGTTTCTAGCGTTCTGGAAAGGAAAAGATCACGCCAAACCCCAGCAGATTTCGACCCCTTTCGCATTTCAACACATTTCACATGCAAATACTACCGATGGCTTTGAGTCAGAAAGTGAAGATATGCAGAGCAGTGAGCCAAAATCAAAGGCGATCTCTGCAAAACAAGGCCCATTACACCAGGCATTCGTAACCCAATCAATTCCAACTGGAGGTAAGGACAGTTCCAAAATTGGGAACAGGAAAAGAGCTTCAATGATCTCTAGAAGGTCTTTATCTGGATCCATCTCTACAGCGTCGTCCAGCTATTCTAGATCGAGTGCTGGTCGCATCGTATCTAGCTCTACTATGGCTACGTCAATTCATCACGATTCACCTTCTCCATCACGTCTCCCCTTATTAAACGCTATGGAGAAGTGTTATTTCAAGGGAAAATCAGCTAGAGACTCCAAGGATAGCGATATCTCACTGGAGTTCTTGAAAAATTACGATTTTCCGACGTTGCTAGAAGCCAAATCTGCAATCGATCTCTGCAAGATCACGAAGCAAGATATAACCCCAATTATTGAAATTGCATCTTTTGATGATAACGTCATACAAAATGATGATTTCGATTTAGGAAGCATCAACTCGTTACCAATAATAAACAAAACAAGTTCTGATTCCAAATTATTAAAATCCCCGGAGATTGAAAATGAATGGTTCGATGATACAACCACTACCACTAGAAGGTCTGTGGATGATATACTATTGTGTTACCATATACCCAGCGATGCAGGTTCATTCATACAAACACCTTTTTCTAGCCCAACTAAGTCACTAACTAATATTTAAGATAGCCCCGAGAGGTAACGCTCACCAATCGTCGCTTCTTCAGTTCCAACATCGTCATTCGTTTTTCAACCAGTTCGCATGACCTATGCATTTATTTGATCTTTCGCTTTCACTGTACTATATCCCTAGCATTCAGTCATTAATGAAACACCTGAACAGATAGAGTCATCAACTCTCGTTTTGTGTCTGATATACAACCTATTGTTGTCGTATACTGTCGATAAGCTTATCGTCATTCGTTTTTACTCCAGGTATTTTAGAAATAATATACACTCTTATATAACTCATATTTTATCGTCATGTGAATAAGTTTTCAATAGTGAAATGCCTGTACAAATAGCTGGATCCTTCAGGCGCTATCTTTGATAAGCCTTATAATATCGTTTTTACAATTTATGAGCTCAATCATTAACGGAATTCCACCTTGGAAGTTTTTTTGGCATTGCCGTAAGGAAGTTGGAGCAGACAACGATCCACCGAACATAGTGATTGGATCTACATGAGCTTGCGGCTTTCTTGGCTCTCTACTGCCACTTTTAATCCTTCTTCGTGGACCTTCGTCATCAGCCTCTGTATCGGCTTCTTTCTCACCTATGATGTCTTCCTTGGAGACAGCCGCACGTTTGATGACAGACATGCTTCCTTCTTTGTCAACATTCACAGCCAATTCACCACCATATGACTTATCCCAGTAATCCATACCATATCGACCTCGAAGAGAATCCTTATTGTGATAATTGGCTCTTCCCAGATTGTAGAACCCATCTGTCATACTTTTTTGAAGTTGCTCAAGCAATAGATCGTACTTCGACAACTGTTTTAGCAGGAGAGTGCAGCTCTCATTATCAACCATTGCACACCCAGATAGAGCCTTTCTTGTACTTTCTATGTTCGAGAAAAAATAGGTTTGTCAGAAAATGATTTACTCTCCGGCATTCTTATATTGAACGTGAATACAAGGATATACGACAATTTGTGCGATAAATGAAGTCAGTGAGATAAAGGAAGAAGAAGAGAAGTTCGATTATGACGGATAGGTTAACTCAATTGCAAATTTGCCTCGATCAAATGATGGAGCAGTTTTGCGCCACCCTGAACTACGTTGACAAGAATCACGATTTCACTCCCATTAAAGAAGGCGAACCCAAAATGGTTGACAAGCATGCTACAGTCGCCCCACCAGAAGAGTTTTCCAATACCATTGATGAACTTTCGACAGATATAATTTTGAAAACAAGGCAGATAATTAGATTGATAGACTCTTTACCGGGCGTAGATGTCTCAACTGAGGAGCAAATACATAAAATTGATGTTTTACAAAAGGAGCTTATAAAAGTGGAGGACCAAAAGATACAAGCTGTTAATGAAAAAGACAAGCTACTCAAGGATGTGAGTGAGATGATCAATCTCTTTGTTGGAGGCATTGCAGATTCGAAAGAAGCACTAGTTTCGACAGCAACGAAGGACAAATGATATAATTCGAAAAAAAAAAATACTATTCTAATGAAACTTTTATGTAAACAGTTGATATTCCTGTTGAGGAACACTTAAATATACATCACAAAAGCGACATAACAGCATATGCAAGGGCCAATTAGATAATTCCATTTGCAGCCTACATCGAAAGTCTGAAACACCAATAATTGCCCTATTAAGAGACTGGGCATGTACTGCGCAATATCCAGATTCTGGTGAGGAGATTTTACGAATGGGTAGTAATGCAGTAACCAACCCAAAACACAAGTGACGCCAAAATCTTGGTACACTTGGAAATTCAAAGGTGTTGCATCGGCAGTGTTTGACTTTTTCCATGGGTTCCATTTAAATATATTTACAACCTCAAACAAAAAAAATATGGCGAGAGAAGCCAATGGGGAGAGCCAAATATTGTCGACGAATTTGTTTCTAGAAATATAGAAAGGCCATGACTGTGGCTGAACTGGCCCTTCTAAATTAAGATTTTTCTCGTAGTAGTTATATTTGTATTGCTTCTGTAACAACTCCATTATCAAATTCCCAAATTTATAAGGCTTGCTCCGCTTAGTGCCGTATTCAATAAATTCAACGTTCTCCGATATGTTCAATTTTACAGTTTCGATTTGGAAAAGGGCTCTAGATTGGGTTGCGGGATCCAGGCACAGCACTTCTTGTTGATTGAATGCCCATTCGGGGAGTCTGATGTCGTGGCTTATCATTACACATCTGTGTCCTTGATTTGTGAACTTCACAACAGCTTTTGAAGGCTCTATCGGGTCCTTTACTGCGCCGTTTATAGCATTGATGGTCCATGTTTCATCCGAATCTCCTTGATAGTCAATGTCCCCAGTACAAGAGACTTCCGAATCGTACTCTTGCTCGGAAACAGGGGGCTTAGCAGATGAGGCACGCAATAGTTTACCAGTTGAACGATGTCTCAATTTGACTCTGTCTAAATCCTGAACAACTCGAGCACGTGAATCATTGTTAAAACTGGCAATGCGATGCTCAATTATCCACTCGTTGTTAGAATCATCCTCAAGTTGCACCAACGTAACTTGCTGCTGCTGCGATCCAGTTTTGTACGTGTAGTTATGGGAATGCAAATAACCACCCAATGATTCCATATGACGCATTGTGATAATTGACCCATAATACAGTTGTTTAGGCTGTTCTAATGGACCCCTCAAAAAACTCTTGAAATCCGAAGACATATACGTTGAGAAGCTCGGAGTATCAATTTGCCAATTATTCAGTTGCAAAGTGTACGATGATGTGAATATAATCAATGGAACCACCCCAAGGAAGAAAACCTGACATGCACTATAACCCAACAGTTGGCGTGTTGTGAGTTTCACATCTCCCAAAATTTGCCAAAAGCTATAGAAAGAGAGTATGCAAATCCAAACCCAGGTAAAAACACCAATAAATTTTGTGCATGCTCCTAATCCTAACGCAATTGCGAGAACAAAGAAGTGAAATACCCAAGTACGCCGGAGAGGTCTAGCACATTTCAAAGACTGCCACGAAAAAATAGACATGGCTAAAAAAAACCATTGCAGAGTCTCAACCGATATCGACGATCCCTCCCTTTGAAAGGTTGGAAGGTAGCCAACCGATATAACGCACAAAAGGGCAAAAACTGCGTTGGCATTAGTTCTTCTTAAGGTTAGATATAGTAAAAACAAAGTAGCCGAAGCAAAGCAGAGCGATGCTTTTCTCAAAATTGCGACATTATTAGGTAATAGAGAATATAATTGATATCCCAACGGAGGTAAAGGCCCCAAATAAAATTTGCCTTTCTTGTAAAACTCAATCGCCTCAAACAATTCTTTCTCCCGATCTCCTAATTTGCCAGTGAAGGCTCCATAGTGAAACTTAAACATATATGTGATAAACTGAATAGCAACCGTGTAGCCCACAGCTTTATCCAAGGCATTCCCTTTCCCTACACGATTCCTCCAGAAAGTATCCGCAGGTTGGTACCTTCTATACGGTCCTTGTAGTGATAACAACTCACCTCCCTCATTGGCCTGTGGTTCAATGTTAGTATTTTTGGACATTTAGGAATATTTCGGCTACCTCAGTAGTGTTCTTTATAATATCTTCTTTTGACGTGTTCATCAATTCACTTTCTAGAAGGTATACTTTTCGCGAGACAAGGTCACGTTTGCTTCAAGAAGAAACTTCTGTCAAGAGTAACAGGTGAGTTAGTTAGATCAAGCTTTAAAAAGAGCTATACAAGACATCTAGAAAATGTAGTCTAGAATAGTTGTGCGTGCGTCTGTGCCGGCATTTGAGTTTCAATCTATATCGTGCCATCTCAGCGGCGGGTTTGAAACCATAAATTTTTTTGCTATGGTCTTCAAATATAGCTCCTTTCACTACACTGTTATTGAGCTAGCTTCAGCTCTATTTAGACTCCTAAAGCAACTATTACTTGGGGCTCCAATTATTCTTTCTTGCAATATATCAAAATTGAATATCCTAAATATGATGATGCGGCTTATTATGTTAATTACTTTTCTATGTTCTAATAGTGTAGTGGCTATCACGTTGCCTTCACACGGCAAAGGTCCTGAGTTCGAACCTCAGTTAGAACAATTTCTAATTTTTTTAATATTTATATATATTCTGAAAAATAAAGCAATCGATGGGATAAAGTAGTGCAAATTGAAAAACAGAATGGTATATTGAAGTAACTAACCCAGGTGTTTTTTATCTGCAAAATAGTTCATTCTGGTGCTGAATGTCATAAGATGGCTAACAAGTCGAGACCTAAAAAGGTAAAGGCCCCGTACCGGAAATATGTTGGTGGTCAAGGGTTCGAGCATACGAGGGGATTTTCATCAAGAGATGACGATGTAGAGGAAAAACTGCCAGAAGATAAGAGCATCGAAATTATAGATACACCTCAAGGGAGATATTACTACAGGGAATCCACGGAAAGTATAGTTCATATCAGATGTAATCCTGAGCCTTTTGTGACAAATGATCCAAGAACTAGACAGCAGCAAGTTGAGACACGATACATGAAGCTTCCGTGGGAGTTACAGTTCAAAATACTACGCCTTTTGGGAAGTGAGGATAGTGTGCAATATCTCTTAGTATGCAAGCATTGGTATTGTATGTGTTTGCCCATAGTATATCGACATCCGGAACTTTCCAGTCGAAACTTTAACAAATTCGTGGATACAATTATCAGTAATAGGAAGAAGCGATTTGGGGAATACGTTTTGGAATTAGATCTTTCCACAATTTTACAAAGTGGGAAAAATTCGTATGTCTCGAAGCTTCTGCGACGATGCTCAACCAGATTAGAAAAATTTACGGCGCCACAAACAAGTTTTGGATATGCCCCATTAATTTCTCTGAAATCCTGTCATCAGCTAAAATATTTGGATTTGGGGCTTGTTTCAGAGACTGTCAAATTGAAGGAATTATTTATCGCAATACAAAACTTCAAGCATTTAACTCATTTATCATTCCCACGAAGCTCAATAAATTGCGATGGTTTTAGAGAG
The DNA here is from genome assembly GCA_003671575.3 of Zygotorulaspora florentina. Classification (NCBI taxonomy): domain Eukaryota; kingdom Fungi; phylum Ascomycota; class Saccharomycetes; order Saccharomycetales; family Saccharomycetaceae; genus Zygotorulaspora; species Zygotorulaspora florentina. Next base: position 604,161 of record PPJY03000001.1, on the reverse strand, counting down.
TTTCAATGGCCGCAGAATTTGCAATATTTGAAACTCAGCGGAGGAATTAATAATGAATTTCTTCGAGAAACCCAATGGCCGAGAAGCATTACAACCCTGGAATTTTCATTTTGTCCTCAAGTAGACGAGGTAGCTGTGTATACGGTTTTATCACAAATTGGGGATAACTTGAGACATTTGTATTTCCACTACCCAATGCCTTCACTTCACGAGAATTCATTGGATCATGTGTTCAGATATTCCTCGAAATTAATTTCTGTTCAACTAATGGTGGATTATACTTCTAAGTGGGCGTTTTCAGAGCATTTATTGACTGAGCTGATTTATCCGAGACCCCTCAAAACTATATATTTGGATTGCAGTGGATCCCTGGGATTGGGTTCAAAGATCCATCCGGACGATTTCACCATCGCTATCATGGAGTCAAGATTACCTTGCCTCAAAACTATTAGCGTCTCTTCCAAACTTGGCTGGGACATGAAAAGTGATGAGGTGACTGATTTGGTGTCTGTCATCGAAGATCAAGGTGGTAGCATGTACATGACGTATTAATTCTCACATTTTTATATTTCTACCTTTTTATAGCATTATGATTATCGGCATCGTTCCTTACCACGCGCAGCTTGTTGTTGGATACATGTTGAGGGGGGCTGATTTTTAGAGAACGTCTGAAACTGCATATATCTGTTAGATGTCAGCTACCATCTACTTCAGTAGGTTCCCCGTTACTCCTCAAGTATTCCTGAAAACAAAGCATAGCTATGCTTTAGTTAATTTAAAACCATTGGTACCTGGCCACGTACTCGTGGTGCCTTTAAGAAACCAAGTAATCAGATTGAGCGATTTAACGCCAGAAGAGTCAATTGACTATTTTAAAACAGTACAGCTTGTGCAAAAATTCATATATTGGGAATATAATGCAGAATCTCTAAATATTGCCATTCAAGATGGTCCAGAGGCCGGACAAACCGTCCCACACCTGCATACTCACATAATTCCACGATATGGTATTAACAACATTGGCGATAAAATCTACAATAAACTTGACAAATGGAGATTTCAAAATTGGGAAGAGAGGCGTGGGGAGTATTTAAAAAGATCCAAAATGCAGGATGTCAGTGAACTTGCGAAGCCCGATTCTGATCGCAAACCCAGAAATGAAGAAGAGATGCTACAAGAATCACAAGAGTTGAGTAAGCATTTGAGGGAATTTTTAAAAGAACATCATGAAATAGATTCGAATATCTTGGACTAAAGCTATACATAGATAGTCATATTGTAGTGGTATTTCTATATACAGTTATTAACTAACAATCATTCTAGAGACCTCTTTTGAGCTCTCCACTTAGCAATAGCCTCTTTGCGCTTTCTTTCACCCCCAAAGAAAGACTTTTTGCCTTTTTTAATCTCTTTCAGCGGTTCATTTTTTCTTATCTTCTCTACCTGATGAAGAATGTACTTTCTTTGTTGAACAGATACACCTTTCTCTTTCAAAATTTTAGAGTCCCATTTGAAGAGGTTTTCCCATTTGTTCTCATAGACTTCTGAAACTTCATCACATTTCCTTCCGATCTTTCCAAGAAACGCATTGACATCAGCAATCTGTTCAGATGGGTTTGGCATAACTCTTACCTTTGTGCGGGAAAAGCGTAATAGCGGTGAGGCTAATGAGAAAAAACGACGCCCAATCATTACAGGTTAGCACAAAGCACGTATGTTTGGTATAGTTTATATAGGCGGCGCTTGTCTGTATTTTCAAAGCTTTGAGTATTTGAGTATTTAATTTGAAGTGATATTTTTCAATAATGATGCCATAAAAAAGATGATTGGAAAAAAAATGAGAGACTCCCAGAAAAAGCGAAGACAAAAACTACTCTAAAATGAATCGCCAATTGGATGAGCTTCAGTGGAAATCACCAGAATGGATCCAGGCATTTGGACTAAGAACAGACAATGTGCTTGACTATTTCGCAGAATCACCATTTTTTAATAAAACATCAAATAATCAAGTCATCAAAATGCAGCGGCAATTTTCACAACTACCTGTTCAAACCGAATCGCTGGGGTCAAAAGGCCCTCAGGACTCCAAACAAGACCAACTGCAGGATCAATCGACCCAGCTGGCACAAAATCAGAACAATGGTATAATAACGTCAACAACTTCACAACAGCTCGAGCAAAACGAGTTCACACATTTAGACGCCATGAGGAAAGACATATTAAGAAGACACCCCGTACATGCAATGCTGGAAAGAGAGCTAATGAAGATGAGAGGTATTGAGTACGTCGTGGGCTGCGTTCGTGAACCGGATTTTTGGATTGTCAAAAAACAAAATAGATTGGGACCAAGTAATATACAAGTCTTACAAGATTACTACATCATCGGAGCCAACGTATATCAGTCCCCTACCGTGTTCAAAATACTACAAAGCCGATTGATGTCCACAACATATCATCTATCAAACACTTTAAAGCAACTGCAAACGCTAACTGAATTTCAACCGTCTCACGGTGTGCAGTTCAAAAGATTGCACAACCTTGCTGGTTCGTCAACTCCAAACACAGGAGTGAACGGAGCGCTCAGCTCCAATAATAGTGTACCTGCCACAGCAACTACAGGCGCAAATCTGCCTTTGAGCACTGTAGCAACAACCCAAACCGGTGGCACATTGGGAACATCACTAATGGATCAGAATGGTGGGAACGTTCAAAACAACGTGATAACTCAAGACATGATGCAAAAGTTAATGTACATCAGCGTAAAATCGCAGCCAGAATTCATATAGTATCTCTAATGTCATTATAAACGACATTATGTAGTCCTTTGATTCTTCAAGGAATAGAATCATTTGCTCCTTACTTCTACACTATCTCTTGTGCTAGTTAAAGAGTAGTACAATCAAATTGAGTCAAGATAATCAAGATGAAGGTTTTTAGTTGTATCTTAAGCGTATTTGCTGTATTCAGTGCAGTTGTTTTCGCTACTGCGGATCCTTTAATTACACACAAAGTGTATTTTGATGTTGAACATGGCGGTAAAGATGTTGGACGTATAGTGATCGGTCTTTATGGCACAACCACGCCCAAGACAGTTGAGAATTTCTATGAATTGACTATTTCCCGTGACTCAAAGATGGGCTACTTGGACTCAACGTTTCACCGTGTTATTCCTCAATTTATGATCCAGGGTGGTGATTTCACTCACGGGACTGGTGTAGGTGGCAAATCAATTTATGGAGCCAGTTTTGAAGATGAGAATTTCGATATCAAGCACGACAAACCTGGCAGATTGTCAATGGCAAACCGTGGCAAAGATACCAATGGATCCCAATTCTTCATCACCACCGTAGCTACTCCATGGTTGGACGGCAAGCACGTTGTGTTTGGCGAGGTCTTGGAAGGTATGGATACCGTCACATATATCGAGAATGTCCCAACCAACTCTATGAACGCTCCTTTGGAAAAAGTCGTTATCGCCGCTTGTGGTGAGCTTGAGACGGTTCCGCTCCGCGATGAATTATAAGCGTAGCGCTCGAAGAAGCCATATATAGTCATGAATAAGATTAAGTAGGCAGTAGAGAAGTATGAGTACTAGCTAATGTAGATGGCTTCAACACTCCCAAGTGGCTTTAAGACACGTAAAGAGCGTATAATCGTCACTCCCTACGTTATATTACCCGGAATTTGCGAGTAGTTTCATGAAGGTAGTTGTATTAGGGGCAAATCACCCAATGAAAAGTTTTAATCAGCAATTGAAAGTAATAAACAAAGGTTAGAACTCTTTTATTTTACAGTCCCCAAGTGAAAGAACAGCTCTGCTTAGGCTATTTGTTCTTATTTGTGACCTTTTTGAGAGAGTTTCTTGTTTGCAAGTTAAATTCCGAAGAAGCGTTCGTTTTTAACAAAGGTCCGTTTTGGCGCTTTAACCAATAAAAGCTTAGATCCAAAGCGATAAAAACACCAGCGCTTAGTGCTTTTAAAAACAGTTTAGTAAGCCATTGAGCCGCCTGCTGCTAACTTTTGGCCTCTCTGATTCATAGAGCTGGGGTTTAGATACTTTAGAGCCTCTATATGATGGATATTCGCGGCAGAAAGATGAAGAAGCCACCTGCGTGTGTGCAATGCCGTAGAAGAAAGATCGGTTGTGATCGTGGAAAGCCTATTTGTGGAAACTGTTTGAAGAATGGTAAAATGGATTGCTTCTATCCTGATGTGCCTGGCCAATATGTGCAATCCAATTCAAGTGTGAGTAATACAACAAGTCATAGTAGTAATCAGGCTCACAATCACACACATGCGAGGGAAAGCGCGTCGGAGCTACATCACAACCCTGAACTGGCATCCATGGAACAAATAAGGGAATATAACACAAGATTGCAATTATTGAATGCTCAACAACATAGATCGACGCCGGGACCAATGGAGAGTGCACAATTTATACCAAGAACGATGCCGAATTTCGAGAACAAACCTGTCACATCAGCTAATGGATCCGCTTTACATTTGAATTGGGTGCAAGGGCCTGCGATCTTCGACATAATGACATCGCCTTACACCCAAGAGGAGGTGTTATTGAAGGAAATGGATTTTTTGAGATCTCGATTGCTGGAATTGCAGGAATTGACAGGAAAAAAATGTGGATTAAATTTATCGTGGAATTCGATGAACGACCTAGAGGATGAATACGATGGCGATGGCTCCAAGGACATGGATGATAAGCATGATGATCACGATGATCGTGATGACAGTAGTGGCCCGGATCTAAAAAAATTAAGATTTTCGGTGGACGAATTCAGAGATTTGGATCCTGAATTTTTGGATTCCAGACATATCTTCACTGTTTTCAATAATTTCAAAAACTTCGATAATATTAATGCATTGAATCCATTGACAGATTCTCCCAATGCCATATTCAATCTACGGTTTATGATAGTAAGAGATGATTTTTTAAGTCAATTCTATAGGAAACTAAATGGGGTCACCAAGGAGAATTTCAGCGATGAAATCAGCAACTGGAGACTTTTGAAAAACAAAGGCCCACAGATATCAAGGAACGATCAATCTATTAGGTTCCCGGTAAGGTCGACTACGCAAGAGGCTATTACAAAATATATTAATACAGTGCCTGACACAAATGCATTAATACCAATATTGAAACCAAGAGAATTAATCGTTTCCATTGAACAGTTGTTTGGGCGCGAGCCAATTTTCTCTCCCAATAAGTTGGAACTGCCACAGATTGTCACTTTGGGACAAATAACATTATGTTTGTTGCTTGCCTATGAAACATTATCTTCTTCGGTATTAATTCCACTAAGAGACGATCAACAAACGATGTTTCTACAATTGAAAGATTCTGTACCACTTTTGAAGAACAATTTGCTTTTGATCAAAGCAGAAATTGATAGAAGAGGAAGTTCCTCTTCCACAATCGATGTGTTAAAATATATTGCGCTATGGAAGTATTATCAATCAGTATCAGACACCTGTGATAATGATTCATACGACGGAGATGAAGACGTTCACCTGGCAAGAGAACTGTCTATAAACCATGAATCGGATAATCAGCTGTGGATTCTATTGTGGAATTTCATCTTCAAGAATTATTGCTGGAGGCATTTATTCAAAGGTGAAATACCTGCATTGGTTTCAGGCACAGAATTGAATTCAGCCACTGTGATCGATCCACTTTTGAATAATGATTTCCCCCTTTTGAATTTTCAAATTGATATGGTAAAATATCTTCAGTCCAAAGATTCAATGATTTCCTTGCTCAAAGTCTTGGGATTGAAAGACTTATTCAAAGTTAAAGTTAGCGATCAGAATAAGAAATGTTTTACAACAGCTTCTATCATTAATAGTATAGTGGATTCGATAATTTACCGAAATTCAATGTTATTCATAACATATTATCTATTGATGCAATATGAGCAACTTAAAGATGAAGAAAGATTCAATGAATATTATAAGGAGTTTCTACAGCTGATTCAAGAAACTCTTTTTTACGTTTTTTCAAATCTAGCCAATTTAAAATTTGCTGGCTACGAATTTATTTTCGCTAAAAAGTCATTTATTACTTTAGACAACATCTCTCATATGATTCTGGGGCTATACCAACGTTGCGATCAATTGATGAAAACGCAAATATTGTCAGATGATAATATGAAACTGCAGTCTCAACAATCCGAAGTCCTGGTGCTATTATTACGCAAAATTTTAATGTTATTGCAAGACTATGCAAAAAACCGAAAAGTTGACAGCCCGTTGATTGTCAAATTGGTTCTTAAATTAAGGACAATCCTAGAATACATCACACTCTGCGAGAAGAGTTCCACAACTATCCCATTCAATGGCTCTGATAAAAAGAATAGCGTTCCCAATGCTTTTCAAACTTTAGATCCTTCAGGTTTGGCCAAAGCAGTTACCAAATTACGTGGCATTTCAGAATCATTAATCAAATCTGACTTTTACAACCAACGAAAGCCATTCGAAGTGAAAAATCCAGAGACCTTGGGTATAACAAAAGAAAATTTCACCGATATATATAACTCGTTTTATTTTTAACCATGAATGGTATAATGGTAAACATCGACTGATCCAAGCTTCACTATCAGGGAGGCTGTGGAGCCAAATCTTTAGGTGATCAATGCCAATATATATTATAGATATCTTTGTTTTTGTACTATATTAGACTTTTCAACCATTTTTGATTTCTTAATGACAGAAAAAATCCACGCAATACTTTCGGAGAGCATGTTACGGTCAACACTCTCGCAGAGGCATAGAAGAGCGATTGGACCAGCAAAAATTTTTGTGTTTAAGTAGCGTAGTGTGAGTTTGGGATCGAATTTGCATATTGGGGGTTTGATATCGGTTCCATTCTCGAGTTCAGACAGCTGGTGACAATGGAGGGACTTCTATCTTTGCTGCTAAAAAAGCTCATATTTGATAGAGACAGGTTACATTGGACATTTCTCTTGAATAAAACTTTAGAAAGTATTTCTCATATATTCCTATTTGTCGAAGTAATTGTTCAGCTCATCTAGAGTGTCATTAATCCCGATTCACTGGCCTTTCTTAACTAAGAGTGTAACCTATGCTTAAGATACCTTCATGTATATACCATGTCTTCTTTTGGAATTCATATCATCTCAATTGCTATAATAACCGCCAGTTCCTCTTTTGACGTTTGCAATTTAACAAGATACGGATAAATACAAGCGCGAACCTATTCTTATTTGAATCCCGCATTGGAAAATTAAATCATGTAATTTCTGAAAACACCCATAATGATTACAAAACTCTATCCAAAAATACCCGCTGTGTCATCATTTGGCCCTAAATATGCGAAATGGTACTCAACTACTGGTGCAAAAGTATCTGATTTCGCGTTAAAGAAGAAGGGGACTGGCAAGGGACCTTTCGTTCAACTACCAGAGTTTAGATCTTTACAGGATGCTATTTTGATCAGAATACCAGCCTCCTGTACTGTATATGGTAATCTTAAAAACATTAATGCTGTGAGTACTGATCCAAACCCCAATGGATTGCCTTTCCTTTCGCAAGAGTACGACAAAGCTACCGGCCTGTCAAAATTGTCAACAGGCCAATCTCCCATTAACTTGCTAATGGCTTCCTCAACGTCGATATCTAATGTGGCTATAGTGAAAATTGACAGCTATCAGGAAGGGTTATATATACCTGATTTTCATGAAAATGTTTTATGCTATTGCGGGGATCTTATTCTCGACACTCACAATCAGCTTAAGGGGCTTGGTATAGTCGCAATTGCAGGGAAAGGACCGGTCTATCAATTGAGGCTTGCCAAGGATGAGGAAATGCTAGTAACAAGTGAGGCAATTCTTGCATATGATTCCAAAGTTGATGTGCATTTGACCACTCTGCGTTCGAATTTCAGCGTCCCAAAACAGTTAAGACATTTCTTGCAAAAGCTGACAAATAGTTTCTCTCAGAGACTCATAGTATATTGGAATAAACTGTTTAACAGAGATAAACTTATTTGCAAGGTCAAAGGACCCGGTTTGTTCTTTTTGCAAACACAAAGTACACCAGCTTCGAAATTATATTCAAATAAAGAGCTCAAGGATGTTATACAATGAAGGTGTCCATTCTTTCTCAAACTCGACTTTTAGATTTGTAAAAATGTTATAAATACTAAATATATGAACCAAAACTGTAGCCAATGAAAGCGCCAATATAAGCCCCAACCACAATAGGTATTGGCCATTCTTGCCAAGTTCTATCCCAATCCAGTGGAATCACTACACAGCTGCACCAAGCACCAACTACTATTAAGATGAAGTATTTTTTCCATAAACCCACTTTGAAATCACAGTTGAACACTTGATAAACTACTGGGTATGCCAAGAAGCAGCAATGAAGAGACAAAAGCCACGTTTGCTCCAACTTCTCAGTCGAAGGAGCCCCGAACAATATTATTATAACTGCCGCAGGTAAAGATAGTAAGAAAGAGACGCACAATGATACCAAAACCAAGGTAACATTAAGCTTCAAAACCCTATTACCGTACACTGCAGACTTATTAAACTGGAAAATTAGGTAAAATATTTGTAGAGGTATCATAAAATGCAGCAGCCTCCAACTGTCATACCCATTGGAGACATAAATGTAGTAGTACAACAATGCAAGAAGATGCAATGGCACTGTATGGAGAGTTTTCTTCACGTATACTGGTGGAGAGTCGTGATCAACATGCTTCTTTTTTGAGGTTTTCGTTGTGAATGTGTTGTCATCTGAAAATGAAACTGTCTTCTTCACAGCATTCCTCTTTTTCACTGGCATGTTTGGACGAACTGAAACAGTTGGTTAGGATTCCTATGCGACCTTGTAACGTATAACCTTTAAGTACCAACCACGCTTTCTTCTATCGTCGCCGAATTAAATTTCAAAAGCGCGATGCAATCGTAACACTAACGAAAAAGTGTGAAAAATATATATCTTTATATAGGAAGTATATCATTCACAGAGTGATCTCAATGAAAATTCTAAGTTAATAAGGTCTCTCCATATCTCAAAATGGGCTCTCCTACCGACCCTTTGAGCTATTTGCTTTCTCCGATCAATGGAGAGCATGCTGAATCTCTTGATAACGTTATAGTCCAGCATGGGTCTTACAACATGCGTGTGAGGATAGTACCCGTTAGCCAATCTTTCCATTCTAGGATTGAGCCCCCCCAATTGTATATCCTTCTCGTTTATCTGTTGCTGGACAACATACAGTCTTCTATAAGCATCTTCTTTTAGAGGTAGGATCTTAAAAATAGAGCCATCGGTTTGCCCGCCGACAACCTGATATGAAGGTGGACTTTTCTCTAAAGTCTGAAATTCTTCATTTTTAGGTATAAGGCGCATAGTGGTATTTGCAGAATGCAAATTGAAACTTGTACAATGGACTAATCTCTGACCAGATAAAGAGTTAGGCTCATCAGGTGCGTATTTGAATACATGAAGAATTGAGTCAGTGTCGGTGATTGCAAAAAAGATGTCTCCGCCATTGACCAAAAACTCAACCGAGACTGTCTCTAATTTTATCACGCTTCTAGCTAATTGGATCATTCGATATGGTTCGGCATCAAACCCGATGAATTGAAAGCCCTGCATGGAATCGCCAATGATGAGGAAATTTCCAAAGCTTTTAGCGTCAGATACAAAAACCGGTATATCCAGAAAAGCAACCGGTACAACAGAGTTGTCCTCTTGAACATCACGCACAAGCACTTTTTGACTTTGGTTAATCAAAAACCTGCCACTAATCTCACATACAGTGCTCACTAGACCTCTAATAACCTCGTGAAATATCTTGCTTAATTTGAAGTTAGTATCAGGTTTCCCTGGCTCAGGAACAACTTCCGTAATGTCATAAACTGACAATGATCCAGAGGGCGGTAAGTCCTCAGTACCAACACCTGCAACTCCTACGATTAAATATTCACGCTTTCTTCGCGTTTTGGAATCCAATTGTATCAGCATAGTTCTGGCGTCATTTATCAAAGTGTTTGGCCCAAAGTCGATTTTATCAATGACATTAAACGTTTTGGGGTTGACAAGAAGAATCCCGCCTTGAAAACCTCTTGCATGCGGAGCATTTTCCTGATACCCCACCAGTCTTTCGCCATCTTCTCCACGTGCGTCATAATCAATGTGTTTTGCATATGCAACTATAAACATTTCGGATTTTTCGTGGTACGTAACACTGGTAAGGGTCTCATAATCTTCTATGGCATTGCTTATGTTAATTCTCTTTAGTGGTAATCTGTTTCCGTAATAAACATTATTGCAATCTAAGGTATAGACTCTGGCATTTTTGATGTCGTCGACACACATGATTGACTCTTTACCCCATTTTGTCATGGAAACCAGAGGTATATTAGCAAACTTGAAAATCTTGGGGGTGGAATCATCCTCTTTAATGATGATATATGGAACACTTCCCGTGATTAAAATAATTGAATACCCATTATACTCTGGAACATAGTGCATAATCCTCTCTATGGAGCTGACACCCTTGGGGTAGGCATTGTCAGGTGCGCCCGTAATTCTTATTTCGTTGGAGTTCACATTTTTATAGAATCGACTACTTCTTGACAAAGATTTTTTATACTGGTAAACTTCTCCTCCAAATGTTAAAATTGTTAGATATTCTTCTCTATTATGATGTCCCAATTTATTAATCATCACTTGTTTGATAGAGGGATCCGGAACAACTTCTTCGGGCAATTGGTAAGTACTAATATAAAGCATCTCAGAAAGTTTATCTACCCCATTTAGTTGAAATATGCAATCATTATGCTCTTTTCCGAAAAAAATGATTTGATTATCAGCTGTAACAAAAGTAAAGAGTAGTTGTTCCTCCGTCGAATCTTTGAGATTAGATAGATACTCGTTGCACATGTTACTTTGTAATATTACACCGGAAGTAACAACCATCTCTTTCAGTACTTCTGGTAATTCAACTCTAAACAGTTTTTTCCTATGCTTAAAATCTAGCTCGTAAATTCTTATATCACCTCTTGAAACTGTGACTAAAATGTAAGGATCCTTGACGGATACGTGCACAACCTCGTAATCAAACTTTATTGTAGTTAGTCTACGAAAGCTGGTGTCATAAAGGTAAAGATTGGAAGTGGTTACCTGAACTATTCTTTTGTCACCACCGAACATAGAAATGTGAACAGTAGTGTCATCTCTTCGGAACCTACCATCCTTATGCAATGCGAAGTTATCATCTATTCTGTAGACATCGCTTTTCTTTGTGTTCGAATCAGTTGTAACTAAAAATTTGTCCACGCTCTTCATCTTAAGAGTCCACATTTGAGTAATGCTGATAAATTTTAAAGCCAATTCAACCTCTGGTCGAACGCTTTCTTGAATTTCAGTTAAGTGAGATCCGCTGCCATTCCCAGAGGTGGCTACCAGTGATAACTCGCCTCTGTTGGGATTGGAAACCCCTTTAACGTATTTCTCGACTGAACACACCTTGCCTGTTGTCAATGATGTTATGGGTCCAGCATTTCGTAGTGACGAGAGTATTTCGATATCGAAAGGCTGCACTGTTTCAATTATAGTCTCCTTGGCGTCCCCACTTACGCTATTTTCATCTGCATACAGATCATCCTCATCCTCATCTACAATTTCGAGAAGTGGCTTATGTTCGTCTCTCGTTTCAATTGCAGCTTTTACATTGTTCAGTTTCACAACAAGTGCGTCTCCAGATAAAAATCCCATAAAAAGAACCATTGTCTTTTCTGCTGATAAATCTCTAACGTGAGATATACAGCTGCAAATTGAGTTCCATTTCAAAGCATCATTCACTATGGGTAGCTTGAAAATATCAAATTTTGTCAACAGTCTTCCTTCAGATTCAAGGTGGACGTAGTAAAAATTTGTTTGGTGATCCATCAACAGGAGCGTTTCATCTTCTTGCTTATCTTTTCCAATAGACAAATTAAAAGTGAGAGGCTTGTCAAAAATAATTTCTGAGCTCTTTTTATCTATAACTCTGCCTTTTTTCACATCTTTGTTGGCAAAAGCGTTTAAAAGAATGACTGATTGCAAAACACCCGTATTGTCTATAAAAGCAAGTTCATTTGTTCCAGAGACAATACAGCCATTCGATATAGGTATCAAAGTATGAAAGTCCCAATTCAAATCTTGAACTTTGCCAATAGTGGTCGTTTCTACATTTGTCTGTGTTTCATTGGAAATTATTTCTAGGGTGAGGATAATATATGTCATAGGGCATGGAAACAATTGACTGTTTCCCGCCCAACCAAGTTTTGGCTCGTACAGAATCGCTATTGTCGACTTTGTGAACCCGTTTAAGAATTGAATATCTACAACGTTCTGAATATCCTGATGTAACTCCTTCACATGGAACATGGAGCTTACTTCAGTGATTTGTTCTTTATTCGTTTTGGGTTTTTTGGTTCGAGAATTTTCGTTTTCGTTTTCGTCATCATCTTCGTCTGTGTTGCTTCTTTTCAAGGGAAGCAATGCAACAACATCATTATTATAGAGTATAATACAATTTCTGGCCGGATCAACCCTGAGCCGCGATTCTTTCGCCAATTCGATCAAAGATAAGTTCCTGAATTTATCCTCATAATAGTGTAAGCTTAGGGTCTCCAAAGTGTTCAAAGCAGTATCATATCGTATAATGGAAATCTTGGCGGTCGATGTGCTTAACAACATATAATCCAGAGGTGAGTCCACTTGTGGAATCAACGCGATGTCCGTGATTTTTCCATGAAATCTGAATTCGCATGCCAAATAAAGCTTACCTTCTCTGGAAGGCTTGTAAATGCAGAGTAAGTTTGTCTTAACTACCAGCAATTCCTCGTAATCTGCTGTCGTGAAATGACCAGTAATGGAGTGGGAAGCAACCGTAGCGTCGAGAACATCATCGTAAATGTTCATTGTACCACAAATTCAAGCGAAATTTTGCAGCCAAGGGAACTTACAAGAGTTCAATGACGCACCAAAGCAAAATGATGTTCGTTCAATCATCGTCTGTTAGATACATTCGATATCATCTTTTGATCAAATATCCTGCTTGTAGTGTGAAAGATGATGAATCATTTTATACGATATCAAACTCAAAAGAGCCATAATAAAAAGAATCATTGCTGCTTTAACCTGGCTTCGTTCTATGAAATGAGCACTCGAAGCTTGAAACCTACTCGTGCCCTGACTTGAAAACTCTTCATTTGGAAAGCTCAAGCTTATAAGTTGCATGGTATTTTAAACACCCATACACCACCATTACTGTATACTTCCAACATGGTGAAATTAATATGCATAGAGGAGCTCTTGTAATTCGATGAGATGAAGTAACTTGCCAACTGATTGCATTAGACTCTTCAGACTTATTCGGCGACGTGCCTGTCTGCTATGAATAATACTTATACTATTGTCATCAAACTAGGCTCATCCTCTTTGGTAGATGAGACCACCAAAGAGCCTAAACTCTCGATTATGTCATTGATAGTTGAAACGGTTGTCAGGTTGAAACGATTGGGACATAGAGTCATCATAGTATCCAGTGGTGGTATTGCAGTGGGTCTCAAGATTTTAAATTTAGATAAGAGACCTAAGCGTCTTGCAGAAGTTCAAGCTATTGCTGCTGTGGGTCAGGGCCGATTGATCGGCAGATGGGACCGTCTCTTCTCAGAGTTTGATCAAAGGATTGCTCAAATTTTGATTACCAGAAATGACATTGCAGATTGGTCGCAGTATAAAAACGCTCAGAATACTGTAAACGAATTGTTGAAGATGGGTGTTGTTCCGATTGTTAATGAGAATGACACATTATCCGTGAGTGAAATTAAATTTGGTGATAATGATACCTTGTCAGCAATTACAGCAGCTTTGATTGGCGCAGACTATCTATTTTTGCTAACGGACGTTGACTGTTTGTATACTGATAATCCAAGAACAAATCCTGACGCAAAGAGCATTCTAATAGTGCCAGATTTATCGAAAGGCTTGCCTGGTGTGAATACTTCGAGTGGTTCGGGTTCTGACGTAGGAACGGGTGGAATGCAAACCAAAATAATTGCAGCGGATTTGGCCACTAACGCAGGTGTACATACAATAGTGATGAAAAGTGATGCACCAGCTAACATACTAAAAGTTGTCAATTATATACAGAGCTTAGACCTGGAAGAACAAAAGCCTGCGTATGATCAGGATTTGCTGAAATTGCAAGAACGTGAATTAGAAAGACTACAAAAGTTAAATGTTCCGTTGCACACTAAATTCATAGCAAATGATAATCAACATCATTTAAACAATAAAGAATTTTGGATGCTGCACGGTTTAGTGAGTGGCGGCTCTATTGTTATTGATAAAGGTGCATATGCTGCCCTTACCCGAAAGAATAAGGCAGGATTATTACCTGCAGGGGTGATAGAAGTTCAAGGTCACTTCCATGACTTGGAATGCGTTGACTTAAAACTAGGTAAACGGTTGGCGAACGGTCAACTGGATCCAAATGAACCCTTAAAAACTGTTGGTAGAGCTAGGTCCAATTATAGCAGTTTGGACTTGGCTAAAATTAAAGGTTTACAAAGCGATCAAATTGAGGATGTACTGGGCTATTCGGATAGCGAATATGTTGCCCACAGGCAAAACTTAGCTTTCCCTCCTCATTGAAATAAAGTTTTAGCCGTGCTGTTTGATATTTTACAGAACGGTTGGAATGCGATTATACATTGGACTTTATAGATCATATATTATACGAAGATAACGAGCTTTCTCGCATTCTTTATAAAAAAGCACCTCATTGAGTTGATATCTTCGTTCGAAAAAATATTGGGCAGCGGGATGTTTAATTCTTTCTCTTTATACCTATCCAAGTTTACATTTTTCACCAATAAAGAGTTTTGCTGTGCTTCATATAGGATTCTAAGATCAGAACCAGATTCCACTTCGGACATTATTTCTACCCTCAATTTATATTCTTTAGAGTCTTTGGTCTTTCTAATACTGACTTCAAAATTTATGTCTTTGGGCTCTTGCGAAGGCTTGGCCTTTTTTTTTATTTTATCATCTATAGTTAATGCGTCAATTTCTTGAATGAGAGGTTTATTGCTGTCGTGGCGCTCTCTTGAAGGGAATAGTGGTGGCAGAGTTCTGTCATTGGTACCAACCATCGATTGATCCTCCTCTTGCGTTATTAAACTTCTTTTTAGGTTAAGGATGCTTATAGGGTCATTTTGTTCATCTTTCGCAAAATCTGCCATATCTTTATTATGGTCGCGTTTTAAAACTTCTGATAAAACTTCTAGTGGTGGAATTGTCTCACCCTTCTTTTTCATCCTAGGGAAAGACAAATTATCTCTTGAAATCTCCACCATATCAGAAAGCTCACAAGATTCCAAACACCATTCGACCAGAATCTCTCGTAGCTGAACATTCAAACACACCCACTCCATACATTTTGTATTTATACAGCAATCCCAAACATAACAGAGTATGCCTTTCTTGTCTTTATCCTTTCTGATCGAAGAAGTGATTATGGGTATCTCCCACTGGTTTTCCATTATTAAAGGATACACCACGCTAGGATTGAAGTCTATATCTGGCTTGGGTACCTTCTCATCATGACATATATTGATGAATACCTTTAAGCTGGAATGAAGAGGCTCCATATGACGAGGTCTCTTTTCATCAGACACCAGTTTGGACTTGAGTACAAAGCCTGGGGACGGTAGAATTGTAACGATTGAGTCTTTATCATTTGACCCCGTTGGTCGGAGCAGAAAATCCATGGCTGGAAATCTAGTAACTTGTATGGCTATTTTTTATTAGCGTGAAACAGATTTCATGTGGATTCTCATCGGTAAGAAATTCCACTTGCATGAAATAAAGATGCCCTTCCAATTCAAGCACGTGACCTCGAAGCAGCAATATCTCTCGAGTATAGCACGAATTGTACTCTAGAGAGCCTCTCGACTCTAACCTCGTTTATTTTATTTGAATATACCACTATGAAAATGTACATACGCCTTATTTGAATCAACCGAAAATTTGAATATCATCATTGATTACAGCTGACACTTGTCCCTTCGCCTCAGGATCATCATCTGTATGTTCTTCATCTTCATCAAAATTAATCTTTTGGCCGAACAGACCGGCAAAAAACTCATCAATCTGCTCATCCGACCACTTGTATCCTGAGTCTCTTGGAGCTTCAAAATTTGCAATGGCTTCTTGAATAGAGTAATTTAATTTTCTACCCTTGGAGGCTTTGGTGTCAATATTCTTCTTCAATTTGTTGTTGGAGCGAGAAGTTATTGCAATGGTTGCACTACCACCTTGAAAATTTTTGGCGTTGGATATCTTTTTATCCACTAGATCGTTGAGTAAAACGCGGTAGAAATCTTCATCGTCAAAAATATATGGATTTTCACCTGAGTCTATGCTACTGTTATCTTTTCTCCTAGGGTCATAATTCTTCGGAATGTCTAGTTTATCGCCAGCCTCATCTTCCATTTCTTTTTGTGCAATGGATGGTTCCAGGTGGGAGAGTTTACCATTCTTCAAGTCATTTTGAAATCCTAGTGGCGTGACATTTCTTCTACTCAAGCATGTACGTTTTATCAGTCTATCCATGTCCGAAAGTTGGTTCTCAACCTGGACATCGGATGGCTGGTTGATGGCCTTAAACTTTGAAGAGTTTAACATGGATTTACCAGAGGCTGCATTCACTTTGGAGGACCATTTGTTCAGAACTGCTGATCTATAATCCTTCAGCTCGCTATCTAATCGTTCTGTCTCAACAGCCAATTCGGTAATGGTTCTTTTCTTTTTTTTGGAAGATTCAATGTGAGTTTGGGAAATATGATCGTTAATTTGAAATTCGTTTCTAAACTCGATCATTTGACCTAAGATCCTTTCCAAAAGTTTAGTTGTATTTTTCAAAATTTTCCCTGTTTCAGGAGAATTTGCTTCATAATTTGACCAGGACTCCTTGGTCAATGGTAAGCTGTTAGCGGCAGTGACACCTTTCTGAAGCTTCATTCTCACATTGAGAATACTATCGAACAATTTTGACTGCTCAATAATACAAAGGCCCTTGGTTGCATCTCTTTGGGTAGTGTCTGATAATCTATTCATAGCATGCTTTGCTTCTTCTTCGACTATCTTGGCTAAACGATCTCTTTTTGATTCATTTTCATGTTCGCTCTCCTCCTCAGATTTGTCTTCACTTTCTACCTCGCTTACTTCCTCGTCCTCTGAATCTGTGCGCCACGAAACAGCATCACTATGCTCTATTTCACTTCCATCTTCCCTCTCTTCTTTCTCACTACTGGAGAAGTCGTCGACACCCGGATTATGGGCTCCAGCATCGAATAACTCCTTTCTTGATCCCTTTGCACCTTGGTATTTAGGTTCCTTTATTTCAATAGCATCACTTCTAATCTTAGACTTTCCCACATTCATATAGTGTGCCTTCTTTTCCTCCAATTGCTCTTCTGCCTGTGATTCATCGCTATCGTCGTCACTGGACCCGTGGTCCCTGTGCTCAAATATTGCTGTGTCGTTGTCTTCAAT
Source organism: Zygotorulaspora florentina (assembly GCA_003671575.3). Classification (NCBI taxonomy): domain Eukaryota; kingdom Fungi; phylum Ascomycota; class Saccharomycetes; order Saccharomycetales; family Saccharomycetaceae; genus Zygotorulaspora; species Zygotorulaspora florentina. The sequence goes on along the minus strand of PPJY03000001.1, from coordinate 586,563 downwards.
ATCATAATCAGCAATAGCAGGCTTATTTGCGATTTCGGCAATTTGGTCAGCTAATAATTTACCCATTGGATTTGTCCCTTTTGAGTTCTATAGAATTACGCATGGATCTTCCAAATTCAACTAGACATTTGTAGTACATTGAAATCTCATTTAAAATTTCATCTCATCTCATCGCTTCTTACAAAAATTTTTCAAAGGCAGACTTCCCTTTTTGGAGGTATTACCAAAAAAGGTCATAGAGTGCTCTTAAAGAGGTAAGTTCATGAGAAATGCTGATTTGAGAGCTCTTAAAACTCTTTAATATTTGGATAGGTAATAATAAGGTACAAATTTTATCTAATGCTGGTCCAAGTCTTCTTTTGACCACTCAATCCATCCCAACAATCTTTTACAAGCGCTGTCCAATGAAATCCAAGAATTTCCATTATCCTCCGTTCAAGGCGATAAAGTCCAAAAAGATTCCTGGACACTGCGAGAGAACCTCCTTTGAACGCTACTACATAACGACATGCTTGATCAACTATAATAGAGCAAAAGACAATTCGAGCAACCTCGGAAGAGATTTCAAGAGAACTTCGCGTCATATTGCAGCAATGTTTGGAAAGGTTTTCTTGCGTACATTGGCATCTAGCGCCAAGGCAGGTGTTAAGCCTCCAGTCCAACTATTCGGTTTAGACGGGACTTATGCAACAGCATTATTCACTGCGGCCTCTAAAACCACATCCATCGAAGCAGCTGCTAAGTCATTGAATAGTTTGGCTCAAACGGTTGAGAAGGATTCCAAATTGAAAGAAATTTTATCCAACCCAGCATTATCTGCTCAAGATAGAAATCTTGTAGTGAAGACATTAACACAACAGTCCAGTATAGATTCTACCGTGGTGAACCTTTTGAAGGTGTTAGCAGAGAATAACAGACTTGACTTGTTTACTAAAGTTGGCACCCAGTTTGCTACTTTGACGGATGCCTATAACGGGTTAGTGAAGGCAACTGCTATCACTGCGCAACCATTGGATCCCAAGTCTCTTAAGAGAATTGAAAAAGCCTTGGCTCAATCAAACTTGGTCGGTCAAAACAAGACTTTAAAATTGGAAAACTCTGTCAAACCAGAAATTCAAGGTGGTTTGATCGTTGAGATCGCTGACAAAACTGTTGATTTGAGCATTGCTACGAAGATTCAAAAGTTGAACAAAGTGTTGCAAGAATCTATTTGAGAAGCCCTTACAGTATAGGTAGGTATTTTTACTTTTTTTATATTCAAAAGATTAAAACCATATAACATAAAAAATAAATAACGACATTTAGAACGTAAATAAAAATATATTTTATCACTTCAAGTTTTAGGAAACTCAATTTCCTTTGACAGATGCTTTCTTCTTCTCCTTTCTCTCTACTAGGAATCTTTTGTATTGGTCGATTGTGACACGTCTTTGAGCCTTTTGGTACTCCTCGAAACCTTGAAAGTTGGTACCAAATAGAGTATCCCAGAATGTGAAGAAAGGTTGGGCATAATTTGTCTTGATGCCAAAGTTTTGATGGTGGATATCATGGTACACCGCATTATTAGGGAAGAAAAATTGGAATGGATCCCAAGGTAACGCATAGCCACAGTGGTCGTCCACTGTTTTCAATGTTGCGAAAGTGTATAAAAACATCTGCTCCCTGTACGAGATACCTGTTAACAACATAGCAATACCAGTCCCCAAAGTGTCCAGTAAAAAACCTTCGAAAGGCGCATTGTACAGAGCGCCATAGGCATATGGCACATACAAACGATGATGTCTGGAGTGAAATTTTCTGTATAAAGTCATGTTAGTGTGCATCAGCCTATGCAACCAATATTGCCAAGTGTCAATGAAGGTGAAACCAAGCAGCAGTTTGATTACTGAAAAGCCATACATATAACCGAAATAGATGGCAAAATCAGGAATCACGGATGGTAAAAATTGTCTCCATTGCCACATATCCCTATGTTCAAACCCTGTCATTGGCTCCGTGTCCCATATTTGAGTAACAAAGCCAACAGTGGTTTGGACAATATGTTGAAAGATAACTTCACATAAAACTTCGATACGTCCAGCCCTGTTTCTAGTAGCGACTTCTTCACTTGGATGTATTCTGTACCTTTCGGCCAGCTTCAAGGTATCAATAACATGGAAAAGTAGTGAAAATGACCAATATCCGATAACAGGCAACGCCAATGTTAGCATGCCATCAGAAATAAACGGTAGAAGATTGCCCTTTGGTGTCAAGGTAACTGCGGGCTCTACACTGGAATGCATGAACCCAAAGCCCCCTTTGAGCTCGTAGAACTGATCTAAAATAGTACTGTTGGTGCTCATCTTTGATCCTTCAGTTCTCGTTCAATATTAACAATGAAAGCGTATATCAAGAACGACTCAGCGCTAACTATCGATAAAAAGATTTCTCTTCGTTTATATAGCAACGTTAAATGCAACTGCAGAATAGATGTAGTCCTTCAGAAACAACGTTAGGTGTTTTTGTACTCCTATGCGGATTAATCTTGAATTTCCATTCTTTTTTTTTCATAAATTTCTTGTTTCGTTCCAAACTCAAGTGGTTGTTAAACAAAATTTCCAAAAAGGGTCTACAGCTAAACGAGAAACGCGACAATTCATACAAAAACGACATTGGCGTGTTAACCGTCGGATGATGAATGCGGATGCCTTGCGCTGCTATGGATATGTAAGACGGATGTATGTGAGATATCCGCATCAATTGTGGTGTGTTCTTACTAGGTCGTACTATTTTAAACTATTTACAGATAATGTTGCCAGATATTCGCCGAAATTCGCGATCGAAATTCGCCGAAAGTCTTCTTTGGGGATCTAATCAAACGATTGACAAACACCGCGTAGATTTGGTCCTGATAAACAACATCATAATGAAATGGAATCAGCTTCTTTTTGTTGTTGCCTTTGTTTAGCAAATTCACTCTTCGCCTTCTCCCCTAGCTCTCTCAATAAAACACTTTGCTCTCTGACTGTGTTACCCAGACGATTCATTGTGGCATGCTTAACATTTGGTAAGGATGACGTCCAATATTTAGCCTTGTCTCCCATTCTCCATGGGTCCTCCCAATGAATCTCTATGTTGTTTCCGAGCTGGCCCGACTTCAAAAGGCATTCTCTCAAATCTGCCACGGCTTCCTGCGTATAGGTGGGGCGGTATTGCATGCTGTACCATACATTTCCATCTTCGTTTTTTTTCCTCAAGAGATTAGCCTCCTTGGGGTTAGCTACATCGCGGAGATACCTTAGTCTACGGAGGTTCTGGTATAGTTTGACGCTCGACTCATAATCTGGCATATTCACAACGCACATGCATCTCCAAATATCCTTTCTTGTCGAGGGCTTTTTGTTCTCCCAATTGGGTCGCTTAAACAGTGTTTCAATTTGTCTTTCACTAAAATTTGGAAATTGTGAATAAATAGCTTGACCACTTTCTAAATTTCTGAACACGAAAACTTGAGGAGCGTATCCTGCTTTCTCCAGCCACGAGGCTGGACGGAACTTCGAAATTGCCAAATTACCTCTGTATGACATTATCAGCCTGCCGTGTCCTTGGCTACAGAATACGTAGCTAAGGTTATGTCTATTAACTAACTGGAGAGATTTTTCAAATTTTGTTCACTGTCTCAATCGCTAAAACGTATGTAGTGATTTTTCTTGTGTGAAGACTGAAAAGTCTCTACGAGCAGATATATTTGGTTTTATGGAATCTCTACCATCTTCATACTTTCAAAATACGTTCGAGAATTAAATCTGCAATCAGCGAAGTAACTAACCTCGCTTTGGTTGCCTCTCAAGATGTTCGCAGGATGTATTGCAAGATACTCGTCGTCGATAGCGAGGTATACAACTAGCGCGGGGAACCTAGAATAACAACCTCTTGTGCACCTCCGGGCTACCTGATGAAGAGTGATCTGGCTATTCAATGGCATATTTCAATTACACCATACTGCCTACTGCCAGGGAAGATGCTTTGAATCAATTCCCCGGATTAGAGGGAAATGGGCACATTTCGTGCATTTATCAGCCATTTCAAAAAACTGGCGGAATTCAATCTTTAAAATATGTGCAATGTGAGAAGTGTGTAGGATGTTACAGTCAGAACTGTAGAATCCTAGATATTTTTGGAGATGGATCTAAATGGATTTGTAAGTTCTGCAACGCCTACAACCGATGGGAAGATGAGATGAAGTTGGTTGGCGATACATACACAGTTCGGTGCGACGCTAGCGAACCAGTCACTCAAACATCCACAATCATTATCATTGACACCATCTGTGCAGAGGAGGAACTATATGATTTGAAGGAAGGAGTTAAAAATGTGGTACTTGGTCTTACTGATGAACGTTTTGCTGTAATAAGTCTGAATTGCTCTGGGGACGTCACCCTACATTCATCCTGTTCAGTAGATCAGAATCTCGTCTTCTCTGTGAATCATTCAAATGTAGTCAAACATACGAGTAAGTTGGACGAAGGCTATTTCATGAAACACATAAGAAATGCTCAGGATAAGATATGGTTTGAGACAGAAAGCGAGATTGCTGCAGCTTTTACCAGCCTGAAACTTAAGAAAAGTGCAACCGATAAAAAGCGACCTAAAAGGGCTACAGGTTTGGCCATTTTCCTTGCAGCAATTTTATCGAAATTGCCAACAGCTCGTACTTTTTCACACATTCTCTCTTTCTTAGCAGGGCCCTGCACAAAGGGGCCGGGGAAAGTTATATCCAGAGATTGCAAACAACATATACGCCAGCAGCGAGACTTTAATTCGAATAGTCTCAAGTACTATTATACAGCAAGTAAATTCTACGAAAGCCTGTCGCAAAAATATCCGGCGAACTATGAGATATTTGTGAGTTGCTTAGACCAAGTTGGTATATCTGAAATGAGCGCTCTTACAAGATCCTCTATGGCTGTACAGCAAGTAGACTCTTTTTCTGACCTGAGGTTTCAGGAGACTCTAAAGTCATATGTTGAACTGAGAAACCTCCACTCCGTTTATGACTCTCAGATTAAAATAGTAACTTCCGAAACTTTGTTAATAGATGGGGCTCCGACTTTTCTCAAGAAGGAGCTGGCTGATATTTTTCCTGGTAAAACAAAATACAATTATAGTGATACGCCGAGAGGAGTATCAAGTACGAATAATTGGTCGTTGGAATCTCCTTGTGTATTAAATCCTTCAGCCTTCAGTGTCCCATTCTCCTTTACGCCTTCGACGAAAGCGACAAAATCTGAAGCAGAAACCACAATCCCAGAACATGTCTTTATTCAATTTCAATTACGGTTCAAGAAAAGGTCGCAATCCTATCTGCGAGTTCATACTCAATGCCTCTTTACTCTAAATCATCCGAATCTAAGCCAAGAATCCGTTATCCAGTCATTTAATGTTGGTGTGGAAGTTTCGTACATCATGAAACTACTGAGTTATGAAATAATCAAGAAAAGTAAGTACACAGATTCCGAGGCCCATATGCTACTTGGTAGGCTGGAGATGCATGGAAAGGAACTCATCAAAAAAACTTCTCCGGAGACTTTCATCAAGTACCTGTATCATTTGAGAAAGACGCCTATTTTATGTACGCGAAATGCCTCGCCAGATGAAAGGGCGTTGTATGTTCATGATGTTATGAACAAAAGTCTGCAGGAGTGTCTGTCATATTGCCGCCCCATAGCTATGCAGGTTAAGGAAGGTCAATTCTCGCCAGTAGAGTTAACGCAACACCAACTTGATAATCCGCAGGCGATGTTCATAGACGGAGGAACGTTTCTTGTTATAAGGTATTCGATCAGTGATGATGAGGATACCTTTGCAGCAAAAGCTTTTGCTTTACAGCAAATAAACTTAATTGAAAGATTTCCAAAGCCCAGATTAATAGAGACAAAAGTGAACGGTAGTCAAGATAGATTTTTGAAAAGCAAATTGATGTCTACGGATACTGCAGGGGCCAATATATTGACCACTCAAGATATATCTTTCAACAAGTTTATCAAGTCGTTCTCAAAAACCATATGACGGTAAGGGCAACATATTCTTGAACATAGGTCCGCCGAACAAATGAGGGGTTGCCGGCAGAGTCGATCTATGCATTGTGATTTTGTCAGCTTTAGGAGGTTTGAGGGTCCCCTAGTGTAAATCTTTAGGTTGTATTATTCCCCTTGGGCCAGGTACGAACCGTGCGCCCGATATATCGCCGAAATTGCGGAGGTTGATGCGCCGCGGGGGGGGTCCTGCGGCAACATCCAGTCGAGGAAATATTTCGAAAATATGCTCTATTTCCCTTGCCTCGATATTTCTAAAGGTAGTGGCCATTTTTAACTTAAATTTTAAAGGCGTCTTGATTTTTTCTTGCAAACGATGGTATCAGTTTATAGATGTACCTTAAATCCATTACTCGGGTGTTCGACTCTAACGCCTTAAAACTAACCTTATGCCTCAGTGTTCGAATCTATGAGTCAGTAGGTATAAGAGCATGACAAGAGGTATGACTATTGATTTGTTGTTGCGTATATATATCGGAATTCTTATCGAAATCACCATGTTGGGAAGGTATCACGCATTTGCAAAGAAAAATTCGATCCAACCACTTATTTATTTCTTCATTTTAATAATGCGGATGAAGTTCTATCCTATTGGCATGGGTTTAATGGTGGATTGTTGCACATATTTTATGAATCAAGTTCAAGAACGAGGTCGAAATCAGCATATTCTTTTTTGATTTTTATTCTTTTCTTTTTTTGTCATGGGATTCGCATTCGGCCTTCCAAAATCTTACTTTAGGCTTCGAAATTCTGCATCAGAGTGTCCCGGTAATATTCTCCACTAAAGAATTGGAAAAGACTGGAACTTGCGACGCTTTCTTGTTTCGATGAATAGAAGTTCAAGAAAGACCAATGTTTACTATTTACCGGTAGGTCTCACGAATTTTCAAAGAGACCTTGTGGAAATTTTAGTTTCTCTGCATGCAAGATCATTTGAAAAAGAAGTAAATGACCTAGATGGTCATGAAAATGGGAATGGTAATTCCAACGCCACAATGTACCCTCAATTATCCGATAAGCAGATGATGTATATGTTTGATCACAATGTCAGAGCGGTTGCCAACCATCCCTGTCTCCTTGTAGACCACTATATGCCAAGACAATTTCTTCGTATGGAACCAAATGAAAAATTGATTAACGGTAGCGATAAGTTTCAGAAATTGCAACAACTTCTGTATAATATGATTCATAGGGATAGATCCAAATACCCCGATGTTTTGAAAATTGCATTGATTTCCCATAGTGTAAGAGAATTAGACTTGCTCGAAGGGTTGATTCTAGGAGAAACTGTAAGGATGAAAAGACTATCTGGGACATCATTGTATGATGAAAAGCATGTTTATTTTGAAGACTCTCCGAATGGAACCCAGGATCCAAACGATTCCAAAGATGGAACACCAAGTGTCGAATCTGGATCCAATTCATATACGGGGTATCCGAGGGATGACTATGATTATTCTGCCAAAAGGCAGCGGCGCGCTAAATCGGCTGTTGCTGAAGATTGGCTCTTCCTGACTACAACCAATCATTTAATCAATGACCCGTCTTTATTGTGTGAATATGATTGTGACTATATCATCAGTTTCGATCCTCTACTGGATCCAAGTTTGCCCGCCTTGGCCCATTTGAGTAACAAGGGTAATAAAAGAGTACCTATCATAAAACTACTTGTTGTGGACTCCCCTGATCATTATATCCTAGAGAACATGCTTCATAGCGATGCAGAGCACTATGATGACTTGAAGAATTCCATGAAATACTTCCTACGAACGAGGCATTCGTCAAATAATATCAATGTCTCCATGCCAATAGATTATAGACAGGTGGTTCAATTACTTTTGTCTGGGGACCCTTTAACCTCGGCGCTGCCCGATATTGAACTATCTGGCGTTGATGACGATGTGGACCTCTATAAACTACAACTGTCTGAGCTAAATTACTCTAATTCAAACCTAACAATAGATGAAAATGTACATGATATGAAATCTTATCAATCTGAGCTAATGAAAAGAACAGTTGAGAGGTTGATGCAAATACAACACGAGTGTAAGGAAAACTCAAATATCATAGGTTCAAAAAGGGCAAGGGAAACTGAAAGACAAAATATGTTCGATGAAATGAAGCAGGAAATTGGGATCAAATTCAAAAAGTTTGAAGATAGTAAAAAAATGAAAGATGACTTGGAAAAACGACTAGAAAGGAGTCAAACTGAATCTGAAAAGTTAGACAAAAGGCTACAAACCATACAGAACATCAAAAAAGAATTGGAACTTTTGTTGGCTTTGGACCAAGACGAAGATGTAGAGAAAAAAATAAATACTTACGACGTAGAGACAAAACGTCTCCAGGCAGCCGTCAACGAGCTTGCAAAGACCAATGAAGAGAAAAATATAGAAAACGAAAATCTCCGCGGTGAGTACCAAATGAGATCCTCCTTGGCTGTTGAAGCTGCACAAACAGTAGAAGTGCTGAAGTCCGCAGTTGAGCGATCCGAAAAGGACGTAGCAGGTCCTGCAACAAAATTGGAATTGAACTCGTTGTTGGCGCAAGAAAAAGATTTGGCTGAGCAACAGCATTTAATTAAAGATAAGGCTAAATTTCTGAGGTTATATATTAACAAAATGACTACCCAATACGGGATAAAACTATGCGCTAACGGTAATCTCAACTCTCAACAGGCCTCAACACCGTCAAACAGTCGGTCAGCTACTCTGGCATCCCGCCATAAGTCGATGAGATCAAACACTCCTACATACACATGAATAAATTGTATTTACAATCCTCCAATTCTAAATTGATTCTATAGCCACAACCTTCTCTAACGCGTCGTCATGATATGTGCGGAAGTTTAGTCTTTTTGAGATAGTTTTAAAAAGTCAAAATAATGCGAGAAATAGGTTCATTTTCTGATATCCGGGGGCTACAGCGTTAGGCCAATGCAGAAAAAATGCAGAATTTGAAAAAATAAATAAAGATCATCTTTTGACTTGTATATATCGTAGAGCATTGTTGTTGATATATTTACAAAACTAAAGCTTAATCTTGTTGGAGGTTTTAAGCGCTTTGTTGAAGAGACGATTTATGAAGAAGATAATGGAGATTTTAGCCCTAAATGGTTCTGGTTTGTGCACAACAGAACAATTGCGACGGCTATCTTGGAGGCAGGTCACGGAGATCTTTCACAAGCAATTGATTACATACGTGGGGTCACGATCCTGGATAGGGCTTTTAAAAGATTATTTGTTCCTCCTATGTTGCTATAAAATCGCGGGATGTATGTTATACAATTTAAAGGTGTACGGTTTGTTCGGCAGTATACGCAGGATATTTCGCGAAATTCTCACTAGTTCTGCTCAGTGGTTACTGAGCTCTAGGCTCTTGAGATCATCTGTCGAGTTAGAGGTAAAAAAGGCGACTAGATCAATAGAAAAGGAACTTATCAAAAATGATGCCTCGTTGGAAGACTTTGAGACTCTGCCGCTCCATGGTTTATCTGAACAGCGTGTATTGGAAGAGCTTGATAAACTAGAAGATGTCATCGAACATACTGAATGGAAAGACGGAAGAGTTTCCGGAGCTGTTTATCATGGAGGGAAAGAATTAATCCATCTACAAAGTGAAGCTTTCGAGAAGTACTGTGTAGCCAATCAGCTACACCCAGACGTGTTTCCAGCAGTGCGTAAGATGGAAGCGGAAGTTGTTTCAATGGTCCTCAACATGTTTCATGCACCAGCGGAAACTGCGTGTGGTACCACCAGCTCCGGAGGAACTGAATCTTTGCTATTGGCCTGTTTAAGTGCAAAAATGTATGCTTACCACCATCGTGGTATAACCAAGCCTGAAATGATTGTCCCAACGACAGCTCATGCTGGTTTTGACAAAGCGTCTTTCTATTTTGGTATCAAGATTCATCATGTAGAACTTGATCCCATCACATACCAAGTTAATTTGAAAAAGGTTAGAAACTTCATCAACAAGAATACCGTTCTTTTGGTCGGATCTGCTCCTAACTTCCCACACGGTATTATGGATGATATTGAGGGCTTGGGTAAGCTAGCTGTCTGTTATAATATTCCATTGCATGTTGATTGTTGTTTGGGTTCGTTTATTGTTGCTTTTATGGATAAAGCAGGCCTCCATGATTTACCACCTTTTGATTTTAGGGTGCCAGGTGTCACATCTATTTCTTGTGACACTCATAAATATGGATTCGCACCTAAAGGATCTTCTGTGATTATGTATCGTAATACCGAGTTGAGAAAGTATCAATACTATGTGACTACTAACTGGACTGGTGGGCTTTATGGATCTCCCACATTGGCTGGCTCGAGGCCTGGTGCTTTGGTTGTGGGCTGCTGGGCGACGATGATAAATATTGGGGAAATTGGATATATCGAATCTTGCCGAAGCATCACCAAAGCCGCTGCAAAATTGAAGACGACTATAAGGCAAGAAATACCTGACTTGAGAATCCTTGGTGATCCAAAATGCTCTGTAGTTTCCTTCACATCTGACACAATTAATGTGTACGAATTGAGTGATAAATTAGCAAAAAGAGGGTGGCACTTGAGTGCTTTACAACACCCACCAGCGCTTCATTTGGCTGTTACTAAGCTAAGTGTGGATACTATTGATGATCTGATCGTGATGTTGAAAGAAATCACAAAGGAATTACGCGATGATCCAGACGCCAAGGCTTCATCAGATGGTACAAGCGCGTTGTACGGTGTTGCTGGTAGTGTTAAAACAACTGGCGTGGCTGATAAGCTCATTGTTGGTTTCTTGGACACCCTGTATAAACTGAAACCTGCCGAGTAAAGAGAATAAAATAAAGTTTATTTATTATCTGTATATGTATTCTATTGTTGTAGCACAATAATCAATTAACGAATCGAGCGAGAAAAAAAAGCGTAAACAGGCAAATATCAAGCACAAAGGAAAAGAGGTCGTAGTATATAAAAGAGTATTTCATAGGAGTATTTCCGTCACATATACAATATTTTTGCATGAGTGTATTGCCGTGTGATTCCAGTTTCAGCTAATACAAGTATGGATGGCTTTGGCAGTTTAAGTATTGAAGACGAATTCGAACGAAGTTTGAACGAAGACGAACTGTTAGGAATCTCGAATTTGAGCATTTCTGACAGTAATCAAAAGATATCAGCTGCTATTTTAGATAAATACAGGCAGCATTTTCCAGCATGTCCCTCTCCCCTTAGGAACTCTTTGAATTTTGTTGAGGCTTTCAGTGATCAAATGGATATCGACGAAGAGTGTGAAGAAAAAACAACGGAAGTAATTGTCCTCGAGAAAGCGATTCAAACAGAAGAGGAAGATTTCCCGAGGGTGAGCTTTCAGTTGCCTACAAACGTGAAAGCCCCTGTAAAACCAAAGAAGCCCAGGCGCAAGAAAGATATAGCAGAGGAGATGAAACCAAAGATGGACAGCGCAGAGGAGGAAAGTGTCAAAAGCACCAACGTTATAAAAGCACTAATGTCTCCAACATCATTAGGTATAGCTGCGGCTACGAAGATTGATGGCATACCCATAGATTACTCGATTGACAAAGAGAATGAGACAAAAAAAGAGCTCGATAAGGCCGGAACATCAGCAGTTACTTCCACCGGGTGGGATGCCGGGAACTTAAAAGAGGAACTGCGAACGAGATCTAGAAGTCAGCCCATCCATGTCTCGATAAATAATCATCATCACTACTACGCTGATCAGGGAGGGTATTATTCGCAACCGGTCCCTTCCCCATCGATTTACAAACAAGACAGTTACGATCGCCAAGATCGTCCTCTTCAAGGATATGGCAGATTTCAGTTGCCGGATCCGTGGTCAGAAAAGTCGCAACCAGTTTCGAAGAACTCATACGCCATAATAACATATTTGCAGCTTTTTTTGAATTGCATTACCATAACGGCGATTTTTTCATTCCTCACCTCGCTTATACGCACGTTAAGAAAAGACATCAAGTCGACCTGGGAGCATAGGAAGCTTGAACTCGATTACGAATCATCTCTGTGCAGAAACCAATATCTGCTTAATGAATGTAATATCGGAGTCAGGCCCGCATTACAAGAGCAATGTCAGCAGTGGGGGTTATGCATGGACCGGAATAATGACATCTTTTTCCGCGCTCGCACTACCCTTAGTGCCAAACTATTCGGTGAAATTATAAACTCTTTCATAGAGCCCATTGGCTGGAAAGCGCTCTCAGTTATCATAATAAGTCTCGTCATTTGGTGCTTTTGCTCCAATTTCATTCTGGGCTTTGCTCGTGCGAAGAGTTATTATGGCGACCCGACTCGCCAACTACTCATGCTTCAGCATCAGCATCAGGAACAGCGCGCGCGCCTGGAGTTAAGTGAGCAAACGCATCAAGATAATAGCCATGACATGTACAAACTTAAGCATTGAAAAAATTTCCTGTAAGAAACCTTATCAAAAAAGACAAGCATGCCGTCGCCCACTATCTCAGTGAAAATTCATGTAGACTTCCAATCTATGTACAGCTTTCTACGCTGCAGCGGGTCAGAACTCCGAGCAACGTAGAAAATTCGAATCAAGCGATTACTCAGCTCGTTTTGCGTACGGCAGTTAATATGTTTTCCCTCGCGTTATTGCAGCCTATCTTAAGTAGAACCACGCCTCGAGCGGCCGTACTTTCTGTAGTGGCCCTGCCCGCATTTTTTCAGATTCTGACGACCAATATTTCTTCACTTTGGTGGGAGAATTTGATCTCGGGATACGCTACCCTTGGCGGTGGACGGAACTCGTTTTCCGGAATGCCAAAAAAATAAGGCTCCTTCCAACGCCAGATGAATCTTCACTGCAGACCGGCGTCGAGACCTAGATAAAGAAGATCAACCAAATTTATACAGTCACAGTATATAAGCCTCCATTGACGAATACAATTGGTAAAACGTTGCGGCAGTAAGGCGAAAGTTAACAAATCAGAGTCTTCGCACCCCCGACCAGTTTTGTCAAACCGAGTATACTCTCACATCAAAATGCTAACAAGAGCCAGATTACTACAAATCTCACGTCAAAGTGTAAGATCTGTTGCCCAACTTTCGAGTGTGAAAGTTCCAAAGCAAATCACAAATGAGGCTGTGAAGCCATTCGGTCCTTCAGATACCAAGGACTGGGACTTGCTACGCGCTTCTTTGATGAAGTTCAAAAGTTCATCCTTGGATGTCCCATTGGTTATCAACGGAGAACGTATCTACTACAACGATAAGACCAGTCGTGACTTTTTTGCGCAAACCAATCCTGCCAACCGTGAACAAGTTCTAGCAAACGTGACGCAAGCCACCGATAAAGATGTTCAAAATGCTATACAGGCAGCCAAAAACGCCAAAGCTAAATGGCTGTCGATGCCATATTACGATAGAGCTGCCGTCTTCTTGAAAGCTGCAGACCTGCTCTCTACCAAATACCGTTACGACATGCTAGCCGCTACAATGCTAGGACAAGGTAAAAATGTTTACCAGGCCGAAATAGATTGTATCACCGAGTTGGCGGACTTTTTTAGATTCAACGTGAAATACGCCAACGAGCTATACGCCCAGCAGCCCATTGAATCCAGTCCTGGTGTCTGGAACAAGGCTGAATACAGACCGCTCGAAGGTTTTGTCTACGCAGTGACCCCCTTCAATTTCACCGCCATTGCGGGCAACTTGGTAGGTTCGCCAGCTCTGATGGGTAACACTGTTGTCTGGAAGCCATCTCAAACGGCCTCTTTGTCCAACTATCTGCTATTGACAGTTTTGGAGGAAGCTGGTCTGCCAAAGGGTGTTGTTAACTTCATCCCCGGTAACGCCGTCAAGATCACCCAACAAGTTTTGGGCGACAAAGACTTTGCGGCTTTGCATTTCACTGGGTCCACTGGTGTCTTCAAGAAATTGTACGGCCAAATCCAACAAGGTGTTGTCAACGACCTGTACAAAGACTACCCAAGAATCGTCGGTGAAACCGGTGGTAAGAACTTCCATCTGATCCACTCCTCCGCCAACATCCCACACGCAGTTCTGTCCACCATCAGAGGTGCCTTTGAGTACCAAGGCCAAAAGTGTTCTGCCAACTCTAGAGTATACGTGCCCGAGTCCAAGAGCGAAGAGTTTCTAAAAGACATCGTGGGCACCTTACAGAAACACAACGTCCAACCGGTAAACACTTCCGCCGGAGCCATCAGCGGCGGCGATTTGCACGGCTTCATGGGACCCGTCATCCACGAAGAAAGCTACAACAAGTTGGTCGGCATCATCGAAGAGGCAAAGAAGGATCCGGAGCTGGAGATTCTGTCCGGCGGCCAGTACGACAACTCTTCCGGATGGTTCATCGCCCCAACTGTTATCAAAACCACCAACCCTAACCACAAGTTCCTATCCACAGAGTTTTTCGGTCCAATTCTCACTGTATACGAATACCCAGATGCTGAGTTTTCCAAGGTCTGTGAATTGATTGACACTACAAGCGGCTACGCGCTCACCGGTTCTATTTTCGCCAAAGACCGCGACGCTATTGTGGAGGCCAGTGAAAAGCTAAGATACAGTGCAGGTAACTTCTACATCAACGACAAGTGCACCGGAGCCGTTGTGGGCCAACAATGGTTTGGTGGCGCAAGAATGAGTGGTACGAATGACAAAGCCGGTAGCGGAAACATCCTGAACAGATTCGTTAGTGTTAGAAACGTCAAAGAAAACTTCTACGAACTCACAGATTTCAAGTACCCATCCAACTACGAGTGAAATACCAATATATAGCAGTATATACCGCGGCCGCGCACGCCAAATGTGTAATTGATTCCAAATTCTCTTTCCCCAACAGTCTTTCCCGGCCCCGGCCTGCTGAGCCTGGCACAAAAAAATACAAATAGGAAGCTCTTCCTGCGTAATGGGCGCTTTGTATTCACGTCTGTGCTCTTGAATGAGCGAAGACTGTGATTTCCGGTCTCCTACCTGAAGGCCGTGCGCCACGGAGAGAAGCCGCCCTGCAAACGCCGCACGTCAGGATCCTCTTCCCTCCACGCGGAGAACATGGTGGCACAAGACAAGTGTAGCCGATACTGCGTTGTGAACAGGGCTACCGCCGACCACAAAAAGGGTCCCTGGGACTCTGCTTCAGCGTCCGCGGCTAATCCGCCCTGACGCGGCACCCGCGGCGGCACCCGCGGCGGCCCTCGCTCCCCAGACACGCCAGCTGCAAACCGTCCTACGAGAGGAGGTCCTCTGCAGGAGCACCAGCGAAACTGTCCGGAGGCGCAGGACCCAGTCCGTTCGCGCCACTGGCAAGAAGGAGGCCTTTGTCAACTGGTTCGGGGCTCCGCGCTATATCAAGAGCAGATGCGTGGCTCTGCTGCGCGAGGGAAGTGATCTCGCTGAAAGAGCGTGTCGTAATTTTAACCGCGGAAGAGCGCCGCCAGCTTAACGCAGGTGGAGACGTGGACCGAGGGCCAGAGAAGAAACATGGACGAGGGCCAGGGCAGGTGCAAGAGCCCGTTCAGCGGGGAGCTCGCTAGTTGCAAAACGTCTTCGCTGCCCCAGGGCAGCGAAGGGAGGAACTTGTCCGCCACATGCGCAGGAGGGCCGGCAATCAAGAGTATTGTCATGGTGTTTTCAGGGGAGATCATAACCCGGCGGCCCTCTCGTCTGCTGAGATATTTATTCTCTGGTGTGGCCGTTAATTCGACTAGAAACAAGATCGCACGTGACTCTAGGGGGGGGGGGGGGCTAGGCCCAGCGTGGAGAGGGACGAGAAGCCCTTATTTAAGGTAAATAGGTGGCTGTATGAGCAAGGGAACAAACGTAATTTCGCATTCGGACATTCATAAGGAACCTTTTTTTCTGTTTTTTATAAGAACGTCGCAAGCTCGTCGATATTCTCTGTCACTTTCACCAAGAAGAAAGAAGTTGCAGTTAAGCTCTCTAAAATTGCTATTGTTTCAAGTTCTACTTTTCGACGCCTCTCCTTTAATCACGAGAACCTCTTCTTTAAGAGTTGTTACCTATCAAGACTTGATCAGAGTGCTACCTTTTGAGTGGCTTTGGGGTTTTTTATCAAATTCGAAATTTGTGAGTTTTTTCTATCGCTCTCCGTTCTTTTTTTTAATACTTAAGAGTCTGCAAGGCCCAAGTTTTTTTTTCCTTGCCCTACTCAAACGAAAAAAACTTAACAGGTAATTAACACGGAATTATCAGGTTTCTGTTCTTTGTACTCTCCGAACGTTGAGTGCGCCTGAAATTGAGTTATCGAGCAGTTGATCTTCGAAGACTGGGCGGATCAAGGTTTTTTCAGTTTTTTCGAATCGATCTGTCTTTGTTTTGCTCCCTGCGAGAACTTATTTCTATTTTTAACTATTCAGATTATTACCATGCCGAGCCATACCTCAGGTGCAGACGGTAAAAGCCCGGATAATACCATCGTAGTGCCAACTACGGGAGGGAAGAACAATCCGAAACACATCCACGTTGCCCATAGAAGATCGCAGAGCGAGTTGACCAACCTGATGATTGAGCAGTTCACTCTGCAGAAACAACTGGAGATGGTCCAAGCACAGCAGCAGCAGCTTTTGGCCCAGCAGCAGCAATTGGCCCAGCACACAGGCCATATACTTGCCAGCACTAATCAATCCAACAGCAGCAATAGCCCTGTGAACCCGAATTTTTTGCCCCCTCATCCGCATTACAACAATAATAGCACGCACTATAACAACAACAACAACAATAATAATAACAATACCAGTAACTCGCCCAGTAGCTCATCGGGCTACAGAAGCAGATCTCACTCGAGAAACAATTCCGGGTATTATGACAATATTAATAATAACAGCAGCAATAATAGTAATAACCAGAATAACAATTTGAACGCGCCGTTCAATCACAAAAAGACTGGGTCTCAATCTAGTAATTACGGGCATGCCAGAAGGCATTCTTTGGGACTCAACGAAGCTAAAAAAGCCGCTGCGGAGGAGCAGGCTAAACGAGTGGCTGGTGGTATTACTGTTAGAGTCGAGAACACGTCGTCTCCGTTGTCGAATGCGGAGCCTGGTGGCACGGACTCGGAAGCGTTCTCGCAACAACAGTCTAGCTTTAAATTCCCGCCCTCCTCTTCTGCTCAACAAGGCCACCGTCGTACCAACTCCTCTAACACCTCATCGTCCTTCAAGTTCCCGCCCACCCCGCAGGTCCAATTGAATCAGAAGGAAAACGACGCCGATGATTTTATCCAGGTTCCTTCGGGCCATCGCCGCTCCAGGTCCAAAAACACCGAGTATTCTGCGGGGATCAATTCGAACTGGAGAAACCAATCACAATCTCAGAACCAGCCATCTCCCTTTCGTCACAAGCCTTCGAACTCCAGAGATTTCAACTACAACTCATTCGCCAGTTTGGAACCACCACCCATTTTCCAAGCGGGGCACAAGCACCGTAACTCAAACACGTCGGTGCATAGCTTTAACTCGTCCAACAACAACAATAATCCGAACGCCAGAAAATCGTTATTTGCCCCCTATTTGGCGCAAGCAAATATCCCTGAGTTGATTCAAGAAGGTAGATTGGTTGCCGGTATCTTACGCGTTAACAAAAAGAACAGATCTGACGCTTGGGTGTCCACCGAAGGTGTTCTTGATGCTGACATTTACATTTGTGGCTCCAAAGATCGTAACAGGGCTTTGGAAGGCGATTTGGTTGCCGTAGAGCTGCTGGTGGTCGATGACGTCTGGGATTCAAAAAAGGAGAAGGAAGAGAAGAAACGTAGAAAGGATGCTTCTAACCAGAACGATATCATATCTCTAAACAGTAACGATGACTATCACAATGATGCGAGTGCCACTGCTAACTTGAGTGCTCCTTCAAACGACGATGATGAATCAATAAATAATGGAGGTAGTGAAGCGGGCGGCGACCAATCACCATTGAGGCCGGGCGTTAAGAGAAAAAATTCTTTGAAACAGCGCCCTACGCAGAAGAAGAATGACGATGTGGAAGTGGAGGGGCAATCACTATTGCTTGTTGAGGAAGAAGAAATTAATGATGATTTTAAGCCATTGTACGCTGGTCATGTCATTGCGGTCTTGGATCGTATTCCAGGTCAACTGTTTAGTGGTACACTGGGTTTATTGAGACCATCTCAGCAGTCCCATAACGACAATAACAGGCCTCAACAAGCGCCAAAGATTGTGTGGTTCAAACCAACAGACAAAAAAGTGCCACTGATCGCCATACCAACGGAATTGGCGCCAAAGGACTTTGTTGAGAACGCCGATAAATATGCTGACAAGCTTTTCGTTGCCTCCATCAAGCGTTGGCCTATTACTTCGCTACATCCCTTTGGTATCTTGATTTCAGAATTGGGTGAAATAAACGACCCCAATACTGAAATTGACTCGATTTTACGGGATAACAACTTTTTGTCCAACGAATATTCTGATTCAAAGGACCCCACTGTGGAGAAAAGCGTGTTTCAAGCATCGCAAATTCCCGAAGAACAATTGCAAGCTAGAAAACAATTCATAGATCAAGATCAGTATGACATTACTGCGATATCTGACATAGCAAATCTTGCCGAGCTTGCCCTGCATATTAAACCAAAATCGGATGGCACCATTGAATTAGGTTGCCACGTAGTTGATGTGACAGCACACATTGAAGAGAGCTCCTCCTTGGATAGAAGAGCTAGAAAGAGATCGACTAGTGTCTTCATGCCGCAAAAGTTGGTAAATTTACTTCCACAGGCACTAAACAAGACAGTCGCGCTGGGTAAAGACAAGGAATCGGCAACAATCTCGGTTGTGTACACGTTGGATTCTACGACCTTCAAGATCAAATCCTCGTGGATTGGAGAGTCTGTCATAAAGCCCTCTCGCCTGATTACTGTTGCTGAGATTACTGAAGAATATAACAGCCAGAAACAAACCGCTTTCCTGTCATTATTAGAGAAAATCGCTACCGCATTTTATTCCGAGAGACTAAACTATCCAGAGGCTAAGCTGATGCCATCTCTGTCGCTCTTCGAAAGTCTTGATGATGAAAAAGTGAATGTTGATTTAAATATTTTGGATAGATCAATCGGTTCCATTATTATCAATGAAATATCTCTGAAGCTTGACACCTCTGTTGCGGAGAAAATATATACAAAACTTGGGGATCTGACGTTCTTAAGAAGACAAGCTCAACCAATTCACACCAAAATGAATTCTTTCAAAAAGAAGGTTCAGAAATTTGGTTATGATATGGACATTAGCTCCGCAGATTCCTTAATCCAATCGATTCTAAAAATAAAGGATGACGATGTTAGGACCGGTGTAGAAATTTCATTGTACAAGACAATGTCCAGGGCGAGGTATTTCATTGCCGGTAAAGTTGATCCGGACCAATATGGTCATTACGCCTTCAATGTACCTCTGTATACCCACTTCAGTGCTCCTTTAAGGAGATATGCGGATCATGTTGTTCATAGACAGTTGAAATCAGTTATCAATGATCTGCCATACAGAGAGGACGTCGATTCCTTAAAAATCACGTCAGAGTATTGCAATTTTAGAAAAGACTGTTCCTTCGAGGCTCAAGAACAAGCTGTTCATCTGTTACTTTGTAAGACGATTAACGACATGGGTAATGCTACTGGTCAACTTCTAACTATGGCCACGGTATTGCAAGTCTATGAATCCTCTTTCGACGTTTTCATTCCTGAATTTGGTATTGAGAAAAGGGTACATGGTGATCAATTACCACTAATAAAAGCAGAGTATGATCCCTCCAATAGGATTCTTGAGTTGCACTGGCAACCAGGTATAGACAGCGCCACCTTTGTTCCTGCTGACGAAAAGAATCCAAAATCCTACAGAACATCTATTAAGAATAAATTTAGGTGCACCACGGCGGAAATCGCCTCAACTGAATTTAAAAAACAAAGCAATAACGAATCTCTTGTTAGCGATAACCTTGCTGACGAGCTTCGTAGATTGCACCTGAAGGTTCCTCAATTGCGACTACCATTGTCGCATAAGAATGAAGACCCGTTAGCTTCTTTTGTTGATACGACCATTACCACACGGAAGAATGATACCTTCGTTCAAGAGATTCACGAATTGCAAAAAATTCCTGTTCTTTTGAGAGCAGAAGTTGGTATGGCATTGCCATGTTTGTCTGTTCGCGCTTTGAATCCATTTGTAAAAAGAGAATAGTCAATCCATTTGGTACTCTGGTTTGAGACTTGCTGCAGGTTGAAGACACGATTGAATTCTAAAAACATATCTTTTTGAACAATTCATACCGTTACTTTTCATTGTATTTCCTGTTTTTACTTATGCTGTTTCACTTATTTTACCCATAGTGATACTAATGAGTTCACCTTTATATATTGTATACTTACATAACGATTAACTTTGGTTACTAAATTATTTGAAATTTTTACGGCTCTTTCATATTACAGAGGATGTGCGAATAAACGTTTTTAACGTTTTGATCTTTTAATTGTAGTTCACCGTCAAGTTTCCACTTTGACATTATTTAAAATAATTCTGACATATTTATAAATTCCAAACCACATCAAATAATGTACTATATAACAAAAGCAGTTTATGAAACAATGGCAGATTGCGAGGTGCTATTTGACGGTCAACTCATACCTCTTTGGCATTATTGTTGGACGAGAAATGCTAATATGACAAACCGATGGCCTACGGCGGCATGTTAAAGTTATTAATCACCAAAACATATTTACTTCCGTAGATTATCTTTTTTGGTTCCCACAGATTGTCTTATTCAGTGCTCAAAGAGCCTTCGTTTTGATAATATCAAATAAACCATAAAAAAAAAAAACATTCGTAACAAATAGCGGTGCATTCAAGATTAGCACGACGGAGCAGAGTAACTCTCTAATAGTTTGAAGTTGGCCCAGAATACATCCCTTTGTAATCCTTTGATCCCCTGGGTATAGTGAAATTGTGTTTTATCTACGATTCAAATGTGTGCCCTTCTAAAAAATCTGCAAGTCTAAAATATTAATGTTACACTGAGGGAATGATATGTTGACTGTGCGATTATGTGCTGAAAGTAATGCATAGTGTTCTCATTATTCAACTATCCTTGCATCAATAATGAATCCAGTTTCTCTTGTGTAAGTTGAACGTTCAACGAATCTCTTTCACACTGTGAAGTCAGGAGACTTAATTCGAGCTCATCTTTCAAAATTTTTAGTCTCTCTTGTTCTATTTTTCTATCTAAAGAATCGTTTTCAGAGAGAACTTGCTTAATTTTGTCGAGTTTGGCTGTATCGTCAGTAGATTTGTCCAAGTCCGTCAGATAGAAAAAAGGGGACTCATTTTTATCAAATCTCCTCTTGGGTGGAGCGCTTACTGGAGGAATAGATCCTGTTGGGGTATTAAGAGCAGACGATTGAGAAGCTGTACGATGGTAGTTGTCGATTGGTAGGTGATTGCCACTTTCATAGGAGCGATTAGAGAGTCCCTGTGAATATGTGTGGTGGCTAGGATAGCTCTTGCTATCGGAATACTGATTCCTCACTTGAGAAGGTCCCGAATGATATCCCCTGCCTTGGTAGTGAGTACCTCCTCCTCTACGACTGTTCCCGTAATATTGATAGTCATTTTCAGTGTGGTATGCTTGGCTATGATTCTGGCCATTTTCATAAGAGTAGCTCGCTCTTCCGGAATGATATCTGTTACTGGTACCTTGGCCATTTCCATTGTAATAATAGTCTGATCGATAGTTGTCGCCCGGGTGGCCATGCTCTTGGTATCCCCGGTAGTTTGCCATATTGTTTTGGTTATGATGATAATCTTGAGCTGTGTTGTCTACATTATCGTATGTGTATCCATTATATTTGCCTTGCCCACCACCTTTATAGTAACTGCCGTTGGAATAACCTGCTCTGTGCGCAGGGTACTCACTGTTATGGCTATTATACCTGTTAGCGCCACCAGGCCCATTCGGATGGCTGGTATCCTGATCTGAGGAAGGTAGGGAACCCTTACTATTATAGTCACTCATAGTATATACGCTGGGAAATCTTAAGTTTAGCGGTGCTGCTTGCAAAATTGCTTATTGAAGAGTCTAATCCTTTTTCGTGCTTCGTTCTTGTAATCCGAGTATCTTGAAAATAATATTTCGAAAAATTCCGAAGTGCAGGAAAATGGTATATCCTGTACTTTAACCTGCTGTCGTTTGAAAGATCTGTGAGCGCCGTCCAACTGGACAGAATTTGTGTTCTTCACCATCGAATGTGTTGTACTAACTCACATATGTTGTCGACAAGATGAGGCGATAACTGATCGCAAGAAGTCCTGCCAGTTCCTGTATTGCCAAAAATTCTATCAGTGTCCTGTGCTTGATATGAAACCTGATTCCTCCAGGAGCTTGAAAATAAGAATGCAGCAAAGCGGTGGTTTCTACGTCGACAACAACGAAGACTCCAGAAGATACACGGAAAAATATGGCTAGGCTCTTGTATACTGCTCCAAAAATTTCAGTATTGGTTCATTCCCAGGAGTTCCCTCCAATGAAATTGAGTCATTGAGTCATTTCCCTGTCATAGTATCTCTTATTCTGCACCTAGAGTAATGTTGGTCGAAGCTCCATGATCAAAAGCGCGACAGACGCCTTCGACATCATATCTTTTTTGTAAATTACGCAATGAACCATGAAGCAAGGTAACCTAAAGGGATCTGCAGACTAGCAGCCCTTTCTATTATGTCCTGACTTCAACTCTATCAGTATTGCTCTCGTCGAGATGCAAACTCCTGTAGGATGGTCCAATGTCAGGGGGGATTTGCGAGAACTGCCATGCTAGTGAGTCCAGCACAGCTCGTATTGTACGCGGTCCCTCAACTCATAGCAAGCTTTGTGTGCCATATGTCGAAGATTACGCAGCTAATGTAACACTTCAACATTCTAGGATCCTAACATGCAATATAAAACTTATAATTGCCTGCATCCTCAGATCTCTCGCTCATTCCAATCACTGCTGCAATCAACGGTGTCCGATTGCTTCAAGCGCACTACTTCCCGCTTAATTTAGATTAACTTCAGCTGGTGAAACGTGCAGCTTCTTGGCGGCTGAGAGAGGCATCCTCAAAAAACATAAGTTTAACTGGAGGGTCAATTTCAGTTGCACTTTTTGATGAAGAAGTGTGTCTCTTAGTGATTTTTTAGCACAAACCCTATCACGATGGAAAGGGCTCCCCTTGCACAAAAGGACCCCAATGAAGCGAGTGCTTTTCGATGGAAATGGTGGTGCTCCATAAATAAAACTTCAGTTGAATCAACCAAACGGGCTACTCCAGGGTTTTGGAATACAGATGCTGCTAAGATCTCACAAAATACTTCCTGGACTCTGTTACAGCTCTGTAGGCTGACCCATCTTACGAAATTACTGTAAGCTGTGCCTTTCGGTAACGAAATATTGCCAAGAATCCCAACTGCAACCTTACGCCAACTACAGCAGAAGCTGCAGAAATCCGGCACACCTTTAAAGATCTAAATACGTCCTACGACCGGCCAAGAGGAAACCTTGTACTAGTGGTTTGGCGCTTGACGCTGCCTCAACGACTGGTTGTGTTGTTCTACTGCTCGAAGGAACGGTGGGACTAAAGCATCTCGTGATACTCTTCTGAGTAGCGAGATAAATACGTTAAACAGAGAGGAATGCTGGCTCGATGATTGCCATTGAGACTTGACGAAGTTAGAGATTTCTTCAAGGATTACAAAAGTAACATGGCCAATAACAAAAACCGAGAAGATGTTCACGCCGAAGTTTAGGTTCAAGAAGGTGCCCTCATCGTTCTTGGCTGTTCAGCAGAGGCACTGAATCAGAGGATGCGGAATATTTACAATCTAGTCTTCTCGTCCACTGACATGAGGGTGCACGCAACCGCTCCCCAACAAATTTCCCATGGAGTCGAGACTCTAAAGGACTCGCTCCAATAGAAATCATTTACTCTACCGTGAGAGCTTAGCTCAATTGCTCAGGATGAACGCCTAGCCCCTGTCGGCACACCTCATATCTGGTCTCTCCTAGTGAATTGAAGTCGACAGATTAAATATCTGTGAACCATTACGAGGTCACCCGGCGCCTGGATCGGTCGGTACATTTTAATATTAACACATTTATATCTCCTCGTTCTATGCGATGTTAAAAAGCGTCAACGACTAAGATCGGGACGACCGAAGGTCATGTACATGCGACTGAAGAATAAGTCGATTGTTCGGTACAGATGCTTTCGTATTCTTCGCTAACCTTTGGAATTAGAGCCCCAAGGCATTTTAATATTTCACGTCGATTCTTTGGCACCACACTCAATGCGCTGAAGAAACACTCTGGCAGCAAGAAAAATAGCAAGCAACCGCAACCTGAAGAAGAGGAAACTACTGTAATTGATGTATCCCAATACCTGAATAGATCACAAACAGAGTTTCAAGAAAGTTTGGAGTATTTCAAAAAAAAGTTGAACGAGACTAAGCAAGGTGTTACAAATCCCCGCATTTTTGACTCTTTGAATCTACAAGACGGGAAAAAGTTCACCACTGTTGCCTCGACTTCTCTCAAGGGAAGAAACTCTTTATTGGTGACAGTTTATGATCCGAAAGATACGAAACATGTCATCAGTGCAATAATGGCAGCGGGATTAAACCTTAACCCGGAAAGAATTCCAAATAATCAACAACAGCTCAAAATTTCCCTACCACCGCCGACTACTGAATCAAGGTTGAAAATGTGTAAAGACTTAAAGGCGGTATTCGAGGAATGTAAGAATTCGTCACTAAAGAACTCCTTGAGCCATATTAGAGCCGAAATTTTGAAAGATATCAAGTCCCTTTCGAAGAAGGATGATTCTGTAAAGAAAGTTGTTCAGGACGTGGAAAAAGTACACAAAGAATATGTCGAAAAGTTCCAAAATCAGCTAAAACAGGCGGAAAAAGGTGTAATGAATTAAAGTCTCTTTTCATCGTTCTTTCATTGTATATAAACTATAAATATCAATGTAAATATAATAGCATGAATCCTAATTGAAACTAGCTATTCTTAGCCAGCGAGAAAATGGATTTTATGCGCTGCCACATAGTGATAGCATATGAGGCAGTGATAAAGCTTTTGGTGAAAGCCCACGCTTTTCTGTTACTACGAATTGGGTAATCTAAAGGTGCTGGAATTTGAGTAGAAACGAATGGTAAGGTGTCAAAACAAATACTCTTTGCATTGCAGAGACCAAGCAGACCTTCTTCCCCACCAAATTTACCATAACCGGACCCGTTAATACCACCGAACGGTAATTGACAGACATAAAATGTAGCGAAATCATTGATGGCGACATTTCCTGTTTTTAAATTATTAGCAACATAGTTGCACTCGCTAATGTTGGAACCAAAAACGGAACCACCAAGGCCAAATGGAGCCGAATTGGCCAATTCAATGCATCCATCTGTGTCTTTGGCCTTCATCACGACAAGAATAGGACCAAATACTTCACTTTGGGCGATGTCCATGTCAGGCGTAACGTCAACTAATAAAGTAGGCTGAAAGTAGTGACCTTGTGGGTAATTTGGATGATTAAAAGGAGAGCCTCCCTGGAGAAGACGTGCACCTTTCGAAACAGCATCTTTGACCATATCTTCTAGTGGACCAAACCTATTATCCGAGATCATAGCACCCATATCAACGTCTTCCAAATGATCAATATCCGAGCCCAACCTTAGAGGGTTTTCTGACATACGCTCATTCAATATACTTACTAATTTATCATAATTTTTCTCACTCACAATTACTCTTTCAATACCGATACAATTTTGGCCTGAAGACTGAAAAGTACCACGCATGATAATAGATGACAAAGCGGCCAAGTCTTTAACAGAGTCGAGAACGATGAACGCATCTTTACCACCCAACTCAACTACTACGGGAGTCAATGATACTGCAGCACATTTTAAGATATGATGAGCCACAGGTTGACTACCGATAAATGTGATATGCTTAATCTCTGGATGAGACGTAAAGTAATTAGCAGTATCATCATTTTCACTAGGTGGTAAACTATAAAACAACTGGACCAAATCAGGATTCTCATCGCAAGCCTCTAGACATTTACGCATCAACTCAATAAAGAATTCTGATGACCAGACAACTTGTTCAGAACATTTAACCACAATGGCGTTACCAGTAAATAAAGCTGCAATCAAGGGACCCATCAAATTGTGGAACGGATAATTCCACGACACAATAGAGCTTATAACACCTAGAGGTTCGTATCTTATTTCAGCACCCTTGTAAAATTTCATAAAGAAATTGGTTGGACCAGGACGTCTTGATGGTTGTAGCACAGTTTTTCCGTATTTAATAGTCCACTGCAACTTTTCCAGGGTGACTAAAATTTCTCCCATCGAGGCATCTAGCATTGTCTTTCCAGAATCTCTACAAGCAACACGAGCAATCAATTCTTGATTCTCGAGAATGTATAATTGTAAGGAAACCAGCACTCTCAGTCTTCTTTCTATTGATGCCTTAGACCATTCCTGCTGTGCAGCCTTAGCTCTTGCGATCATACTATCGACATCGTTGTTGTTTTTGGACTGAAATGAACCCAGATATTGACTTGTTGCTGGGCAATAGGACTGAATCATACCTGGCTTTTCGGGATCGTAGATTTTGGCTGAGAACAATCTTTTGCCTTTCCAGTGCACCCTTGCAGCTTCAGGAATCTCTAGAGAGAATTTCACTGGTTTGACGGTTGTGTTACTACAGGTGTTCCAAACCAACTTGTAAAAGACATATAGTGTGAAAACACCAGCTAGCACCGTAGTCATAATGGCCATCCTCGGATTTCTTTGCGTTTGAGTGACCACATTCTGTAGTTGGTAGTTGAGGAACGTTTTCTCCTTTTTCAACCATTGGCTTAAAGAATTCTGTACAGATGAATTGAACTGCTTCAACATTTCGGAACTGAGATAGATATTTGACATTCTGAACCAGAGCGCAATTATTGTGGAAAAACAGATGATGGAATGGTTAAATACCGAAATCAATTGCCCTTTTTCAATTCTGGTATCTTTCCGAACATCATGTCATCTGAGGCTCTCGTTTATAACCAATGAACAATGAAAAAAAAACCTTCCGCGAACAAGATAGATTTACAAAAAATAGAGATGGGATAGCAGTGTGCGGCAGGCTTATCGGCTGCCAATTTTTTTGAGAGGGGATCGATGAATTACTAAACTTCTGTTGAGATTTTTCACGATTTAAATTCTTATATAATGTTATATCCAATTATAACGTGGCCATGCCGTGCTATAATATAAAAACGTAGTTCTATCTAATTGCTGTGAGACAAAACATTAAGCATTGACATGCATCTCCGCTGTTGGTTTGATAACAGCCTCAACAAGAAGTTTGACAATATCTTGTTGCTTCTTAGCAACAACTTGCTCTATCTCCTTTAGATCGCCTTCAACCGTGGATGCAGCATCTTCTTCCAATTTTCCAACACCACCCTCGTTCTTTGACTCAATTTCTTTCAAGTCTTTGTCTTTTTGTACTTTGTAAGCTTCGATTTCCTTTGCGGCATCAGACTTGGCTTGTTTCAACTTTTCTTGTCTGTACTTTCTGGCCTTAGAAACAATCTCATGGGCCTCTTTTTCAGCCTTCAGCAATGTTGCAATACCGTTTTGTTGTGACTGTACCTAGCGTGTTAGTATAATCAAATTATACAGCCATAAGCCGCAGCGCTATAGAATACCAAAGCGCCAAACTAGCGGTTGCGCTCTCGTATTCGCGAAGTCGCATACGAAATGTTAACATACCATAATAAATTCCAAGTGGTCCTTTGGAGAGCTAGTATTTCAATTTAAAACTTGTTGTAACAACTATTACTTCAAGTTGTAATTCGACTTTCAATTTCTTTCAAGGGGAGTTGCAGCCAAAATTCATAGAAAATTACAAATGTCCGGATTTTCCACGGCTAACCGGACATTAACATATCGAGGGCATAGTAACGAAACTTTTCAAGCTCATCGCGCAGGATACAAGAGAGATGCACTCTGTGAAAATAGATGGTTGTAGTGCCCTGAGATCTTGAAGAGGGCAAGGTAATCATGCAGGATATTTGTGAAATCTGTAGGAAGTACGCAGCAAAGTATAAGTGTCCACGGTGCTTGAAAAAGACCTGCTCTCTTAAATGTTCCAAGGAGCACAAGGCAGTGGATAACTGTGACGGTAAAAGTCACGATCCAACGACGTATATTCCTAAGAAATCAATTCAAGATGCTGATGATGAAAAACACGAGGCAAATTTGCTGGTACAGAGAGACTATAACTTCCTGACCAATATCAAGAGGGCTGTTGAGCTGAAGAGAAGAGATGGGTTGATCAAGAATAAGAGGACTTTGCAGGACGGCCATCAGAACAACACGAATAACAAAAGACCAAGACAAGTGGAGCAGGAGTGCCCAAGAATCATTCGGCGTGGCGTAAATTGCTTGGTGCTTCCTAGGGGAATGCAAAGATCAATGACAAATAAGAGCAAATGGGACAAACCACTCGACTTATTTGTATGGAGTATCGAATGGATAATTTTTGCACCAAAATCACAACCTGCTGAGAAATTCTGCCATGTCAGTCACAGGATTAAGGAGACTGATACTTTGATCGAGAGTATGGGCAAGGTAATATACGATAAATGCTGTGATTATTACAAGTTGCATATTGAGGAAGACTCAAGTACTGAAACGAAACAGCAGCGTACTCAAATTTTAATTACTAGTGGATTGAAATTTTATGCTAAATGGTTTCCCTACAATACAACTGAAATATTGGACTCTAAAAAACTGGTTTCACTGGAATCTGCTAAGTCTATTGCGGAGCTATTTAGAAACAGAACTGTTATTGAATTTCCAACGATTTTCGTCGTCAAAGAGGAGTCTGATCTCCCTTCGGAGTACTCCATTGTTGATGAGAATGCATTGATAGAAAAGAAGCAGGGCGTGATGCCCCAACGTAATGTGAGCGAGAGTGACAGCCAGACTGATGATGAGCCTGTAGAAGAAAGTTCAAAACCAGTTCCTCATGAAATACCTATTTCACAAGCTCCAGACACTTTACAAGTAAATCTCCCGGTAAAAGTAGTACCTAACTATGATAGTGATAGTGATGGGTACGATCCTGGTGTCACGATGGACTTCTTAGCTGATTAGCGTTAATTTATAATATAGAGCCATTTATTTACTTATGAACGTAATGAATTAGAATCAAAAAAAGCAAAAAACAACTCCTTCTAAGCTGCTCCTGCCGCGTAGTGATTCTTTTGAGTGTATGTGACCTGTCTATTATTTCTCCATTGGTCTTCTTGACTCTGTTGTAACATTCGTTTCTCCCACACCGTTTGCTTGATTTGCTCATTTGAACTCAGA
Source organism: Zygotorulaspora florentina (assembly GCA_003671575.3). Taxonomy (NCBI): domain Eukaryota; kingdom Fungi; phylum Ascomycota; class Saccharomycetes; order Saccharomycetales; family Saccharomycetaceae; genus Zygotorulaspora; species Zygotorulaspora florentina. The sequence continues at coordinate 557,063 of PPJY03000001.1, read as the reverse complement.
ACTGCGATTCTCATTGTCGCCAACAAATTTCTTGCTGCCTGAGAATGCGAGTAAACAGCACCATTGAAAGCTTGTGTTGCATCTTTGCCAATACTCAACTCCACCAATGCAGTGCCACCTGGATGCTTATGAATAAAGGGCGTTACATCATGCACAATTCCTTCGATTACCACTAGAGCCCTCTTCTTATCAGCATATTGGCGTTTTGCCAATTCAGAAAATTGATCAGGTGTGATGATTGGCAGCTTTTCAATCGGAATCCCCCATGTCAATTTTGATTTTTCATGATCAAGTAGCTTCTGTTGTTGCTGTATGGCACATTTTTCTAATTGTTGCTTGTCGGTTACATGTAGATGATTCACTATCCCAAGCTGATAAAATACCCATATACTCCATTTAGATGGATCCCACTGGTACCACCTCGAGCCGGAGGTATAATCAGAGGGAAATTCATGGTGAAAATTGTGATTAGCTTCACCGAATAAAATAAATTGCCAAACAGATGCCAGCGGTAAATTAACAGCAGATCTTAAGTTTGAAAAAGGTCGTGTGGCTAATGGAAAATTTTTGATGTGACCAAAGGTGCCTAATAAAAGCCATTGTTGTTGAATAATTGACATACGGACGAAACCTAGGTAATAGATGCTAGTCCAGTAAGGAACTTGGCAGGAAATCGCTACTAAGAGTGGTATAACAACTAGAGTCACAATCAGAACAGAAACGTAATTGTCATGTTGAGCCTTAAGAATATCATGGTTTGGTGGCTGTATCAATATGTCGTTTTCTTTATCGGACTTTTGGAATTTATCATGCACCATTATCGAAGTTGACAGAAAAGTATCTTTACACTCTTGAATAGCTCGCCTCGACTTTCTGTTACCTAAAAAGAATCTGTGACCCCAGATAGAGAATAGCCATCCATACACTGAGTACGAATGTGGGTCTCTTTCCGTGTCTTGGTGGCGGTGATGAGCCAAATGCTGGCTTGTAAAATCTAAAACAGAACCTAATCCGCATGAGCCCCCAAATATTGCGTAAACTATCTGTAATGCAACATGTGCTTGGAAGCTTTGGTGGGTAAAAAATCTATGATATCCAGCAAACAACGAAATTTGTGAAACGATCATGTATAATCCAAAGATATACAAGAACAAAGGTGTTACACCCTTTGGCCTTGATAGAATTATCTTGAACAAAGAGAATAAAGGAATCAGAATGCATAATATAGCAGATTGTAGACTGATACGTTTCAGCAAATGTACTATATGCGGATCGCGTTTTTTTACATTAGGCGATGGTACAGATGAGCTTTGAAGTTGAGCTCGCTCGCCAGTCAGCGGTTCACCCTCTGTTCCATTTTTTTCACACCTCAGTTGAGTGCCACTTTGTACTCCATCCTCCTCCATAGCAACTATGTGGGACTCTTGTAAATCATCGTCTCTGCCATAATTACTCTTGGCAATGAGATCGGTAAAATCGAACTCTGGTATTCCATCATCCATGTCTACTTAGAGTTAGCGTCACTGTCTATATTATCTCTAGAAGATTTCAAAATGATAGACAATCTCTAAGGTAACAAGTGTGGACGCCTTTAACCTTTGTTGTTCCGCTTACAAATGGGAACGTACAGTTTCAAATCTTTTGTTGGACATCTCGACTCCGATATATATTTACATATATGGATCGAGGCATTTCAAATACAACAAAACAGAAGAGAGCTAAATGCATGAATACAAGTATAGGAAGTTCTCACACAAGTGTGCGAACGCAATATCTAGTTGGTTTAGTTAAGCCATATGCAGGTATATGCGTGGACATACTACTTGAGACATAAAATCTACAGAAAAAGATGCAAGTGTTTCTCGCAAGAACCTCTTGGAATGGTACCAGATGCACCGGCAATTATAAAGCTAAAACGACAACACACTTCACTTGGCTAGTTTGTGCTGAGTTCTCCTTTCCGGTCTTTTCGTTTAGGTGATCGCTGGCCAGGAGATAAAATTTCAACGGCTCCAACGTCGAAAAACTCTTCGATCGATAGGTATAAATCCATCTTAACAAAGAAAGATCGGCCATTTTGAAGGGTCTTGAAGTAGTGTAATAGGTTGTATAATAAGTGGTGTTTTTGATGCTTGAACAGTTTGCTATATTTTCGCCCCAAGGTCAAGTGGTTTACCAGTACAATTGTTTGGGTAAGAGGTTCACAGAGACGCAGATCAATAAATTTATAGCGCATCTCGTCACCTCTCCAAGCGCTCAAAAGAATGATCACAATAGGAAGTATTCCATTATTAATATTGGGAGTGGTTTATCTGGGAAGAACTCTCGCGGGTTTTGTACAATGTATCATATCACCAAACAGCCGGAACTGTATTATTTGGCTACATATTCAGAACAATCGCTACAGTTAAATGAGGAAGCTGAAGAACTGCTGACTTTGGCTGTATCGCTATGGGAGTCTTTGAAATTGAATGAAGGTATAACTGAAAATCTCAAGGGTAATGGAGAGAAAAATGAACATAACTACACTGATATATTAGCGGGGTTGGATGATGAAATCAAAAAGTTCGATCAGTATTTAAGAGTCAAGTATGAGGATTCTATTAAGAAAAATGAAGTAGTTAAGGTCAAAGCAGATTTGGAGTCTTTGCAAAGAAGGCGTAATGTGGACTCGAAAAATATTAAAAAGAAGACAGGACCGAAGAATGCGGGAGGAAGAAAATGGGGCCAAGATGGTATGATGGAAGAAATTGGTTCCAAGGACGCTACTTTACTTGATTTCTCAACCGAGGGTGCAGAAATGAGTTCGAGTTCAAATTTCTTGAATTCTAGTGTTGAAAAAGATTCGTTTGGCAACAGAACTGAGACTGGTGAATTTCTGATCAAAGAGATCGATGAATTGTTGACCAAGGAGAAAAAGAGCGAACAAAATGCTGAAAAAGATACTACCATAAATAATGCCTTTGGTTTCTTGAAAAAGCATGTCTTCGGAAACAAAACCATAACCGAGAAGGATCTAAACTCTATTTTGGAACAAATGAAACAACAGCTGATTACTAAAAATGTTGCACCAGAGGCTGCCGACTTCTTAACTGAACAAGTTTCACGTGATTTAGTAGGCTCTAAGACCGCTAGCTGGACCAGTGTAGAAATTACAGCTCGCGAGTCACTCACGAAAGCACTGACACAAATTTTGACTCCTGGTATCTCAGTTGATCTTTTACACGAAATCCAGCAAAAATCTGAGAGAAAGGAACCCTACGTATTTTCAGTGGTAGGGGTAAATGGTGTTGGCAAATCAACGAATCTATCAAAATTGGCATTTTGGCTATTACAAAATAATTTCAACGTTTTAATCGTTGCTTGCGATACTTTCAGATCAGGTGCTGTAGAGCAATTAAGAGTTCACGTTGAAAATTTGGCACAATTGACTGATGAGTCTCATGTTCGTGGATCAAGGAATAAAAGAGGCAAATCAGGAAACGATCATGTTGAGTTGTTCGAAGCAGGATATGGTGGATCAGATTTAGTAACCAAAATAGCTAAACAGGCCATTAAATACGCAAAGGATCAGAGTTTTGATGTCGTTTTAATGGACACTGCAGGTAGAAGACATAACGATCCAACCCTTATGTCGCCTTTGAAATCATTTGCTGAACAAGCAAACCCTGATAAAATAATAATGGTCGGCGAAGCCCTGGTTGGAACAGACTCTGTTCAGCAAGCTAAGAATTTCAACAATGCATTTGGTAGAGTAAGGAATATTGATTTCTTTATTGTCTCAAAGTGCGACACTGTTGGCCAAATGTTAGGTGCCATGGTAAATATGGTTTATGCTACAGGGATCCCAATATTATTTGTTGGTGTTGGTCAAACATATACCGACTTGAGAACTTTAAGCGTGAACTGGGCGGTTAATACTCTCATGTCCTAAGAAAAAATTTTAATATATCTAATATCTCGTATATAGGACTACTCAATAATGCTCTGTAATAGTAAAGACGACGAAGTTCAAAATGAATTACTCTTCTTTTTTGATGACAAAGTCTAATGCTTCTTTATCTTTAAGTTGCTTAACATCTATTATTTGGAAATCCTGAGAAAAGTTTACATGAGAAGAAACAGGCTCTACCGTTTCCACCTTTATCTCAGGCATGTTGGTTTCAGGCCCGTCTTTTATTTTATCTACAAATGTGGATTCATCATGGCCCAAGATGCAATGCAGTATGATTTGGGCAGCTCGCTTAGAAGACACCAAATTATTTTCTTTGCAGAAGGTTGCAATGACACAATTCGGACATCCATCTTCGCATGGGCATTCTTCTATCCTTTGTAATCCTCCTTTAAGAATATCATCAATATGTTCAAAAGCCTTTTCCGAAAGTCCAGAACCATACTTGCCACCTTTGGAATCATACATAATAAGCCTCGCAGGACGTTTTCGTTTCGTTTGCCTTTCTGCAAATTCTTTCTCAGGCGCTTTGCATTCAGTTTGTATCTCGTCTACTCCCGCCACTATAAATCTTGGAAGAAGCGCCATGATGCCATGTTGGGCGGCGTGAATGCCACCAGCGGCACTTAACTTTTTTGAATGGCATAATTCCAAAGCTCTCTTTGGAATGTCAATCCAAAGACCCTTCGAATTTATGATAACCGGAGGATTATGAGTTTCAATTGCGTCTATTATCCTATTATATTTATCCATTTTGAAGAAACCGAAAACAATAATGGTTATTTTTATTTTGCCAAAGTACACTGGTATATCACTTGACTCCATAGAACGAATCAGCTCAATTTCTTGCGGATCAACATCTGTGTAGTCCCTCTGATTCGTAACCCAGTCTACATCCACACGCTGCACTGTCGCATAACGCTCATCAGGATTGAACTCTTTCACCAGATATGGATAACCCTGATGGATGAATATACCACCATCGTACAGGGTGAAACTTGTCCTAGATGTTTCTACTTCCTCGATCACAGTATTTCTTCCATTTGTAATATCGACGACTGCAAATTGATCTTCTTCACCACCACGCAAGGACACCAGTTTGGAGGGCCAAGGTAAAAATCTATTGTGCGTATGATATCCATCAGCATTATAGTTTAACCTCTCTGAGCAAACTTTTTTTAGCAATGCTTCTTTGAAATATAGCGAATCTCTTTTGATATCAATTGGCAACTCGAAAGCTGCGCATTGAATATGGCCTTCCAAAATAAGAATGTTATCAAAATCGAGAACTAACTCTTGAAAGGATTCAGAATTATTTGTTTCTAAAAGCATTTCTGAATGAGCCACGTAATGTTGGTCCAAAGGTGCATCGCTAGCTACAACAAGTGTAAGAGAATCCTTGTTTCTTCTACCTGCTCTACCACTTTGCTGATGAAAGTTTGCCATAGATAGAGGGAAACCACACATTAACACAGAATCTAACCCACCAATGTCTATTCCTAATTCTAAGGCGTTTGTGGCAATAACTGCTCTCAGACTGCCGTGAAACATTTCACGTTCTATCTTTCTTCTATCTGAAGCAGCGTAACCGCCTCGATACGACATAACTTCCGTCAAGAGGTCTTGCCTACCCATTTCCTCAAAAATAATTCTAACCTCTTTCATCAGCAGCTCACAAACTCGTCGAACAAAACAAAATGCAATAGTGCGAACATTCTTTAGAACTAATTGCACTAGAATTTTGGCACTCTCTCTAATAAAGTTCTCTCTCCGTCGTTGGTGCTGCGACAAAACCGGCGGATTCCAAACAACCAGGTGCTTAGTTCCTCTCGGTGAGCCATCTTCTTTGATCAAGCGGACGTTCTCAATTCCAAACATACTTTGCATATGATTTATTGGCTGTTTTAAAGTCGCCGAACATGAAATAAACTGAACTTTACCATTTTCGTAAAAGTTTTGACAAAGCCTTAGTAACCTTCTCATGACTAACGCGACATGAGAGCCAAACAGTCCTTTATAAACATGTAACTCGTCTACCACTACCAGTCTCAAGTTGTATAAAAAGTGCCGCCAATTAGGGTGGTTTGGCAATATACTGGTATGTATCATATCTGGATTTGTGAAAATAACCCTGGCATTTTTTCGTGCAAACATCCTCTGTGATTTTTCAGTGTCCCCATCATACGTGTCCACGACTAATTCCTTGAGCTCTGGAATCTTGGATGCTATTGTTTCAAAAGCACGCTTCTGATCCTGCGCCAGAGCTTTTGTCGGGAAGATATACATGAAAGTAGATTCAGGTTCTTTAAGCAATAAATCAATGGCTGAAAGCTGGTAAATTAACGATTTACCAGATGATGTTGAAGTTGTGATTATGACATTTTCTCCGTTATGCACAGCGTTCAATGCATCAGCTTGATGGGAATAAAACCTCTTGTGGTCCAAAGCCTGGAAAACTTCTGATGAGATTTCAAATTCGAGATCTTTGTATTTTGCATTTCTTTCAGGTATCAGGTAATGCTCTTTGATTTGGCTGTTATATAGGTCCGAGCTCTTTAAATTAGCAATCAATTCATCCATTGTTGGTCTAACTAACCCACTTTCCTCATCCACTGTAATCATTTTACTCCCTTGATCCCTTGCCTTCATCATAGCTTCGATTGGATCTTCGTAGCTTTTTTTTTTAGGGATGGCAATATTTGACAACCTATTCAACTCATGTTTTGGATCTACTCCTTGACTTTTACAATTGTCAATAAATTTTATTAGAGCCTGCTCAAATGTTTGGGCTCTCTTGCCAATCATTTTTTTCATTTGATCTGCATCATAATTTGGTAGTTTTACCCTTGAACTGTTCCCGTCACCATTGAGCCATGAATATCGCATCGTACCGTCTATAAACTCAAATATTAAAATTTGGGTAGATTTCCCATTGTCAAATTCACTGCCGATATCTTTCAACTGGAATATGTCATTCTCTTTCTGTTGAAATCCTCCATGATTAAAATCAAACACCTTGGATTCTGTATATACCTGATTTTCATCAATATACTTGAACAAACATCCTCTTGGAAATATGGTGGCAATCTTTGCGAAGTCTAGTTCAGTAATAGATCTTTTCAATGATGATTCAATAGGTTTTCTTAAGGTATCGAAGGTAGGAATAACGTGCTTTCTGCATAACAGGAAAGTGTATAATGTATTCAGCCTAAAGAAGAACTGTTTTAGGTCATGAAAATCATCCTGCGAATCGACTTTAACCCTTTTATTAGCACGACAACCTCCAACCATTGATAGCAAGTGATTTGTCGATTTGCCATTGTCGATCCACCACTAATCCTTTTTATCAAATTTCGGACTCATATGTTTAGAGACGAGGTTGTGATTGAAATTTTGATGCCCACTATCATAAAAATACTTAATAACACATAGGTACATAAAGAGGCTACTTCAAGAACCATACAGTGCATCCTTTCCATGTCATTCTCTTCGGAACAGTTTTTTAGTAGATTAAACAACTTAGAGGATTCCCAAGAGTCAATTGGGAACGCTTCAAAATGGCTATTATCTCAATACAGAGAAGCACCCCAAGTCGCAGAGTTTTGGAAGAACTACATGCTGAAGAAAGATGTGAATACCAGAAGAAAACTATTAGCCATATACTTGGTTAACCATGTTGTGCAGCAAGCTAAAGCCAAGAAAATTGGACAATTTCAAACTGCGTTTGGGAATGTTGCGACTGAAGTTCTAAAGGACGTATACCCAGTGCTCCCTCGAGATTTGAAAAAGAAAGTAAGAAGAGTATGCGATATTTGGAAGGACAGAGGGATCTTTTCCAAAGGAGTCTTGGATAGCATACAAACCTGTCTTGACTCGGATAGCCCCGCGTCCAATGACACTCACATTCCATCACAACTCAAATCGTTAGTTGCGAGCTTTGAAAAGCTGAACAAGTTTGGGGCAAATACCCGTGCTCTGAAACTAAGATTCGATAAGGTTTTTGAAGCTCTAGACCCATCAAGTGTGGTATATGAAGAGAATTTCAAAACGGTAACTAAAATAGGGCAGGCGGCAAAGGATACCACATCCCAGTCGATTCAATTGAGAGAAGCGTTTATAGGCCAGTTGCAGTCACTTTTGGAGGAAGAAATGCAATTATTAGATGAGGAAAAGAATGCTGTTGGCGAAATTGACATGGCAATATCATCTACACAGGCACCTGACTTGAATCAAACTGCAAACTATGACGATGATATACTACCTACCTATGAAGCAGGGAATGATGATGACGATGACGATGAAGATGGCGATAACACTACTAGTAATGGTAGCGATCTTGACGATGTCAGCGATACAGAGACGAATAAACTTGAATCTAATGATAGTACAACGGCGACAACGAAACGACAAAACGATACTACATCTAGCGACACATCAGAAAATAAAAGACAGAAATTATCTTCAGAGGAAGATGTTGATCATACTGTACAAGAATACGAGCCAGAGTCCTTCTCATCTAATCAAACCACCTCGCATAATGAAGGAACATCGGGTGTAACTTCAAATATACAGGATTTATTAAGTAAATTAGCCAATTAAACAATGGAGTATATTACAAAGTATATAAGAAATGTGTTTAATCAGAAGTTGAGTACGCGAACGTATTGATATGCAAGATCACACAGATACTCGGTCTTAGGTGAATCAAGCTGCTCATAAGAAATTCTCGTCTCTTTCATTGAGAGTCCCTCCAGAATACTTCGTATATTCTCCAACTTTTGCTCAAACTCCTCTTGCGAAGCACCTTCATTGGACGTTAGTTCAATCAGAAGGCCCTTAAAGCCTGCAGATGAGAAGAGATTGACTGCTCGAACTATCAGATCCGTGGTCTCGAAAGTTTCACCCGCTTCTCCCTTTATGCTTTGACGCTGAGACCAAATATTTGAAAGCTTCGTAGACAGGATTACATCAATAGGTTCAGGACCATTACCACAGCAGCCGTTAGAAAAGAGACTTTCGGGTATGTTGTTAAGGTTCGAGGTTGTGACCATGCAGAGCTTATTTTTCACTAGGACTGTTTTTTTACCGTGATGAGAAAATGTGATAGAGCACATGAGTCTAGACTCATCAATTGGGAGGTTCTTAACCTGGTATCTGTAGGTTCTGAAATCAACAGCCCATGGCTCTAGAACGGATAATAAAGTATTTGAGAGTGCATCCTTGAACTCTGTTAGTGTTCTTGGTGTTGCTTTTTCAGCAAATATGACCCTTAATTCAAAGCATGTTCTGGTTAGTCAATTGTTAATTAGAAGAGGGTTATGGCGTTAAATAACTTACGCAGATCGTCTCATTGGGTTCCTCTTTCTGAACTCTAAACATTTCATATCGACAAGTTACCTCAGGTTCTAAATGAAGTCAATTCGGCATTTACATCTTTATCACGTGAAAAAGTGAGATACATATTGAACTCCTTTTGAGATCTTAGATGAGCTCTATATATCTAGTAATAATTGAACTGACTCCTTATCTTTGCAAATCTATAACGCAAGATTTCCCTGTCTTCTGGCAATGAATAATAGTCCATTTAGTGCCTTTCACTGCTTCTTTGGATAGATTATTATATATGTTTAGTGCAAAGCTTCTTGGCGCCGAATTATTGACGGACCCTAAAATCTTCCTTAGCCATTCCTCCTTTTGAGCCAATGAAGTGGTAGAAATCATTTCCAGCGTTTCGTCCCGAATACCATCAATTATAATGACAGGTGCAGCAATCAGACCGTTGATAATTGAAGTTGATGCGCTTCTTGCTGCATCTTCATATACCCATTTTTCCCTCTTACTTGCCTTTTTAGATCTTGTCGCTGGATTTGGTACGTATATAACTTTTTGACCAGTTGGACCAGGAACGGAGTCATCTCCTTCCCCCTCTTGACTACTACCTGCGCTACTGCCATCATTCCATTTCCCCACTTCATCGGCCGCGTCACCTATCGTAGCTTGTTCATTAATTAGATTGAGCGTTCCAGTCTCCTGTTGGTAAAGAGTGAGGAACTCATCCAGGTCCATATCAATATCAACATCACTGTCAAGCTTTTTCACCCTTAATGGCTTATATTTTCTTTTATGGTTGGGTAAAGTATAAGTTTGTTGTTTGATTAATATGATCCACTCGACACCGTCTCTTTGTGCTCCAGACACGACGTCATCAACAGTATAACAATTTCTGAAAATGTCAGCTTTAATGCCTTTCTTCCATAACTGGTTCAATATTTCAACACCCAAAGAATTCAATATTGAATTAGAGAAACAAGATATCAAGACGTCGCACCGACTGGGTTTCCATTCCACCACAGAGCCTTTCAAGTATTTGTTTTTCTTCTTTACTTTTGAACCCCTACTCAATTTGAAATAATTTTGAGCAATTCCAAATATCGTTTCCCAAGCCAGGTTAAATCCGACAGCTCTTTGTGTATTTGAACTTTTGTCTCCAGAGGGGCGTGCAAAGTATGATATTAATTTGTCGTATCTTCCACCAGCTGCTACTAAATTTCTAGATGATCCATCGTCGTATATGGCTTGGAACATTATACCACCCCGGTAAAAGCCACTATTATAGTTGCTTAAGGGAGCGATTACTATGTTTCTCGTCACATCCAGTGGTTTGAAAAAATTGATAACTTTGGAAATATGTAGTAAGGACTCATCAATTTTACGCAAATAAGGACTGTCAATCATTGATTTGTGAAGCCTACGTTTTGCAGCATCGAAATCGAGCCTAAAATCGAACAACTCTAAATCATCCAATGACGTAGACGATATGTTCAGTTGAGATTTCAGCTCTAGTTTGATTTCCTTGAATGACTTCCCAAACCCAATCTGAGATAATAAACGTGAAACGAATGGTCTCTGAGCTTTATCAATATTGGTGTAATTGAAGACACTGTCCAATATTTCTTCATGATTTATAACAAAAAGAGTGTTTGTCTTTTCAAATACAGGAAACACTGTTAAAATTTCGTCAATGATCTTCATGCTTTCAGATTCATAAAACGGAGAGTCTGCAGAGGAGCTTGAGGTAATATCAAAGTCTATTTCACCAAATTTCTTAGGTTCCAAGCTTGACTTGGAACTCAAAGGCGGACGATAAACATGCTGAAAGCGGAAATGTTTAGAAACGCAATTAGGATTGTTGGATAAATAACGGGCCATCGGATATGTTAAATCATATTGCAACTGTAAAACTGTACCTCCTTGATCGAGAATCTCATAGACATTTTGCATGCTATATAACGGGGCTTTGGGGAATATGATAGGGGCTTCGTTATTCTCAATTCCTCCGTGCTTTCTAAAAATCTTCACAACCTCCTCTGTCATTTTGGATCTAAGAATTTGAGCAAAGGGAGTTGATGTAGATTGAGAATTATCGTATAATATATCATTGGTCAAACTGTAAGCTTGGGAGAACAAAGTCTCCCTAACTTGTTTCTGCCAAGGGGAGGCAGGATCAGCTAAACTTTTCAAAGCTTCGTTAATTATTTCATCCTGGTGTTTAACAGGTAACCAGCCACTATCCAGTAGCTTCTGAGCACCAAATCTTTTGTTTGGATCGTGGTCCAAGAGTAATCTTACGATTTTCCTTTCTGTCCTCATTCGATCCCAATCGAAGTCAGTTGGGAATTCCACGTTGGAAAGTCTTAGCTTTTTTAGAATGTTTACTCTCTCCATACCTGTAGAGAATGGGTAAATCATTTCAAAAAAAATTATTCCCAAAGAATACATGTCTATTTTCTCGTTATATTGGCCGTTGCCATGTAGAACTTCGGTGGCTACGTACAACGCGGTACCAATCGCAGATGTGAGATCGTCGTGACTTCCTGCTTGCGAGTTAGAATCATGCTTCAGGAGATCCAAAGATTTATGAACATTTTTAGCTAACCCAAAGTCTCCAATTTTAACATTCTTTGATTTATCGATAAAAATATTCATTGGCTTTAGGTCCCTATGAATAATTCCCTGTGAATGTATATAGCTCAGGGCTTCTAATATCTGGCGCAATAGTCTCCAATATTCATCTGGTTGCTTGTTTATATTTTCCGTGTGAATCAAGTCAAACAGAGTTCTATTTTCACAATACTCCATTTGAATGAAAAGTGTGCTTTTATTGCTGTTTTTTGCACTACGATAAGCTGATGCTCGTCCTTCCTTGGCTTTTATTGAAAGAGAAACAGGTACACTTTCGCTGTCGCTCATCGAATCTTCATCCAACGTTTTTGATTGACTTTTTTCTGCGGTGCTATCGGCAAACACTATATCTGGATAGCCCGAACCTGAGATAAAGTCCCACCCACTTCCCTGGGCACCGTTGCTAATACGGTCTCTAAATAAGCTGGATCTGCTGAAAGTGTTTTGTGTCTCGTCTTCTGTTTCGTCTTCTGTCTCATCTTCTGAGTCTTCAGACCCTTCGTCTGAAGATTCGAACACAGAGCCATCGGTTTCCATATCTTCTTCTAACCAAGCAGCGTAATACCTTACCACATATTGGTGGTTGAGACTAGCAAGAAGCATGACCTCACTAAGAATTGTGGAGAGCTTCTCCTCGGCATGTTTGATCTTTTTGATAGCATAATATCTGCTGTCCAAAGCATTTCGTGCCTTGACCACTTGACCAAATGCACCTTTACCCAGAACTGCTATCTCTTCGAAGTCAGATCCATACCTCGAGCGAGTAGCCGGGTTTAGAGATGAAAATCTTGATCCAACGTTAAACGATCTTCTTCTTCCACTTGATTGAGAAATGGATCTTGAATGCGTACTCAGTGAGCCACAGAAAGATTTTTTCAATGTTCCGCTTGTTTCTTGGTTTAAAGTGAGTTTGTTTACTCCTGGATCAATATTGGTCCTTAAGAATTTCATCGGTAACAGTTCCAGTGGAGACAAGCGTTTTTTAGGGTCTTCTCGAAGCATTCTATCGATTACATCGTATAATCCGTCGCTCATTTCAGTATCTTCCAAAAAATCCCTAGGGGAAGAATAGTTTAACACTGTATCGACACCATTTATCGTCTGCAAAAAAAGAACACCTGTTTGCCATATGTCTGTCATCCGTTGAGGTTTACTGTTGTTGAACTTTGTGAGTTCAGGAGCTGGCCAGGGGCAACATGGTAGCTCAACCGGTGGCCCTTTCTTATTAGGGTAGCGTGAAATCATATGAAGGATAGTATACCCATACGTAGGGTGGATCAGCTTTGGTATTGTCGTACCAAAATCTGGATCCTTTATGAGCATAACAGTTTGAAGAGAAATGTTTTTGTGAACAATCCCCAACTTGTGCAGCGACTCGAGTCCCTCTAATAGCCGTATCATCCACACGCGAGCTGTCGCTAAATTTACGAATCCAACAGACTGAATTACATCTCCTATAGGGAACGACGTTGAATATTGAGTCAAAAGCTTTATATTCCACACAAATGTTGAGTTATTTTTCCCTAGCCTCTCCACTGTATAGGCGTATAACCGATTCACGTTATCATGATCAACTCTGAGAAGGGAGTCCAATTCTTTTTCAAGGTTTGATATCTCTTTCTTACCGTTACTTGTATTGAAATATGAATTATCCAGTTCAATTTCGGTTAGTAAATAATAGAAATTCTCCATCATCTCTGAAGTCATCAGAGCTTCCGCTAGCGGAGATTCAGGTGGTATATATGGTTTGACCAAAAATTGTTTAGCAAAACAAAACAAATCGGTTTGCAAGTTGATGGGTTTTGGATTAACCACGGCTCTGAACTTGTATAGAGAGTTATTTGGCAACTTAGCTTTAACACTTTTTGTAAATACAATAGCTTCGCCAGAGCTTATCCATTCTTGAGGTGGGAGCAGGTTTATAGCTGAGCCATGGTTAAGAAATGAGATGTCATCGTCCTGCCTCTTCTCTAATTCCTTCTTCACTATTTCATCTATTATGCGCTGCTCATTTAGCTTTTTCTCCTCCAACGCCTGCTCTCTTTCTTCTTCCTCTCTTTGCTGTTTTTCTTTGTTCTCTCTTATACGCTGTATTCTATCATCCTCCAGGGATTGATTGTTAGACATATTTTGAAACTCATCCAGTTTTTCTTGCACAAGCGACGTTATGTCGAAAATATGTTCTTGATTCCTAGATTCCTTCTGAATCCTAGCGAATTCAGAGTTCAGGAATTTCAATTGACTTTCCATTACGTTATTCACATTTTTGAAAGTGATATCTGCAGGTGTGTATGGGTAAAGTGGCGTCATAGCTATGTGCAATGTCAAAGACGACTCCAGTGGTTCCTTATTAGTAGAACTAAGCGAGATTTCGAAGATGAATTGAGGCAGCTTATCCCATTTAGATTTTATTTTGGTAAGATTTTCAAAATCGCCCATGTATATAGATTCTATTGCCTCAACTTCGTTCTTTTGAATTTCATAATATTGTTCCAAAGTAAGCCTGCTTCCTGACATTGATTCATAGTCAATTTTTAGTAGTATCCAACCCGTATGTGAGCTCTATGATATCGTGATCCTTATCCAGCCAAAGCAACTGAAATAAACCACTTAATTTACAATGTTATCGGAGTCTAATCGCAGAGGTTGGCTTCTTAATTGGCTAGGCTTCTCAACAATGTCACTACTTCGTTGTACATGCACCAAATGCGAATATTCCCTTTATCACCAATAAGTAGTTGAAAAATAAACATGTTACCCCGACAGACCAGTGTACAATACAAACTCATCTATTGTTGATATTAAAAACATACTATATGTGAAACTACGGAAGTGGCGCTTCCAAATATGTTCGTGTTGAACTTTTCAGGTAGTGAACTTCACCATGATCTCAAGCGGTTAATGGATCTAGCTCTGCATTTTCTGAGTGCCCCTTGTAATCATCTAACGTAACGTCCGAGTCGTCAAATAACGGCTTGAAAGGCAATGGACTATCAATTGATGGGAAGAATCTCCTATAAGTGTAGCTCGCAATCACATAGCCCAGAGCAGATCCCAAAATAACATCTATGAAATGATGTCTATAGTCTTGTGTCCTTGATAAAGCAATGACTAAAGCCCCAACTAGAGGAACTAAAGAAACCAATTTTCTCCAAATTCCTGATTGTGGAAACTCGGTAAGTAGTTGGCCACAAAGCCACAAATATAAGTATCCAAGACCAGCAAAACTTTGACTAGAGTGGCCGGATGGAGTCGTTCTGAAACCATCCAATAAACGAGACACATTTTTCGTTGTGCAAACTTCAGAAGCATTCAGTAGAGTGTCAATAGGTAAACCTGGCCTTGGCTTACAGCGAGCTAAGAAATCTGGTCTTAATCTACCAATCCAATTCTTGATAAAGTCTGTAAACACGTTAGTCAGTGAGACAGATAGAAATAGTCCTAAAACGGACGCGTACAATAAATACCATCTGTGTCTTGGGTCGCCTAAAATTGCAACTATCAACACAATACTGACTAATGGAACAATGATAGAGTAGACAGACAACATTTTGTTATTGACCCTCTGAATTTTCGCAAATGGATGAGAAATAGTCAGATCATTGATATAAAACTGTCTTTGGAATGGCTCCTGGTAATACAAAGGATAGCCCACAATAATAGTAACCACCAATACTATAACATCTGTTAGTCTCCATTTTGGAGACTTCCAAAATGATGGTGTGCTTCCTCCTCCTAAGTTGACCCTGTTGACGTTCATTTCACCCGTACTATTTTCTGCGACGAAGGGCTGGAGCTCTATCATGAATAGTACTTAAATTAACGTTTGTTGTTTTACTTTATCTGATTTTATGCAGTCCGCGACTTCTACCCTAGCGGCCACACGCAAAGCAATTGATGTAAGAAGTGACGGAATTGTGAGGACGCTCTTAGTGAGAAATGCAAATAATACTAACCTCACTTTGGGCGCATGATGGTTTTTCAATCTGATATTCAGGATTCCGGAGAATATATTGCATCAATGATTATTCTGAGCATTCGGCAGCTATTTCAAGTTTAGAAACATCAGCTAGCTATAAATCTGTTATGCACCGACTAATGACACCTGTGTCTTCCAACTAGAGATACATTATAGTTTATTGCCTTGCTCCACGTAGCCCAAGTCCAAAACATCTCGTCTCCCTGTCTGGCGCAGCGCAAGTAACTCCCAATTACGCCACGCAATAATAAGCGTGCGAACGTTCCTTGTACGATGTTCAAACCACGTTATCTAAAGCAAAGTTCACTCATTGAAATTACTCTTTCCCATAAAATATATCTTGCGCTGTTTGGTTGCCTGTGATGTTTTATCGCGTATTTTAATCGAGGTATTGTTAGCATTTTCCCGAGTATGCTGATAGCTCTCGTATGTTCCCAATATCACTTAATGGCAACACTGAGATCCAAGAGTTTTTAAGCTCCAAATCACCCTGGAAAAATTTCCTGTTTTTATAGGTATGGTATTTGGGGCTCAGCGCTTAATTTTGCAGGTGGCGTAGGTTAAGAACTCAAACTCAATGCCTGAACGAAAAAGAAAGATATAAACATATAAACATACAAATACAAGGTAAGCAAGGCATAAATTTACTAAAGCTAAGCTGTCTGAAATTATTATACCGGCTGACACATTCTGGAAAAGCTTTTAACCCTGTTTTGAGTATCAAGAATAGGAAATAGAAACAGAAGAATCGGCGGCTAATTGCACACTTCGTCAAATGTCCAACTTTTTTAGAGACAGTTCTTTGAGCTTTAAACCCCGATCTAATATCTTTTCAAAGTTAAGGGTCAAAGATCCTGAACCTGCTTCTGATAGCTCAATCACCGAAGATGGGGGCTCATCCTTAATGAGGGATGTTTTCTTGAAATCCACACAAATGGACAATGAATGTCACACCCCCAATACCACAATACTTCCAGCAGTGTCCTATAAAGTAAGTGAACAGTTTCAACTCAACTCTAGCACACCGAAGAACTCAGGAAGATTTAGAGGAAATAGGGAACCATTGGACGAAGATGACCTAGAGATTACTGAAGTTAGAGATGTTTTGGGGGGTGACGAAATAGACTCGACCGCCATAGATTCTCTACCTGGTAATGATAAAGATGAGTCTCACTCTGATCCTTTCGCCATCAAGGAACGTGCACAGTTAATGGATACATCGTCTAACGATGTCCTTTTAGAGGCTTTCACTAATACCCAAAAGATATGTTCCAATTTGAAGCAAGAATTACAAAGACAACAATCTGAAAACTCAAAATTGAAGTCACAACTTTCAAGCTACCAGAAAGACAATGAGAAGATTATCGAGAAATTTTCTGAATATAAAAAATTGCTGAATTCTCTAGAAGAGAAATCGGCTAGTTTATCAGACCAAAAGGTGGCTAGCGATACGACGCTGAAAGAGCTCAAAGAAAGTCATGAAAGATTTGAGAAGAAGATTGACGGCTACAAAATATCAATAGCTGAACTGCAGACTGATATCGCCGATTTTAAACTATCTAAAAGAGATGCAGATTCGGAATTAGGAAAGAAATCAAGGGAAATTGAATATTTAAAGAGGGAACTAAATGATTGCTCTGGTCAATTGAGTGAGGAGAAACTGAAGAACAATTCTTTAATGCAGGAGCTGGTCAAGATCAGGGAAGAAATAATGGAAAGCATGGTCAGAGAATTAGCCACCGGTGAGTTACGACTGGAAGGTAAACTATCTTCCTTGAATAATGATATGAATAAAAATTTCGAAAGAGAGCTTAAAGCTCAATTATGCAGTAGCAATGAAAATTCCTCAAAACGGATAATTAAGGAGTTCAGTGGGCTAAAAGATTTTGTTAAATCATCTGTTGAAGGCTCAGCGGCCACATGTGCAAGAACTTTGAAGGGTGATTATGTCACATTGAATGAACAGCTTTTTGAGAGAATTTCAGAGGAAAATGAGGCTTGGGATAAGAGGTTATCTTCAGGCTTAATAAGCAACGCAGATTCTCAGAACAAATTCATTCAAGAAAGTGTGGACAAATCTATTAGCAATTTGCAGCTTGAATTGATCTCCATGAGCGATGTTAGTACAAATTTAATTCATGCGCTAACTCAAAGTTTCACAGAATACAGGGATGAAATGATTACTTGTAAAGAATACAGGTCAAAAATAGACGAGCTCCAATCAGACGTATCTAAACTGCAATTACAGAAAAGCCAGGCACTGAGCTCTCTTGGTACAAAAGAAGCCCAGTATGAGGAGGTTACCAAAAATTTGAATTCGAAGAATATAGAAATATCTAAACACATTGATCTTGAAACAGAGCTGCGATATAAAATGGAGGCTATTGTTGAAGAGTTGCAGTTTCATAAAAACAAGTTGATTAAAATTAATGAAGAAAATATAACGTTGAAGGCTAACTCTGAAAATAAGATAGCCGTGCAAGGAGAACTACTAAAAGCATTGCAATCTGAGAATGACATTTTCAAGCAAAGAAATCGTCAATTGGACTTCATGAGAGAACAAAATGAAAAAGATGACATCAAGAGAATTACTAAAATTCAGACTCTCAATGAAAACTTGCAAAAGCTCAACGTTGAAATAGTCCAATTGAAAGCGCATGAATTAGAGTTGGAAGAGGAAAATAGAAACATAAAAAACTCCATGGATAATAATAGGTTAGGTTTTGAAGAAAATAACAATGAGTTGAAACTTTTACAACAGAAGTTGATTGTTCTGCAAGCTGACAAGCAAGATATTGTCACAGAAAAATTGGATTTACAGGACAAAATAGATGACCTACAAAACACCATTACGAACCTGAAACAAAAGGTGAAAACAATCGGACGTTGCAAGTCATCCGACTCGGCTGGGCAGAATCCAGTAACACTGCCCAGTCCAAGAATACGAAATTCCTTTATTAGCAACAAGCAAATAATGAAACCTGATTCTGTTCCGTTTGAAAGTGAAACTTTAGATAAGTGCGACGAGTTTGATTTATCATCGTCATTGAATGACGATCTTGAGTTGACAAACCCGTCTCCTATCGAGATAAAAACTATAAATGTGAAAAGGCTCAATGGGGCGACTATGAAGCCTCCCAATCTTTCGAGAAAGAAACTGCTCTTATTCGATGAGGATGATTCAGCACATTTAAAGCATCGCTGGAAGAAGAGAAGGGCTTAGTGTCATATATCCATGTTTGCAACTTTCCATAGATATACTTCGTATGATTAGCTAGAATATAGGTTTACAGTAATGTCTTAATTTTTTCCGTTACGTCTTTCTCATCGAGCCTGTGGAACACTTTCAGCAGAGAGGTTTTATCGGTATTCTCGATATGTAAAACGGGCACATCAAAACAATATTTTTCCCACCATACCTTGTTTTTTGGATCATCAATATCAACTATACAATAGCTCAATTTATCCTTAAGATCTCCATTCACAGTTACTTTATTCATAACATTTTTTGCCTTATCGCACAATCCGCAATTACTTTTAGAGAATAGCTTCAAACTAACTTTGCTACCAAGTGATGCTCTTATGGAACTACTGAAGCTCCTGGTGAACAATGCTGGGATCATGCAGCTATCGCTCAGTGTTTTTTTTTGCGCCCATTTTTTTGCCCTCAGTATATTGTGATTCTGAATTCCTCAAAATTTCACTGCCGAGAAAGGGATTCGGAGTAGAGTATTGCTTTCTGAAAGGTATAAATAAACGGAGCGTTGGTCCTTAACATCAACTTTAACGGTAGGCGCCCTGGGACGAGAAATCTCGATTAATATATTACAGAAGTTAAGAAGTGAAATATGGTGGCCCAAGACTTAATTCCGCTTACAAAAGAAGAATTGAAGGAGATCGAGATCACCCTGCTCAATGTTGTGAAAGGGGAGGTAAACTATTTGATTAAAAATCGTGCTGGCACCTATTTTGATAGCTTTGATAATAAGGCTAACGCAGTGGACCTAGTAACCGAGACTGATAAAAAAGTTGAAAACATTATTAGAGATGCATTGAACTTTAAATATCCCGGATATGGATTTATTGGGGAGGAAAGTTACGTCAAAGGGGCTTCACAGCTGGGCACCGATAAATTTTGGTGTGTTGACCCTATAGATGGCACTACCAACTTCGTTCATGGTTTCCCTATGAGTTGCTGCTCTATTGCTTTGATCGAGAACGGATTTCCTGTTGTAGGAGTTGTTTCAAACCCGCACCTTGGGCAATTGTTCCATGCGTCCAAGGGTAACGGTGCATTCCTCAATGATGAGCCAATAAATATCATTCCCAGAAACCTGAGCCTGCAAAAATCCGTGATTGCATTCGAGGCAGGTTCTGAACGTAGCGAAGGCCCAGATGGCAACTTTGATAAAAAAATGGAAACTTTGAAAAGTTTGCTCAGTGATAAAGGTGGTTATATTCATGGTGTGAGAAGTATGGGTAGTGCAGCAATGAATATTTGTTATGTCGCAATGGGGATGCTTGATTCTTATTGGGAATGTGGTATCAACTCTTGGGATGTCGCCGGAGGCGCCTGTATTTTGATTGAGGCAGGAGGAATTCTTGTTGGCGGGATGCCAAATGACTGGAGGATACCCTTGGATAATCGCTCATACTTCGCCGTCAGAGGAGGGAGTACTCCTGAGCAGCAAAGATGGTATGTGGAAGCATTCTGGTCTCATGTTAAAGGAAAAATCACCTACTAAAGAGCAAATATAATCATGTTAATATCTCGATCCTTCTTTAAGTCATCTATCTTTTGGCGAAAACAATTGGACTGAGCCTTTCAAGTGAATATATGTAGTTGGCGGCGAATAATGTACACACTCATAAAAGATATTTTTCCCTCATAAGTCTTTAACCGATGCAAATCCTCGCCTTCGAGACGATCACCCTTTATGCAGGTACAGTGTGCTCTACTTGAAATAGTTCACATCTGCCATTTGAGGTTTTCGCCAGCTTTGGTAAGGTTTGTGTGGACGGATAGCGGTTGAAAAAGAAAGCAGGAGAGTTCTGTGTCTAGCGTTGTATAAGTTTTCTATGTACCAATAAAGGAATTTAGTCGGCCAAATGTAATACCATTTGCACGACCTGAAGGCGGGGAGAGGGCACTCAAGACCCAGCAAGGGACAAACACTCTGCTTCTACGAATAATAAGAAGACCAAAGGCCTGCATCAAGAAGTAGTTTGGGGCGCTATATACTTTTCGTGACCTTACGGTGCCGTTGGCAGGATAGCTTCTTGTCAGTACTCCTCGAATAAACTATTTTTAATTCACTCATAATCTACTAGAGAAAAGCAGTGAAACGATCTCACATCATGTTATACTCCATTGATCTTCTTGCTAACGAATGTCCAGTTAATAAAAATATAAGCAATATAACAAACTTGAACGCGGTACAAAAAGTTTTAAACGTATCCCAACGACGAGATAAAAAAAAGCGTAAGCACTCAAGTAATGGATTCGATCTATGATGATAATTCCGATGTCGATACAAAGGCAGTTGCCATTGCAAGAAGGGTTGTTCGATTTTTACTGTCCAGAACTGAGTCGCAATCAACAATAATCAGTAAGAACGCACTCCAAAATGTAATACGTGATATCTCGCGACAAGAAAACTGCGAGCGAGTGCCTTTCGATGTTCTCATTCAGCAGGTAAGCAAGATTCTGGAGGATGTTTTTGGCTATGAATTACAGCGCTTGGCAGATGGCGGCAATTCAACGAGCAAGGCGCAAAGATACATTCTCCTGAACACGTTAAAACCCCTTCCAGGTGTGAATGAGCTTCTGATTGATATGTCACAAAGGGCATACGAACATTATGTGGCGATGGATCAAAATTCCACTCCATGTAGAAACACATTGGACAATGACTTGCATGATGAAGATCTGGCATTCAAAGGTGTCCTTAGTGTAGTGCTTTGTATCATATTATTTTCCAAGAACCATATTTTACAGCAAGAGCTACTCAGTCATCTGGCATCGTTTGGAATACCGATTGACGGTACAAAGATCCCCATTCTCAACTGCACCATCGATGAATTGCTGAAAACGATGGACAAACGCGAATACTTGTCCAAGATTCAAGACAGTTCTGATATCCAAGGGGAGACAATATCTTATAGAATAGGCAAAAGAACTCAATCTGAGTTTGGCTTGGACTCTCTAGTTCTCTTAGTACAATCTGTAATGGGTCTTTCCAAAGACCAGTATCCTTCATTGAAAGATGATATCGCTAAGAATATAGCAGACTCTTATAAGAGTAGCAATTCCATATAACTGCGATCCATGCACTGAAATTTGAGGTTTCAGCAACCCTGTCCCGCAACCCCATGCACCGTTGTTGGTATTTCACCCAGATTTCTCTTGCAACATTTTTTTCTTCTTCTCTCGCTTCGCCCTATACGAGCTGGAACGAGTAAAGCTTTCAATCACATCTTTGGTGACAATATTTTACTTGCAACGAAGAGAGAGATAGCCCATCTTCTCTACAATATTTAACAGCATCCAGAAAGTTATTCTGGTGAGTTAGTGAAAGTGATTAAGCATTTGAGAAAAATCTGATATTTTTTTGACGATGATACTGGGTTTAGATAATACAGATTTTGGTGTGTTATGTGCCTTGATAGTGGCAGTGACCATATTTTTGAAAAGGGACACACTTAAGGAACTTTTCAGCAGTAACGATGATGATATCACAATCAGCGGCGATTCTCGTGATATAGTTAAAGTCGTGCGTGAAAACGACAAGAATTACCTGGTTTTGTATGGTTCCCAAACTGGTACTGCGGAAGACTATGCGAAGAAATTTGCTAAAGAACTAGCAGCAAAGTTTTCATTGAATGTTATGTGTGCCGATATTGAGAAATATGATTATGAGAATATGAATGAATTGCCATCAAACGTTGTTGTCTCGTTTTTCATCAGTACTTATGGTGAAGGTGATTTTCCTGACGGTGCAATTCAATTCGAAGAGTTCTTACAAAACACAGGTGACAGTGATTTAGAAAACTTGAAATACACATTGTTTGGATTGGGTAACTCGACTTATGAATTTTACAACGGTGCCGCCAAGAAGGCCTTCGAAGGTTTGAAAAAGGCAAGCTCAACAATTATTGGTAAATTCGGCCAAGGTGATGATGGTGCTGGGACTACTGATGAGGACTTTTTATCATGGAAATTGGAGGTCATGGAACTGTTGAAAGATCAGCTTCATTTGGATGAACATGAACAGAAATACGTCCCTTCGTTCAAGCTTGAAAAATTGGAGGCTGTTGAGGAAAACGTCTCGCTTGGTGAGCCATCTCTACAGTATCTTCCATGTAATAAACTATCCTACAATGATGAAAATATTCAATTGGGTCCATTTGATTTACACCAGCCTTATGTTGCCCCTGTGGTAAAGAGTTATGAGTTGTGCAAGGGGGCAGAACGTAGCTGTATTCATTCCGAAATTGATGTCTCGGGTTCGAACATTAAGTATTCCACTGGTGATCATCTAGCCATCTGGCCTTCAAATGCGGACGAAAAAGTAAAGGAGTTTTTGGAAATTTTCAATCTGAGCTCAGAGACTGTCTTCGATTTGAAACCATTGGATTCCACTATTAAAATACCTTTCCCTACCCCAACAACAATCGGTGCCGCTGTCAGATATTACATGGAAATTACAGGTCCAATCTCAAGACAAAGTTTTGGTCTTTTTGAGCAATTTGCCCCAAATGACGAGATCAAGGAAAAGGTCAGTGTATTGGCCAATGATAAACATGCTTTTGCAAACGATATTCATGCAAAATACTACAATTTGGCCGATGCATTGAAAACGCTATCAGGTGAGACCAAGTGGGATACCGTTCCTTTTGAATTTTTGATCGAAACAATGCCTCGTTTACAACCTCGTTATTATTCAATTTCTTCTTCATCGTTGTCAGAAAAGCAAACTATCCATGTTACCTCTATTGTGGAAGATTTTCCAAATCCTGAAACCAAAAAGCCTGTCGTTGGTGTAACTACCAATTTGCTCAGAAGTATTGAATATGCTTTCAATGCAAAGGATGATGCGGGCCTACCGGTCCACTACGACTTGAAAGGGCCCCGTGACTTGTTTGATAAATATAAACTGCCTGTCCATGTTCGTCGTTCTACTTTCAAGCTTCCATCAAACCCATCTACCCCTGTCATCATGATTGGTCCTGGTACCGGTGTTGCACCATTTCGTGGCTTTGTTAGGGACCGTGTCAAGTTCGTTGAGTCTCAAGAAAACGTCAAACTGGGTAAACATTTGCTGTTCTACGGATCTCGTAATACAGACGATTTTCTATATCAAAACGAATGGCCAGAGTATTCCAAGAAACTGGATGGTGCATTTGAGATGATTGTGTGCCATTCAAGAATGCCAAATGAGAAGAAAGTTTATGTACAAGATAAGGTGACAGAGCGTGAAGCGGACATTTTAGAGATGATTAATGATGGTGCATTTATTTATGTCTGTGGTGACGCTAAGGGTATGGCTCAAGGTGTGAGCGCAGCTCTGTTGGACATCTTGAGTCGCGGCAAGTCTATCAAAAAAGAAGAAGCTTCCGAGATGATTAAAATGTTGAAGACTTCCGGCAGATATCAAGAAGACGTCTGGTAGTTTGCATTAATATTTTAAAATACTAAAAAATCAGAAAGCTGTCTTCACGGTCTATATATGAATTCTTGTGACCTATCTATGTAAAGTTTTAAACTGCTAGGAAACTTGTAATGCATGCCAGTGGAAAACCCACGGCATTTTAGATAAATTTTTCAATCTTCACATTTCAATTGGCTGGTTTTGTTTAAAACCTCATTCGTCAGCGATCCGTTTGGAACTGTTTATGCGAATTACCTGCGGTCTGTCTCAAATGGAACTATAATTCAAGCTTTGGGGCGTGTTGCATCACTGGCCTTCGTTGTAGCGAAGATCTCCGAGACCTGCTAGACACTTGAACGCGCGCGGGACAATAGCGCGTATAGCGGAACATTTTTAAATAGTTCAAGTTCTAGAAGGGCAGACTCTTTCAACAAAGTAGACGTTATACGGGGAAAGGAAACCACAACCCACATATTGACGATGTTGCTGCTGCTAAAACGTGGAATCGTCTTCCGTACGGTAGTGCGGGCTCAATGCTCGGTTATGGGAAGTTATCCAAGATATTTTGCTACAAAAAATAATCCAAATGCCAGAGATCATGATGAATCCAAAACATTTACAAATCTAAAAACTGGAAGACCTCCCCGAAGCCTACAGGACCCATCACGCTTATTAAGGAGAACTTCGGTTCCAAACTTCAAACACCCGCGCCCGCACAACAGAGAAGCCCTGGAGCAGCTCCTTGCAAAATTCTTGAAGGTTAGGCCTTGTACTACAGTAACTACAGGTGAAAAGTATGATCTGCACGAATGCATTCGACTCCTGAATGCTAAGGGGTTGCAGCCCACTAGCTTGATCCCAGACGAGATTGTAACATTTAAATACCAGTGTGATGGCAATCGCGGAGATGTCATGATCCTGAGCCAAAACGCTTCCATTGTGTGTTGGGGCCTTGACGAGGCATTCGTCAAAGACAATATCGTGCAAATGATAGAAAGCGCGCGAATCAATCCTCTGCCAGCAGAATCATTCGAGAGCGAAGATATGGATTACGTTGAAATAGAAAACGAGGAAGAATTTCAGAGACTTCAGGCAGAATTCACCAGTTCCTCTAGTAACCCCGCAAATCTCACCAAAAACGGGGAGGCTAGTTTCCTAGCAGGTGACTTAATAGTCATCAACTCCATCGAACCAGCGACGGGACTTCTTGACAAAGCAGCATTTTCCAGCGGCCTTGCAAGAAGCACGAAATTAGCAGTTCTTGAGGGATCCATGGAAAATCACATTTCAAAGACCCGTATAATAACTGAGAAGATATCGCGGGGTGTGAAGTTGAATTTGAACGAAAGTGATGCTTTGAGATCCATTGGAAGACTTTTTTTGATTAGAGGAAAATTGAATCTATATTCAGAGCTGATCGAAACGCCAGATTTATACTGGAGTGAGCCCCAGTTAGAAAGGATCTTCAAACAGACTTCTAAATACTTGGATATAGGGCCAAGAATAAATATTCTGAATACTAAATTAGATTACTCAACGGATGAGTGTCGGGCCTTGATGGGGGTTCTCAACGAAAGGAAAAGCGCATTTCTAGAGTGGATCATAATCTATTTGATCACTTTGGAGATCGTCTTTGAGTTGTATCATTTTTATGAAAGATATTGGTTGGATAGACAGGACAAAAGAGAAAAGGTGTATGTTTCGTGTAAATAGAGTTCATAAGTACGAGTTTACGTAAGATGAAAGAACGCTCATCTTGGCAAAGGGTCTTTAATCGCAATGGTGATACCATGAAGGGAATCATTTTTTGATACAGATACACGTGATAGATCTTTGACGACGTAATCCGCGCCCGCCTCAAACAGCGTTTCTTTCGGGTAGCTCGTTGTAATTCCAATTACAACGGATCCGATTGTTTTTCCTGCTTTAATTCCAACGGGGGCGTCTTCGAATACTACTGTTCTTGCTTTGGAGGGGTCAAGGCCGTGGAGCTCACAAAGCTGTTCTCTGGCCCCGGAGTAGCCTTCTGGATCTGGCTTACCGCGCTTGACATCAAACCCTGTAATGAAAACTTTTGGTTTCCCAACCTTTTTAAGTTTCGTGTCAAACCATGAAAAGGCCAGATATGGCGACCCTGATGTGACAATGGCCCATTTACGCTCTGGAAACTTGCTGTTATTTTGTGTGTTAATATCTAAAGCTAACAACAGCTTTTCGGCGCCGGGCACTAAATGTACACTTTCCAAATAATCCCTAGCCATTGTGAGCTCTAGCTCCTTAACTGCTTTATTTCCAGAGTTATCTAACTCTGGAAAAAATTTCCTGAACATTTCTTCAGATCTTGAACCGTGGGAATGTTTAAATAGCTCGTTAGAGTCAACTTTATAAGCGCCGCATAGCCTTTTCCAGGCACTTTCTGCTGCGAAAGTGGTGTTTATTATAGTTCCGTCTAGGTCAAACAGACAAAGATCTACTTCTATTGATGCCATAATGAGATATCGTTGGCTGCTTGGATGTTCGGTTTGGGCTAATGGAGTGTTCGGTATTCCCCAGCTTTATATAGATCTCCTGGTGCACGCATCGTACGCCCCGCCGGCAAAAAATTGGGTGACAACCAGATATACAGACCCCCACCTCCGTCAAAATAAACTTTTCTTCCGTAAGCGAAAAGTAACCAATAAAATTCAAGACTTCTATTAAAGGCAGAACGCTCAATGCCTCTCCGAAATCTTCCCGTACATGTGTGTCGCGGCAATCCGCAGCTTTTGTCTGAGCTGTAAGGGATCTTGCTGTTTCAGCTGTGACACTTGTTCGACTAACGGGCCATCAAACAGCGGCCAGACCCCATAAATATCTTAAAATTTTATTTGGCAACCATGTAAAACAAGCATGCTACTTTGTCAAAAGAACTTCTGCCGTACCGATACGTACGCTCGTCTGGAATTGTGGAGGATTTTTGGGTAAAACAATCAATTCGCCTGGGTCTACTAGGCTGCACAAGAGTGTCGCATATCCCGGGAAGGGTACCAAATTATAGAAAGTAGGTGTTAGTGTTTGGCCGTTTGTACAGCTACGAACACTATTGGCGTGCAAATCGCTGTTTGGGCCGACATCTGTCGAGGCAGAGACGTCTGCAACATCTCTTCGCGGCCTGAGCAGAGGTGTTCAAGAGCTGTGACACAAAGTGTCAGCTTGAGTACAAATATACGTCGGGGCGATAATTACGATTTCGTTTTAAAATTTGTGCTCTGAGATCAATTAATGTTACAACAGGCAGAGTATTTGAATTGTGGACTTTTATCTTCAAAGGGATGCTACAGCCGGCTCCTCCAAATGCCACCAACGATGGTAACGTAGTGCACAGTAATAATATCGACTCTCCGAACTCGCTTATTAAGGAGAGTCGGCAAGATCAATGGATGATGCTTTGGGAGAGTCTTCAGTTATTCATAATGTACTTGCTGTTAACGATGATGGTGGAAGGTCTGTTGATGGCAATACTACTATTTTCCAGAAACCGAAAACTAGTTCAGGCCGCGGACCACTCTAACAGTATCAGCGCGGAAGGTTCATCACCAACAACTTTAGACAATTGTAATTTATACCCGATATTGAACCTAGCTGGTGAGAACACAACCGCTTATTTAAAACCACTGGATTCCAAAAAGTTTTTGCAAGTGAGAGGCAACGGCGAAAATGTGATTGAGCGGAGTGATCGAAGAATATACTCACTGCAGAAGCTGTGCTCCATCAAAAACAGCATGGATTTCGATAAAGACAAACCAAATCCTGATATTTTGCAGAAAATAGAGGTTTGAGCATGCAGGAAGCATTTAAGTATACTGTGTAGATATCATTTCGAGCTGAAAAGCATTAAGTGAGTTAATGGCGGCTTTATTTATGCATATTTATGGTACAAATCTTTTTACAACCACTATTAAGTTTGACGATCGTTTTCTGAGCTCAAGAGTTCGGCATATTTGTTTCTTCCCTTTTCGTCAGCCTTCAATTCATCAAGCAATTGATCTGTGATTTTTTCGGTGATAGCGAATGCTTTATGACAATTTTCCATCAACGAAAGAGCATCCATTGGTAAACCACCAGCTTTTGAAACTTGAACAACTTCCCTGTTTTTGTTGAGTGTTACAGTTAGAGTACCATCTCTTAGTAATTCTTCTTTCAAAGAAGCATCTATGATGGCTATCTCAGCGTTCGAATCACCTTTGATATTCTCTTCCGTATCCTGCGGATTGAAAAATGAAAAGGTCACGCAGATTGGTATATGTAAAATGCCAAGCGGAACTGGTTCTCTTTCATCAGTTGGGTGTACTGTAATTTTATCTCCATGAACTGTGATATCTGGCTTCTTGAAATGTAATAGTGCTGTCATGACTGCAATGCAGGAAGCGTCTATAAATCCACCATCGCAGTCTAGAAAATGAACGTCTGCCCTTATGGCCCAACATTTACTTCCAGCTACAATACAAAGACCCTCAATGTCTAATGCACCAGATCTCCTCACCGCTTTTTCGATTATTCTCGCACAGAGCACTTCCTCATCTCCCGTGCTGTTCCCATTTTCAAATTGAGGTCCAGCCATTGGCGAGCTTTCTGTTGAGATCAGAAATAGTCCTTCAAATGGTCTGTCCTCATATGGTTGTGTAATAGAGCAGCTGATACGGCATTGCACCCTAGTATCGCCCATCTTTACGGTGACGTCGCCATATTCTTCGCCAAAACTTATATCGACATCTCTAAATTGATCAAATGACCGACCGTCCAATCTATATTTTTGAGTCAATGCCTCTAAGATAAACTTAGACTCAGACGCAGAGATTTCGATACCCTTAGCCATATCAAAAATTAAACCTCGATCGATCTTAATCACTTACCGTGCTATTCTATAACCTCCGTTGGCCACAAACTCATCTTTGTTCTTCCTGTAGTACAATTTTTCATTCATATTCGTTATGTATGATAAGTATACGGATCTTTTTAAAGTTCTAAGTACTAATCAAAAAACAATCTTGATAATTATACACCTTTAACTGCCTCGATGAATTTCACTTGGCTTTCCTGAAAAAGCCATCAATGGAACCCTTACCAGATATTACTTTAATTTTCTTGGCGTTGACTGTGTTTTTCTTCACAGCTTTCTTGGCGGGGGCAACTGAGCTCGTTGATAGACCAACTGTCATTGCTGCTCTTAATTGCATCTCCTGTTCTTTGTCCAGGGCAGATTTGGATTTTTCATACGTCTGGTATGTGGAAAATGCTTTTGGAATATTGACCTCCGCGATTCCTGTGTCTGAGAGGGCTGTCTCTGAATGAGGTGAGGTGCTTTTCAATTCTTGGTAGGCCAGTTTCGGTATTAAAGAGATCAGTAGGTTGGCACTCATTATAGTCTTGAAGGACACGCGCACATGCTCAGGTAGGTTTGTTGGGATAGGCAAACTTTTGGGAAAATTTTGTAGTATTTTTTGGACTTTACCTGCCAAGTAACTTGTGATCCGCTGAGGTGTTATCTTATAGTATATTTCTCCCGCCTCATCAATTAACTCAGCTACATTTGACAGCGCATTTTGAAGAGTATCTAGAGACACCTTGGACCATTCTTTATCGTGGTTATCTACCAAGAAATCGTGATAATCTCTCGCCGTGAAGCATTTTGGCTCTGCCGAATGCACGTCAGAATTCAAAACAGCAACTGGACTCTTCACGTATTCATTCTCATTACGTGTGATACTCTCTCTGTAGTAGAAGCCTATGAGATTGAAAGCCACATCATATGCAGCAGTGAATTGGAAGTCGCCTGACTCAAATACATGTCCATCATTTCTGTCCGACTCGTTCGTCAGAAAGATAGATTTTAAAGGCTGCCCATCACCAGTATAATGATATCGATCTTCTGCCAAATCAGCTTTATCATTATATTGGCAGCTTTTGCTGAATGTGTGGGATTTTAGTTGAAAAATCTTACCATTAGGTGCTTGAATAAGTTTGACACGTCCTTTTGACTCGTTATTAGTTGGATGAGGCAACGTGAACACTGCTAGTGGATCTTGTACACAGTCAGTCAATTCCGCAGAAAGAACCACAATCGGTGAAATTTTTACTGATTCGATAGTCATGATAAATAAGCTGACGTGGCTTTGTGTCTTGCCAATGATAATTTTCTGGTGCCATCATAGCTCTTGAGAATTTCAACAGACGCGTAGTACAATACGCCAAGGATTTTTACACTATTTTCAAGAAGTGTGAAAAAAGACAAGCCTTTTCAAGTAGTCTTCCCTGTTTTCTTTTGCTTGAATGCTCTTGAGAGCCGTTGGGAACTATTGAGACTATTATGAGACCAAGATTGATCTTCTGAGCTCATAGCGTTGTAATTTGGGTCGAGTATTCACTCTCCAGTCTCAAAATGAACCCATGGCGCCCGTTGAGCTGCTTTGCAGTTGACATGTGATTAAATTGCGTGCGAAATTGGTCAATCCCATCACAACCAGTAATTCCTCCTGTTTTTGTGTATTTCTCTCACTATTGCTCGTTTAAAGAACTCGATAAATAATTTCATCATATAAAAATAATTAAGTTCGACTTAATGAAGAGGATTGTCTGGATGGACCGATCGCTCAACTTTGAAACTAAAGATGGACTATAGTTATTGGTCCAAGTTGGTTTTGACAGCCCTCATAGCACTATCCGTGACCAGTTGGTTGTTCAGCACGTTTTACATCAAAGCAAAGAGAGATTTTACCTCAGTGGCTCATAATCAGCAAGCTAACATTGCCAGTGTACGTAAAGAAAATGAAACTGCGCATTACAGAAATTTCTTAGTTCCATTAGGCTTCCCGTTGACCACTGGTTTAAGTTTATCCCTTAAGTACAAGATCAGAAATGGTAATTTTGCGGATGTTTGGAAGGCTATCATGGAGCTGTCGAACGACAACACTATAAAATTCACAGATGGCCATGATAGTTTCAGTCTTGAGCAAGTCAATGGTATGGCAGCCCACATCCTAGAAAAAATACTAAATAAAAACTATAAACATGTCGGAATCGCCGTTTCACCATCGAGTTTGCCGGGATTCGTCATCTCGATAGCCTCCATGATCGGATCCATCAAGAATTCGCTAAAACCGCACTATTTGGCGTCGATTCCACGTCAGAAACTCGAGGACATAGATGTCTTAGTGATAGGGTCTTGGAGGGATTATAAAATGTTGAATGGGAGTGAAAAATGGTATAAACTCGTACTTGTGTGCGAACCGATGCCAGCTGATATGAGCCTTCCGGAAAACGTTGAATCTTGGAGTGAAGTTTTGCGAGGATATAATAAAAGTAAACTTTTTGAATACGATCCGCAAGATATATCCGATGATACCAAGATTTTGGCATTCACGACATCCTCCTGGAATGCAACAACAAGCTTTACTCAAGGCTGCTTAGTAAGTGGTATTGCCTCATTTATTCAAGGTTTCCCATCTACTCATGAGCTCTCGAGTAATGACACACTGACTGTTGCCGGTTGCTTGGGCGATGTCGATCTAGGTATCCACTTTTGGCATAAAGCCCTGGCGGTTCTTTTACATGGAGGATCTCTTACTTTTGTAAGCAAGACCTCGCTCAGACTAAGGGAAATTGAAAATACCACCCTTCTGTTTTGCCAGCCAGAAGATCTTATGAGGCTTTTGGAAGAAATCAACTCTAAGAAATGGTCTTCGCTGCAACGTCTCAGATTTGCT
Organism: Zygotorulaspora florentina; assembly: GCA_003671575.3. NCBI lineage: Eukaryota > Fungi > Ascomycota > Saccharomycetes > Saccharomycetales > Saccharomycetaceae > Zygotorulaspora > Zygotorulaspora florentina. Next base: position 524,777 of record PPJY03000001.1, on the reverse strand, counting down.
TGCGCGACCACTTTGCTCAGTGAGGGTGTCTTCACTTGCTTTGGCCAGTCGCCATTTGATTCTTTGAACAAATTGAGGTGCGTCTTCTTATCGGAACATATTCAGAATACACAGCTGGTGTCTTCATTTCCAAAAACAGTTCCCAAGAGGGAAGCCTCGTTAGGCTCACTATCCAAGGCTCTGTTGAACACTGAAAAATTGAATTGCATTAGAGCTCAGTTGGGTGCCAGAGTGGTGGTGGAACTTTATTGCCCCTACGTGGTAATGGGACCCATTTCTGGAACAAATTTTTATGATTACAGAGTTTTGCCCCGTTCTGTTGACGAAACATTTCTCTTTTGTGGTGCCATCTCAACTAATTTAGAAGGTAAACTGGTGCATACCGATGAAAATCCAGATCTAAATGTCACCAAAAGGCAAGGTATGCTTTGCATTCGAGGCTTTACGATTGGAAGACCCGTGGAACCAGATCGTCTTGCATCGGCCATGGAATTATCTGATCGATTTGGTGGCGGTGAAGGTTGGATGCCAACCGTCGGAATCTTTGGGCTTTGGGGAAAAGACGGTTGTCTATATATTTATAAATAACTACTTCATAATATCGTGTGAAAACCTGTTTACATGAAGAGAATAATCAGTCATATTTAAGAGTACCATCCACACTTTTCCAGAACTCCCTTATGTAGACCTCTTGGTCACCCTTTTCAACGCTGGTTGTACCTCGAACAATTAAGTACGCTCTGTTATCGATATCGACTTCCCATTCTCCTGGGTTCGCACCAACAAAACGGCCTCCAGTTTCATTTACTATACAAATACCTGCAGCAACATCCCAACTGTAGCACCCGCCATCCCAGTAACTATCTAGGTAGCCAAGTGCAATGTAAGCCAATGACATCGCAGAAGAGCCCAAGTTTCTAAAGCCGTGAATAAAACCACCGTCACACGATAACAACTTTTCAAAAGTAGCCATCTTTGTTTTGAAATTTGTTCCCTCTCTGGCTGACCCGGGCTGTAATGCAACAATAGATTTATTTAGTTTCAATGGACCCATGGATTGAATTTTCTTGTGATAGTCATACTCCTCTCCATTAACTCTGACTCCTGTGCCTTTAGAGGCAGATATTAGCAGATCCAGGTGCGGATTATAGATAACACCGACAACAGGTACCATATCCACACATAATGCTAGAGAGGTACATGAGAACGGAAAGTCGTGCACGAAATTGGTTGTACCATCAATCGGATCAACGCAAAAGAATATTTTGTTTTTGGGCTTACTCGCACCCTTCACATAACTCTCTTCTCCAACGAAACCATAGTCTGGATATGCGGCTTTCAATGAACTTTGGATGATTTCTTCTATCTGCTTGTCGATCACTGTGACTATATCAACCATTCTCGAGCCAGTTTTCAGATCATAATTATGTTGCGTTCCAGCTTTTGTCTTTATTAATGACCCAACCTTATTGACAGCTAAATCACAAAGGAATTGCTCGATGGATAACAAATCAAGATTCATTATTAATACGGCTCGGTAAGATATCTGGTAGTACCGTATAAGTCTACTCTTGACTGTTTAATCTATGAAGATTAAACCTCTCGACCAAGATGAGCGTTGACGTTTCTCATCTAGTGAAAAAACATCATGCAACCACCCCACCTCGTGCTGAGTCTTAATTAAAGAGCCATCTTTAAAAATTTGTTAAAAAAAGACATAATGCAGGCTTTTCTCTGCCAAACAGTAGCTAGAATGTATCTCTTTTGCTATTTACATATTCCAAATACTTTAGAACTACATAAAATTTGTCATTTACTCAAGGTAGTGATTATCTTTTAAATACTTGTTAACAACCTCGCGATCTCTGTTAATCCATTGAGCCTTGGAAGTAATTGTATCCAAGGATTGTGCCAAACTTTGATCGAAACCCTTTGTAGACTTACTAGCGAAGAACTTTTTGATTTCACTAACTGACTCAAGGGATGTGAAGCCTGAAGTTCCGACGACGACAACGGACCCCAACATAGACAATCCAGGTGGCAGCCTCCTGGCAATTTCATCCCAGTTGGTTTGCAACCATTTCCACAAAGCTTCAATACCTTCTTTATGTGCTCTCATACCTTGCATTGGAATATAAATATCTTGAGTCAAGACGGTACCATCAAACAGATAAGACAACGTTCTTTCTAAGAGTTCAGGTTCTTTGAATCTACCCAAGGTTCTCAAAGCAGCTAATTTTTCGTCATTTGAAATTGGATTCTTATAGATGTTGAAAATCTTCTCGTAATTTTCAATACCACCAGCTCTTGCAACGGTGTTAAAAACGATAGGTTTAATCAAAGCAGGAATAGCCTTTTTATCGCCTGAAGAAAACTTTTCAAACATTTCTAAAGCAACTTTTTCAACTTTAGGATCTTTGGCACCTGCTGCAGTGCCAAACATTGTGACCTTCAAACGTTGATTAGCGAATGAATCAGAGGAATCGAAATTCCATCCCAAGGAATGGGCCCTTTTGGAGACTAATTGTCTTGTAAAGTTATCCAAGGCGTCCTTGATTTCTTGTGGCTCAAAAACCCACGTAGATTTCATGGATGATATACTATTAACAATTTGATCCCAAACAACAAAAGATTCCTCTTTATTCCATTTGGAGATCAATTTCAAGAAATTTGCAGTAGAAGTGTATCCAGAAGATGATAAAGCTTTGACATCGGCAACCAGCCCCGTACGATCTTCAACACTTAGCAAATCAGCTTGTTCACCTAATTTTGCCCATCTGTCATCGGAATAAGATGTGATGTAAATACCAGATTGAGCACCATTAACCTTAAAGAAAGATGAGTCCTTTAATTCAATGGTCTTTTCTCTTTCGTACAGAGCCAATGAACTATCGATTCCTTCTTTGGTAGCCAAGGCTAAGAATACAGGGTATAATGTCTCATCTTCATCTTTTTTAACATCACCAGTAGATAAATAACGATTTTGCTTGAAAGTTACCTTATTTCCATCCTCAGTGACTGTGATTACAGGGAAACCGACTTTTTTAGTCCAGATGTTCATTACTTCGCGGACATCCTTGCCAGATGCCTTCGACAAAGAATCCCATAGATCCTCGGTCTTGGCATTACCGTACTTGAATTTGCTCAAATACTCCGACACGCCTTTGACAAAAACATCTTCGCCTAACCATTTTGAGATCATTCTCAATAAAGAGGCACCTTTAGAGTACGAAATAGCATCGAAAATTTGATTGATCTCATCTGCTCTCTTGACTGGAACTTCAATTGGATGAGATGACCTTAAAGAATCTAAGGCCAGGGCGTGCTGTAATGTGTCAGTAACATACTGTTCCCAAACTTTCCATTCTGGTTGAAATTCATTGCAAGAGTACCACGACATCCATGTGGCAAAGCCTTCGTTTAACCACAAGCCTTCCCACCAATCCATGGTAACCAAGTTACCGAACCATTGATGAGCTAGTTCGTGTTGAACAACTTCAGCGACCCTTTGAATACGATCTAGAGTCGAATTTTCTTTGTCTAACAGAAGATCAACGACTCTATAAGTTACGAGGCCCCAGTTTTCCATGGCGCCCGCAGAAAATTCGTGAACTGCAACGTTATCCATTTTAGGTAAAGGATACTCAATACCAAAAGATTTCTCAAAGAATGCTAAAGTTTTTGCGGTTAGATCGGCAGCATATTTGCCAAGCTGTTCATTACCTGGTGTCGCATAAACTCTAACTGGGATACGGAAGTCTTTGTTCTCAACATATTTCAGCTCTGCAACAATGAATGCGACCAAGTAGGTTGACATTTTTGGTGTTGGGTTGAAAACGGTTATCTTTTTGTTACCCTTGACGTCCTCTGACTTGACATCCATATTGGACAAATGAGTTAATGATGAATCTGAAATTAATGTTACACCAAAAGAGGCCTTCAAATTAGGTTCATCAAAACAAGGGAAAGCCCTTCTGGCATCTGTGGGCTCCATTTGCGTTGTTGCCATGTACTTTGTCTCGCCTGTCAGCTTATCCTCATACTTGGCCCTGTAGAAACCGGCCATGTTGTCATTTAAGATACCCGTGAATGCAATATCCAAAGTCACCTGTTCTTTGGAAAGCGTACCTTTAGGGAATTTGAATTCGGCAATTTGGTTTTCTTTGTCAAATTTGGTCTCCTTGGCGTCGGTTGATCCAATCTTGGCAGAGTGAATTTCGATATCGATTGCATTCAATTGAATACTATCAACGCTCTTATCATTGACTTTCAGTTGAATCTTAACTAAACCGTCAAATTTGAAAGTTTTGAAATCAGGTTCAACTTGCAAATCATAATGCAGCGGGGTCACGTTTGTTGGTAAGACTTCACGCTTATTAGATGGAGTTGCGTTAGACATACTGACAATGGAACGATAAAATACGTAACAAAAAGTTAGTCTTTGAAATTTTTAAACAAGGATATCGGCACAAATAGTTGAATTGATCTTCAACAAAAGGCAAACTACTTTATCCCTCTGGCCTCCCTTTGTCACAACCACTTATTTTGACACAAAGTAAGCTTTTGCCACCTTTTGTACTTTGGCCGAGCGTCTCCCTTGAAATTCCGTGCGGGTAATTGTGTCATTTAGCCGTTACTTACAATGAGACACTTAAGAAGAGATCAAGACTTAAGAGGACGGACCTCATCCATTCGCATCTCATCTAATTGTGCTTAACAAGGTCATGTTGAGGCATTATGTGTAGGAGGCTTTGTGTCGTCAAAATTAGTTGAGGGAATGTTTGCCTAACGTGAACATGCTGACCGCGGCGGCGTCAGAGTCTCAACGTGACAGAGGCCGCTGTGTTAGAGGTTAGAGGGAGTATATTATGAGTGCGTGTATACATACATGTTGCCAGCCAATGCTTGGCATTTGCGACAGGAATGTTTGAAGTAGGGTCTGGCAGAAACAAGACGAGAGAGAGGGGTGCGGTTGGCGTCACGTGAAGAGCTCATCATATTCCAGTATTGGCGACTATGGTTAGCCTTCACAATGCCAGATGCGAGGCTTGCGACCCTCCATGAGCGCGCAACGTTTCCTGCTGTGCTCCTGACACAAGTTCTGGTAATAATACCACCAATCATCAAAGGGAAAGCGAAGACCAATGCAAACGACCAAAATCAAACTAGGATCCTGACTTTAAGGATGGTGTTAATTTCTTGATCTAGTGGTTTTCTTCCAAATAGTATCCGTTTCCTGTTCGCCATTTTGTCAGTTTGGTCCCAGATTGAAATTTTCCTCACCGAAGAAAAATTCCGAACGTTCTGTCGAGATATGCCTAGCTTCACGTCAGACACCATATAAATACAACCCCTTGACAGGGGAACTTCTACTATAGATTGACGCACATGTATTTCTTGAACGGAGGGCATATTTGCTCAGCATGCAATTACGTAAATTTGCTTAGGCGCCATCTCCTAAAGCCTATAACCCTTGCGGCGCTAAACCATGAGTGAGCTAAGCGGCCAGGAAGTGGCAAAACTTTGAAACGACCGATTGACACATGTCTCATCGGCGGTCCTCTGTTTTCGTGGCTTCTTGGCTAATTCTCCCTGCCTTGTCTAGCAGACGGCACAATTGCTAGATGATATTGCGCTCGGTACCCAACACTGTAACTATGCTTGAAATAATCCGATCTTATGAACGAGCATATAATGCAGATTTCAAAAGACGAGTATATAAAAGGATGCTGTGTCGTTGATAGCAAATCGTCCTAAGGCATTGGCTCTCTTGGCACTATGCCCGGTGAAAGGAAGAACCGGGTTGCCAGGGGTAGATGCTGGCTGCTTTTCTCGCATGACATCAGCTCCATTGGAAAGAGACTACGGTCTAGCAAGGAGTGTAGTCATCAGATGATTCGACGAGCACTCAGGGTAGGTGCCTCCGCTCTGACAGTTCCAAATGGTTCAAATGTCCAAAAAGAGTAAGTATCTCTTAGCGCATAAACCAATATTACTAAATGCTGTCAACATTATAGTAGGGCGCTATGCTTGAAACTCTCGATCTTAGCTCCGTCGCACAACTATTACTGCATGTTCGTATCCCCGTTATGCATAGGAAATCTTAGCGGTTCCTCTATTGTTTGAACGGAGAAACTGATTTCCAGACGTCTTCGACATACACCGAGCGGCGTTATGAGCGTGGCCCCATTAGTCATACAACAGATGAGAAAATACTGATAAATGAAAAACTAAAAATTTATAATATTGTTGGTCGAGCAGTTGCCATATCAATGGACCATAGCATCTGGCAGTCAACCCTAGTAGTTTAAGATGAGACAGGCACTCTCGATCTCAGGCGGTATCGCTGAAAAGTCTGCAGAACCATCGATGATAGAGAGCTCATCCACTGAAGAAGTACGAGAAAGCAGCCACGACCGTAATGAGCTTGTCAAAGGTAGCGAAGACCCGGACGAATACTACGGCAAGGATGTGACTCTTAAAAAGGCATATTCGCTGTCTCCCGACGAAGCAGATTTACAAAGAATTGCCACGATAGCTTCGCAAATTAGAAGTGAGGATCAAAAGTATGAGGTCGCATTCCATGAATCTGCTAACGACCCAGAGGACCTTTCCCGTACCTTATCAAAAGCTCACAAGTACTACATATCAAGTTTGATTACGCTGACGTCCACCATTATCACTATGATTTCTTCGTGCTGGGCGCTCGTGGCCGAGAAATTCATGGTGAAGTTTCATATCTCAAGAGAAGTTTCCGTCTTGGGAATAACCTTTTACATCTTCGGGCTAGGTGTCGGTCCCTTGTTGCTAGCGCCATTCAGTGAATTGGTTGGCCGCAGGATCACGTTTATTTTTTCATTGACACTAAGCGTCATATGGCAATGTTTGGTGACATGGTCCACTACTATCGAAGGGGTGTTCTTCGGTAGGTTTTTATCTGGATTCTTTGGGTCAGCCTTCTTGAGTGTCGCGGGGGGCGCCATTAGCGACATCTTCAACAAAGATGAAGTGGGTATCCCCATAACATTATACACGCTTTCTGTTTTCTTCGGGCCTTCTTTGGCACCCATTATTGCGGGAGCCTTTGCTCACGACGATTATAGATGGACATTCATTGTTTTGTTGATTGCGTGCGGCGTTTGCCTAATCTTGATCATCTTCACCATACCTGAAACGTATGCACCCATACTCTTAATTAAGAAGGCTGCGCGCTTGAGAAAAGAGACTGGCAACGACAGGTATTTCGCTCCTCTGGAGGTTACAAGGAGAGAGGTGAGCATTCTTCCGTTGGTCTTGGCGTCCATGAAGAGGCCAATTTGTCTTCTGTTCGGTGACGTTATGATGGCCGTGTTATGTTTTTACACCGGGCTTGTCTTGGCCATCATTTATTTGTATTTTGTGGCATTTCCTTACATATTCCCCAAACTCTACAATTTCACAGTACTGGAAACTGGTTTAGCGTATCTGGGCCTAATGATAGGGATGATTGTGGTCTCGCCAGCGTGCCTTGTCTTTCAGAAACGTTACGAACGAAAAATCGAGGCAAACAACGGCGAGAGGAATCCAGAGATGAGATTTGAACCACTCTTTTATGGTGCGTTCTTAACCCCAGCGGGACTCATGATTTTTGCGTGGACCTGTTACCCCCATGTCCACTGGATTGCGCCAATCATCGGAAGTGGCGTTTTTGGTGCAGGTGTTTTCTTTGTCTTTGTTGGCGTGTTCGGCTACACAGTCGATGCATACAGAAGATTTGCTGCCACTGCGATGGCGTGCAATTCGTTTGTTCGAAGCACTATGAGTGGTGTGTTTCCTTTGTTCGGCCTCCAAATGTACAAAGGATTGGGCATTAACTGGGCCGGGTTTTTATTGGCAATGGTTGCCGTAGTCATGATCCCTATTCCTTTTGTGTTTAGTAAGTATGGTGCGTATTTGAGATCGAAATCGCCATATGCGTGGGACGACTAGTCGAATTGCGATCTTTTATTTCTTTACTTCGCTTTGTCGGGAGTCGTGCGCTTCTCGAAGAACATCGAGAAGTCTTGGAGTAAGTAGGCGAAGAGCCATTCAGGTTATACAGGGTCTGAATAACTCTTAATGAGCGTCTTCGAAATGCGCCAGAAGCAAGTTGTAAGATCTGTCCAATGTTTACGCTCGGAACACGCGCGTCTTAAACCGACGTAAGACTAACAAGTTTTACGGTGTTGCATATGTATGTAGCTAAAGGAGAAACGCATGAAAAAAAAATTTTATATATATATAAGTCCGAACCGCGCTGACATATAGTGACATGTTCTAATACAACCTATGAACATATAAGCACAACATTGATAAACTATTACGATGACTGTTACCGCTCCAAGATTGCTTTTCTTACACGGATTTTTACAAAACGCAAAGGTATTTTCTGAAAAGTCTAGTGGTATCAGAAAGCTTTTGAAAAAATCCAATGTCGAATGTGACTATTTAGACGGCCCTACCATTCTTGCTAGAGAGGACCTGCCGTTTGAAATGGATGACGAAAAATGGCAGCAAACTTTGGAGGCACAAGTCAACAAAGCTTGGTTCTACCATAGTAACGTTTCTTCCGAATTAGATTTGACCAAAGCCATTGAGTACGTTAGTGACTACATAAAGCAGAACGGGCCTTACGATGGGATTGTTGGATTTTCTCAAGGTGCCGCCTTGGCATCCATCATCACCAACAAGATCACGGAGTTGGTGCCACAACATCCAGATTTTAAGGTGAGCGTTCTGATCTCGAGCTATTCATTTACTGAGCCAGATCCTTCCAAGCCGGGACAATTGAGAATTGCCGAAAAATTCCATAAAAGTTTTACGCCAAACAAGGACAGCAAGACCAAGTTGATTTTCATTTATGGAGCGGCTGACCAGGCGGTTCCAGCTGTCAGGGCAAAGTACCTGGCTCAAATCTACAAAGATGCTTTCACTCACGACCCGGAGCAGGTTCAAGAGTTTGAGCACCCAGGCGGCCACATGGTTCCTAACAAGAAGGATATCATCAGACCTGTTGTAGAAAAGATCAACGAGGCCTTGAAGGCCTAAACTCTTCTGTGGCGCATGTGAAATAATATCGCTTTTGGCATTTTTCAGCGAGTATCCTCCCTGGCTTAGGACGGACATTTTTGGGTGCCCTTGCGGAAAAAATAAAATATTGAAAAATAACCCAAAAGGAAGTGAAATAAGATATTATATAGATCGGCTTTGCCTTGACGACGTTCTGCGTGCACATTCACTACGTGAAGCAAAGCTTAGCATATATAGAATAACAATTGACATATAGAATTAATTGGCCCTCCAGAGTTCTGTTCCTTGACAACTTAGTTTTGAGACAAGACACGTCAATTTCATTGTATTACACATGGCAGCACAAGAGTATGAACCACTTCGAAATGAAGTACTTGAGGGATTTCCTCAAGAGTTGAGAAGAAACAAAGGGAATTCAGGGGGAAGGTCTTTCTTAGGTGTGCTACGAAAGTACGCGAGATTTATTGGACCTGGCTTAATGGTCAGTGTCTCCTACATGGATCCCGGGAATTATAGTACAGCGGTTGCTGCTGGATCTGCACATCGCTACAAGCTTTTATTTAGCGTGCTAGTTTCGAACTTCATGGCAGGCTTCTGGCAATGTCTGTGTGCCAAACTGGGCGCAGTTACTGGGTTAGATTTGGCTCAGAATTGTAGAGTCCACTTGCCTCATGGACTTAATATCGCTCTTTACATTTTGGCAGAAATCGCGATCATTGCGACTGATTTGGCAGAAGTGATTGGTACTGCTATTGCATTGAATATTTTATTTGGCGTCCCGTTGGCGTTGGGGGTGGTCCTTACCGTAGTGGACGTGCTAGTGGTACTTATGGCTTACAAATCAAACGGGTCCTTGAGGTTGATCAGATGGTTTGAGATGTTTGTTTCTTTGCTGGTTGTTGCTACCGTGGTATGTTTCAGTATTGAACTTGTCTATGCAGATTTGGGATCTGCCAAAGAGGTTTTTAGCGGATTCCTGCCCACCAGAGCTGTCTTTGAGGGTGATGGATTATATTTGAGTCTGGCTATTCTTGGTGCAACAGTTATGCCGCACTCCCTGTATTTGGGATCTGGTGTTGTCCAACCTAGACTTAGAGATTTTGACATCAAGCATGGATTTTACCAGCCGACAGAAGACGACATTGCAAACAATCATGATGGATACAAACCCTCGATGAGCGCGATTGATGATACTATTCATTACACAATGGCCGAGCTATTAGTCTCGCTATTTACTGTTGCCTTGTTTGTGAATTGTGCTATTCTAATTGTGTCAGGTGCTGCTCTTTACGGTAAATCACCCCACGATGGAGCTCAAGAGGCTGATCTATTTTCTATCTATGATCTATTGTCTAACACCTTATCGAAAAGTGCCGGTACAATTTTTGTCCTTGCACTATTATTTTCTGGTCAGAGTGCCGGTATTGTTTGCACATTAAGTGGGCAAATTGTTAGCGAGGGCTTCCTCAACTGGACCATATCGCCAAGTATTAGAAGAAGCTTGACAAGAGGGGTCGCTATTACACCATGTTTAATTCTGGTGCTAGTTGCAGGTCGTAACGGTTTAAGCGGCGCTCTAAATGCATCACAAGTTATCTTATCGCTTTTACTGCCCTTCGTCTCGGCCCCACTGCTCTATTTCACAAGTAGTAAAAAGATTATGAGGGTGAAGCTTAACGTTCAAGAACGTATTCAATTGAGTAATTTAGGTCAGGACGCCAGCACGGGCACTAGTGATTCTATCGATCAAATAGGCTTACTTGATCAACCAGATGATAGCGATGTCCCGCAATACAAAGACATGAGCAATAATTTATTCACAACGATAGCGTCAATCATTCTGTGGATATTAATCTCAGGGTTAAATTTCTACATGTTGTGTAGCTTCGCAGCTGGGCAGGATGTACATTTTTAAGGCGACGCGAGGTGAACATTCGGTCCATTGAAATTCAAAAGTATTTTTATATTCTTCAATACATAATTTCTAAATAGGGTGTATAGCAGTCATGACTGATGTAACTACGACAATAATAGTAACTTCGCAGTATGATAATGTATTGGAGCAGGTAGACTTCCTTCGCAGTTGGCTATCGGAAAACACTTTGAAAAAGTTTACAATCACTTCGCAAACCCCCATACAGCTTATAGTGCTACGTAATTTCCAAAGAATCCTCATCGTATCCCCAACACTCGAGATATCCCAACAAATTATGTCGGTGGCAATGCCGCGGTCGTTGTGCATGTCATATGCACCTTCAAATACCGTCAGTTCAATTCAGCACTTGGAGGTACCCAAGAGTGAAAGAATGTTTCTCATATCGCCGCCAACATCACCCCCACCCGGATTTGATTACTCTCGATGCGAAGAACCACCTCCAGAGCCACAACCCACTCATACCTACAAGCATACATATCAAAGCGATGTGCCAGTGACAATCTTGAATAGTAGAGTTGCCAATATTACTGTCCACCCCTGCAGAGAAGATAGAAGCGTCGAATCAGGCATGGACCAGTACCAGCGAACGGCAATGCCACCAAAGTCGATTTTTGACGAAGAATCTGACGAGGAATAGCTGTATGGGCACTCTGAGCGCTTCGTGTAAATCAGATTGTCCTGCAAAGTGCAAATGAAGTGTAGGAACGGAAACTACCGGAAGCTATGAAGGTAAATGCCGATTATTCACAATCTCCACCCTTGAGATCCAGGAAAGGGCTAAGCATGCGAAATGTAAGACCACTCTGCTTTATTCAGATATGCTGTGCGACATGTGATTGTCGAAGAGGCTAGCTGAAAATGAGATTACGAGTCTGTTAGGACTGTAGATGAGCTAGCATATTAGTACGAGCAGATTTCATTTCATTCTTGCAACGAAAATCTCCCTCGAAACTAATCTTTCACCGTTTCGCAAAGTACAGTTGCAAATCGAAGTCCAGCTTGGCGGCAATCGTCGACTGTGAGTTTCGAGTCAGCTTTCGAATTGGATTTCGACAGCTCTTCCACAAGATAACAAAGAAATAAAGGAGCACTAGACGCCACGCCGCAGGCCTACTCCGACTGAAGGCGAACCACAACCTGCAGCTTTCTAAATGTAGTTTTACTTTGGACGGGCTCCTATGCGGGACGTACGGGACTCCCGACCGGCCAAACAAGTATCTTTTAAATTAGGAATCGGGAGCATTAGCAACTCCTGGCGATTCTTGTCAATTGTAGGTTAGGCAGCTATAGGTAGATAGGAATACTGAGTTATAGTTCTATTAGCTTCATAGTCTTAAACAACGAACCAATCAAACAGCCTTATTTTTTATAGCGTTACCCGCATGCAGCTAGAAAATTTATCGGTTGATTGTTTTTAGTACTAATGAAAGGTTCAAAGATGATCAAAGTGCAAACTTCTTAACAGTTATTGCCAACCTCGTCAATTGATTGTCAAGATAAAATAATGCTATCCAGAACTCTGTTCAAGTCCGTCACACCATCATTGGTTTCAAGAAATATATTGGCCACTAGCTTGCGCAGTTCACCAATTGTTAATTCAAGATTAACATCATTTGCACAAATCAGAAAATACTCATCAGAACATGACGATGAGACGTTTGAAGAATTTACCACTAGATACGAGAAGGAATTTGATGAAGCTTACGATCTTTTCGAGGTCCAAAGGGTGTTGAACAACTGTTTCTCCTACGATTTAGTCCCAGCGCCAGCTGTCATTGAAAAGGCACTCAGAGCTGCAAGAAGGGTCAACGATTTGCCAACCGCCATCAGAGTCTTCGAAGCTTTGAAGTACAAAGTCGAAAATGAGGGACAATATAACGCATACTTGGACGAATTGAAAGATATCAGAAAGGAATTGGGTATCCCATTGAAGGAAGAGTTATTCGAAGCTCCAGCAGCTCATTAGGACTTCGTCATCCCACGTATCTAAAAATTCATGCCTATTGTTATTTATATATTATTATTTATACGATTCTTAAAAAATGTAAGTTAAAGTGAAAACAAAGCCTAGTCTTCTTCGTCGCTATCTACCACCGTTCTGCCCGATCTCTTGGGACCGATCTTGTCATCATCGTCGATCTCTTCTTCGTCGCTGTCCGAGGCCTGCCCCCGTATTTCTGCTTCGTCAGAGTCGCTTTCATAATCGCTGGCACTATCGTCGTCATCCTCTTCACTTTCGCTCCCGCGACCGGTATTCACTTCCTCGACAGCATCAAACCAGTCGCTGTACACATCCACGGGTTGTGAGAGAGCATTAATTCTTGTTTGAAAGGATTGTCCACATATTTTGCATTGTAGTGATCCTATACAGTTTTTTTTATCCAGCGTGCATGATACAGATTTATCGTGATTACAGAAAAGACAGTTGAACTTGGTGTCCAGCTTCAGTACTAGCTTCTTTGCTGGAGTTCTATTGGATTTCTTTCTCTTACCCATTATGCGCCCTGTTGATCTGTGCCTCTATCTATTACAAACGTGTGTTATCCAGCCTGCTTCTTCTATGTCACTTCCTCCACCTGCCGATCATTTGTTACGCCTTCTAAAATTTTTCAAATCTCCTCAGGTAAAATGAAAAATTTCAAGCTCATCTCATCTCATCTCATCTCATCTATTCTGCTGTAAATTGAAGACTGGACATAATTGGGGTTCAATATGGCTAAGAAATCACGTTCAGGGTCTCAGAAATCCACACCGAGGAATACTCCTCAAAAGGCAAGCCCAAAGGTGACTCCCAAAGGAAACGCAAAGGCCTCTCCAAAGGCTTCTCCAAGGGCAGGTCCAAAGGCTTCTCCAAAGGCAACCCCATCGGGTACTCCCACAAAGAGAGGCAAACCTATCAAGGCAGTTTCGAAAGATCTGAGCCCTGTTCCGAGAGCGAGAATCCTCCATTCTCTAGAGCAATTGATTAAGTTTGTCGCATCGAAAGAGGTCGACGAAGGATCACTTTTGGGTGAAGACGAATCTACTAAGGACGTCCAATTGATCGCTGTCAATAACAAATCATTCACTGACTCGACCAAGAATTTCAAAATCAAGTTACTCAATATCAAGCATTCAATTTTCAAACCATGGAAGGAAGCAAGTGCTACCTCCACCAAAGATTTCAAAATTCTATTGATTTTGAAAGACTCAGATGTTAATAAGGTCTCTGCAGATGATTTCCTCGGCGATAAAACAGAAGGCGAATCTAGCTATCCTCCAGTTGAGATCATTTGTGGTAATGATTTGAAGACAAAATACAAGGCTTTTGAAAAAAGAAGAGCATTTGTATCTGAATTTAGCCTGGTCCTTGCTGATGACAACATAATCACTACCTTGCCAAAACTTTTAGGTTCGAAAGCTTATGATAAGGTGGAGACAACACCAATCAGTATCAAGACTTATTCAAAGAAGCAGTTCTCCAAGACGACACTAATCAATCAGTTCAAAAAAACTTACACTGAAAAATTGCCCGTAAGATTACCAAGAGGGACTACATTAAATGTTCATTTGGGTAATCTGGAGTGGTTTAAGCCGAATGCGTTGACTGATAACGTCGAACTAATCATTAAAGAGCTGATTGATCACTACAAGATCCGTTCAATCTTCATCAAGACTCCTACGTCGCCTGTGTTACCACTATATTACAACCAGGATGTTCTAGATGAACTTTCAGAGACTAAAACCGACGAAGCTAAGGAACAACAAGAATTCGTGGAGATCGACGGTTTCCAGGTTCAATTATCCTCATTTGATAAATCGCTCATGGAAATTGTTGAACCGGAGGAGTGGCCAACTGTTTTTGCAAAACAAATAGATTCAGCAAAAAGAAAGCACTCTGACGACCAATTAGAGGCAGTCAAGAAGGCAAAGAATTGAATGGATATATGTATATTTATATATATAGAATTGTACACTACTTTTAACAACTAGCGCCATCTCAATTTATTGCCGGGTAATAGTGTGTTTTTGTGCCAGGCGTCAGTTATTCAGAGGTCGGCTCACTAATAGAAGTGAACCTCTATAGTTGTATATGTTTGCCGTATCTTCAGGGCTGCTGTTATTTAAAGTGTGGCGAAAGGTTAAAGGCTCAATATAAGTGCAACAATGGATCTTGAAGAGGTAATAGCTTCGTTCAAATGTCGCATTGATTATCTGTCGCAAGAATGGAGTTTCTTGATAGACACGACGTCGCAATATGGTGGCGATAAAATAAGTGGCGATCAATTAAAGACCTTGCAACAAAAGCTAGACTCTGTTCAAGAACAGAATGCTGCTATCATTATTGATCTCAGTCATTTAAAAAAAATTTTTAGAATCGATGAAGCTACTTCAAATAACGTTTTCACAGCATTGAACTCAGCAACAGAGGCATACTGCAGTAGTCCAAATGTCTTTATGGAAACAAGGGGAGGTCCTGGATTATCTCATGTTGGAACTGATGATCCTGCAGTCGACATAAATATTCAAAGTCGTAATAATTGGGCAAGGTCCAAAAAAGAAATACATCAATATTCTTTGGGAAAAAAATATGGCTATTCCACATGTCCCCTTAAGGTGAATCAGAACAATGAAAATATAGGATACAAAATGCTCGACTTTTCCCACCCACACGCACTTTTTGAGGATCAAAAAATGGACACAACGGCAGCCAGCCATTTGCAATCCTATTTTAATTGCTATACTAAAGGCAACGATGAGGAGTCCAAAATTATCGATACTGTGTATCCAAGCTCTGCTGTGAATAATGATGAACTAGGGGTGGCGGACGACGTATTGGAGATTGAGAAGTTTGATTTACAAATGGTGGAAAACCCAGATACAGTAGCCGAGCTTTATGAAGAGTTTCTCACAATTTCGGTTCCAAAACTATGTGCGTTCCAAAAGAAATTTGGTAAGGGCCAAATAAGCAAAATACCAAAGATTAGAACATTTCAAAGGAGAAGAGCTCTTGTGGCAGAGATTGACAAATATGCTGCAACGCATAATACATCTATCAATGAATCTATACAACATTTTGAAATTTTAAGAATCGAGAAGAAGAAATCAGTTCCGTGGCTGTACAATAATTTCAACAAAATTCAAGATGAGCTTAGCACAATGTTATAATATTATTTAGTATATTTATAGTTTTGTTTTTTATATTTAATTTCGGGACTATTCTTTTTCGTCAAGAAGAAGGAATGCCCAAATATTTTTTTCTATGTGGCTAGGTTCAACGGGGAGATCATTTTGTATTAATTTTAAATTGTATAAATGCAAATAAAAATTGAAGGTAAAAATATAAATATATTCATCAAACTCTTGCAGTCTCCGAGTTACGTGCTTTTGCAGCATTTATTATTTCGCTCCAGTCGCAATGGAAGACTGCATATCCTTGACAGACACTCATAACAACCAATGCGCATGTTATTCCATACCAAAGACCGCCCACGCCTAACTTAAAATTGAATGCCAAAATAAATGCCATGGGAATACCGATAATGTAAAATGCAAACATGTTGATAAAGCCACCAATTTTTTGTCTACCTTGACCACGCAAACAACCTGCGGTTGATGCATTAAAGGCATCAAATATTTGCATGAAGGCCAAAATAGGTAACGTTGATCTAACCAAATCAACAACTTCAGGCTCAGTTGAAAACATCTTAGCAATTTGGGTCCTGAATCCCGAGATAATAAACATGTTTAAGGAAGAACACGCAAACGATAGCGATAAAGACACGGTGCATGTAATGATACAACTCTGATATAGTGAGGCACCAATGAAATTAGCTACACGAGTACTAGAGGACACTGAGATTGAGAAAGGAACTTGATATGCCAAAGAAGCAATTGTCGAAACAATTGACTGTGCACCCAGGGATGATGATCCCAAATGCGATGCGAAAATTGTTAATATTTCAAAACCTAAAAATTCTGTCTCCACCATTAATATACCTGGTAGAGCCAAATTGACCATTTTCCTCCAGTTCTTGAAAACTTGACGAGGCTTGATTAAACCACTCCAACATTTCATTGGATTGGATTCTTCTTTCGTGAAGAGGGTATAGAAGAGTAAACCCAAAGCCATTAGCCAATAATTTATGGCAACGGAAAGTGGAGCTCCCAAGTAACCGATTCCTACTCTTTTATCCCAAACCAAGAAATAATTCATCAAAGCATTTAATGGGGCGCAAATGAAGAGGACGATTGTCGAAGCGTGGAAAATACCTTGGCATTGTAAAAACCTTTTTCCGCATTCAAATAAGATAAACCCCGGAACACCGAAAGCTGCCACTTTCAAATAGTCTGCAGCTAATTTACAGAGTTCAGGTTCCGGAACTAGCCATGAAAGAATGGCTTCAGACCATTGAAACCATACATACATTATGGGCAAAAACGCAAGCATGGTTATAACTGCACATCGCTGAATAAAAACACCTACAACATGGTAATTCTTGGCACCATAGGCTTGAGAACAAAGCGTATCCAGACATGTGCATAGACCTTGGATTGCCGCGAGCCCAGTGATATTAGCGGTCATCGAACCCAACGTAACACCTCCCAGTTCCTTGGTTCCCATATGTGAAACAGAGAAGATAGATGCTAGAGATAAAGAGTTTTGTAAGATGAACGTGAAAATCAATGGGAGGGCGTTCATACCTAAAACCTTAATTTCTCTTTTATAGGTCGTTGTTATAACCTTGCCATTCTCAATAGCTTCTTCCCATGTACAAATAACATCCGTTGGAGATTCCACACTACCATAACCACCAGAATCAGATCCGCTAGATCCTTGGTTTCTCTGCTCTTTCAGCAAATTATTATCTATGAGCAAATCTCTCTCCTCATCAATTAGCTTCTTTGGAAGTGTTTCCGCATTATGTGCCGGGCTTTCCGGGCATGGAGAATGCTCATTAGTATCACCGGAGGCTTCTGCCTCTCGCTGCAGAGTCCTTGAATTGTTAGCATCTAATAAAGACTGATACTCATCTGACCTCTGTGGAAGTACCTTGCCGCTTCTGTTGATATTATTACCCCCGGCCTGCTCATCTTCCTCGTCATTCTCTTCGAATGCTTCATCATCCACGGATGAAGGTATGTAGTCAGCAGGAGTAAAAAGACCACCTTTACCGACACTTGTCGAGTAAACAATCGAAGAGCGTCTATCCAACGTAGTATGAGTAAACTGTTTGGTCATTTTAAAGAAACTCTCAACTTTTGACTAAAATTCTCTAAAAGCAAGCAGATACGATAGGTTGTATCAAACTAGGATCTTTAATAAACAACTACGATAAATCTGACCAGGAAAAGCGTAAGAAATCTATTTCAAAGCGGTGTTCTGTTGCAGAGCGGTCTTCAGGGTCTAGAGTTGGGCAAAGAGTTTTTTTTTTTCATATATTTCTACTTATTCCTAGACGCCGGGTGACCCATAAACATCTATGCATACACGCAAAGTTCTTATTCACTCGAGACCTGCAATGCACACGAGTGGAAAGAACGGAAAGACTGAAGAGCACCCTTGCTTGCAACTGTATGTTTGCTACAGAACTCGACATTTATGGTTTTGGTAGACGCAGAGGGCAACCTCTTCTTAACTTTATGGACAAGGCGTGTGGTTTTTTCGCCTAGCCCGATCAAGGCCCTTTGTTTTCTGCCTCCTCTGCGTACCTTAGACTTATCGTAATAGGGCTATAGTTGAAACAGTTGAAGCAACAGCTCTGAACTCTCACGACTGCTTGTTTTCCAACTCGGAACACGTTCTGTTTGGAATCTTAGCCTGTCTGGAAAATTCGGACATAGTAGTCTGACTAACGCCGTCGTTTCTGTCGACTACATATCATCCTTCGTTCTTAGAAAAATCCTTTCCATTTGAAAGGCTCTGCCCCGAAGAAGGCTCTTAAATCTGTAGCCTTGTCTCAGTGGAGGTAGAAATAAGAATTGAAGGATAATCTGGGAAATGATGATTTATTTATACGTTTCATTTTGAAATGAGTTCCCAGTTAATGGTGCAAGCTCTGTCAAAAAATTCGGGTATCGATAATTTGAGCAATTTAATGCCATGTATCGTTATCTAGCAGCCGCCGAACGGCTTCGACTTTTCTCCAACCGCAAACGTTATAGAACTAGACATTCAGTGGTGGCCTCGGCTGAAGCACGATGTTTTAGTGGTTGTCGATCAAATGAAGATATGAAAACCGCGCTAAGTGTCAGGGAAAAGGTAATATAGACCTAGCTGAGCCATCTTTCTGCTTTCACTTGTTCTCATACAATTAAGCTATCTTAAACTTTGAGCTCAAAGTGCACCGACAGCCATCTCATTTTCATTTGAAGCTGTGCCAGAGAGGCATTCTCCACCTTGAAAACTTGGTTTAGAGTAAAGCTTTTGCCGCTGATGGCTTCAGTAGTTATCCAAAGTTTATAAACGCCGCACCCATAAAAAATCACGAACTTGGCATACGCAACATAACCAAAACCATCAATAAACTACTGCCTACAGCTTTTAAATGCATTTCTATCGAATCCAGGTCAGATCCATTAAAGTAGGAAGAACTCTAACAATTGTGACTCAGGCGATAATTCTGTCGTTGCGTCTCAACTTACGACCTTTTCTACTGGAGTAAGCAAGACGGCGGCTGGCTTATCCCAAGAGATAGGTACCAATCGCGGTTCTATAGAATACACCCTCCATGGAAGTCGTAAGTGAAAAAAATGACACTGGGGAGATCTAAACCTCGGGGACTTTTTTTGAGAGCCCTTTTTACTGCGCCTAGGCTTGCTTCTAGAGTAACCTAATCAGAGAAAGGCCATATAAAATGGGCAGCTCAACCAACAGGCAGCTGCAGCTTGTACAACGAGTAAATACATGGCACCATGTCAACTAATTCAAAGGCCAACTCTAACGTTTATATTTTCTCATCGAACACGGAACACTCCTACGATAATACTAAAACATGTATATAGAGTGAACTGCCCTCAGAAAATAATTGAAGAATATGTTTGAGCGCAACTCAATCATATTACGAAGGGATCATTTACCTCATAAGAAGCCCTTCAATACGGCATTGCTCTTCTCCTTCACACTGTAACAACATTTTGTGAAGGTAGACGACAAAGAAAAATGTCCGATACGAATATGGAGGGCGATGAGAAGGAAAACCGGACACTGTTGGGCGGTTGTTTATATGAAAACACCAAGATTTATAGCATCTCCTACATAAAGAGGGACCAATCTACAGAGACGAAATAACCATCATATTGTCCCCTGACCCGAAAAAACGATTGCAAGGTACTTGAAGCTTCTTGAGCAAAATTTGGGTACTGAACGGCTTTATCAGTCAAGAGATGCCATTTTCAAAAACTGCAGGTGAGACGAAACTAACTAGTAAAGGTGCCAAGAAAGGCCAGGCTGCAATGCGTCAAAAGACACTATTCTCTTATTTCTCTCAATCAAAAAAACCAGCAAAGCCAGTTGAACGGGAAGAAATCTTCCGCGAGAAGAGAAGAGTGGATGTGGAAGTAGAGATTATCGACTTAGAGAAAGCAAAGTTACCTGCAAACAGCCCTTCCTTGCTCTTTGACTCTCAAGGATCTTTTGAGGAGTGCGATCGAGATGCAGAATTTGAAAGACTGCTAAATGCCCCGCAGCTGAACAATTTTAAGAAGGCTACAATCTCTAGAACCCCTAGTTTACAAACAGCATCTAGCTCAATCCGCCGCGAACAATCGGACCTGGAATCCCCTAAAAAAACGACTGTTATCCAGTCGAATTCGCGACAGCTATCGTTCACTAGCAACACGAATGGACGTTTTAATGACAGCGCAAGACCCGCAAAACGATCCGGCTCACCTTCCGGGTTTGCAGGATTGAAATTGACAGCGCCTAAAAGACTCAAGCCAATTTCGAGGAAATCTTCAAATCTCTCGACCAACTTAGGGACTTTCAAACTGACAAAAGAACAAGAGAATGTGGTCGAGATGATAGTGAAGAAGAGGCTTAGCATCTTTTATACAGGGTCTGCAGGTACAGGAAAATCTGTTTTGCTTAAAACTCTGATCGAAAAGTTGAGAGGCCTCTATGGTAAAGAAGCAGTGGCAATCACAGCATCCACAGGCTTAGCAGGAACTACCATTGGTGGCATGACATTGCATAAATGGTCTGGTGTGGGAATCGGAACGAAAGCCGTAGATCAATTAGTTCGTAATATCCAAAAGCAGCACCAAATTATGTCAGTCTGGAGGAACACGAAGGTTCTTATCGTGGATGAAATATCAATGATTGACGGTAACCTACTTGATAAATTGGAGGTTGTTGCAAGGAAATTGCGTAAAAACGAAAAACCATTTGGTGGTATACAATTGGTCTTGACGGGGGATTTTTTTCAATTGCCTCCAGTTCAGAAGAAAAATGACTATCAACAAGAATCCCATTCCGCTGCCATTTTCTGTTTCGAGAGCAAAATGTGGAAAAGCTGTATACAAAGAACCATCTTACTGACAAAGGTTTTCCGACAACAAGACGACGAATTAGTGACGATGCTAAACTCCATTAGATTTGGCGAGATCACCCCCAAGTTGGTCAATGCAATCAGGGGGCTCTCGAGAAACATTGAATATAGTGATGGTATAGCGCCAACAGAGCTATACGCCACAAGGAGGGAAGTCGAAATATCGAACGCAAGACAACTAAGCATACTACCCGGTAAATCATATCAATTTGAAAGTATCGATGCGGCTCCAAAGCAATATGCATCCTTACTAGATTCTTCAGTAATGGTTGAACGGGTTTTAACTTTGAAGAACGATGCCCAAGTAATGATGCTCAAAAATAAGCCTGAATCTGAATTGGTCAATGGCTCGTTGGGAAGAGTCCTCTTCTTCATTACAGAGAGACTGGAAAGGGTGATGAAGGAACACTTCGGCAAGATAGATGATGATGTTATTATAGACATGCGAATTGTGAGCGAGGCCATTGCTAATCCAATAATTGTCGATTCAACAGAATTTCAGCAAACTCTTCTCTCAAGACCATTATCGAGACATACAACTTTGAGAACTTTAGTAAACCACGCTATCAAATGCTCTCCCAAGACGCCGGTGTATCCTTATATCAGGTGGGCTCTGAGTGATAGATTTCATCACGAATTGATGCTGCAAGAAAGATTTCCCGTCGATTTACCAGGCGATAAAGTGGGCATCGAAAGAAATCAACTGCCTCTAATGCTGTGTTGGGCCCTATCCATCCATAAAGCCCAGGGCCAAACGATACAAAGGCTGAAAGTTGATCTGCGGAACATTTTTGAAGCCGGCCAAGTTTATGTTGCTCTTTCACGAGCTGTATCGAAGAACTGCCTACAAGTTTTGAACTTCAACCCTAACAGAATTAGGGCTAATGAAAAGGTCAAGCTATTTTACAAGGAGCTTGAAGTTCTTGCATGAAAAGAGAAAGATGAGAGTATAGAAGAAAAAAGCTTGAATTTGATGCTGCATTCATATAGGCACAGCTTTGCCCGTTTTGTGGTGTGTAAAAATCAACTTATAAACAGGACGTAAAACGCTGTGCAAGACACTATACACGCGTGATTAGGCTTTGAAGACTCAGAAATGTACCATGGGCTCTTACTTGACGGCAAAAGATCACCACACATATCATGACTTACAAGACTGCCCTGACCGACGGCCTAAATCAATATAATGAAATTTTAAACTATTTATTTAAGGTCATTGTAAAGACTATATATTTCATTAAATTCATACTTTCAATGTATCACCTACAAATACTAACCATTTTAATGAAAATGCGTTATGTTAGGAACAAAAAGAAGCCAATATGACTTCATTATGATCTTTGCTCGATTTTGCTGAATTAGCGAAAACCCTTGGCCATGTGTTCGCTGGAGAGAGAAGCGCCATTTCATGGCCATACGGATATATGAATGATTCATCTTTGGTTTCCGAACCTGCAGCAACATCTGATAATAGTTTTTCCAAAGTCTTACCAGTTAAAAGCAGCTGCCAAGTGTCGGCGGCTAGCGCGTCCTGAGACTTTTCACAAACATATACAAAACACTGCATGTAAAAGAAATAGCTAAATGCTTGAGAGTGATAAAATACCATGAGGTATGTGTGGAAGGAACTATTCGGCCGTTTAGAGGCAACAGCGCCCGCAGCGTCTACTATGTCCCTCACCGACATATTCAAGTGTCTTGCCCACAAACGCTACATCACGGAAGATACACCAATATTATCCGCCGGCCCCCTGGTAAATTTATCAAACCTTACTCAAATACTACTCCACTTCAACCAGTTTAAAATCCAGGCAAGGTTTTACGTTGACGTCCGAGTTTCGGAAACTTACTATGTTGGATTAGAGTTTTCACCTTCAGAGCTATTAGTATTATAAAAGGAATTAAAATAAGAGATTTTCGCATCTGCGAGGAATGCCGCAATGGGGAGGCATGCAAGTTTCAATATGCCAAACCTCTTGTGCACACAATTTCGAAAAGCTTTGAGAGAGGTGAATAATGTGGAAGCCCAGAAGCTATCCCGTTGAGGCATACCAGATGCTGTAGAGCATTATTGTGTTATGTGCGTGACTATACCCATGAGCATTAAATATGCATTGAACTCTCGGTGTTCGCGAAGGGAGCTCATAGTGGGCAACTGGGTCACGTTTGTTGCTGCAACCTAAACCTTAAAAATCATTGTATATGCAGCATCAAGTGGCACGTCGCAAATCGTTGTTGACACGAAGGAACAACTCTCGAGCGACCCTGCATGTCAAATTTTCTCTTGATCATTCAGAAAACTAAAAATAGCTCAGGTGCTTCATCATGTCGGTTCGCGCCTCAGGTTGAAGCGCTGCGCTGTGCGTGAAATTGATGAAACCATGCCATATAAATGGAACTTTCAATGATTTATGAAGACAAGACATTAATTGTACAATCTGAGTTGGTAGGACGCAACAAACTGTGTGTTGTGATACAGCTAGGTTCCTTGTGGGTGTGTTAACAATCTTCGATTTTGTACGATGTGTGATAAAATTGAGAGGCATACATTTAAAGTCTTTAACCAAGACTTCACCGTTGATAAACGCTTTCAACTCATGAAAGAGATTGGTCATGGTGCATACGGAATTGTTTGCTCAGCAAGGTTCACGGAAGCCGCAGAGGATACCACGGTAGCAATCAAGAAAGTGACGAACATCTTTTCAAAAACATTACTTTGTAAAAGATCACTGCGTGAGTTGAAGCTATTGAGGCATTTCAGAGGCCATAAAAATATCACTTGCCTATATGATATGGATATAGTATTTTATCCGGATGGGAACTTCGCGGGACTGTATTTATATGAGGAGTTAATGGAATGTGACATGCACCAAATTATCAAATCGGAACAACCCTTAACCGATGCTCATTACCAAAGTTTTATCTACCAAATCTTATGTGGGCTTAAATACATTCACTCAGCGGATGTGTTACATCGTGATCTAAAGCCGGGAAATCTACTTGTCAATGCTGACTGCCAACTAAAAATCTGTGATTTTGGGCTTGCTAGGGGTTACTCTGAAAATCCAGTTGAAAATAATCAATTCCTCACTGAGTATGTTGCTACAAGGTGGTATCGTGCTCCCGAAATTATGCTGAGTTATCAAGGATACACCAAGGCTATTGACGTTTGGTCCACGGGCTGCATTTTAGCGGAGTTCCTAGGAGGAAAGCCGATTTTTAAAGGCAAGGATTATGTCAACCAATTAAATCGAATACTACAGGTTCTGGGTACGCCTCCTGATGATACTTTAAACAGGATAGGCTCTAAAAATGTTCAAGATTATATTCATCAATTGGGCTTTATTCCAAAGGTGCCTTTTAGTGACATATTCCCACATGCGAACCCACAAGCCTTGGATCTATTAGAAAAAATGCTAGCTTTTGATCCTCAGAACAGAATCACCGTCGAGGAAGCGTTGGAACATCCTTACTTGTCTATATGGCATGATCCTGCCGACGAACCAATATGTAATGAGAAATTTGAATTCAGCTTTGAGAGTGTTAATGAAATGGAAGAATTGAAACAAATGGTGATACAGGAAGTGCAGGATTTCAGGCAATATGTAAGACAGCCACTTCTGGAAGAACAAGAATTACAGCAACAGCAACAGCAAGAACAGCAACAGCAGGAAGAGCTCGAGCTGCAAAAAAATGAATCAGCTAGGGAAAGTGGTCCAAATTTGTCTCAGGGCCTGAATGATGGAGATTTTACACAGCAAATGATGTCGATGCAACCTAGTAGTGGATTTTCGTCTCAGTTACCAGAATCATTTGTTGGTATCGATTCTCGGGACCTTCCTGGACATGATACTGATTTCCCACCAAGACCTCAAGAAAACCTCTTAGCTTCACCAATTGCATTGAAGTCGGGTGAGCCAGTTGCGTCTGCATCACAGGGTGAATACAGCGATTTCCTAGATTTGGAGAAAGAATTGGAATTTGGCCTGGACAGACAATTCCTATGAATACTGATTAATAAGCCACTCGCTTAAACTATATATATAGGGAACTCTTCTAATCTTACTGATAAATAAGAGCAAATTCTATAGCCTAATCTTGATATCAGACAAACTCCGGTAATTATTTGACTAGCTAAGTGACTCACTCAGTGGCGCTGTCGCATAAAAAAAACCAAATCCGAGTATAAGTACAGGATCTGCAGGAGCGTGGAACTTATTCAGGACACTGCCTCCAAAACTGCTCTTAGCACCACGAATAGAATGCCATTGACCTTACCCTTCAAGCAAGTAGACGTTTTCACAAGTAAACCGTTCAAAGGCAACCCAGTTGCAGTTATCAATTGCATGAGCACCACAGATGACCAGATTGCAGACGAGCAGCTGCAATCCATTGCCAATTGGACGAACTTATCAGAGACTACGTTCATCTTCAAATCCCTCAACCCCAAGTGTCACTATAAGTTAAGGATTTTTACTCCAGCAACCGAGCTTCCGTTAGCAGGCCATCCTATGATAGGAACATGTAAAGCATTCTTGGAGTTCACCGGGATCAAAGACTGCTCTAAAATTTACTGTGAATGCAAACTCGGAATTGTTGAATTAACGGTAAGTGATAGCGGGAAAATATCTTTCATTGCACCTCAGACTGATATTGAGGAGATTTCTCAAAAGGCCATCGAAGGTTATAAGAGTAGCTTGCAAGTTGAACACATAATAGCACCAAAACTTCTTAAGGTTGGCCCAAGATGGATCGTATACCTCGTGGCCGATGCGGAATCCTGTTACAATGCCAACCCCAACTTTGCTGATTTACTTCAAACTAGCGAAGAGTTTAGTCACACTGGAATTATACTTGCCGGCCCTAAGAACGGATCGAAAACTGACTTCGAGATGAGGGCATTTGCTCCCATAGAAGGGGTGAATGAAGACCCTGTATGTGGCAGTGGATCACTTGCCCTCACGAGATTTGTGCAAGATGCCTATGGTTTCAGAGAAACCACCAAAATCAACATAACTCAAGGTGGTAGACTAGGCAGAGATGGCCACATCCTGACCTGTATATCATTCAAGGATTGTGGCATCACTTACTCAACAGGAGGTGACACCATAACCATTATTACTGGGTGTATAACTATTTAATTGTATTAAAGAAGAGCCTCAAAATTGTATGTGTTTGTGTGAACCTATTGCAAGAGATTGGCTGTAGCGCGTCGGTGCACGTATATGTTATAATGACTTAAGAAAACAAAGGGCGACTTATACAAAGAACCTACTAAAGACTCAAGGGAACGGCATTTATTCGAGATGAATAGCAATGATACGAGAGAGCCTCAGGCAGTGGATAGTGGTGAGCCAGAAAGAATTCCTATGGAAAATTTCAGGTCAAGAAGAGATAAATTGGATAGGTTAGTCAGGCCAGGGGCAATTGTGGTATTTCTCATATGGGGGACTGTTCTACTTTTGAAATGTATTCTAGCATTTAAGGGAAAACATCACTCAAGGGATAGCAATGATGAACCAACCTATAATTTACCAAATTCTAGCTATACCAATGATGGCTCACTGAAAGTTTCCTTTGCAAATATGAGAAATGGTACTTTCCAACCAGTTGTGAAGTCATTACAGTGGATAAGCACAACAGATTCTGTTCACAATGACAAAGGCTTATTTGTTACCATTGCAAATGACACCCACCTTGTGAGGTCTGTGTTTGACGAAAGATTCTCGCAAGTATTACTAAGAGGTAAAACTTTCACCTACGAGCATACCGAATTCAACGTTGATTCGCTTGTGGCTTCTCCAGATTTAAAAAAGCTACTCATAAGAACCAATACAGTATCTAATTGGAGACACTCTTCATTTGGAACCTATTTTGTTTACGATAATGCAACTTCTTCATTCCATCTTATTGGTGATAATTTGGCCCTCGCGGAGTGGTCGCCCAATTCCATTGATATCGCTTACGTCCAGGATAATGATGTGTATCTTTACTCTTCTGAGCATTCAAAGACTAAGAAAAGAATAACCTATGACGGAAGTGACTTAATTTTTAATGGAAAACCTGATTGGGTCTATGAAGAGGAGGTATTGGAGGGTGATAGAGCTCTGTGGTGGTCTCCCAAAGGTGACTATTTGGTATACTACAGCATTGATGAAACAGAAGTAGGCGAATTTATGATTCCCTATTATGTTCAAAATAAGGATGATGTCTACTCGAAGATTCGGAAACTTAAGTATCCAAAAAGTGGTTCCCCTAACCCAACCGTAGAGCTATGGGTATATGACACTGCAAATGACTATTCATACTCGGTCGATATCCACCGTAATCATGGAGAGCCTGCCTCATCACTTCTTACTGAAATTGCATGGGTTGGGGATGATAAGTTTATTGCCAAGACAACTGATCGTTCATCGGACTTATTATCTGTTGCTTTGGTAGATACTAAGAATCAAAAATCCGATTTCGTAAGAGAGAATCCATCTGATGGTGGATGGTGGGAAATCACTCACAACACCCTCTATATTCCAAAGAATACGACAAGTGGGAGAAATTACGATGGCTATTTAGATATTCTACCAATCGACGGATATAACCATCTCGTTTACTTTTCACCAGTGAATAGTTCCGACCCCATAGTGCTGACCAAGGGCGAATGGGAGGTTGTTGATGGCCCCGCCGCTTTCGACGAACAAACAAACAATGTGTATTTCTTGGCAACGAAGGAATCATCGACGGAGAGGCATCTGTATTCGGTTAATTTACATAACCCGGGAAATTTAACTTCCTTGACCAACACGGATGAAAGTGCAGTTTACGGCGTTTCATTTTCTGCTGGTAGTAGATTCGCATTGTTATCATACAGGGGGCCGGATGTTCCGTTCCAAAAGATTATTGATTTGAGATCACCTAAATTGGATAAAAATATTGAGGGAAACATCGTCGGTAAGACTCTATATTATTTGGAGAAAAATGAGCGCCTCACTGATGAGCTTTCACTTTACGATATTCCTCAGAAAAAATTCCAAACTTTGAACTTAGGCAAAGATGAGAAAGGGGAAGATATTCTGGTTAACTCATTTGAAATTCTACCCAATGACTTTGACTCAAGCTTATGTGACTATTACCCAGTCTTCTTCTACGTATACGGAGGACCCAACTCACAGCAAGTTCTTCAGAGTTTCTCCCTT
The DNA here is from genome assembly GCA_003671575.3 of Zygotorulaspora florentina. Classification (NCBI taxonomy): domain Eukaryota; kingdom Fungi; phylum Ascomycota; class Saccharomycetes; order Saccharomycetales; family Saccharomycetaceae; genus Zygotorulaspora; species Zygotorulaspora florentina. Next base: position 496,074 of record PPJY03000001.1, on the reverse strand, counting down.
GGTTTCAACGAAGTTGTGGCCTCTCAACTAGACGCCATAGTTGTTGTAGTGGACGGTAGAGGGACCGGTTTTAAAGGAAAAGGGTTCAGGTCGCTAGTTCGTGATAATCTCGGTGATTACGAGGCCCAGGATCAAATAGCTGCTGCAGCGCTCTATGGCTCTAAAACCTTTGTGGATTCAAATAAAATCTCTTTATTTGGGTGGTCTTACGGTGGGTATTTGACGTTGAAGACTTTAGAAAAAGACGCAGGCCAACATTTTAAATTTGGGCTATCTGTAGCTCCTGTTACAGACTGGAGGTTCTATGACTCTGTCTATACGGAGCGTTATATGCATACCCCCGAAGAGAACGGGCAAGGCTATAATAAGTCTGCTGTTCGAAATGCTACTGCAATCGGGCAAGCAACAAGATTCTTATTGATGCACGGAACCGGAGACGACAATGTTCATTTTCAAAACTCTTTGAAATTCTTGGACCTGTTAGATTTAGCTGGTGTAGAGAATTATGATGTACATGTTTTCCCGGATTCTGACCACAGCATAAGATACCATAACGCTAATGTAATTGTGTTCGACAAATTGCTTACTTGGACAAGATTGGCATACACTGGGGCATTCATTAATGAGTAGTATTTAAAAACTTAAACGATAGCTCTAAAGCTAACCTTCTAGTAATTGTTTCATTCGATATGGACTTCACCTGGACCCTGTGCCATCCGGCGCGAATACACATATAATAAGTCTATGTTAACCTTTAATTCACTGGGCCTAGCTTTGCGTGCGCATACGAAGAGGTCAGGACCCAGCGCGAAGAGAGTGCTGCCACTTGACATAGAATGCTTGCCAAAACACTTGTGCATGGTACTTTTGGTGGAGGCATAGAGCGGTTTTCCTCTGCGATCCTAGGACCAGAGGGGTAGCCTTGAAAGTGCCTTTGTGGTCCTGCTCTTCTTGTGTAAGCTTGCTTTATTAATACGGCACCACAGCCGGTGGAGTTGGCGCAATTAGGCGGCTGCTCTGAGAGCTACCTTTACTGCAACCTCAACCACGTCTCGTTCAGATTCGTACGCGTCTGGTACGTTCGGCCACCAGAGTTCGCGTAGCACCTTTGAATAGGTAGTCTTCGCGACATCAACAGCCCTGGGCTCAATACGTCGTCTCTTCATAGGGTTCAGCTAGTCGTCGAAGAGAATACTTGCCCTCTTAAGACAGCGGCAGAGAGATGATTCTTCAGCAATTATCTGAGAAATGGCTATTTATTTATATCTTTTTTGCTGTTGCTTAGTATGTCGCGATTGCTGGCGTTGCCCTGCGTTGAGCAATTCACTGTTGTTCATTTGTTTTAAGAACACGCAATATTCGCCGAACAGATTAGCCGCCGAGGTGGATCGACGTTTACCAGACGGATAAACATATAGATTTCGCCAGAAAAATTCTGCAGTAATTAGAAATCCTTACTAAGAGTAATCTACAGGCAATTCGTAAAACTGATAATGCCCGAGTTACCAGCAGTTATCATAGTTATCCCCACATTTTATGGAAGCCGAAACCACCCAATATATAGATTTTACAAGACTGATCTTTGGGAAATTCTTCGACAGCGAATGAAAATTTTTGGGGTGGCTTGTATACCCATGAAAACGATTTTGATGCTACTTGTTTCGCTTATAATCAGCGGGGAGCTGATTATCTCACATTAATCACATAGAAATTGGCACTTAGCCCATAAGATATGAAAAAATTGATCAAACCTAGCTTGAATCGATTATATACTCTGATATTCAGAGTTTTCATCCTGTGAAAATCCTTCTGATCTGATATGAAGTTACAACCATTTTTGCTTGTCGAATTTAAAAACGGATGTGACGGTTTGTAATGGCCCCAGAAAACGACATTGCGGAATAGAGGCCTCTTCAAGCTATGATGGTGTTCATTCTGAGTGCGCCCCCCTCCGTGACATTTCCTCCAGGATGGTTGGTATTCACTGTCGTATAATTTCGTAAGCCGCGTATTTGTAGCTGGAATTGGACCTGTAGCTGCAGCTAATCAAAAAATACGTCCAGTTAAGACGCCAAATATAGCCCAGTTATCCCATTAAATAGCGATAAAAACGAGATCACTAGAGCATCCGCGAAACCCGTACTCCCAAACCTGCTTTCAGCATCAAACAGAAGACCATTGGTCTTACCAATCAAGATAATAGAGGCTCATAGAGGTACCACATCATCGACATCGACTTTCAAAAGCTGCTGAGAGAGGACTTTTCGAACTGATTCAGGACGTCGTAGTCGGAAAACTCGTACTTTAGTATTATTCATTGAGTCGACGTAGATAATGATGTTTAACTTTTTGGGTGGCAAAATAATAAGACTTCAAAGGGATTCATGAAGATATGTTCTTTCATATGCATCATAATAACTTGCAATTGCTCCACTAAGCCAATATTAGAAATGGTTGACAATACAGAAAAGAGCAGCGAAGATGTTCACGATACTGGGGTAGCCGCTGTTAAGGAACAGCCCGCCAAGAAGATTGACAATAAGGTGGAAGAAGAGCAATTATCAGAGGACGATCTGAAGCTGAAGACTGACTTGGAGCTTTTGGTTGAAAGGTTAAAAGAGAACGATTCAAAATTATATGAACCCTCTTTGACCCAATTGAAAGAATTTATCAAAAGCTCCACCAGTTCGATGACGGCGGTTCCCAAGCCTTTGAAATTTCTGCGTCCCTCATTTCCAGCTCTGTGTGAAGTTTACGACAGTTGGGCTGACGAACAGTTAAAATCGTCCCTTGCTGAAGTGTTATCTGTGCTGGCAATGACGTACTCCGATAATAAGAAGCACGACTCACTGAGGTTTGCACTTTTGTCTGGTGCCAAAAACATTGAAAGTTGGGGCCACGAGTATATTCGTCACTTAGCTTTAGAGATTGGAGAAACTTATAACGACCAAATTGAAAAGGAGGGGTCTGGCAGCAGCAATGAAGCGGAAACTTCCGCTAATGTTCCTGTGAAGAACGATGTATTCGAATTTTCCAAAGAGAGCATTTTACAGCTATCGTTGGATATAGTTCCATACTTCTTGAAACATAATGGTGAAACAGATGCAGTGGACTTGCTACTTGAACTCGAGGCAATTGACAAGTTACCGCAATTCGTAGATGAAAACACCTTCGAAAGAGTCTGCCAATACATGGTCGCATGCGTGCCCTTATTACCACCTCCAGAAGATGTCTCATTTTTACAAACAGCATACTCAATATATCTGTCGGAATCTCAACTAACGGAGGCTTTGTCCCTGGCCATCAGACTAGGCGATGAATCGTTAGTGAGATCTGTGTTCGATGCAACCAGTGACCCAGTGGTACAGAAGCAATTAGCTTACATCCTATCATATCAAAAGTCATCATTCGAATATGAATCTGTTCAAGATATTATCGGTAACACAAAGTTGTCCGAACATTTCCTATATTTAGCTAAAGAATTAAACTTAACGGTGCCCAAAGTTCCAGAGGATATTTACAAGAGCCATCTTGACAGTTCCAAATCTGTTTTCTCAGGTACGGGCTTGGACTCCGCTCAACAAAACTTGGCTGCCGCTTTTGTGAATGGGTTCTTGAATATCGGATACTGCAATGACAAAATGGTGGTTGACAATGACAATTGGATTTACAAGACAAAAGGTGACGGTATGACGTCTTCCGTGGCTAGTATCGGTTCTATCTACCAATGGAACTTGGATGGGCTACAACAACTCGATAAATACTTATACGTCGAAGAACCTGAAGTTAAAGCTGGCGCTTTATTAGGTATTGGTGTTTCTGCTTGTGGTGTTCACGATGGTGACGTCGAACCTGCATTGTTATTGCTACAAGATTATGTTACGAACCCAAATACAAATATAAGCTCTGCAGCAATATTGGGTCTTGGTATTGCATTTGCCGGTAGTAAGAACGACGAAGTCCTTGGCCTCCTGTTGCCCATTGCTGCTGATACTTCCCTTTCCATCGAAACTTCTGCTATAACATCTTTAGTTCTGGCTCAGATATTTGTGGGTACCTGTAATGGTGATATAACTGCGGTGATTATGGATAATTTCTTGGAGCGTTCTGGTGCCGATTTGAAAACTGAATGGGTCAGATTTTTGACACTTGCATTAGGTATACTTTATATGGGACAGGGTGAACAGGTGGATGATGTCTTAGAGACTATCAGCGCCATTGAACATCCAATCACGTCTGCCATTGAGGTTTTAGTAAGTGCATGTGCATATGCTGGCACAGGTGATGTGTTGTTAATCCAAGATTTGTTACATCGCTTGACTCCAAAATCCACGAAAAAGGAAGATGAGGACGACGGTGAAGACGAGGCCGAAGAGCAAGAGGCTCAAGCGAATGCTATAAGTGATTTCTTAGCCGGGGAGGAAACTACCGGTGAGCAAGAAGCAAGTGCGAACGATGATGCCGAAATTAATGTAGATGGTAATGGTGAAGCTGAAACCAACAAACAAGAGAAGAAACTCGAGGAAACTGCAATCGAAGAAGCTGTTGATGGAGAAGGTGAGGAATCCAAGGAGGAAAATGATGAAGAAAACTCCGTAATGGTTGACGAACTATCATACGCAGTTCTGGGGATTGCAATGATTGCCCTGGGTGAGAATATAGGTAAAGAAATGTCTTTGCGCCATTTCGGTCATTTGATGCATTATGGTAACGAGCACATTCGTAGCATGGTTCCTCTAGCGATGGGTCTTGTCTCTGTTGCAGACCCTCAAATGAAGGTCTTCGATACCTTATCACGCTTCTCTCATGATGCTGATCTTAACGTTTCAATGAATTCAATTTTTGCAATGGGTATGTGCGGTGCAGGTACTAATAACGCAAGACTAGCTCAGCTGCTGAGACAATTGGCAAGTTATTATTCTCGTGAACAGGATGCCTTATTTGTTACACGATTGGCACAAGGATTGGTTCACTTGGGTAAAGGTACGATGACTATTGATGTTTTCAACGATGCATACGTTTTGAATAAAGTCAGTCTAGCGTCATTATTAACTGTATTGGTTGGCTTAGTATCACCAAGTTTCATGTTGAAAAATCATCAACTTTTCTACATGCTCAATAGCGCTGTCAGACCGAAGTTTATATTGACTATTAATGAAGAGGGCGAGCCTATCAAAGTTAACGTGCGCGTAGGTCAAGCAGTTGACACCGTTGGTCAAGCTGGTAAACCAAAAACAATCACAGGTTGGATCACACAATCGACCCCGGTCCTACTTAACCACGGTGAGAGGGCAGAATTAGAAACTGATGAATATATTAGTTACGCAAGTCATATTGAAGGTGTTGTTATCTTGAAGAAAAACCCTGATTATGAAAAAGAAGAGTAGGTAGTTAAACATCTATGAAAGAGATACTTTCATGCATTCATTGTTCTTGATTTCTTAGATTAATAGTATATCTATATCCATATACATCTATATATATATATATGTAAATTTCATCCTTAACTAACCAAAAAAATTTTGTGCTAGGTAACCCAGTCGAGCTAACTTCATAATATGCATCAACAATATGTACCAAATATATTAGAAATCTATCTAATGGAATTCAGAAGTTTTTGCAGCCATCAATAATCCCACGATTAATCCCAGGATTCCTAACAAGGAACCGAAGATTTCAATGACAAGGATTTTGACGAACAAGGTAGAGTCCGAGGCATCAGAGATAGCTGCAGTGGCACCAGTAACACCGACTGCAACACCGCAGATCAAATTAGAGACACCAACAGTTATACCTGCCCAAAATAATGAATAACCTGTGTAGAGATTCGATTTGGACAATAAGTTCTCCGGTGCTGCAACAGTCAATTTTGAGGAAAAAATAATTGATGTGATTAAGCCATAGATGGCAACAACTTCACAAAAAATAATTGAGATCAGATTCTTGGTGGTGATCCTTGGAGCACGAACACCGGCACCCAAAACAGAGGAACCTGTAATGAAAATCCCCCATGCAGCACCGACAACACTTAAACCTATACAACTGGCAATACCAATATTGGCCCACATATAAGGAGACGATCTCTCCAAAAACTTCCCGATATTAATGTCTGTTCCATGTCCAGTGAACAATTTATAAAGGATATACACGGTCGCTACCGAGACTACCGTATAGTTCAAACACTTGGTGAAAGAAAAACTTCCAATCAAAGGTTCATCTTGCGATTCTTTAGCCATTGACATCCTTGAAGAACTTAATGAGGCTCACCAGAAGTCTATGCTTTATATGGTTCCTTGTTATAACTTCCTACTCTTACCCTTTGAAGTACAAGCTGGTTGCAACAAGGGCGGAAAATTTAGAGAGTCAAATTCTCAAGAGCGATGCAGGGTAACTTTATTTTTATTTTCGGTGATAACACACACAAATGCATTAAATTACATATTAGGTGGAAACTAGACGATTCTATCAGTGATTCTATACTTATACATGTCGGCTGCTTAGCCGCTAGAGCTATAATTCTTCGACAGAAGCACCGTCGTTAGCAGGCTGGAGTAACTTCCAGGAACACTTGACATTTTTCTTTGCGAACCTGTTGATAATCTCTTGCGCAATGTCCTCGAAATTCTCAGTGGCCACTGCAAGAATAGTTGGACCCGCTCCGGACAAACATATTCCCATTAGTCCTGGGTAGGTTGAAGGTGTGACACTTGAGAGTATTTCTGTTAGACCCGGAATCAACGTTTTTCTGTAAGGTTGATGGACACGGTCTTGCATGGCCGGGTAGATCAGAGAGGCATTTGGTGGATCCATAGTTAATGCAGTGGTCAGCACGGCAAGCCTTTGCAGGTTGAAAACGACGTCCTGGGTAGTGTACGCCTTGGGTAAGACCCCTCTGGAATCCGCCGTGGAGAGTTCGAATTGTGGGATAATGGCGATACATTTAATCTTTGGATTCCATTGGTAGGTGACGTGTCTCCCTATATCTGTAGGGGGTAAAGGTGGGACTAGGCCGGTATCTTCACCACCACTTGGCTCTGGCAGAACTTCGCTCAATGGAATTTCTCGTCTTTCGACTTCCTGTGGGGTTAGATCTCTCAAAAATGACCCACAAAAACCACCCATCATGGCAGCTGTAATATTGTCTGGATGACGCTCGATCATCAAACAATAGTCTAGCATTCTTTGCTTAGAAAATCCTAGTTTGCCGACCTCGTTACCCAACATAACCCCGGCAACCACGGCAGCGCCGGAAGATCCAAGACCACGTCCTAGAGGGATTGGGTTGTGCACAGCAACTTTGGTGCCAGAGGGGAAGTTTCTGATGTTGTTACAACGCAAAACATAAAGCGCGGTTCTTGTGATCAGATTAGCATCTGATTGTAGAGGAACAGTGTCATGACCTTCACTGTCCTGAGTATAACTGAGCTTACAGTTGTTGGGATCGTCATTTGTTTCCTCTGCCTGTTTGGGGTCGATGCTAACCTCTAACTCGAGAAAGAGTGATAAACCTATACCTAAGACATCATAACCTGGACCAATGTTGGCACTGGAGGCAGGGACAATTATCTTAAAGCTGCGTGGCATTATGTCTAAAGAAGGTACTAAACTCTATCTGCTAAAATTTACCTAGCTTGCTAATCAAAAATGTGGCACTAGACTTTAAAACGATGGTCACAGGCTCTATAACTCGGGGAAATCTACTGAAGTGCTTTGAGTCTTGACTCATCTAGATTGAAATTTGGCTATTTTTCAGTGTTTTTTTTCAATATTTGTACCTTGAAACGGTGGGACTTTCCAAAAGAGGTGATTGATCGTCTTTACTATATTGGGTCATGTGCCCAAATGTGGAATTTTTCATTTTTCGTCTTGCCTGGCAAGCCTAGTTCTCATTGTGAAAGTTAATCGTAATCGTGAATCTGGCCACAAGGGATACGCAATTCGTTAAGAGTTGTGATCTGGACAGCTGGTACTAATATCTGAACAGATATTTATGGGATTGTGATATTTTTTGGATCTTTTTTAATTTGTTTTTGAGGCTGGCAAACACTTGGAACTACGATTGAAAAAATGCTTAGATTGACTAGCAAGAGATGCTTTTCACAGGTGGCAAAGGATAGTTTCCAGCTGTCAAGGCTTTCCAACGGACTGAAAGTAGCTACATCTGGTTCACCGGGTCACTTCAGTGCGCTTGGACTGTACATTGGCGCAGGGTCTCGTTATGAAAAGAGGAACTTGAAAGGCTGCACTCATATTCTGGACAGATTGGCTTTCAAGTCTACAGAACACCAGGATGGTAGAACTGTAACCGAGACCTTGGAATTGCTGGGGGGAAACTATCAGTGCACTTCTTCGAGAGAGACTATGATGTACCAAGCGTCTGTATTTCACAATGATTTAGAGAAAATGCTTAACCTTATGTGCGAAACGGTGAGATATCCAAAAATAACAGAGGAAGAGTTGGAAGAGCAGAAACTAACTGCCCAATACGAGATTGATGAAACCTGGTTGAAACCTGATTTGGTCTTGCCAGAGCTTTTGCACACAACAGCATATTCTGGGGAGACTCTAGGTTCACCGCTACTTTGTCCTCGTGAGTTGGTCCCGTCGATCTCCAGATATTACTTGATGGATTATAGAAATAAATTCTACACCCCGGAGAACACGGTTGCTGCTTTTGTCGGGTTGCCGCATGACAAAGCCCTTGATATGGCGGAAAAGTATTTTGGCGATTGGCAATCGAGTCACCCGCCAATCTCCAAATCCCCTGCCGTCTATACTGGTGGTGAAACTTGTATACCTCCAGGTCCTGTTTTTGGTGGGTTGCCAGAATTGTACCACATACAAATTGGCTTCGAAGGGCTGCCTATCGATCATCCAGACATATATGCACTGGCCACGCTTCAAACGTTATTGGGTGGGGGTGGCTCCTTCAGCGCGGGAGGTCCAGGTAAGGGTATGTATTCAAGACTCTACACACATGTGCTGAACCAATTTTATTTCATCGAAAACTGTGTTGCGTTTAATCATTCATACTCAGATTCAGGTATATTTGGTATTTCTGTTTCTTGTGTACCTCAGGCGGCTGCACAAGTTGTGCAAGTGATTGCGGCTCAGTTTCATGATACCTTTGCTAATGATAATTTACAATTGACTGAGGAAGAGGTTTCGCGTGCCAAAAACCAATTAAAGTCGTCATTATTAATGAACCTGGAATCTAAGTTAGTGGAACTAGAAGACATGGGAAGACAGGTGCAAATTCATGGCCACAAAGTTCCTGTTTCTGAGATGATTTCTCAGATTGAAAAACTAACGCCTAATGATATTAAGCGGGTTGCTGAAACTGTCTTCACAGGAAGAGTGCGCAATTCATCAGCATCTACAGGTAAACCAACTGTTGTTATGCAAGGTAATAGGGAGTCATTTGGTGATATTCAAGGCGTGCTTGCACATTACGGTTTGGGAAACTATCCTAAGGACGGTGCTAAACAAAATAACACTAAATTGAAGAAAGCGAAGTGGTTTTAAATCTGCACAGAATTAGACAGATATCACGTACGCATAATCATATGAACTCACATATTCTATAAAGAAATAACTGTAAATATCAGCTTTAAACATCACTTCATTTTGAATATCTCTGAAGAGGAGATTGCTCTCGTGCGTTCCGGAGGGCTTCAAAGTCATGTGGATGTAACTGCAAGGCAGGGACTTGCCCACTGGTCTCGATTTATGGCACCATCAAATGAAAACTTCACCAGTTTGAGAGGATCTAGCACTTTCTCTTCCAGAAGTCAATGAATTGTACCTTTGCTTCCAAAAAAGTATCTCTCTTTCCACCTCCTCATTACGGTTTTGAAAATGAGCATTATCACGTACACATTTCTTCAAGTCTAATTCTTGTTTCGCTAACTGCTTCTGCATCAGGATCATTTGTTCGTCATATTTCAGAATATTATCATTGAACACAGCTTTGTCAGCATTAGCATTGTTGATTATTTCTGTTTGGCTGTCATTCTTCTGATGCAATTCCTGTACGATTCTCTCTAAATTTTTGGTCTTTTTCATTTCTTCATACTTGAAAGAAGACTCTTGAGAAACTAAGTTCTCCAGCTCGTGGATCTTCGCAAGCCAAGCTTCTTTTTCCGTATTATCAGCTAATTGATTCTCAAGTGTAGCTATTTTGTGTGCTTGCTGTGAATGTTGCTTTTCCATCGATTGATTTTCCTCAAAAAGATCGATATTTTTTTGCTTCTCTTCTCGAAGACTTGATTTCAATGAATTCAACTCAGTATGCAATTGTTTTACGAAAGCTTCGTTTCTCTCATTTTGGTCTTTTTGAAGTTTCAATGTTTCCTGTAAATATTCGACGTTGTTTGCCATATCGTGTCTTTCTTGCACTGACTTCTCCAATTTGTTGGTAGAATTCTCTAGCTCTTTATTTGAACGATCCAAGTCAGCTTGTAGTTGTGATTTTTCTCTCAACAATGTATCAACAGTTCCTGAAAGAGTGCTTACTCTTATGTTTACTGCCTCTAAGTTCTTTACAAGATCTTTTTCTGCCGCATCCGCCATATCCCTTTCTCCACTCAAAGTTTGTACAATATTTTCATAATGCTTGATCTGTTTTAGCAGATCGGATATCCTGGCCTCGAAATCATTAGAGGTAGATTCCAAATTGTATTTCAAGGTGGATATCTCTTTTTTGAGCGCACTTTCAGTCTTAATAGAAGAGTTGACGTGAGATCTGAGAGATTCTATCTCTTCTAAAAGCTTTGAATCATTCTTTTGATTGGCTAGCCTTTCTTTTAAATGACAAAGATCAGCGTTTAGCATCTTGTTTATTTCTTGGGCTCTCTTAACTTCAAGCATACTCTCTTGTGCTTGCATATCAATATCGTTCTTTTCGGTTTCCCGCTCCCATATTATTTTATCCTTGAGCTTGTTTTGTGTTTTCAATTTCTCGATAATTGCAGCCATGCTCTTGACATCTTCTTCTGCCTGTCTCAAAGTAGCTAAATACTCTTTAGATTGAAATTCGTTAAGGTGTAAATCATTTAGGCATGTTTCATATTGTTGCTTTTGTTGCTTTATTGTAGCAATCATTAGCTCATTTTGGCGTTCAGTTGCCTCCAAATCTTTTTGTAATCTTTCGATCTGTTCGTTCAGCAAAACTTCTTTGGTGTTAAATTGCTTGATCTCATGGTTTAATCCTGCTATCTTGTTGCTGCTATCAGCTAAAACCTCTTGTAGCTTATAATTCTCTAGTTTATGATAGCGTATCTCGTCAGCGAATTTAGAAATGCTTTCGCGGTTAGTGAATATATCTCCTCCTAAATTGGTCCTATCCTTCAGAGGGCTGGAGCGCAGCTTAGTCTCCAAAGACTTCGCACGCTCTTCGCTAGCTTCATATTTTAGTCGATAGATGTCGGATGATGAATCAGATCTTTGAATTTGACTAAATTTATTATGTAAAGCAGAAACAACATGCTCTGCATCACACCTAGCTTTAGTTTCGATCTCTAACTGCCTCTTCAAGTGATCAACTTCCAAAACCAATTTTTCAATATTAACATCCGAAGGTTTTAGTTTAGCCAGCTCACTGTCTAGATCAACGTTTAAATCAGAGTTACCTATGATTTCCTTAAGTTTTTTTATTTGATTGTGGGCAATTTGAGAGTCAAATGAAGAAGAAGCCAGACGTGCTTCAGTGAACCTCAATCTTGATACTAAATCTTTTTTGCCCTCTATCTCCTCTTCTAGTTGTCTCTTGATGCTTTCAAGCTTCACTTTCACGTTTTGATAAGAATTTATCATATCTTCTCTAGAGCTGCCCGATACTCCAAATGAATCCTTGTAATCTCTAAAGCTTGATTCTTCACTTTTATGGGTTGATATGCGCTCATTGAGATAACTACTCAAGGCAATTTCCTCCGCGAGCCGCCTCTCCAAATTCTCAAATTTTGAGTTGTCAGCATCTTGCCTACCAACAATTTGTTTCTGTTCAAAAATTTGGGTATTCAGAGACTGGCACTCCTTTTCAAGAGATTGAAACTTATTTTTGTACTGCAAAAGTGCAGCTCTTGTTTCCTTCAACTCATTGACCACTTTAGAGTGTTCTGCCAAGGTATCATCACGTTGAGAGCAAATAGAATTGAGTTCTGTCTGATGCGATTCTACTTTCTCTTTCATTCTTTGAACGTCGCGCTCTCTGGATTTCAACTCTTTCGAAATGTTTTCTTTTCTTTGCTCCAAAGTGCTTATTTGGTTGCGTAAATCAGCATTTTCAGCGATTAAACTTTGAAGGCGACTCATTGCTGCATTGCAATTCTTTTCCAAAGATCCCAATTTTATACTCAAATCTTTTTCAGATTTGTTCAATTTCTCTTGAAGGGCATCGATTTCACTCTGCTTGAAGCTTTCTACACATTTTGTCTCTGCGATGGACTGTGTAAGTTGATCTTTCTCAAATGAGATACTTTTGATAAAGCCTTCTTTTTCAATTATAGACTTTTCGTGATTCTCAAGTTGTTTCCTCAACGCCAAATTGACTTCCTCCAGTTGGCGAAGCTTTCCTTCTTCCTGATTCGAGATATCTTTATATTTAAGAAGATCAGACAAAGACTTCTCGTGAGTCTCTTGCATTTTAGATTTCTCTTCCTCTATTCTTTCTTTCAAAATGAGCGCTTCTGACAGTTTTTCTTCTAATTGAGCTTGTTTTATATTAGCCTGCTCAAGAGTCTGCAATTTGCCGTTAAGCTTTTCTGTTTCGTCAGCCAAGAGGGAACGAACTTGTTGTAACTCCTTGGCAACGGCATTTTTTTCTTCGTTGATCCTGTTTTTCTCAGCATCGGCGTTTTCAATTTTAACTTCTAGCGCCTTCATTTGTTCAGCAACTCTTCTTGTTTTAAGGATGTCCTGCGATGAAGTGAGTAGAGGTTTGATCCTAACATACAAATTATACCAGGGATCCTCCATTAATTTATTATAAGCCCTAAAAGTGTTCCCCAAGGATCTAGCGGCCCTTAAACGGGCCAACTTTTTCTCAATCCCATTTCTAAGCTGAGCACCGCGGGCAATAGAGGTAAATGTAAGCATCATCTCAGATAATTTGTGTTCTTTTTTCAATTCTAAACTTGCTAGGACGCCAGCTTTAAAAAACAGCTTTGAGCTACCAACTTTAAACAAACTGGGATCCAAATGCAACGACGAGAGTAAAAATTCACAATTTTTTCTGGAATTGTTCGAAACTCCAAACTCATCAGATAAAATTCTGTACCTTTCGAAAAACTCCTTGAAAAAAATACGGTTTGGATAGCCTTCTCTGGCTATTCTAATGCCCTCCAATACACCATTGCAACGTAGTTGATCTAAAATAAGTGCCCTATCAAAATCCTTTGCCTTTTTATTATTATTGGGTATTATACAACGAGCAAAATGTGGATTTGTGGAGGAAAGTTGCTGCAATAAAGTATTCAGTTGTTCTCGATGACGTGAAGAGGTAGTTCTAAATGAGCCACCACGAGTTTTTTCGGATTCTACGAAAAAAGAATATACCAGTTCATTCTTTGAAGACGTCAACACCCTTAACAAATTATCATGCAGGGGATCCTTATTTTTAGACAGCCAACCTTCGATATTATACTCGACATCGCCAGCATAATGTGTTAAAATGAAACAAGAGGGCTTTTTAGACCTTTTGAATTTATCTGATTTAGAATCCCACGTCGATATTAATTTTGAGAAAAAAGAATCATCAGAAGACTTTGGTAAAATGGACTCCTCGTCTAGTAGGGGTAGGAACCCACTTAACGGACTCTTTTGCTCAATTATATCAATCGTAGATTGTAAATCCTTTCCGTAATCGATATAATCCCACTGAATATTTTCTTTCAGATATTCCTTTTGTTCCAAGACAAACATATAATGATTGAAAAATTGTTGTAATTTCTCATTCGTATAGTTGATGCACAATTGTTCAAAAGAATTATGAGTGAAAATTTCGAAGCCGGCAATATCAAGCAACCCAATGTAATTTGCAGTCATTGAGCCATGGTCGAGACTTTGGTTGATTCGGGAAACGATATGGGTAAACAATTTTTCGTATAGAGTTCTTGCCAACGAGTTCAAAATGAAACGTGCCTGCGCAGCATTTTTAGATTGTGATACCCACTCTTTGCCAGCCTTCGATTTCGGTCTTAATATGGCTGCCTTGAAGTCTTCTTCTATTACACCTAAAAGCTTACAAAGTGAAGAGATATCATTTTTAAAAGAAGCTTGCTCTGCTCTTTCGGAAGTAAATTCCACATTTCCAATATGTAAAATGACCGAGATTATCTTGAATATTTCTGTTATGTTGTTCTCTGAAAATCCGACAATTTTGAAGGCCGACAATAGTTCCTGGAAATTTTTGGAATCATCCACGCCAGGGATTGAATGGTTTGAGTTTTTCAGAAGCCCGTAGTGCTTGATAGACTTGGAGTTCAATTCCAATTTTCTCAATTCCTGGTCGCTTAACCCTGCTAACAATTGATAGAAAATATGGTAGCTCCTTTCCTGTGATGTCTGGTGTATTATCCGGGATTTCTCCAAGAGGTACCACTCGATGTGTGCGCCATTTATCTTACCTCTTTCATCAAATTCAATTTTAATGAATTTCCCAAACCTTGAGGAGTTGTTATTTCTCACAGTTTGGGAGTTACCAAAAGACTCCAAGATTGGATTACTTTGTAAGATTTTTAGTTCGAAACTTTGATGATCTCCAGAAACAATTTTGTCTTCTGAGGTGATTGACGCCAAATACTGCAAAATTCTCTTCGTATTTTCAGTTTTGCCTGCGCCTGACTCTCCTGTAACCAAGATAGATTGGTTTTGCTTTTCCGTTAGCAGCTTTCTGTATGCCTCCTCTGCTATTGCAAAGATGTGAGGCTTGTTGTCTTCCTTGGGCGAGCCGTGGTATAAGTTGATGTACTCCTGTGAATAAATTTTGATGTCACAATACGGGTTGATCGCAACTAAGAAAAGCCCCGAGTAGGTGTATATGAGGTCATCCTTATAACGATTTTCTAAATTATGCAGCACGGCAGGTTCGTTTAGATGCGTCAACTCAGACATATCATCCACCTTATCAAATGTGGAGGGATTCACAGCGCTGATCTGCGCTAATTGAAATTCTTTCACTTCCTGCGACGCATTCAATCTTACTATGGCAATCTGTTGCTCCCTATTCGCCTTATCTTTCACCACTTTTGTCTCCAGCAGATCTCCTTGCACAAACACCTGAATTGGATCAGGTACCCAAACAAGGGTATGATTCTCAGCCATTACCGATCCTTAGTATTTGAACAAATACGTACGCTAGGCTTCAAACTTGATGTTGCTGAGTAGGCGCGATTTACAAGTGTATACCACAAGCTGTTGTTTTGGGCTTCTAACCAGTTAGCCTTTGTATTATTTTTGTTTACCTTTTTACCTTTTTGGGAAGTTTTATTGACTGGGTAGGGCAACACCGCATCAAGTATCCCCTTCCGGCGATAATTTAGAAATGCTCCTTATTGGGCGACATATATCCAAACAGGGAGGTATACGCGTCATGACAAGGTTGAATGCAAAGAGGCACGGCTTTAGAAATGCCGTGCCTTGCTTTTTTCTTCTGGAAAATCCCTTCCCATATCCTCCACCCACAGAGAGACAAGAAGAAGGGTTTGGAAAGACGCCGATGATTTGCGATGCATTGCGGTATTACAAGAGTTTATTTTCCGTGACACATTTATATGACCTATCTCCGTTCGTATAGCAACCGAAGCAGCGCATAATAATTAAGAAACTCAAAAGAATGAGGGGAGCTAGCTGTATTGTAGATCACTTGCGTGGGAGAGTTGTCACACCATCCATTCGTTTCTATTTTCATTCATTTTAATCGCAAAGGGCAACGAGTATATAAAGGCTTATGTGATAGGCGGATAACTAGTGGCAATGTGTTGGCAGCCGAGTGTCCGCCATGTTCACCGTAAGTAAGCCGTTATTCGATGCGGAGAGATCCCAACTCACCAAGAAAAATAACGACGTCTTGTCTGCCAGGATAATGGTGATGGGCGATAAACAGTGCGGTAAAACTTCAATGATTTTCAGGTGGCTCAACGGCGCATTCGTTCCGATTGCTCCAGGAAGCTACATGGAAGATATATACCGTAAACGCTACAAGCACGGGTTAATGGAAGGGTGCAAGTTAGGAAGTCTGGGAGAGCGTTACTCGAGTGAAGACGACGACGTCAGCGTCGGCAGTCTCAGGCGGAGATTCGCGATCACTGACGTACAATTCTTGGATTGCGAGGCCTCCGATACCACCTATTATTCGGAGTTGCGAAGTTTACAGATGAAACAAGCAGATGCGTTTATTTTGTGTTTCGATATGACAAACAAGCAATCTTTCGAGGCTATGAAACGTTACTGTAAAAGAGTTGAAGATACCTTGGACGGTGATGAAGATCCTATCATTATCATATGTGCGACGAAGAGCGACCTGATTGCGGAATATGAGGTGAGTTTTGACGATGTGAGCGAAATGCTGGAGAAGGACGGGCTATCGAGTGCAAATTTTTTTGAAACCAGCTCCAAGTTCGGAAGCAACACAACCGAGTTACTATGTAGTACGTTGAAACAGATCAAACAAAAGAAAAAAATGGCGTTGTCAAGAGAGTCTACCACGACGAACGAATCGTGCAAAGTGTCACCCACGGTAAGTTCGGAGAGGGAGATAGGGCAAAAGAAAGAGCATCAGCAGCAACAGCAACGGCAACAGCAAGAATCTACTGTGGTAACACCGGTAAGTAGCGAGAAACCTGGGCCAGAACCGGAACATTCATTCACTAAGGGATTCAAGCCGTTCGGCACTGTTAAGAGGCACTGCGCAGCATTGAGATCGATAGCGTCACTTGCATCGATCGGCAGCAGAAGAGGCCGCTGCTAAAAATCACATCTGGTTTTCGTAGAGTAAGTTGATAGATAAATTTGATAGAACATGTACATACTCTAAACCCTTGCGATGTCGTAACCCCGCATGTCAGACGTTACCCCATTTGAGCTCTTAGGCACAGCGCTATGTATGACTGTTTTACATAAACCCATGCATATGTGATTGGGTAACTCGACATCTGTGCACCCTTCTCTGCGTCCTCGATTTTCGCGGTCTTGCTGTCTTCTCTTTATGCTTCCTTTTCTTTGCTCCGCTTTTGCGCCACAGCGCCCGTCGGACACCACCCGCACAGTACACGTTTAGTGTGATACACTCATACACCATGGATACAATGCCCTCAGAAAAGACGCTAGGAAAATCTTTCAGTATGTGGCCCAAGTCTTCCTATCGAAATCTTTGCACTCCAGGGAATACTCTCCATGATATCAAGTCTGAAAAATTTCATTTCATAGTAGATACTATATATATTCTACATCCAGGTATTTCTTTAATTTTTCCTCATTTTAGAAGACCATACACAAGATCACAGATAGTCCAAGATGGTATGTTATATCGCATTAGTGGGATGGAACGATGAGATCCAGATAAAATAGCCAGAGAATCAGACAGCCAGAGAAAGATAAGAACCCGAGGGGCGAGATTACCAAGCTACATATAGTGGGAAGGAACCTCACTGGTCATTGAAGCAGAACCTGAACGTGAAATATCTATGCCAGAGAACTACAACAGAACTTTGAGGATTGAGCCAGTACGCACCAGAAGTGAATAATACGTGGACAAAGCTTGGCGTTGCAAGATATGCCACTGATCTCGCAGCTATGGATGGATGTGTCTGCCAAATGAAGGATATGCATCGTTTCGTTTCTAAGTGGCTTCATGTTCGTTTTACTAACAAAAATTATTTCCAATTTTTTTATGATAGGTTTTAGTTCAAGATTTGTTACACCCAACTGCTGCTTCTGAAGCTAGAAAACACAAGTTAAAGACTTTGGTTCAATCTCCAAGATCATACTTTTTGGATGTTAAATGTCCAGGTTGTTTGAACATCACTACCGTGTTCTCTCACGCTCAAACAGCTGTGACTTGTGAATCATGTTCCACTGTTCTATGTACTCCAACCGGTGGTAAGGCTAAATTGTCTGAAGGTACTTCTTTCAGAAGAAAGTAAACTAGAAATTAATATAGTATAACTTTTGTATATTTCTCAATATCAACACAGTCGTCATTTACTAATGCATTTACTACGCACTGATTAGGCTGCGTCAACAAGTAAATGCACTCAATTTTATATATTTTCCTTTTCAAAAGTCATTTTGAAAAAAATGAATTTGACATATATTATATCATCAATAAAATAAATAAGCAATAACTATTTACATGCTCTAAAATATTATTTACGGTTGGACATTTTTTTGAAATCGTATCCGTATACTTCCGCAAGCGTGTTTACATGCTCCCCATTCGCTGCGTCGTTCGCTGAGTTGTATATTTCGTCTATTTCCCGGTCCTTCTTCTTCACTTCCTTCTTCAAGCTTCTAATTCTCTGCTTCTCCAGCTGTTCAAGTTTGGTGATGTTGAAATTGACGGCACCCTTCAATTTTGTCTTGGCCTCGAGTGCCCACAGATCACCCTTCATCGATTTTCTTGCGTCATGGTAAACTTGTTTGTCAAAGGATTTTGGTATGGTCCATTTTTCCAACTGGCCGGATGATCCGCAGAGATCCATCGTAACATGGCCTTTCCTTTTTAGAGGCTGGTTTACGATTCTCGGCCATGTCTGCTGGGTACCATCACCGAGGGAGCCTATCTCAAAACAATCCTTGGAGTTTTCACGCTGAAATTCGATCTCCTTTACCGTTTCATCATCTGCCCGAGACCGCTCAGCAATTAAGTAAGAATAATTTAAGATCTCATAATTATGGCCATTTGGTCTGCCTGTTCCTTCTTTCGCCAAACCATCAATTCCAATACCGTCTTCTGGTGTTTGCCAACGCGTTGCCAAAATTTTCCCTTTCTTCAATTCAATATTGAACTTGCTTCTCATGACGCTCTTTTGAAAATTACAGAATTTGAGCTTTTTTCCCTCTTTATAGTCATAGTACCTTGGATTACCAACCTGCAGTGGACATTTCCGGTGATGCGGGCAAGGCGCAATTATTTTGAGATGATAATTCATCTTCGAGTCCTGCTGGTTTTCCTCTTCCCTCCTCTCAATCTCCTTCATCAATTCCGGCTCAAAATCGAGTGCCTTTTCATCAAGGGGTCCATATGCATCGGTTATTTCTTGTAGAAGTCTTTCAGCATCTTCTGTTGTTTCGTTTTTCCCTCCAACACTTGTCTTGTTTTTAGGCTTCTTCGAAGAGCCTCTTATCCAAGGCCTTGGTATTTTCCCATGCTCGCCGGGATAATTCTCTGGTCTAAGCATAATCTGCCTTGCTCGACTAATAGTTTCAAAACCTAGTGGATTGCCCCTTTCAATCATTACTATATGACCTCCAGGTGCTAACATGTTCAAATAATGTTCCAAGTTATCATCGATCTGAATTGGGAATCTTTCCTCATTTTTCAATAACTGATGCGTCACAATTATCAAATCATACTGATTCGAATTAGGCAATGTTTTTCTTAGCTTGGTGTTAATGATGATTTTTTTCGTCATCACTTCGCCAACTAGGTCATCGCCTTCTACAATGTCATCAACGTCAACCTCGTCAACCTCGTCTTCTTGATCAGTCTTCATATTCATGGAATTGGACTCTTGGGGAACTTCATTGAGCTGTCTGCTCAGAACAACTTTTGCTCTCTTTTGCATTTCAATGTGGCCGAATATCACGGCTTCTTTCAATGCAGGTCTGTAATCCTTGCCCATAAGATCATTTAATGCAACGATACCTGTTGCTGGCCCATAACCAACATCCAATACCTTTTGGGGATTGAATTGCATAATACCTACCCGTTTTCTTAATTCTGAGAGTGCCTGGTAAATCGAACCATAGTTCTGTAAAAATATAGCTGCGACGTGAGAGTCGACTTCCATTTCAGTTTTGGTGGGCCTATGGAGTTTATTACGATGTATTTCAATGAAATAGTTAGCTGCTGATCGCCTCAAATTATTTGGAATTTGTAGTGACAGTATATTGTTTTTAATTACCTGTGAAACCAGAGGATTTAACTCGATTTGTTCCCGATAAGTTCTGGCCTGAAGAGTTTGTGGCAGTATTCTTGCCTCCTGTGAGTTTTTACCCTGTACATGATCACCATTTTCTGTTCGGAAAGGAGAAAAGACTTCTTGCGATAATAAATCTTCTCGTTTGATAACAGCAGCGCTATCCATAGAGTCAACAACTACACCAAATGATCGGCCATCTGCTGAATTCACGTTTTTTTCAAGAT
Source organism: Zygotorulaspora florentina (assembly GCA_003671575.3). Lineage (NCBI taxonomy): Eukaryota > Fungi > Ascomycota > Saccharomycetes > Saccharomycetales > Saccharomycetaceae > Zygotorulaspora > Zygotorulaspora florentina. Next base: position 475,709 of record PPJY03000001.1, on the reverse strand, counting down.
CTAATCCCTCGATAGAAGCCCTCGAAAAACTTGATAAGCATCTATTGCTCCTGAAATATCTGGCACCAGCTGCTCGCAACATCAAAAATGTCTCTTTAAACTTGCAGTGTTCTTTTGTTGCTGAGTGTTAGACAACTCATCGCTCCAGCTTCTTATTTTCATGTTAAGGTGCAGAGCCGAAATTTTTCAGATGAGAATAAAAACCATTTCGTGAACAATCAAGGTGATTTGACCAACATTGAAAAGGGCGTTGCCGATTCCCATCATGCTCAATAACACTGTACTTGCAGCGCTTGTTTTGGTACTCATCTCTACGTCGCTAATACTAATTATCCGCAGAGAGAATGGTACGCTGTTAGTCTCCAGTGGAAAATCTGCAACAAAAAACAAAGAGCCAACAATAATTGTAGCAGGCCCTTCTAACGCAGGCAAGACATCATTCTATACTCTTTTAACGACTGGCGAGCTTAGGAATACTGTAATGTCCCAGCAGCCAAATATTTCTCATGACTTCAAACTGTCCAAGGCTACCTCTTTCAGATTGATGGAATTCCCTGGTCATAACAAATTACGAAATCAATTGACTGATACTCTGAAAACTTCGACCAATGTTAAAGGGTTAGTCTTCATGGTAGACTCGACAATTGATCCTAAGGATTTAACAAGCACAGCTGAGTTCTTATTTCAAATTCTACAAATAACCGAACGCCAACCCGATGGCTGTGATATTTTATTGGCATGCAATAAGTCCGAATCGTTCACTTCAAGGCCACCACTGAAGATAAAAGAAGCGTTGGAAAAGGAGCTGGATAAGATTATAGCAAGGAAAAAAAAATCTCTGGATACAGTCAAGACCACGGTTATTGGGAAGAATTCCAAAAACTCCATCTTAACTGACGGCGATGGTAATGAGAGTGATGCAGAAGATCAAGAAGCTCTATTAGAATTACAGCTTTCCGGCGAGTTCAAATTCAGTGCCCTCGAAGGGAATGTAGACGCTGTGGAAGGCAGTGTGGCGAAAAGTAGCATCGACAAATGGGAATGTTGGATTGAGGAAAGATTAATTAATTAAGTGATATTTTAACGAACATATATGTAGTAAGCCTATGTAATCTCAATTTTTCTTGTTTCCTCTCTTCTGAGAATTGCTAGCGTCAGCAAGCAGCAAAACACCAAGGAAAGTTCCCACCATTGTGAATGCAACTAACAATAACCCAATGGGCAAGTATACAGCGTAAATGCTTGGCAACGGGAACAATTTCATTTTGCCATCAAGCTCGAATACCGGCAGTAAAAGCCAGGCAGTATAATAGGCCATGGCCACAGTAAGAAGCAAAAACCGATTCATTTTGGAAGCATATTTGGAATGGAACAATATCAGAGAGCTTGATACTGCAACTCGAAAGAATTGGGTTTTTATTTCGAAAGAATTGTATCAATCTTTTATTCCAAATCCATGTAGTATTTTCGTTCGAAAAAGAACTCTATGTGACAGTGTTTGAGAGACAGGGCCAAAACTCTCAACCACTTCTTCAACAAGATTTCAAAGCTCGCGTGGCGTAATGGCAACGCGTCTGACTTCTAATCAGAAGATTGTGGGTTCGACCCCCACCGTGAGTGCTTTTTTTGCTTCCTTCGCGTCTTTGATTTCTTCTAACGGGATCGTTGGAACTGTGCATATCAGACATTGTCTGAAAACCTGGTACTTGTTAAATTGCAAAGATACACAAATCCCCATCTTCGCTAAAAAGTGAATTCAGGTCTTGGTGGAATGGAAATCATGTTTGGCAGTATTCCCAACATTCATTCCTGTTAACAAACAAGACACATGTTGAAGCACAACGTATTGTTGTCAGTGATAGTTTTTTTTCTTCTCTGGCCATATTGTCGAAGACTTTTTGTGCCGTTCCCGAGTTTATACTATGTTATATAGAAGGGGAAGGCAGTTCGTGGACGTACTAAGAAGCCACGAGCTCGGCATATGAAATTGATCAGTATAACCTTGAGGCTTTAATGCTTCAATGCTTTAATTAAAATGAAATTTATTAAAACCTTTCAACACCTAGCCTTTATCACCATCTCCTCTGTGGTAGTAGTTGACTTTCTCAACCGCGTAACTTGGCTGGTCGATTTCGAAGATCTACAGTTGGCTAAAAAGATGCGAAAAAAATGCATAAAAGGTGCAATTGTATTGATTGATAATATCGTAGAAGAGTATTATCACGTAATATCGATATTACAGCTGTAGCTGCTAGCGAGCTACAAAGGTGGCTAGCCACAAGAATCCATCATTGCTAATATACATTGCTTATAAATAGATATAGAATACTTTATTTACAGGAATTAATCTAGTAGCCTTTAGCTACAGTTTTAGTACGACCAAGGAAGATCGGCAGCAGATCATTAATATTGGATAAGGACTGAATACATCTACAGCTTATTAACTGTTGAAAGAGATATTCCTTTTGGGAATTGTCGAAGCTGCTTATGTTAGACATTGCAATAATACTTGGTAATTCTTTGATTATAGAGATATATAAATCCTCGCTCTTCTCGTAAAGTGAAACGAAGCTTGAATCAAATGGAACTCATCTAGATCAGTATCACCAATATTTACACCTGGTGAAACGCACATATTGAATCATAAAACAATGCTTTCAGTGATGATTTTTCACTCCTCTGGTCATCATTCAACCCATGATCACACCATTTCTCTGATTCCATAGAATATACAGTGCCACTTGAATATTAGTGATTCGCCGTAAATTCCTTCGTGGCAAGATGCCTGATTTGTAATCGTCTCGCAATGAGCTATCAACCGATATATTCTCACTCTTTCATATTGATCGATACTCTGTTAGGGCTCAATCTTACCTCGAGACCATAATCATCTACAGTTCGGTCTGGGAAGATACTCTTTTAAACTATCGTATCACGCTGACTTTATAATATCAACTTTTATCGCCATCTTCACTTCAATATTAACCCTTATCCTAATTATTAAAACAAGAGCTCAAACAATACACTATAACTCTGCATAGTACCAATAACTTACAGAACTAATAAAACCTAAACGACCTCTTCAACATCGAATTTAATATTCCGCGATAGTTTAATGGTCAGAATGGGCGCTTGTCGCGTGCCAGATCGGGGTTCAATTCCCCGTCGCGGAGATTTTTTACCACCTTCAACAAGGAAGCTTCAGAGTCAAAGATAGGACCAGACGCACGCTCCCGGGGGTAGCGTTCCGGAACCAATATAATCAGCGTAAAAAGAGGTGCGTTAGACAAGATACTTCAATTATGCTGCAGCTTTCGGAGCTCCAACACACACAAGAGCCGAATCCAGTAAATTGGCCCATGTGCCATAGCTCCGGGAGGCTTTAAAATTTTATGTAGAGCTCGGGCCTTTCATGCTAGGCGCGACCGCACCCTGACACATTGATTCTTGGCGTACAGCGAGATCAATACAGCAGGTTTGGTACGGATGAAAAAGAAAAGCAGGATGGCCCTCGAAAGTTTAGATATCCCTATAGGGCCCCTACTAAACTGTCTTTGCTTTCCAATCCACCACGAAATGCTCTATGTAGCAATTTCGATTAACAAATCAACTCCACGTGAACGCGCATGTGCCAAGTATCTATGATGAAATAGATTAGTTTTCATCGGGGATTTTATGACCCCGCGTGATAGCGGCTGAGCACTGCAAGAAGTTGGCACACATAACTTGGCAATGTCGTGGCCTGCCCTTTAATCGCAACCCGTTACTATCTTCCAACATGGATTTCAAGAAACCGATGAGGTTGGAAACAGACAAATCCGGGAGGTATCTTATCTGTTTGAAGAGAAAAATTCTCTTGTAGTTCTTTGAAATTACTTTGAAGTTTATTAAATTTAATTGATGACCGTGGGATATTCATTTGTGAAGCATATATTATTCACATATATAACAGGGTTTTATTTCTGATGATCACCGTTCTAAGATGTGTAGTTCACTCTTCTTCCTTTCTAGTTCCCCAGAAACATAGTGCTTGCAACATTTCATATTATAGCCATGGGAAAAATTATTCAATATGATGCAGAAGCGAGAAGACAGCGTGTGAATGACCCAAAGAAAAAGACTTTCGTACATGTTTTGACGATCATTGCATCCGGGTTCGCGCTGATCTCCGATGGTTATCAAAATAATGCAATGTCTATGCTGAACAAGCTGTTCCCCGCATTGTACGGGAGCAAGGTTTATACTTCCGATCTTTCCACGCGAGTTTCAAACGCCTCCTTAGTTGGGACAATTATTGGCCAGGTGGTCATTGGTTTCGCTTGTGATTATATGGGTAGAAAATGGTCAATCCTGACAGCCACTATACTGCTGGTGCTTGGTAGCGCACTCTGTGCTGCTTCGCACGGTGTCACTGTTCAGGGCATGTTCTGGATGTTGACGGTGATGAGAGGTATGGTTGGTGTCGGTGTTGGTGCCGAGTACCCATCGGCTTCGATCAGCGCCAATGAGGCCGCTAATGAGTACAGTGAGAAGCACAGAGGTGGTATAATGGTTCTCGTTACAAACTTGCCGTTATCGCTCGGAGGACCATTTGCTTCGATAATCTTTTTGATTGTCTATTCAATTTGCGGGACCCATCACCTGGAAGCTGTTTGGAGAACTATGTTCGCGCTTGGATGTTTTTGGCCATTATCAGTCTTCTATTTTCGTTGGAGAATGGTAACTAGCGAGCTTTACAAAAAGTCGAAATTCAAGAGTAGAATCCCAATATGGTTGATCATCAAATTTAATTGGGTTAGATTGCTAGGTACCTGTGGAGCGTGGTTCATGTACGATTTCGTCACATTCCCAAATGGTATTTTTAGTGGTACTATCATTGCTTCAGTCATTGGAACCAGCACAGATTTGAAAAAAATTTGTGAGTGGAATTTGCTCTTGGGTATCATTGCGGTTCCAGGTGTTTTCTTAGGTGCATATCTGTGTGATAGAATCGGCCGTAAGTATACCTTAATGTTTGGTTTCGGTGGTTACTTGATTTTTGGCTTGATTATTGGATGTGCCTACGATCAGCTTAAGAACATTACAGCACTGTTCATTGTCTTTTATGGTTTAATGAATTGTTTGTCCAATGCAGGTCCTGGTGACATGCTGGGGGTAACTTCAAGTGAATCATTTCCAACTGCCGTTAGAGGAACTCTTTACGGTTTAAGTGCAGCCATAGGTAAGGTAGGTGCTGTTGCAGGTACCCAGTCGTTTCAACCAATTAGAGATCATTTGGGACCCCGCTACACTTTCATTATTGCAGCAGTTTGCGGGATTGTTGGTATCATATTCACCTGGGTCTGTATTCCACATTGTAAAGAGAATGATTTAATGGAACTGGACATTAAGTTCCACAACTATTTGGTCGAACACGGTTGGGAAGGATCCATGGGATTCGAAGAAAGCGACGATGACGACAATAACTTACTCATTACTGAAAGTGTGCACGACGATGGTGAACATACCGACGATAAAAAGGAAGCTGTTCTAACTACTGTTGAAACACGTTATTGAGGGTTATGAAGCATTGACAGTTTCGACCTTTATAGAATTTTTTAATGTTTGATTTTCTCGAAATATATATACTTTTGAGGCCTCGGCTGAAGTTCGGGCCCTAACTTGCAAGTTGAAGGATACCTTGTATCAGCAGTATTTCTTGTAGTATACCGAGTCTTTTTGCAGTCATTGAACAATGTGTGATTTGGACTATAATTATAAACTTCCGTATGGTTTCATATTTCACAGCAGTATGAGCTTCTCGTGTTGTCTTTATTTTCTAAATTAAATGGAGATTAGTAGTCATAGCCGTGAAGGGGCGGGGAAAATGGCGTACCATCTGTGGCGTCTTTCTCATTCCAGTAGTTGCCTTTCACGCAACTCAACCTTGGGTGGCTTCAATTAAAAACACATCCTCAAACTCCTTAGTACTAGAGCGCTGCAAGGTTACTTTCTGCGAAGTATATATGAAGAGCCAACTTAAGAAGTTTACGAGCCATTCCGGTACGAGCAAATAAACACCTGCACTAGCCGGAATAATTTATTATTTATCAATCTGCTTCTCTACTCTTTTACTGAAATTAGAAGAGCATGGAAGTAAAGCCACAAGTCAACAGTTCATGCCTGATACTAGCTTGAATTTACTGACGCCATGAGCGTAATTCGAAGAGAGCATGAACACCTTCAACGAGCGCGTTTGCCTACCCGATTTTAGATTGGAATCCTAAATTTATCATGGCCAATCAGCAGACCGACCGAAGACAACCAACTACTATATAGTTTTTTGCAGGTAGGTAACACGAAAATTGACGTAAAAATTGGCTTTCAAAGCATGACTGTTTGAACAGGCTTTGGCCGAGCTTCGAGCAAACAGAAGTCATCAAGGAAGCAGATTCGAATTAGTCTTAACATAGTTAGGAAAAAGCTCATCGGAATTAAGGCTTGGAGAACGTAAATCATACTACCTTTACTCTTCAAAGCCTGAAGCTGTTGAAATATGATTGAGTGGAAGGGAATGCAGTATAGCCTGTGGAATTTCAAAGAAAAGCTGATTATTCTTCATCTATTTTATTCTTGCATCTTTATAAGTGAGTTCTCCATTTATATCAAGAGCTCGAATGGCTCCGCCGAGTTCAAATCTCCATCGCTTTACCAACGATGCATTGACTAAATATGTTTATTGGCGTAATCTAGAAGTTCACCAGTCAGCGTTTGATGGTAAAGATATATTTTACTTGATCGAATAGGTATTGCAGTAGAAAGAACTAATAGAAAAGAATCTAATAAATGAGATCCATTCAGTTACAGTCAAAGATATCACCCGCTTTGCATACCCCTGTGCGTGTACATGATATTCCACATTTACTGCCATCTTTCACTGCCAGAGAGCCCCTTAGTCATAGAGTTCGACGCCTGCCTTTTGGCGTCATGTTCTCCTCGCAGGGCTTGTTACCTCCCGTGAGTGATCCGCCGAAACGCTGAACAGGAAGATTTTAAAAGCTCCTAGGTTTTACTTAGCTAATGCTCTTCGACAGATTCCTCTTTCAATGTATTCAATGTCGGCCATCGATGACCTTTGTCCTTGTTTTGTTTGCTAAAATTGAAATCGTTCCAATAGACAAATTTTTTTACCACTTTGATAATTGAAATTCCAGGCTAGCTATACATAAAAACAACAACAATAAATAAGTGAAAATAGAGCCTAAATATACTGCTCTCTCATTGATTTGCAATTCGATTTTATTATGAAGTGGTCCGCAGCCATCTTTCAATCGCTATACGAAAGTATTGAAAATGGTCAATTAGATGAGAAGTTATTCGATGAGTTGCTGCCGGATTTGCAAAATTTGAATTTGAATAATGAAAAATTGAAGAATGCCAACAGTCGAGCTGAATTAGAGAGAGGTGAGGTGACTTTAGCGAATGGAGATACCTACAAGGTCAATCAGGAATTCATGATTGCGGCTATAATGCTATCAGATGAACTTGACCTGGATGAAATTGTCTCCTGTGAATTAATATTATCCGGCTCAAACACAATAACTAGTGAAAATAATGGAAATCTATCATTATTGAATACAGGTAAAGTTCAATTCTTCTTAAGAAGGCAATTTATTTTACAGATTGTGGCATTTTTAACCAACTGTCTGCATAAAAATCATCCAAACTATCAAACTTTAATTTCGAATGATGTGCTGGTATCCAACATTTTAAACAGTTTCTCAAATATTCATGATCAACTATCTGAGATTAAGCAGTCAGTTAATAGGGCCCAGATACTTGATAACTATAGCATCTTGTCTCAACAGAATGTGAAGTTCAAAAGGGACTTTCTTCTAAGAGAATACGACACTCTGAGTCAAATTCTATACGGACTGGTCAAAAATGGCACATTCATGAAGAGAGATTACTTAATTAAGTTGGTCAATCATACAACAGAAATGCAATCAAACGACTTTTTCATCATTTACTATCTACCTTCCATTTTTTGCGCTTTTGGTAATCTTGAAGGTCTACCAGATGCGGATGTTAAGTCAATTCATTCACAGTTCGTCCAAGAACTGAAATCAGACTCCATGTATGAAAATCCAACCAGGGTTTCGTTGATATATATTTTCCTCTCGTATTTCATTAATTGGTGTAAGTTGAAACCATCTGAAAGAGCGAATACGATGGATTTCCAAGCAGCAGTTGATGAACCGATGACAAAGGCCGTAGAATTTGGCGCTTTGGAACAATTATTAATCTTTGCTGCTGACACTTCTATATCAGAAAAGGATAAAAGCATGGACTTATTCTATAACATCAGATCACTTCTTGAAAGACATATACCTAGGCTAGTACCCATCCAGTTATTGGATATCAATCCGATCGATTCTCCTCAAGGCCAACTTCAAATACAGGCACAAAACTATCAAAACCAAGTGATTCATCAGCAAAACAACCAATTTTCCAAGATTATTTTATCGCAGCAAGCAGAGGGCTTTTTCTTGTCGACATTTCATGATGTTTTGCGAACCACTATAGCGGATTGCGCATTTTTGCTGACAAAAATAAAAGATGCTGAGGAAGATTCCTTGTTGTCAGGCGAAGATCTCGACCTTGATGATATTGCCTTGAGGGCTGATTTAGAGAGGTTTTTTTTGACAATTTATTTCTTCTACGCCTCAAGACCGGCTTATTCAAAACTATTTTGGCAAGACAAAGAATCAAACGCTTATGGGTTTGTTGAGTGGTCAGCAAAGTGTAACGACAGCTTAATGAGATCGTGCTTTTATTTAATGATCTCCAGTTTATCATATGGAACTGAAAATGCATTAAGCGTGTACCATTATTTTGGAGCAAATAATAACATATCCTGGAATGTTATTGCTCAGTGCATTAGTGATTACATCTTGAAGATAACGAATTTAAATTTGAAGGTGCAACAAAAACAGCAGAAGCAAGATACCGAAGAGGTAGATTCCACAGCAGTGGCTTTAGAAGATGGATTAAATGAAGAGGCAATCATTTTCATATCGTCTTTGCTGACATTGATTGGTTCAGTGGCCCATGATGTTGAGGGGGAAATAAGAAATTCTTTGTCAGACCTGTTCACTGACATCTTATTTGAATTTGCAAAGTTGGATACACCGTTGATTGGTGCCTGTTTACAAACTTTAAGCCATCTAGTGCCTAATTTGGAGTCAAAAAGGACAAAGTTTTGGTATTCTTTGGATGCTTTAATTTTCAAAGGTGCATCTCTTTCCTCTATGTCAAGTTCATACCGAATCGCATTCACTTCTGCTTTGACAAATTTTTCAGAAGTGGTTGGTTTCTTGCAATTATTAGGAAGACTTCTTTCAATAGAGACTAAGGAAATAGGTAGCGACTTTATGAGTTTTGGAAAATTAGCCTTCCCAATGAAACTTGGTCAAGGGTATAGGAAGGCAGGCATTTGGCCTTATTTTGATTACATTTTTCACGAGGTTTTCGTTCATTCAAACCAGCTTGCAGATGCTTCTAAGGCAACTGCTATTCAGCTCCCAATTCTCAATATAATAGAACAAGCTCTATTCTCTTTTGATTATAGATTTATCATAAACTCGATACCTGCCCAAGCAAATTTCGACAAGCTAGTTAGCACAGAGGATTTTTTTACCTATGTTCAGGAGTCCCCGGCCCCTGCGGTTTTCAACTATTTATTCACAGAGAAGGTCTACAAATGTATTTTTGATATCGCATCCATTGGTGTTGATAATTTAGCAATTGATTTGGGTCGTGGAGCGGAGCAACTTGAGCTCATAACCATGGCCGTAAAGATCATTTGCTTAGTCTTGGAGTTCCAAGATCCTTACGTGGAAGAGTTTGCCTCTCTGCTAACGAAGAATAGAAAGTCAAATTACTTCATGCCAAAAGATTTCGGTCTTCATGGTTTAAGATCTTTCTATGACGCAGTAATTTTCAATTTGCCTATGATTGCACATTTGGGATTATATGTTGGCTTAGAAAACTATCTTCTAGCTTCGCACTCTTTACAGATTTTGAAAATGCTTTCTGATCGTTACACTGGCGATAAGTCATTTACAGTAAAAAACAAGTTGCTCACAATATTTGATTCTGTTGATGAATCGGCAAGAATTAAAGATGCATTTATCTCTCAATTGGAAAGACCTATTGAAAACATGAAAAGTCTGGTCTTAAAGTTGGAGATTATGGATTTTATAAATGAAAACCTTTCTTTTACTGATCATGCCCCGACGGTTGCGCATCTGCTATTAGGGTTCCAAGTATCAAACGTGTTGTCCACAGGCCCGAACCTTGCAACCTTCATCTCCTCTGGAACCTCTCTTTTGGATTCTTTGACCGCAATTTTGCAATCCTCTCTAGGGAGTGTTGATGGGGATCATATTTTTTATGCCCCAATGAGACTAGCATCCAAGTCTATGGAAATAGTGCTCAAAGTTTGCCGTAATCCATCAACATCGCGTATTATGCTTGATCACTTCGTAACTCAACAGTTCTTCGAAAAGTTGATAGAATTAGATCCACAAGCACACGAACAAACTCTATGGGACGGTAAACTATTCGACACTAAACTCGACAGCAATTGGAAAGTATTTGTCCAATGTGAATCAAATGGCGCCTTGCTTTCTTATCTGCGTTACAAAAGTGAACTGTTACAGTATTTGAGTTTGGCCCTTCACAGGCTTGCTTCAACAGGCGGAAAATCCCACATTAAATCCCAAATTGATCTATTAATATCTAACAGGCTTTGCTCAGCAAGAATTTTCTCATTTTTGGATAGCTTGTCCTATGGTAATGTACCCACTGATTACGAAACATTAAAGGATCTTTCTTTATTTAAAAACATTCCAATTAACCTCGAGACTGTTACCTTGAGAAATGACTGCAAGGGCAATATTTATGATTTCAGCGCAATCAATTCTTTGATGGAGGTCACCCAAAGAGCTCGATTAACGACTGGCCATAATACTGCTTCAGACCCTAATTACTTATCACTCTCAGAGCGTGTTACTCATGAATCTCGAGTGATATTCAAGACAATCACGGAGTTCTTAAGTCGAAAGACTTATATGGATAATCAGCTATCCATTCTTCATTCTTGGGTCCAACTTGTGGAAATTGTTATATCAGACGGACAATTGGCTCCTTTGGAGCGATCCAACTTCATTCTCGAAGTTTTTTCTTCCATAGTGCCCAAGATTAATGATTATATTGAGTTGAATATTTCGTTTTCAGAGGAGCTTGTTTCACTTGCAGTTGTGCTGTTCGATGTGTACCAAAAAGACCGCAACGAAATTGATAGATTTCAATCTGTGGATAGCAGGTTGTATAACCTTTTCAAAGCTTGCATCCATGGCATAAACTCGCCATTAACCACTCTCTCAATAAGATCCGATTTTTATGTGTTGGCAAACAGTTATTTAGTCCGAATTCTTAATGATGAGAAATTGGCCCGACCAGTTCTTCAAGACTTTAAGATGAATAGCGAAGTTCTCGTTGACGTCATCTGCAGCGACTCTGTCTATGGGCAAGGCACCAATCGAATCACAGGTATATTCCTAATGGACTCTTTAATACGGCTGGGAGATCTAAATAAGGAAAATTTCATTTTGAGCTCCTTAACGAAGAACACCTACCTACTTTTAATCATAAGGTCAATCAAAAACACGGATGACTTATTCAGTTCTCCTTCCGAAAATATAAGCATCGACGACTTACTTTACGAACTAACCGCATTTAAGTCAATCGTTTATCTTCTGATCCGAATTGCGGAAAATCGAAATGGAGCTCAAGCCTTGATTCAAAACAAGTTATTCAAAGTCATCGGTAACTGCTCTTTCTTGAAACTGGACCCTGATTTGGGCTTAGAATTGTTCTTTGATGAGATTACCGTCAAGAATTCAAGTCTTCTAAGTGTCAACGTGAGTTTAGACAAACCGTTATATTTCGGGAAAGATGCCAATGGTGTTTCATTATTTGAAATAGTTGTGCCAGTATTCCAGCTGATATCTGCAGTTTTGCTCAGTATGGGAAGTGCCAATTTAACTGTAATCAGGGAAGTAAAGGAATTACTAGCCAAATTCAGAAAATTATCTTTGGGTATAATGAAAAGAGATGCTTTGAAGGATACCAATGAGAAGTATCATCTTTCTGGCTCTAGCGCCGATGGACTTCAACAAATGGTAAAACTAATAGTGATGTTATGTACGTTAACAGGTTACAATGGCGAAGAGAAGATTCAACAAACTTTTTGAAATAGGTGCCACATATGGATTTCCAGACTTCACTATAAGAATTAGATAGTAGACTTGTAAGATTCTTTAAATATGTATTTTACACCGAATTTTATAATAAATTTCATTTACTCAACAGCTTAATTTTATTTTCCAACCCAGATGAATTATTATCTAGTGATTTTAGGGCCTCCAGATGTGAGTTCAGTATTTTTATTAATTGTGTATTTTCATCTTTGTTGTGCATATTGATAGTCGTTGCCTTGTTGAATGTATTGCTAACTTCGTTTATTTCCGCAATCAAGGATGATAAGTTTAATGATAAAGAGTTCAAGTTTTCATCCAAAGTTTCCGCTGTATGATAAGCTTGTTCTCTCTTTTGATCGTTATTGTTGGCTGAACCGCTACCGTTTGTCGACAAAACTTCAGAAAGCAATGTTTCAGTTTTGTTTTCGTAACTATTAAGAAAGGTCTCCAATTCATTTTGTTGTCTCTCTACGTACTGTAGTGATTCATCTATTCTGTTCTGACTTTGCTCGGCTAGAAGTGTATCGGCGTATAACTGACTGATTTGCTGTCCTCCTTTCACCAATACTTGGTCCCATTCATTTGTTTTCTTAGAGAATTCATTAAAGTGAGTCGCTGCACCGGATAACTGTTCAGTCCATTTGGTTATCAAATCATCGAGAGTCTTATTATCTAAGGAAACTGGAATGGGTTCAACAACCTTGGGGTTCAAAGACTGTGCAGCGGTTTTAGAAGTTGATAGGTTGGCCTCTCCAAGGTCCTTTTTTTGCTCTTCTTTCTGAGCACCAAAGGTGGATCCAATAGTGGCATTTGAAGCACTCTTGTTCGTTTCTGCCTCTTTCGCAGTCCCAAAAGAAAATCCTTTGGCCCCTGTCTTGGAATTATCCTGTGTTCCAGGACCATCTTTATTTCCTCCGAAAGAGAAGCCCTTGCTTTCTGAATTCGTTGAAGCGCCATGTTTCTCCGCTGTAGATTTTTTACCTCCAAATGAAAAATTCGAATCAGTCGTAGATGGCTTCTCGCGACCAGCCTCCTCTGAACTTTGTGTATTGTCACCGATTTTGTTGTTGAAAGAGAATGCTGGTTTGCCGGCTTCTTTGTTAGGTAAATCATCGCTTTTATTCACAGAACTTTTAGTACCAAAAGAAAAGGCTGCAGTTGGCTTATCTTCAGCTTTTTTAGATCCCAAGGCAAGGGAAGGTTCATTATCTTTCTTCCCCATAGAGAACACTTCTGGCTTCGATGTGCCCTCGTTTGACCCAAAGGAGAAAGCAGGCTTGGTGTCTGACTTGGTATTAACCTCCTTTTTAGAGCCAAAAGAGAATGATGTTGGTTTACTTGCGGTGTCTTTGGACCCGTTCAAGCTGAATAGCGGAGCAGCTCCGCTTGAACCTGCGCCCGTTACAACAGGCTCACTTGAGGCATTAGCCGCACTCTCGGGGTTTTTTTCGCTGTTAAAATTAAAAAGTGGTTTAGTCTTGCTGGAGGTTTCATCCTTAGCTGCTCCAAAATTTATTGGCGCAGAAGGAGTTGCCGAATTCGCGCCAAAACCAAAAGTGCCCGATGACTTCTGAGTATTTGAGTTCCCACCTAAGTTAAGAGGTGGAGTTGACGATGCTGCTTTATTGCCGAAACTGAAGGATGGCGCTGAACTTTGTGCCGCTCCTAAGTTCAGGGTCGCTGGTTCTGAAGATTTACCCATCTCTTGAACTTTTGCGCCAAACAAAGAGGGCTTTGAAGCTGAATCTGATTTGATGTTTCCAAAAGAGAATGAAGGTTTACTCGTACCTGTGCTGTTTTGATTTTGAAATGAAGGAGGTTCACTTTTTTCAGAAGATTGACCACCAAACAAACTAGAGGATGCTCCAGAGGGTTTAGCTCCAAACAGAGAGGGGGATGCTCCGGATGGTTTAGCTCCAAACAGAGAGGTGGATGTTCCAGATGATTTGGCTCCAAATAACGTTGGTTTAGCATCATCCTTTTTACCGAATAGACTGCCAGAGGTTGCGTTTGAACTGCCAAATGCAGGAGCAGCCCCATTTACTTCTTCATTTACAGCAGAGGTTCCTAAAGGTTTCGCAGAGTTGGCATCTGACTTCTTATCACCAATATTAAAGTTGAAGGCTCCCGTATTTAGGCCGTCTGCGTTATTCGTGTTATTACCAAAAGAAAATCCAGGTTTATTGTTGTCATTTTTTGCTGAAAAGCTGAAAGTAGAGGCTGGTTGAGCACCTCCAAAGGCAGAGGAGGTGCCAGTGCCACCAGCACTGTTATTTGAGGCATCAGTATTGAAACCGAATCCAGCGTTACTCGAATTCGCATTCGATGCAAAACCGAAAGCGGGCTGAGTAGCCCCCTTTGTGCTAGCCCCGAACGAAAACGTTGGTTTCGAGCCCCCAGTATTTGAGCCCAGGCTAGTGGATGCTTGCTTATCTGGTGTATTAAAGCTCACTGTAATAGATCTGGTTAGTTTAAAATATTCTTTAGTTTGTTTACCATCCTGCTACGATCAAAAAAGACAATAGCGACCTCGTGCAGAAAGAAGAGGCTGCATGACGGGATCTGTTCTATAGATTACTCAATTGTAACATACTTTGACCGAAAAGCTTTATTTCCTGTTCGATTCGTGTCTTAGGTGCTGGGCAGCTGTTGTTGATGAAATATCTAACATCTCTTATTCACATCACTTTGAATATGAAATTCTTTCTGTCCGGGTAAAGCATAATCATGAATAATGTTTTGTATACGCTATATTGTATATAAATTATGCTTTCGGAGTAGATGTATCTGGCTGAGTGTATGCTCATTAGGTTTAATTAGTCTTATTGTTTTTATTATTTTATTATTGATATTATAACCGAGGTTTCTATTAGTTCTTGTTATAAGAAGATTCGTTATTCATGTTTTCTATCTCTTTGAATGCTATCCAAGACTTCATCATACGCTGCATCGATAGCTTCGTCGACATCAGTTTTATCCTTTCCTTCTCTGTCCACATTTTTGTTTTCTTTCTTAGATAATGATTTGTCCGGCATAATTTTATCAGCTACCTGTGTGCTGGTGGTGCTAGTCTCTTCATCAAGAGACGTTTGCGGAGATAAGTCAACTATCTTTTGATGAACTTCACTATCGTGTTTCTTGAAAATGTCATGTAAATGGTACCCTTGACTATGTAATTCATCGATAACATTAACGATAGACGACATATCTGTTTTAAGCAGTAAATCTTTTACTTCATCTGTTTTCAATGCATCTGATGCCCGACTCAATGACTCTGTGTCAATTTTCTCAGTGCCATTAGCATTATTGGATTCCACCTTTTTCAAAAAGGCGTTTCTGTTTTTGAAAATACTACCCTCTTCTCGGCTCTGTAATGATATTTTATTCGACGACTCTTTATCGTCATCATGCAGTTGAATAGTATCATCAGCATGAGGGTTATATTCTTCGACTTCTGCTCTGCTGAATGGCAACAGCATAGAATGACCACTTTGTTCAAATGTTGAAGAGGAAAGAACTGTAGAGGCGGGAAGCAAGCAGTTTGGTACCTCTTTGTTGAGATCATTAGCTAGAGATTCTTCGGGCATTTCGGTTTCGAAAATAGTATGAATTGGGTTTTCTGGCTTATCAATTGTAGGGATAGAATTCAATTTAGCTTGGTGTCTGTCCTTCAATAATCTTAATCCTTTTTCGAAACTAGCCTCTATGAAACACAACCTAATTAAAGTTTCTTTCCCCTCGGTGCTTAACTGGCCTTTAACTCTGGTATCGAACAAATCTTTCACCACTTTTTTAATCTTTGACCTAGCAACTGTGACCCGTTCGATATACCTCTCAACTAATTTGTCATAAAGTGCTTTATCTTTAAAATCGTCAGTCAATAACACCGAAAGCTCTTCTTGCAAAGTAGACAATTGGTCCTTATCTTCAGAAGTTTTCTCGCTTTCTCCTTTAACCTTTTTCAACTCACTATCAACATTTCTCATGGTATACAAAGAAACTTTTTCCTTGATGTTTGCCGGCATATAGGTGTAGTCGATATCCAAGGTAATGAGAGAAGAGCTCTTACGGACAGCATCTGCAAGGGATTTACATGACGCAAGGTCGAACTTTGTCCCCAACATTGATAAATAATTAAGCCTCGAACATAATGGGAGGACCTCAGCTAACATGACAACCGAAGTCGACGATAAGTCTTCGTAGTCTAAATGTAAACGAATCAAATTCACAAACACAGGCAAACAGTTGATTAGAGTTTTCATACAATGGGGGAACATCTTCGGATTATTGGAAATATCCAAAAATTTTAAATTTTCAAAATAGCACAGAATACTAATTAGTTTTAAAACCTCGTTAGTCTCAGATGTATCATTTGGTCCCACTTCTAAACCCGTTCCATTGAAGGAAATATACTTGAAAACATTTTTCTTTCCTTTATTGTGAATTTTGTCAACGATCGCGTCAATGAATCCTGATAACTTACCATTCAAGTCATTGAATCCAATATCCAATCCAGTAACTTTGGATTGTACAATCCACTTTGCTAATGTATCACACTGCCCTTTTGTCAAGCGGTTGTATGCCAGACCTAATCTTGTAGTGGCGATACAAGCGACTTCGATGAAATTTTCAAATTGTTCAGTTGGCATTTGGGCTCCAGAAATAATGACTTCTTCTAGCCCACCCTTAGTGGCGACAGATGCCGCCAATAGATTCCAATTCATGTCTCTACGACTTTTGGAATCGCACTCCATCCGGATGATGCTGTTTTTTAAGGAAGATTTTGAGGGTTTTTGGACATTTGTCTTGATAGTCGGAACCATGGTTAGATCCAAAGCAACCAAAGATTTTGATTTTGATACAAAATAGCACAATAGCCTCCAACCTTCGTGATCAAGAGGCGTGTTTCTCAATGACAATTTCTCAAAATTTTCTTTAAACATTAGTGCGCTCAAAATGGTCCTTAGCATTTCAACACTTAGCGCAACGCCGTCCAATGATAAACACAACACTGGAGCAATACTTAAAAAGTCACTGAAGGACCATATCTCGATCATAGATGGTCGTGGATTCCTGAGCTGAAGTAGAGGTAATGGGTCAGTGGAGCCTTTCTTCAATTGTTTCATAGTAGCTGGGATAGGCAAAATTTCCCTCAAGTGGCAGCAGCGTGTATAGACAATATCTAGGGGAATTTTCATCTTCTGAGGTGGGAACACCTCTTCCTCGGAGGTTGATTCCTGCGAGATCATTGAAACTAAAGAACTCTGGGAGCTTTCGCCTGCAGGGCGTCTACTTATCATTGGCTTATCGATAGTAACTCGGGAAGCTATTTTACTGACTTTAACATCTTCTTCTTTGGTAGACGCACGCGTTTTGTTTTCGGGAGCCTTGTTTCTCGCTTCTTCTGCTGCCTCTGCTGCTGCTAACCCTATATTCCTTCTTTGATCAGCAGTCAAATTATTACCTCCTTTTTGTGCATCCATTTTATTATTAGTGTCCTCGGAGATTGTCAAAGGCGCCATTTCTTCCTTTTTCCTGGCGTCACTTCCTTGCTGCAAATCATCTTGCGCTAAGAGTTTCAATTGTCCTGAGCCACCTACAACCACACCGCTACTAGAGGACTCCAGAAGCTTTCTTCTCTCTTCCGGGGTTAATCTGTGAATGACGACTGAACCATTAGCTTTCACTTCGACTTCGCCTTGGCGTGGGTGCTTACTACATATTTGTTGTGGAGGGTCATTAAAATAAGTATTCGTCGCGAAAGAAACGTATTTCAAAGGTTTTATATCCTCTAGACCAGGCACAACCTTGGCATTTGCAGGATCAAAATACTCGCTGTTCATTTGAGAAGTGCTCTGAGATGACACTTCTTCCTGTGTCGTGCTATTGCTGCTCGGAGAGGCACCATAAGAAGTTACTCTTCTGAGAAAAGCGCCAAATTTATGAGATGATGATGGCGTTGCAGTAGTTGGAGAGGAAGATTCTGAATCAGAGCCAGAATCAGAACTAGTACCTGAACTTGACTTGGCATTACAATTAACTTTTAAAGCTGGTGCAAGCTTCGATTTTTTTGGGTGCGCAGGCAATGGCCTACCTCTAGCATCATATTTTGCTTTTGATGATATTGCCTTGTTCCTATCGGCAATAGTGCCATCGATTGAAAAGGAGGCAGACTGCCGCGATCTTTTTGAAGTGCTGCCCTTCCTTAACGAGGTAGAGTCGTTATTTTTTTTGAAGGCAGACACTGAGCAACCTTTTGATTTATAATATTGTAAAAACTCCATCAAACGTGGATCCCATTCATTTTCTTCATTAGAATCTTCATTCGAATTCGGGTTTCCATGATTGCCGTCAAGAATTTGTTCACTTGGTGATCTTTTCCTCCCTGTTTCCATGTCATCTTTATAAAATCCTTTACTTACGTCATGGTGATGGCGATTGTGTTCCTGAACTAGTGATTCTGTTTTTGATCTTGTCAGGGGAGCCCCTTCTTCGTCGTCCGCTTCTTCGTGCTGAACTGGTTGAGGTGATAGAAGCTCCGATTTTTTCGGAAGCACTACAGGTGTGCTTGCGCTTGCTCTTCGACTAGAAGGCCTCTCCTGGGGTTGCGATGCGTTCGATGTACTTGAAGACTCATTTTTTGATTTCTTCAAGCCAAATAAGCTCTTGAAGAAACCCACCTTTTTCTCACTATTGTGAGGTGGTGGCACGAAAGAGGCTTTTGATATGGAGGAGCCCCGTCTGCGAGTTTGAACATCGGCATTATAATTCTTGCCGTTCGCCGAGGGCTCTGATAAAGATTTAGTTCTTCTCAATGCAAATTTGGATTCATCATCATCCTCATTGCTCCTACTTTTCCGAGTATCACTACTTATTAAGGAAGACCCGATCGAGTTCCTTCGAGCATATTTCTTTGAAGTATCCACAGGTTGCGGACTTGCAATATTGCTCAATGCATTAGCACTTCCAACAGATCCAGATCTTGATCTAACGTTTCCATTTGTAGTAGTATGGGAGGCGTCTGCTCCACTGGAATCCAAATTTCTCGCACCGACCAACCAATCTACGTCCAATGAAGGTATCTCGTACTTCTTAAGTAATTTTTGGGGGTCCTTCGAACTCATTGTAGACCTAATTCGCTCAAAATGGCAATACTCTCCAGAAAAAACACAATGAATGTTAAAAGACCACGAGAAATTTTAGCTGTGTTATGAGATACACTTTATCGTCACAAAATCTGATTGCAACCTCGTAGTCGTGTTGTAAAGCTTCTATCGCTCTTTCTGTTTCCCCTTCGTAATTGGTTTTGTTATGAGACAATACATGTCCGACAAGGGGGGAGGGGCCATATAATTTAATGTTGAAAAACATTGTCCGAAAGTCCATATGTCTCTTAGAGGTAATAAGAGAATTGGATGGCGATCAGGTACAGCATTGACAGGGCAGCCGTATGTTCAAGCAGCCGGTCATAGTTATGGACCTAAGGCAATTTGCGGTAGACAAATATGAAACTCGAGAGAGTCTAATACAGCAAGGTGTTTGGAAGGGGGAATTGTATAAGACCGCTGAAATTAATAAAGGCAATAGAGGCTGGCTTTGGAAATCTTTGGTTATCGATGATGATCCAGGAACACAACAGCTGTTGAGAGTGCCTATCTTGTTGGGTGACGACGATGATGGAGAGGAGATTCGGAAAGTCCAGAAGCCAAATACCAGAGGAATAAGAAGATTGACGCCGGTTAGCGTGGATGGACATCCACTAGACTACCAGCGAGACCAATCTAAAGGCCAATTCGAAGATGAAACTGATGATACAACTCTGAGGGAAAAACTGGAGATAATAGACCTAGATCTTTCGCGACTTATGCTGGATGACATATTCCAGGAGCCGAAAATACATGCCAAGATGAGACAGATCATGTATAACTTCTTGGTTAACAGTGGGGAATCTAAGTTACGGCCATATAAACAAGGTTACCATGAGATATTGGGAATAATATTCCTACAGTTATATGATGATCAAATGATCAGTGACGATAGTAACTCCGACGACATGATAATGATGAACCAGGTGCTGTGTATATTTGAAAAACTAATGGAACAAATGACTAAGTGGTTTTACAATGAACAAAACTTGATCAAGTGGGATGAAGCGGTCTTCCAACCAATCTTGAAGAATAGCTGTCCGGCGCTGTACGAACTTATGTGCTCCGACCAAAACCACACAAGCATCATCTGGCTGATTCGATGGACCAGGCTGTTATTTATTAGGGAGTTACCGAGAGATTACACGCTCATAATTTGGGATCATGTCTTGACATTCACATATCCACTGGACACTTTGGTGGCGTGCATTATCGTTGCGCTATTGATTAACAATTATCAAATCTTGATGGATAATGTTGAGGACCACAATGATCTCGTGGAAATGATGCTACACTATTCGGTTAATTCAAATTCAATGATCGATTGTGTGGAGCTATGCAGAATGTCTGGAAACCTCTGTGAACTTTGGTACTCGCAGGATTTCGATGCTATGAAGTTGATAAGCGATACGTTCCTCAAGATTAAGTTCAACATAGACGTTAGACCAGTCTCCGTTGGGAAAATCGATCCCAATAGAAGAAGACTGGAAGAAAAGTTACGTAAACGTGTCAAGCAAACATTATTGACTAGAGAAGCTAAATAAAATGAGAACTATTTAAACTAGTACGCTATTGAATTTATTTCTTCTTACCTTGAGCGGCAACAGCAGCGGCACCGGCGGCAGCAGCTTCTGGGTCCAGGTAGTAAGATGGTTTGGTTGGCTTCAAGTTGTCGTCCAATTCGAATACCAATGGGATACCAGTTGGGATGTTCAACTTAGCAATGTCAGCATCAGAGATACCTTCCAAGTGCTTAACCAAACCTCTCAAAGAGTTACCGTGGGCAGTGACCAAAACGGTCTTACCAGCCAACAAGTCCTTGGCGATGACATCTTGCCAGTATGGCAACATTCTGTCGATGACCAAAGACAAAGATTCAGTTTCTGGTAGAACATTTGGATCAACGTCGCTGTATCTTTCATCACCCTTTTGGGAGTATGGGGATGAGGCCTCAATCTCTGGTGGTGGGATGTCGAAAGATCTTCTCCAGGTGGTGAATTTCTCCTCACCGTACTTTTCCAAGGTTTCGGCTTTGTCCTTACCTTGTAGAGCACCGTAATGTCTTTCGTTCAATCTCCATGATCTTTCAACTGGGATCCATAATCTGTCAGCATTGGCCAAAGCAATGTTGGCGGTTTGGATAGCTCTGGTCAACTTGGAGGTGTACAAGACGTCTGGGTAGACCTTCTTTTCCTTCAACAAAACACCGGCTCTGGCAGCTTCTTTTTCACCGACGGCTGATAATTTAACATCAACCCAACCGGTGAATAAGTTCTTTTCATTCCATTCGGATTGACCGTGTCTAATTAAAACTAACTTTGGCATTGTAAAACGTTTATCGATGTACAACGATCTACGAACAAGAACGAACTCCTCCAAAACAACCGAGTTGTGTAACGCCTGCTTTAAATACTTTCAATGCAACATCTCGCCTCGAACCACACCTCTGACTATTGCACGCACACATTGCACAGATAAAGGACACAAATTACGAAATACTCTATTCATCACGATCACACTATGATTGTAATGGGCAAGATCAACTTCGTGAAAAGTTCAACGGGTGCGTCCTGCCTCCCGGCAACCACTAATTTCATCTCGAACCTTCTGTCTCGGGACTCCACTAATTCTGCTACCCCTACCTCTGGAAATTAGAGGAGTCCTCACATCTCGCAACACGAGTCAGGCCAGCATCCACTCCGGGTAACATACGGTCCGGCCTATGCATTTCAGGCGTATGAAAAATGTCAAGACAACAACGGTATGTGCCGTTTTCACACATCTCAAGACTCGTTTCTTCATTATAACGTACAAACTTATTTACTGGGTCCAAACAGCGTCTCGTAGGATTCCCCGACGCGAACATTCAGGTCTGTTGTTTGCATGGCTCTTTTCTTTGCTGCAAAAGCTTGTCTCGCGCATTCCCTTGTTATTGTGCTGCCCACGTAACAACTTAAGAGGGAATAATCAAGCCATTCCATATCCCCGTCAGGCTCCCCACAGAGCTTGAAATCGTACATGGCTCTGCTGAAGGCAAGCATGCACGCAATTGAGCCGGTCAAAGTGTCTCCTTGTCCACCAACTCTCTTGTTGCTGCCTTCACTCTCATTCACTAGCATATTTCCTTGGCCAAATATCTTATCCTTACCGCCCTTCTCAACGACAATACAATGCAGCTTTCGGGCGATGTACGCGCCGCTCTCCTCGTCGTTTGGTATTTCGTTGAACAATTTTTTGATTCTGCCGAATTCGACCACGTTGGGCGTTAGGATAATTCTTCCTTGAGGAAACTTGCTGAGCATCTGACGTACAGCGGCGTCTTGCGTCACCAAGTACAGGCCATCTGCATCTATCACGATGGGAATGGCACCCTTGTGTTCTTCCAATATGTATGCAATAATTTCTTTCACGGAGTCGAGCATTGAGCGATCTCTTCCTAGGCCAGGACCTATGACCAAGACATGCATGTTTTGCAAAAGATTCTTGATCTTGCTCATTTCACCAGGCTGCCCCATTCTTAGATAGGGATGTACCATGAGATCGGGTGAATATCCCTTTATCACAGTGGCCGCATCCTTCTCGCATATGACATGTGTCATGTCGCATCCCATCAACGCGGTGGCGTTGGCACTGAAGTACGGTGCTCCCGTATAGTCTTCACATCCTCCTATAATACATACTCTACCACACTGGCCCTTGTGGAAGCGTGGTGACAGCGGAGGAATGCATTTTTTACCCGCTAATTTGATCAGTTGGCTGTGATTTAATTTCTTTAGCATTTTAACTCCCGATCGTTCAGTAGTCTGTTGGCGGCCTGAGAAAATGCTTTAATAGTATCCACTCTTCGTAACAGCTTCGGTTTATATACTTTCAGCGTTTTATAGATATTGCTTTCTCTTGATTGGCTGATATCGCAAAGCCATCACGTGAAATAGGGATTATACACCTTTGAAGCTGCTTTATATTGCTATATAAAAAGACTATAAAGGTTCCTTACCACACACACTAAAAATTTACTTAATACCCTCAGTACAATAGCATAGCAATAAATCTCGACAATGTTGGCCAGATTAACGAGAACTAACAACAAAATTTTGCCAATTGTCCTGGGTAGTGCGGCAGTTGCTTGTTCCGCTTACTACGCTACAAGGTTTTATCAACCGATCTTCAACGATTCCTCGAAGGTAGTCTTCCAGGGTGATGACAAATGGATCGACTTAAAGATATCTAAGATCGAGGATGTTTCTCATGACAGTAGAAGATTCACATTTGAGTTGCCAAGTGACGATTCAGAAATGGGGTTGACCTTGTGTTCTGCTCTTTTGGCCAAATTCGTCACGCCAAAAGGTTCAAATGTCATCAGACCTTACACACCAGTTG
The DNA here is from genome assembly GCA_003671575.3 of Zygotorulaspora florentina. NCBI lineage: Eukaryota > Fungi > Ascomycota > Saccharomycetes > Saccharomycetales > Saccharomycetaceae > Zygotorulaspora > Zygotorulaspora florentina. The sequence continues at coordinate 451,879 of PPJY03000001.1, read as the reverse complement.
GTGATTTGGCCACTAAGGGACATTTCCAATTAGTCATTAAGCATTACAACGACGGTAAGATGACCAACCATTTGTTCGGTTTGAAGCCAACCGATACTGTCTCATTCAAAGGTCCAATAAAGAAATTCCCATGGGTTGCTAATAAGTTTGATTCTATTACTCTATTAGGTGCCGGTTCCGGTATCACACCATTGTTCCAGTTGGTGCACCATATTGCGGAGAATCCAAACGACAAGACCAAGGTCAAGTTATTCTACGGTAACAAGACTCCCTCCGATATCTTGTTGAAGACGGAATTGGATGACTTACAAAAGAAATACCCTGATCAAGTCAGCATTTCCTACTTCGTTGACGACAAAACGGCTGACTACGAAGGTGAGAATGGTTTTATTACTAAAGAATTCATTGAATCCCATGCTGCCAAGCCCAGTGAGAAAACCCACCTGTTCGTTTGCGGTCCTCCCCCATTCATGAAAGCTTACTCGGGTGAAAAGACATCTCCTACTGACCAGGGTGACTTGGTCGGGATTTTGAAGGATCTCGGTTACTCAAAGGACCAAGTCTTCAAGTTTTAAGATTGATACATTTCTATACATAAACTTCATATCTAAATATTCAAAATCAAACGCTCGAGGAATTGTTTAGTTTGCAGCTCTTCCATTCTTTGTATACCATCGGTGTATGTCGGTATCATATACTTTTCCCATTCGACCTCCGCTGAGCAATTCATTTCAGGACTCTCATTCAGCTTGTTTGAAGATGTGTGTGGCTTCCTCGCCAGAAACTGCAGATTTGCCAAGAACTCAGGATCCCAGTAGAAATTGTCTTCGTGCTCCCACGACTTGTGGCTGGTGTTCGATTCGACCTCGATGACTTCCAGCCAGCTTCTCCTTGGAAGGCATTTGTCTAGCGCTAGAAATTTGGTGTCTAATTCTTCCTCTTCGTCACCTGACAAGTCCAGGTCCAATTCGTCCTCGTTCTTCTTGAGTTTTCTTTTACTGTGCTTCACGGTCGCCTCGTACTTGACGTGTAAGTGTGCGCTTAGCCACCACTTCGGTTTTAGTTGTCTGAGTAATTCCCAGCTCTTCGGATTACCTAACTGCCTGGTCTGTATGTCTCTCGAAAAGAAAGGCTTTTTCTTCAGGATGTCTTGCAAATCTCCGTGATACACAACTCCGCTTGGCCAGTCGTGACTGAGCATCAAATCGAGGCGACTACTATTTTCATTCTTGAGCATAAACAAAGGTAGCATGTCACTCTCTCTAACATGATACAGTTCACGAACTTTATCGCTCCAGGATGACGACTTGTCTAGGTAGCCCCAATCAGGTCTCCTTCTATTGTAATCCCATTTCTTCCATATCCCGCTTAATCCCCCTATTCTGATTCCGCGATACCAAAGCACGTTCGAATAGCCCATATAATAAATATCGTTGGCCACATATCCACCATGCGGCAGAAGCATCAAATGCCGCATTGATTCATGGTTTCCGCCTATGAAAATAGTTTTAACCGGGGGCCTAAGTGAGTCGTCTTCATAGTAGCCCTTAAAGTCGCCCAATTTTCTATATTTGGGCGGTATGCTGATCGATTCGAAATCTCTATCATCTCTTATGCTTTGAAAGTCGCCAAGGATGATAAGTAAATCGATCGGGTCTTGAGAATGCAGTTCTCGTACTTTCTCGAACACCTGGTCCAACTCACCGTGGCAACAGCCCTGAACAGCGATACGGAGGTTTTTCATCGTTCAATTTGGTCGGCATCGGCGGGGGCCAATGGAATGAGTCTATCGCATCGACTTTTTCCGCCCTCCCTTTGAAGTGAAAATTTATTATTTTTCAACTTTTCGTGTAAATAAATATATGTAATCGCTCATAAATAAATACAGTATAATAAATAAATAGATTATCTCAAAGTAACCAACCCAATTTTCGTTAAGGAAGCGCTCTAATAGGCTCTAACAGCAGGCGGAACCGGTGGACACTCTTTGGCGTCCAAAGTGTTAGCAACAACACTTCTGTACTTCAAAGTGACCGGGTCAGCGGTGTTCTTTTGCCAAGAAAGTGTGTGCTTCATCCAGTTTTTGTCGTCTCTTTCAGGGTAGTCCTCTCTTGCGTGGGCACCACGCGACTCTTTTCTTGCCGAAGCTGAAACAGCAGTTTGTGTAGCACAAGTCAACAAGTTCTGTAGCTCGAGAGTCTCCACCAAGTCAGAGTTCCAGATCATAGATCTGTCCGTGACATGGACATCGCTAAAGGTCTTGTCAACCGCGGTAATGTTTTTAACACCTTCATCCAAAGTTGCTTGTGTCCTGAACACGGAAACGTCATCTTGCATTGCCTTTTGCATGTTCAATCTAATCTCTGAAGTTGGTTTGGAACCGTGGGCGGTTCTCAATTTCTCCAAGTTGGCGATCGACTCCTTACCCAAGTCGTTAGGCAATGGCTTGTGTGGCAATCCCGGCTGTAAGGAGTCGGCAATGGTGTGTGCGACAGCACGACCAAAGACGACCAGATCCAATAGGGAGTTGGCACCCAGTCTGTTGGCACCGTGCACAGAGACACAGGCAGCCTCACCGCAAGCCAATAGGCCTGGGATGTTCTTATCTTTGCCTGTTGCTGGATCGACAGTCAAAGCCTCACCGTTCCACTTCGTTGGGATACCACCCATATTGTAATGGACTGTTGGGATGATTGGAATTGGCTGTTTGGTAACGTCTACACCGGCGAAAATCGAGGCGGTCTCGGAGATACCTGGCAACCTTTCTTGCAAAACCTCGGGGGGCAAATGGGACAGTTGCAAAAACATGTGATCCTTGTTCTTACCGACACCTCTGCCTTCTTTGATCTCCATGGTGATGGCCCTCGACACGACGTCTCTACAGGCCAAATCCTTGGCGGTGGGAGCATAACGCTCCATGAATCTTTCACCCTCGGAGTTCACCAGGAAACCACCTTCACCACGGGCACCCTCGGTGATCAGACACCCGGATCCGTAAATACCTGAAGGGTGGAATTGCACGAATTCCAAATCTTGCAAGGGGAACCCTGCACGCGAGACCATCGCGTTACCGTCACCAGTGCATGTGTGTGCCGAAGTGCACGAGAAGTACGTTCTTCCGTAACCACCTGTGGCTATAATCGTCTTGTGTGCCCTGAACCTGTGGATGGTACCGTCTTCCTCGTTGTACGCAATGACACCGACCACCTCGCCGTTGTGGGTTAAAAGATCCATCGCGAAGAACTCGATGAAGAAATGCGTGTTGTGCCTCAAGGCCTGGCCGTACAGCGTGTGCAACAGCGCGTGCCCCGTTCTGTCGGCCACAGCACACGTACGGTAGGCCTGTCCGCCCTTGCCGTTCTCCTTCGTCTGTCCTCCGAACGCTCTCTGATATATTCTGCCCTCGTCGTTTCTGGAAAATGGCACACCAAAGTGCTCCAACTCGATGATGGATTTAGGCGCCTCCCTCGTCATGTAGTGGATCGAGTCCTGGTCTCCCAGCCAATCAGATCCCTTCACCGTGTCGTACATGTGCCACTTCCAGTCGTCCTTGTGCATGTTCCCCAGCGCCGCATTGATACCGCCCTGTGCCGCCACCGTGTGCGACCTGGTGGGAAACAGCTTCGAGATACACGCCGTCTTGAACCCGGCCTCGGCCAGACCAAAAGCCGCTCTCAGACCGGCACCACCGGCACCCACAACAACACAGTCGTATTCGTGGTCCACAATATGGTATTTCGAGTCCATCAAACCTGACCCGCTGCTGCCGTCCACAGCACCCTGTACTTGTCTCAAGGAACAAGACGTCTGGAAAGACCTCTTCAGAACCGAAACCGTCGAAACCAGTGTTCTATTTTTAACACTCAGCATCATATACACTTACTTGTACACAAACGTACTATACTTCCCTCAAACAACCCTTTGTCACTGCCTGCTGTCTGCAACAGATCGTCTGCCAGAGGTCACTGCTTTTCATTCTGCCTTTATATTTAAATGTTTCCCTGGGCGGGCAAAAAATCACAGCTATCTTGACCCCGGGACTCTTCGGAAGCGAGTTCGGATCAATCGGCGGGGATCACAGGGCAACCGTCGCCTGGCTGCACGGCCGGGGCGGAACATGGTCTCCGACGACGAGATAGCAAGATAAGCGGTCACGTGAGAGTGCGGGTAGCGTGTTCCGGATTCTTGTCGTTCGTGACAAGACGTGTGCAGCGCACCAGTGGCAGTTAAAATGCTTCGATGGTGAACACACATGGAGGGCTATTGGCACGGGCACACGGGTACAGGAGCAGCATGTCGCGTTCATCTTCATCATTATCGCTGCCTGGTAGTCAGGCAGCGCGTAGCAGACGTCCCAGTGTCACGGCAGCGCTTTTGAAGAGACCTGCCAACGATGCCGAGACCACATATGGGTCCTTGGCGAACGACTCGCCCATAGATATTAACAACCCGGATCCGCAGGTGGTGGACATCGTCGCCCGGCACCTGGTCAAGGACTCCAACAACTTGCAGTTGAAGAGCGGCGACATGACCAGAGACATCTACAGGTGGACGAACGAGCACCCGGTCAGCTCGTCGTCGCCAGGCGGGGATGCGGGCGGACAGCCGTTCGCGCAGAGGAGACGGTCCATTAGTTTTTCCGGCGTGTCGGTGCACTCTTCCAAGCACAGTGTCAGGAACAGCGAGCTGGAGCTGGGCCCGCAGACGTCCATGACGCACGAAGAGATGAGGGCGCCTGGAGGGTTCCGGCGGTCGTACATCCTACAGAAGCACCAGCGCAAGTACGGCGACGGCGCGCCGCCACCCAACTTCATCACAAGAAACTTCATCGAGTTTCTGACGCTCTACGGGCATTTTGCCGGTGAGAACCTGGAGGAGAGCGACGAGGAGGACGAAGGGCTTGGCGAGGACGAGCTGCTGGAGAGAGGTCTGGGCCACGTCGAAGATGGGGGCGCGGAGGGAGACCAGCACAAGACCTCGACTTTCAAGGCCGTGCTGCTGCTGCTGAAGTCGTTTGTGGGCACCGGTGTCCTCTTCCTGCCCAAGGCGTTCGACAACGGCGGCTGGGGGTTCAGCGTGGCGTTTTTGCTGTTCTGTGCGGTTGCGTCGTTTTACTGCTTTGTGATTCTGATCTCCGCGAAGGACAAGGTGGGTGTCAGCGGCTACGGTGATCTGGGGTCGCGGCTGTTTGGGCCGAAGATGAAATTCAGCATTCTGTTCTCCATAGCGCTGTCGCAGATCGGGTTTGCTGCTGCCTACATTGTTTTCACGTCGACCAATCTGAAGGTGTTTGCGGAAAACGTCATGGGCGTCGCGAAGGACTCTCTCGGGCTGGGCACCTACATCGTTTTGCAAACGATCATCTTCATCCCGCTGGCGTTCACAAGAAACATTTCCAAGCTGAGCGGCACCACGCTGGTGGCCGATCTGTTCATTCTGCTCGGTCTCCTGTATGTGTACTACTATCCGGCCTACTACATTATCGAGCACGGTCTAGCCTCGGAAACCATGGTGCTTTTCAACAGGTCGGATTGGTCGCTGTTTGTGGGGACGGCGATTTTCACCTTCGAGGGCATTGGGCTGTTGATCCCTATCCAGGAATCCATGGTGCACAGGGAGAAGTTTCACTCGTGTTTGCTGGGCGTGATGTGTCTGGTGGCATTCATCTTCATCTCGTCTGGTCTCTTATGCTACTCGGCATTCGGTAGCAAAGTCGAGACCGTGGTGTTGTTGAACTTCCCGCAAAACTCTCCCCTGACCAAGGCGGCCCAACTGCTCTACGCCGCGGCCATCATGCTGTCCACCCCGTTGCAGCTGTTCCCGGCAATTCGTATCCTCGAGAACTGGACGTTTCCGGTGAACGCCTCAGGAAAACACAATCCTCGAATCAAATGGCTGAAGAACTACTTCCGTTCCGCCATAGTTTCGTTCACCGCTCTTGTCGCCTGGGTGGGCGCTAACGATCTGGACAAATTCGTGTCCCTTGTGGGCTCCGCAGCATGCATCCCGTTGATCTATATATATCCGCCTTTGCTGCATTTCAGTGCGTTCAAGGGTCAAAACACTTCGAAAGCTGTCCTTCTGTTGGACCTCGTGATCCTTCTGTTTGGTCTCGTCGTTATGTTGTACACAACATACCAGAGCGTCGTGATGTGGGTCTCGTAGAAGTGCACCAGACTGTATAAAGCACTATGTATTTAACACAATCTTTCATTATCGGCGTCTAAGACGGTACGTGCGCGGTGATATTCCTCGCGCGCCTTGTCTTTCAATAAGGGCCTTTATTCACTTTTGGGAACCTTTGCCACCCGAGTAACTTAGATCCAGAAGAAAGTCTCAAAGCAAGGTCATATCATCGGTATTGCACCACCGTTTAGACTTCAATTGGGTTCCAAAGAGAGTAATCAAAGATGCCGCCAAAGGAGGATTGGGAGAAATACAAGGCACCAGCAGAAGGTGGTGACGAAAAAAAGGATGCTGAAGATAAAAATATACCTTTGACTGAAGGAGACATCCAGGTCCTAAAGACGTACGGTGCGGCACCCTACGCAAGCAAGTTGAAAGAGGCTGAAAAGGACTTGAAAGATATCGAGACGAGGATCAAGGAAAAGGCAGGTGTCAAGGAAAGTGACACTGGTCTGGCACCTTCACATCTGTGGGATATAATGGGAGATAGGCAAAGACTGAGTGAGGAACATCCCCTACAGGTGGCCCGTTGCACAAAGATCATCAAATCCACCGGCTCCGGCAGTGGGAGTGAAGACGGGCTTGCTGCTGCAACGTTAGGTGCGGCAAGTGCCAATGACAACACAGAGACTCGTGACACGGAAGAAGGCGATGAAGACGAGGATGCCAAATATGTGATCAATCTGAAGCAAATTGCCAAGTTTGTTGTCGGTCTAGGAGAGCGTGTTTCTCCGACAGATATAGAAGAAGGTATGAGAGTCGGTGTGGATAGGTCCAAATACCACATTGAATTACCTCTGCCACCAAGAATTGATCCCTCTGTGACAATGATGACAGTCGAAGAAAAGCCAGATGTAACGTACAGTGACGTGGGTGGCTGCAAAGAGCAGATCGAGAAACTAAGAGAGGTTGTCGAATTACCGCTTCTTTCTCCAGAGAGATTTGCGGCCCTGGGGATTGATCCCCCAAAGGGTATTCTTCTTTATGGGCCACCAGGGACAGGAAAAACTCTATGTGCCAGAGCAGTTGCTAACAGAACGGACGCAACTTTTATCAGAGTCATCGGTTCTGAGCTAGTTCAAAAATACGTCGGTGAAGGTGCCCGAATGGTTAGAGAATTATTTGAGATGGCGAGAACAAAGAAGGCGTGTATCGTGTTCTTCGATGAAATCGATGCCATTGGTGGAGCTCGTTTTGATGACGGTGCTGGTGGTGATAATGAGGTCCAAAGAACCATGTTGGAATTGATCACACAATTGGACGGTTTCGACCCTCGTGGTAATATCAAGGTTATGTTCGCTACAAATAGACCAAACACATTAGATCCAGCATTACTAAGACCTGGTAGAATTGATCGTAAGGTTGAATTCTCCTTGCCCGACTTGGAGGGTCGTGCAAATATTTTCCGCATTCATTCTAAATCTATGAGCGTGGAACGTGGTATAAGATGGGAGCTTATTTCAAGACTTTGCCCAAATTCAACGGGTGCAGAATTGAGGTCGGTTTGTACAGAAGCAGGTATGTTCGCTATAAGAGCTAGACGGAAAGTTGCCACTGAAAAAGATTTTTTGAAAGCCGTCGAAAAAGTCATCAATGGCTACAAAAAATTCAGCTCTACATCCCGTTACATGCAATATAACTGAGAATTTTCTCAAGCAAAAAGGTACAAGACCAGACTTACTCTTAGATTTTGATTTTCTTTTGTATAGTACATATTATTAATGCGATGCATGATTTTAAAGAAAGGAAGGAAACACGATGGTGTGCTTTTTTCATTCCCACCAGCCTACTAGACCCATGCCGTCCGTTTGACAGCTTCCTAGTAATGCATATGCTGGGGGTTTGGGAATTGGTGTTTGGTCGTTTTCCTCGCCATCCTCTAGTTGCTGTTGCTGCTTCTGTTCTTCTAACTCTCTTTCCTTTGGAGATTTTGGCTTAACGTCGACGAATATTTCTTGCTCTACTCTAAATCTTATTTTCTCGTTTATATCGAAATATAATTTCGTTTCTTCATCCATTGGCCATACCCAAGCATTATCCGCAGGTGAGAAATAACACCCTTCGAAGAGCATTTTTTCAGGTATGAAAATATCTTTGAATAGGCCTAGCAATGAGACTTGGATGCCTTCTGTTGTACACTTCGTTATCCAACCTGTGACAACTTCGCCCACAAAAGGCTTGAACACCAGCGCCCTAAAAGTCACGTTGATATATGATGCACCATCCCCTGGCTTTAGTTGGCCCTCGTCCACTTCCAAAAGGTCATATATCGTGACACATAAACCTGTGTGTGGAATGATCTTGTTGGCAAATTTATTATTCAATTGATGAGTGACTGCGGAGATTGTATCTCGATGAAATTGGTCAGGCGGAATCCTTACTAAGTCCTTAATTTTTGAGAGTATGAACATCAGAACTAATCTAAACACAATATGGATGGCCAGGTGAGCAGCGACAAATGATTTTCCGATGCTTTTAGTGTCAATCCTGGAATATTATTCTACTCTTGTGCTTATAATTTTTCAATGCCCGTTTAGTGTGACTGAAAAATTTGGCATCAATATCCGATGAGATGAGATGGCGAGCCACTTACTTAATAATCATATGAATGAACCGTTAGAGATAAGTTAGATCATTTGCCGTGATTCTTAAAGATTCATAACAGAAATGTCAAAAAGGTTCAGCAAGAAAAATGCACAAAAGTATGTTGTAGTTCATAGGCCCCATGATGATCCACATTTTTACGACGAAGGTGCTTCAGCACACGTTTTAGTACCGGTAGATAGTCATGGTAAGATCAACGATACTGCTCCCACAAATAGACCTATTCCCGACAAGAGCCAAGAACGTGTGGGTGAAGCTGCTTTGTATGGTATAAATTTCGACGATTCAAAATACGACTATACACAGCACTTAAAACCTATTGGTGAGGATCCCTCAAACTCTATCTTCATTCCTGCGAAGGGAACAAATGATACCGCGGAAAGATCAAACAAGAAGAATATTGAGGATCTCTTTGTTGAGCCTAAGTACCAAGAGGTTGATAATATTTCCTCCGTGTTTCAAAGGGGTGTTGCTAAGCCTGAATACTTGATACATCAGCAAGATGTTCCAGATGATATCAAGGGTTTCAAGCCAGACATGAACCCCGCTTTGAGAGAAGTTTTAGAGGCATTAGAAGATGAGGCATATGTGATTAATGATGATATCGTCGTTGAAAGCAAAAAGAATCAGAAACCAGCAGATGGGGAAGATGACATATTTGCAGAGCTTTTGTGCAGTGGTGAAGCCGAGGATGAGGAACAATTCGAAGGAAATCTGGATGAATGGGATATAGATAATTTGGAGGGTTATGAAGAAGAGCATTACCGTGAAGAATTGGAAAATATCGATAACGTCGAAAATTTTGAAGATCTTAAGGATATTGACTATCAGGCGGATGTTAAGAGATTTCAACAGCAGCAAAAACAATGGCAAAAACGAGCCGGGTCAGATGCTGACTCCAACGCTGAAGATTTAGAGAGCGTTCAACCAGACTCGGAATTGGAAGACGACGTACTTGGAGATCTACCGACATTCGGAGCCAAACCCGACTCAAAGGTTGGCAGTAAGAAAAGAAAGGAGCGTAAGAAGAAGGGTGCCATGTCCGACATATCTGGATTCTCTATGAGCTCGAGTGCTATTGCACGCACGGAGACTATGACAATTCTAGATGACAAATATGATCACATAATTTCTGGCTATGATAATTACAAGGAAGAACAAGAAGAGGATTTTGAAGAAAATTATCAATTATTCGACATGAAAAAGGAACGCTCGGACTTTGAATCTCTCCTGGACGATTTCCTGGATAATTATGAATTGGATCAAGGCGGTCGTAAATTATACAAGAAGGACGAAGAAATAGATCGGTTGAAGATGGCCGCTGACCAGGTAAGTAAAGGTAAATTATCGAAGAGAAGAAACCAAGAAAGGCTTGCAAAGCAGAAGAATAAAGATGTGAAAAAGGTTGCAAGCAGTCTAAGTAACTTGAAGCTATGAGAGTGGCCTTTATAAATAGTTATTAATGATTATTTTGTAACATCTCTTTGAGACTTCATATTCTTATCACGTGCAGAGGCTTGTGTCGAAAAACTGTTGCGTATCATTAAGGGAGCGAACTCTTACAAAGAAAGTCCTATATTATATTAGAGTCAATGGAAGTTCCTTTGAAGTAACCTTACTCATCAAAACAGTATATATACAGCTTAAGTTATGTCTGGTGAATTGGAGTTATTAAAAACACAGGTTGCTGAATTGCAAGAGTTGGTTAGACGCCAAAGTCTTTTAATTTCAAAAACTGGTCAGAATGTTTTAGAATTGCAGGTTTCCAAACAGAGGGCTGATGTTGACTCATTTGGCAACAAGGCATCATCAGGTTCAAAGGTCAGCAATTCGCAAGTTGAGAATGCGGATCTTGCCACGAACGAAGATCTGGTGCAACTGGTCGGAGAATTGCAAGGGCAGCTAGATACCATTGAGGAGAGATCTATTAGAAGATTAGCCAACTCTACAAAGACAGAGAATAAAGAGTTTTTATCACCTTTACCAAACGCAGATGGTGAGATTCTTTTAGCAGAAGCTAACTTATTCCCACACACCTTGAAAGATTTTGAAGACGTCTCTGACATTTCATTGTTCAAGTTGGCGAAATTCTACGAGTTATTGCCACCAAGCTTGAAAGAGCAGGAGGCTTTTGAAGATTTCTTGGAGGGGAAAGTTCAGGACTTCCACATCGATGAAATCCCCGACGAGGAAGTTCAAAAGGAACTCAAGAATTATTCTTCTGATCAGTTGGAGGATATCTTCAATGACTTAGCAAGATATCTCGGTTTAAAGTTGAGAAGAGGTACGGCAACATGGTAGATGTGAGTAACAAGCTGATAGTCTTTTGGTGATAATGTATACCTTAATTAGCTACATAGGTCATTATATTACAAAAATCGAAAAGTGTTAATTTTCTTCACCGGCAACAATCCAAACTTGTCTCAGTTAGAATTTGCATGCATACGTTTAGGAAATTGCTTCGAGTCCTTATCATCGCTATCTCTCGAACGTTTAAATTTGTTTTTATCATCTCTTGGCTGAAGCGGCTTAGAGTCTGGGAAAATCTCCAATTCTTGTTCCTTCGTGATTCTTTTCCAATCCCATTTCTTTCTGACATAGAGTTCCATACTCCAGTTTTTCCAAACCTGTCTACCATAAGTACTATTTTTGACTTTTTCTGATTCCGCATTCATTGCTCCAGCGATACGCTCCTTGTACAGGACTAGTTTTGCTGTGAAGGGCCATAGTTTATCCAAGATATGCGAACCATACGAATTACAGGCTAAATTAACCACATCTTTACAGAACACGTTTAACAAAAGTTTTCTTTTCACAGTTTCTACACGCTTTGGCTGAAGAACATGTTCAACAACGTGTGAAAAAACCCCATGGTAACACATTTGCAAAAGTCTCTCACCTGGTAAAGACAACATGCTTTCAATGGTTATTGTCAGGAACTTGTCATCGTAGTCGATAAGTTTTTCAAGGAAAAGAGATCTTCTTCTCTCTTCCGCTGTTGGCCAATCATCTCTTGTATTCCCTAAAGTTGAGGAACTTAGTTGCAAACAGCTCTCTAAAATGTTTTTTTGAGCAGATTCTCTGGGGTAATACTTTACACTTAGCTGTTCGATGATATCATCTCTTCTATAATTCTCTTGCTTTATGCTTGCATCAATAATTGCCGTTCCGAAGTCCATGTTTGAATTCAATAGTATACTTAGTTCTGGCACGATGGAGTCCAATATTTGTTTGACCTCCTTTGCTTTCAAATTCCTCAGTAGCGCTTGAACAACAAACGCACCCGTGGAGTCTCTTTTGGCTAGTTTATTAATTCTATCCCCCATGTAAAGCTGGTAAAGCCTTTCTACGTACTTCACCCTGCCATATTCAATAACGTTCTCTAAGAAATGAGACCCAACTGGGTCTGATAGCAAATATTCTAAGAATGACTCTTCTTTAGGATCCTTTTCGTCATTAGTATTAAAGGTTAATCTCCAAAATGAGCGATCTCTGTCAAATATACCTTCCACCTGAATAATCAATTGAATCACGGGTGATGCAACCTTATCAACACAATATTCCCTAAACTTAGTAATTACAGTAGCTGAGACTTCAGACCTAGATTTTGCGTTTCCCGTGAAGTTTTGATACAAAGTGCCGATTAATGAGCGCAATTCCAATTTAAACGATTCTGGTGTTTGATATGCTTTGTCAAAGTCGTCATTGTCCTTGATGTCAATCATCTTACGGGCAATCTTTGATTTTTTGGACCTTAAAGAAGAGTTGTTCTTGGTACTTTTGGGTAGATTTTTGGACGACAAAATCAAAATCATTAGTCTCAAAACATGAGAGGCATATTGGTGATTTATCATTGATTTCACATGAGGTTTGTATTCATTAATCATGAACAGAAACATGTTTTCCATCGTTCCGAAAACTTCACCACCAGCATCTTCTTCAGTTCCCGTTGAATCAAAACTTGGTGTTAATAATTCTTTCTCCACGAGTGCAGCGCTTCTCACCAAAAGGGTTTCCACTACATGAGATGCGTACTTATGGCACGATAGGTTATAAAAGAATCCATTGAATGATTTGAAGATAGCTTTCAATTGCAAATCATCACAAAACAATACGATACGCTCCATTAGCTTGGAACAAATCTGAGAAGTGACCAACTTCAATTCCTTACCCTGAAATTCTTCGATGATATTAGTGACGAATCGCTGCTTCTCCTCGGAGGATTCGAATGCGTCCATGGCCAAAGTAGCTTCGGTTTGTTTGAAATATTCTAGCTCTTCCCTCTCTAAGATTCCAAAGAACATCTGGGGGTCTTGAGTGTCATGATCAGCACTTTGATTTAGGTCTTCGCTTTTGCCGACCGCAATCGCAACCTCGGTTGGTGGCACGAACTCATTCTTCTGCTCTTTTTTCAAGTGCTTTCTTCCTCTTACTTTAGCCATGATTCTGGAATATTAGGATAGCTTGAATTGTGTGGGCCTTCTGTCGAGGATTACACTGTTATGAGTACATCATCTCATCTCATCTCATCTCATCTTTCATTCTTTAAAACTTTTATATGGATCCATCATTAGAAACGAAAAGAACTGATATACATGTATAAAGAAAATACTCTACAGAAAATAAATGGTTAATGGGAGAACTACTTAGTCTGCTTGATCCCAGTTACCAGGTTTTGGACCTTGTGGTGGTGCAGGTCCACCTGCCCTCTTTGCCATGATAATTTGATCGATAGATAACACTGTCGTTGCCGCTTCAGTGGCGACGTTGATTGCAAATTTCTTTGGTGCGAGCATATCATAAATGCCCTCGTCTCTAATATCTATGACACCCTCGGTACTAACATCTTGAATGTCAACACCCTTGTATAAATGGTCGCTGGTCTGTTCCAGGCCCTCATCCTGGTCTTCAGCCGAAATGACAGTGTGAGCAGCATATAAGTTCGGTAAAATTTCATTGACATCTAAACCAGCCGTCTCTGCTAATGTACGTGGGACAACTTCGAAAGCCAATGCAAACTGTTTTATAGCTAATTGGAGCAACCCAGGGGTTCTATCACCATATTTGGTGATTCTTGAAACTAAATCAATTTCAGTGGCACCTGCACCGGGCAATAGTTTACCCCCATTGGGTTTTAGAAGGCCTTTGATGGCTGCAACACCATCGTCGATAGCTCTTTCGATGTCATCTAAGTTGTTTTGGGTGGCACCTCTTAAGATAATTGTTGAGGTACGCGTAATCTCCTGAGATTCCTGTTTGAAAATGGTAACCCTATCACCACCAATTTCCATAGTCTTTACAGTCTCTACTATACCAATCTCTTCTGGTGTTGGTGCTCCAAGCCTTGGTAATGGAGTTGCTCCACAGACTCTGCATATTCTTCTCAACTCAAATTTACTTGGAACTTTCAAAACCAATATATGATTTCTGTTCAAATAATGCAATGCTAACTCACCGATACCTGCACCTGCAACAACACACTTGATACCCATATTAGCAATTTCCTTAATCATGTTTTCGATTTGAACTTCTTCACCTTTTGAGAAATCAAGCATCTCCTGCGCGTTGTGTAAAAGTACGGTACCCTTGGTTTCAGTGTTGGCAATATCGATCGGGCATGTAAATACGGCAACCTTATACTTACCGCCTTCAGGTAGTGACTTGACATGGCCTTCTGGTTCACGGTTAAAAACCATACCTTTAATAACACTGGAGTTAAAAAGCGATCCACCCATAATCTTGACGACTCTAATCGAATCGACATTGAAGAATGGTGTAGAAACGCTATTGGCTGGCAATACATGAGATACCGCCTCACCGACTAGTCGACTTAACAAGTCTTCAGACCCGAATTTCTTCGAGGCAATTACCGGCTTTATAACTTTGATCAGCTCATCTGTCGAGGTTTTGTCAACGATTTCGTCCACGACCATCTTGTCCAGTTCACTCAAGGTGAAATTCTTTGCCATGTTAAAGCCCTGGATAATCTCCACCGCAGAAAGTCCCAAAGCAATCAATTTTTCAGAAACAATTAACAACTCACCTGCTAGCACCATGACAAAATTCGTATTGTCACCCATATCAATCTTTTGCTGTTCCGTAGCCATCACTAAAACCTTGACAGCAGGGTGTACAATGTCCAATTCTCTCAACATAGTAGCAGCATCATTTGTAATAATGGTTTTCCCCAAATGGTTGACGATGATCTTATTTCTACCACATGGACCCATCGACGTTAAACACATCTGATGAATTTCACGAACAGCACTGATGGATTTGTTGATCTGGCCATCTGCATTTGAATAACTTTTGTATCCTTGCTTGAATAGCCCACTGTTGGGATTTTGGGGTAACTTAAGTGACATGTCTCAATGCTATAATCTCAATTTACTTGCCCAGTCTGGTCGGTCCTGAATATTTCACTTTTTTAGATGTTCGCTTCTTTTCAGTTTGCCACCTTTAATGAAAATTTTAACGAATCAACAGAAAAAGCATTGCAGAGAACTAAGCTGAGGTATAAAAGCCTTTTCAATACATCAATGATCTTTCTATAGCATCTTCCAAGGTTAACTCGCCACTATCTACACCTTGAAAACTGATTTCCATGTTTATTTTTTCTCTGTATGTTTGTCTAAAGAACCTAATGTTGACAGTTAAAAACATGCTTTAGTAGCTCAGTCGGCAGAGCGTCAGTCTCATAATCTGAAGGTCGAGAGTTCGAACCTCCCCTAGAGCACATTTTTTTGTTTTTCGTCCGACGTATAAACTTGAAAAACTAGACTTTTGTTTAACTAGAACTGTGTAGCACTAGACGATTTTCTGCAAGCTGAAGGTCTGAAATAAAAGTGCTTTTGAGGTGCGGGTGAGTGAGGATGATTCCCAGCTCGTTAGAATATGATCCCACGTTGGATATCACAACAATTTTATCTGCTAAGGCTTCAATTGGAGACATAGATGAACTAATTCTGGCCACGAGAAACCATAAACTGGCATTAGAAGAAGATATCATACATGACCAAGAGCAGGAGTCGGTAACGCAAGAGGAATTGAGTAAAAAGACGTTCGAGTTTGACAAAATTTTCCAGGATATTGAAGAGACTAGAGCCTTTGCGTCGACAACGCAGTCGACCATTTCCCTATTGACAGAAGGCATTTCCCATTTAGATAATGCTAAGAAGAATTTAACACAATGTGTTACTCTCTTTCAAAATTTGGAGATTTTAGTAGATTGTTATGCACGCTGTAAAAGTTTACTGTCCCAAGATTTGTTCAAGGAGTCTACATCTTCCTACAAGATAATGTGTTCCCTATCGGAGAACACTTTCAAAGAGTACAAATCTGTCGACGAGATCAACAAATTGCTGATATCTATTTCACGACTGCGCTCCGATACTTTTGACCGCATAAAGCAAAATTATCACAAGGTGATAATGGGGAAGCTGGCAGCTGGAGATCCCCTGGAATCCCAATTGAAAGAAGGTGCTTGCGATCTTTTGGAATCCGACTCAAACGGAAAAGCACAAATAATCGATTATTGTATTGGGAAGTTGCTCTATGAGATTAATGAAATCTTCAAGGTAGATGATGAAGCCGGATCACTGGAAAATTTATCGAGAAGATACATTTTCTTCAAGAAGATCTTGAACAATTTCAATTCAAACTTTAATAAATTTTTCCCTCAAGACTGGGAAATGTCACTTAAGCTGGCCACAAATTTTTATAAGATGACCCAGAATGATTTAGTGGTCCTATTGAAAAGGGAGTTCAGGGACAAAAATGATTCGTCGATTAATTTATTTATGGGATCATTGCAAGCCACCTTGGATTTTGAGAAATATATTGATATCAGATTCTCGAACAAACTGAAACCCCTGAGGCTATCGTCCTGTTTTGAGCCATATCTTTCACTTTGGGTGACGCACCAGGACAAAATGATGAATGAAAAATTTCTAACATATATGAGCTCAAACGTTATGGATTTTACTATGTCCGACTCTTGGATCATCTCATCCAGTGCAGATCTCTTTAGAACGTATAGAACAGTACTCAGTCAAACGTTCGAATTAATAGAGAATAATACAAACGAGCATATCCTTTTATCACTAGCCAATTTTTTTTCGAAGTGGTTGAGGATTTATCTCGATAAAATTTTAAAGCCGCTGCTTCTTCCGCAGTCTGTTGAGATTCAAAACAAAGAAGAGACCATAAAATATACCGTATCTTTAATCAATACTGCAGATTACTGCTCAGCGACAGTCGACCAATTGGAAGAAAAACTCACTGAGTTTAGCGCAGAAAAAGAGAAAATTTCAGAGGTTTTTATTGAAATCAAAAATGATTATGACGAGTTATCGGCGAATGGGGTTAATGTTCTACTGAATAGAGTCGTTCCATTAGACTTATCGTTTGCCTGGAAAGAGTTCAATAATACAGATTGGTCCCACGTTGTTATTGAGGACTCGAGTAGGTATATGGTCACTTTGAAAAATATACTCTGTTTCTCGACGACAGGCGACCAGAGCTCTACTCTTGAATTAATTGTTACCAAGTTCAATAGAGAAGTTTACGCTTGGAACTTTCTCGATAGAGTTATCGAGCAAGTGACACATGATTACACGAAATATATTATCCGTCTATTGCAGCGGCAGTTACCTTACGCAAATTTGAAAATACCTCGTAAATTTTCTCCAAGAACTGTAGTCAATATTGGAGAGCAATTACTTTTAGATTTGGAAGCTCTCAAAGAAATTTTCAACTCCATTTTACAAAGCGTTTCAAACAGTACTCAAAATAACTATGGTGCAGCCTATAAGCGGGTTCAAAAGCACGTAGATTCTAATCTTGAGCTGATACTAAGATTCTTAAAGTTATTGGTTTCGCCGTTAGACTCGGTTGATGATTATCATGAAACGTATAAAAAACTAACAATTTCAAATACTAATACTTCAGTTTGGTCTTTCATGTTAACTCTAAAGGGTTTAGAGTGGGATCTGGCCTTGTGGAAGCAATATTGGACTGCATTTAATTTGGACTTAGATGAATCCAACGAAGAAGACTCGAAAAAAGATTTATTTATATTCAAGTGGAACACAAAATTAATACAGCAATTTGAATCCAATATGGCTAGAGTCAACGAGCCGGCCTGGTCCAAATTTATCAGAGATGAACTTAAGATATCAGCACCAGTAAGGTCACTATCGAGGGTTCAAATCGAGCAACAGCATCAGCATCAGCAATCTAGATCACCCGCCTCCCCCGTATCGCCTGTGCTGAACGTGAAGAACTTAGTTTCTAGTGCCAGATTCTTTAATAGAGGTGTATGAACATATATAGGTCAATTTGAATGCTTATAGCTCACTTGTGCAGATACTATATGGTCATTGGTACTAAAATTTTTGAACTGAACAGTCTCGGCGTTTTCGATCGCTTTGTTTTCAGAGTCGCTCCATTCTAATGGGACCTTTGCATTGGCATCTGTGTATGCCAATACATTAAAAGTGTAGTTTCCTTCATTAGTCAACTCAGGCAAGAATGTCACACTTGCTGTAATTTGCCTTATTAGAGCTCTTATCTGATTTTGGGTCTCACTGGGATCCAATGGCACGGCTTCTTCTTCTGAAGCCTCTTTCTTTCCTTGGTGAACAATCTCAAATGACCACTGTTCAACAACCTCACCTTCATCTTTATCGACGATACACAGTACAAGCTTGTTACATTTCTGTCCTATAAGCCATCTGTGTACCTGGAGTAGAATCACTCTGATGTACGACTTCAATTCATCGTCCTGCGTCTTGAGTAGCGTCAAGCCATATTTCTTCACCGTGGTGAAGTCATCCTGTGGGTACACGCCTCGTTGATACAATATGGAATTGATACTGTACTCGAAAAATTCACTCACTGTACGAGTTGAACCTTTCAATGAAATTGGCTGTGACATTCACTTTTTTTTATCTGCACTCGGTGTCTTCTGGGACTGCATGTTGTACAAGTGGTGAGAACTTGACTAAGTTCGCGGCATCTTCAAAGGTTAAATAAAATTCGATAAAATAGAAAAAGATTAAATTATTATTGGTAGAGCTGGTCGGCAATGGTTTGTAATCTCTTATTATTTTCAGTGTAAGGTATCAAAACACGTTACTAACTTCACAATTGGTGTATTTTTGGTGTAGCACGGTGTTAAAAGGAAGCAATGGACACAGGAATTGTTGAAACAAAAGAAGGTTCAAGATCAAAAAAAAATCGCAGATTATAGGAAGCTAGTTAAAAAGGTATTGGACTCAAGAGATGGTCATATATATGACTTGAACTCGTTGAAGGATACTACACAACTACTTCAAGCTAACCCAGAGTATAATGCTGCATGGAATTACCGGAGAGATATCATTGTTCATCTGGAAAGTGAATTGGACCTCCAATTCTGGGGTAATGAACTTCTTTTTACTCTATCACAGTTGAGGCAGTATCCAAAAGTCTACTGGATTTGGAATCACAGGCTCTGGGTTCTTAGTCACCATTTGGATTCTTCCGTCAAGGTATGGGAAGAAGAGCTTCAAATGGTTAGTAAACTTCTAGTAATGGATGCAAGAAATTTTCATGGTTGGCTTTATAGAAGAATCATTGTCAAAAACATAGAGAGAATCACAGGCAGGAGAAGAGATGAAGAAGAGCTAGCCTATACAACCGAAAACATAAATAAAAATATATCCAACTTCTCAGCATGGCATCAAAGAACAGTTTTGTTGTCTGAAATGTTTGATCGAGGTGAAATCGAAAATGAAACTAAGTTTATACAAGACGAGTTTTCATATATTACAAATGCAATGTTCACTGACGCAGAAGACCAGTCGGTTTGGTTTTACATCAAGTGGTTCATCAAAAATAGTATTGTCTATGACACTCTAGAGTCTGACGAGTATATTAGTTTATTACAGGAACTACGGAACAATATTACAGTAATAAATCAAGACGATTTTGATTTCTCAGGAAAACAAAATAACTGGTGTTTGAAAATACTTATTGTTCTAAATGATATACTTAAAGACCTAGGGGTTTGCACGGAAATCCATAACAGAGAGTACTTGGCGCAATTAATTGAGGCAGATCCGTTAAGGAAAAAAAGGTATTTGTACTTGCTAAATAAGACAAAATAGCATTATTTTTCACGGTACGTCTAATGTATAGATTTAAATTCATCTTTTATTGAATCATTAGAAAGGACATATCTTCTTTCTCGTACTGTCGAAGGATCTTGTTGTGTAATTAAATACAAATCCGCATTCAAGTCTTTATCAGAGGCATCCTTTAACCCATATTCATACCCAGCAATTTTTTTTAGTTCAATGAAAGTATCTATGCTTATCGATGGAAGTCCAACAGGTAAATTATTCCTTAGATCACAAATGTCAAAAGAGTTGATGTAAAAGTTCAAAAGGTCAAAGTATGCTTCATTTACAGACCTCTCGTCCGTCTCAAAAGTCTTATATCTAATCGATGGCCAAGATCCTCTGTCATGTAATAGTTCATGTCCGACTTTTAGTACGGCTATCGATATAGCGTGCTGGGGGACAGTCAGAATGACCTCTGTTTTCAAAGCGTCATACGCAATAATCCATGCTAGATAACAGGTATCTTCCGCAAGGGTCAGCTCCTTCCCAATTTTTACCACATATTCATCTATGTGAACGTAATTATTAATTCTGTAGTCGAAGGAACACGCTTCCAACAGTCGAAGTTCGAGCTGAAATACCCGTTTCCTGAAATTGTCCAGTATTTCAGGAGTAACCTTCGTCACATTCCTCAATCGCAGCGATACACTACATATGTCATTGGATTTTTTTATTGTCTCGACTTGCTTACAACTAAGAAGTATTGCACTTGTAGCCACTGTATAACATAACTCAGTTTCAAACCTATTAAAAAGGTAAAACCTTTGATAGAAATAAATTGCTGCTTCCAATGTTTTTCTAGGAAACTTCAGTTGAACGCAGATATCGCTTAAAAACTTGAGTATTGCAATTTTTTTTTGGTTGTATGCTCGACGATCCAATATATTCTTACCTTGGGCTTTAGCCAGCTGCTTCTTCGTGAGATAGGGCCTCGAAAGATACAGATGTGTTTCGAACTTGGATGGCATGACTAATACTAGATACCAGCACGGTGATCTGCACCTCAGCAGTTAGTCTTAACGAGCAAGTTAGATGAATTCCTACGGTCTTCCTATGACATCTCATGTCGAATAAATCGCCATCGTGCATTACGAAATGAATTTTCCTCACAGAGGTTAGAACATTCCTAATATCGACTTTTTAACCTCTAGGTGGGAGAAGCATACCTATATCTATATCAATATATAAAAGAGTATAAAGGCCAGTGACTTCAGCTTGAGATCAGTCTTGAAGTTAATGACTCCAAGTCTTCCAACGTTTCAGGTTCTTGAACTTCTATAATGTTGTCCTCTTCTTCAGATGCGTCGTCGATATTGAACCTTTGTCTTTTGCGAGGTTGAAAGTTGGCTTCATCATCACCATCGTCGTCCATATCATCACTCAAATGGCCGGTTCCCAAGTAGGCTACATTATTCTCCTGTGTTTCATCATCACTCTGGTCCTCGGCCATTTCAGCCTCCATTTGTCTTTTCAGAGCTTCTAATTGTCTCTTCTTCTTCTCCTGTCTCTTAACCTTAGCTAATTTTTTGTCTTCAGTATCAACTCCAGCCATTACTACGGCTTCTTTATCTAGAAATTCTTGTTTTTGACTTTCTGCAGTTCCTTTCCTATGGAATTCTTCTTCATCCTCAAGTTCGTAAATAGGGTGAGCATTACCATCGTCATCAAAAACTAGTTTAGACGGGTTGCTCTTTGAAGATAATGCAGCTTTCTTAGATAATGCTTTCTTTTGAGCTCTCCTAGATGACGGAAGTATCAACTCTGGTAAATCATCGACGTTTAAGAGATGGTCTTGACGTTTGACAGTCATGAAATCTTCATCTTCCCCGTCTTGAGCCTCGGCTTTTGTAACATTCATATAATGTTCACTCAAGACAGTTTGATTTTTACGTTCGAACATTTTGTCATATTTAGTTCTGGCTTTCTTTGAGGGCTCTTTTAAGGTTTCGCCGTCATCTTCAACCTTGGATAATGACAATAATTGTCTTGAAGTGTTCTTCAAGGTCTTAGCACGCTCTATAGCTTTCATTCCCTTTATCTTAATCTTAGGAGCACCAGGTAACCCAAGTGAATTAGCAAACTCTTCCGTTGGTAATTCATCGAATTTAAAAACTTCTTTGTCCTTTTGAATGTAGATTGATCTGACATACGAGATAAATGCTTTTTGGCCAAGATACTTCAACTCGGGATCTTGAAATAATAATGACTGTAATTGTGGCTTGATTGATTTTTTCTTGGATTGCTTTATGTTTAATTTGTTCGGTTCAATATGCCTCGATTTTAATCTCTTCAAGAACCCTTCCTGTTCCTGTGATGTGAGCATGATCAAAGATTTTCCCTCCTTACCATAACGAGCACATCTACCGACCCTGTGAATATAGGTGTCTACATCTTCAGGACAGTCAACCTGAATAACCCAATCTACCGCTGGAAAATCTATTCCTCTTGCGACAACATCGGTGGCAATTAAACAAACCTGCTGAGCTCGACTGAATTTATCTAGAGTTTCAGTTCTTGCCCGCTGCTTCTGTCTACCGTGCAAATGCATCAACGAAATACCTGGCTGCATTTTCCTGAAAGTTTCATACACAAAGTGAACCTGCTTGGAGCTAGATAAAAACACAATCATCTTGTTTTTCAAATGAGTCTTAATAAAGCTGAACAAAGTATCCAATTTGTCGGCTAATTCAACCTCGATGTACGATTGCTGTAGAGTCTGAGGCGTACTTGCCTCATAACTGGATGAGTTGATAGAACTTGCAGCCTCTGAAGCCCCAACGCTTTTATAGTTGGTCAATGACAGCCTTGCGAGGTCTGCTAAGGATTGCGATTGAGTTGCAGAGAACAGCAGTGTTTGGCGTGATGGTGGCAAATTCCCCACAATAGCATCCAGAGTTTTTTGAAACCCCATATCCAAACATCTGTCTGCCTCATCCAATACAAGCATCTGTAGATTATTGGTGTTCAATCCAACGGCTTGGTCCATATGTTGCAAGATTCGACCGGGAGTTCCAATTAAGATATTTATTCTGGATATTCTTTCCAATTCGAATTTTACATCTTTACCACCAATTACTAAACCAGCAGAGAAGGTTGTATGAGTACCAATCTTCGTTAGCACTTCGTAAATTTGCATTGCTAATTCTCTCGTAGGTGAGATGATTAACGCACCCAGCCCGTCAAACTCGGTCCACCTTTCACGATAAAGCTTTTCTAAAACTGGAATCAAAAATGCTAAAGTCTTCCCTGAACCGGTCTTGGCAGCGCCCAATACATCTTCTCCTTTCAAAGTAACTGGTATCGACTCCCTTTGGATATCTGTCAATTTGATAAATGATGCTTCCTGCAGCCCTTTCAAAGTGGCACTGCTGATAGGTAAGTCTTTGAAAAAATTAGCCTTATTATTTTTCGTATCATAACCTTGAATTCGAGTCTCTAGATCTTTGATATACTCGACCTCTTTCTTCCGGGACTCCTTACGTTGAGATGTATTGACTTTTCCTCCTTTAGCCATTACACTTGTGATATTATCCAGTACCTCTGATCACCTCAAAAAACTATTGAAATCTGTTTCTTTTCTCATCTTAATACCAAATTTTTTCAGATGAGATGCGATGAGATGAGCTTGAAATTTTTCAAAAATTGATAAATTCCTATACGTTATAAGTGAGATAAGGAGCTACAGATTGAAGGTTCGATTAAAGAGAAGGCCACTGGATAAGATTCAAACAGGGAAGGATCGTCCAGTTCATAAGGCTTCTTGGCGTCTAGCGGGTTTTTTAATGGAAAGAATTCAGAAGAGACCATATCATAGCAGAGATGGTGGATTAAAAAGATCGAGATATGAAGGAGGAACGACCAAAGTAATACTCCCCATATTTGAACCATCGGGTTTGCTGGAGCTGGAGTCTCATAATAAGGAAGGCGTACAATTGAAACACGTAGAGCCCCCCGACGCAATATCTCCGAAGGAATACTGGGAAAATTTAAATGTGCCAATAAAAAAACGAAAGTTGTTTCAAATAATGGTCTATCTAAAAGGCGAGAAAGCGGCTCTCAATGAGTATAATTTAGATTCGAAGAGCAGTTATATCGTGGGCCGTGCTATGATGAGAAGCTTAAATTCAGAGGCCGAGGATAAAGACTCAAAAGAAGTTGTAGTGGCAGATATTCGAATACCTGAGGAAACGTGCTCGAAGCAGCATTGTGTTGTGCAATTTAGAAAGAAAGAGGGAGAGCTGAAAGCATATGTGATGGACCTGGACTCTGCAAACGGCACCCTTCTTAATGGTGTGGTGTTACCGCAAGCAAGATACGTGGAGTTAAGGTCAGGCGACTTGTTGATTCCCTCCTCCGGCGAAGATTCGCAGTACGAAATCGTTTTCCTGAGTGTATAAAGATAGACTAATGAAATGAACGAAATTTAAATATTTATGTTTCTTTCTTTCTTACATGAATTAAAAACTATGATATAAACATGCTAAACAATGATGCAAATGAGCTATAGTAGAAATGAAGATTACAATTCATCGTGTTCAAAATAGTCTTCATCGTCTTCCTCTTCATCAAAGTAATCGTCTGCTGCTTCACCACCTGCATTCTCATACAATTTAGAGGTTATTGGGTATGCGACTTTCGATAAAGCTTCAAATTTTTCATCGAAATCTTCACTCATTGCAGAATCAAAATTGTCGTCCAACCATTCTAATGCATCGTTAGCAGCATCCAATAAAGCTTCCTTGTCTTCTTCATCTAATTTTTCACCTAACTCTGCACCAACCTGGTTCTTCAAAGAATGAGCGTAGTTTTCTAGTTTATTTCTAGATTCGATCTTTTTCTTGAAAACTGCATCCTCAGACGCAAACTTTTCGGCTTCTTCAATCATTCTTTCGATGTCATCTTGGGATAACCTACCCTTATCATTCGAAATGGTGATAGATTCGGATTTACCAGTACCCTTGTCAGTGGCAGAAACTTTCAAGATACCATTTGCATCTAAGGCAAAGGTAACTTCAATTTGTGGCACACCTCTTGGAGCTGGTGGAATACTTGTTAGCTCAAAATTACCTAATAGATTGTTATCCTTGACCATTGCTCTTTCACCTTCAAACACCTTAATCATAACAGTTTGTTGATTGTCAACGGCAGTCGAAAATATTTGAGATTTCTTTGTTGGGATGGCTGTATTTCTTTTGATCAATGAAGTCATAACACCACCTGTAGTCTCGATACCTAAAGTCAATGGATTGACATCCAAAAGAACGATATCTTCCGCACCTTCTTCACCAGAAAGAACACCAGCCTGGACAGCCGCACCAAATGCAACAGCTTCATCAGGGTTGATACCCTTGGAAGCTTTCTTCCCATCGAAGAATGATTCTAACAATTGTTGAACTTTTGGAATTCTGGTTGAGCCACCCACAAGGACAATGTCATCAATGTCAGTCTTCTCTAAACCAGCATCTTCTAACACTTTCTCGACAGGTTTCAAAGTTTTCTTGAAAAGACTCAAATTCAATTCTTCAAATTTAGCTCTTGTTAAAGTCTCACTTAGATCAATTCCATCGACAAAAGAGTCAATTTCAATACGTGTCGACATTTGACTTGATAATGCACGTTTGGCCTTCTCGGCTTCTCTCTTTAATTTAGCTAACGCTTTGTTGTTGTCAGAGACGTCAATTCCATGCTTCTTCTTGAAAGTCTTCATCAATTGACGAACGATCTTGTAGTCAAAATCTTCACCACCAAGATGTGTGTCACCAGCAGTAGCTTGGACTTCAAAGACACCGTTTTCGATAGACAGCAGAGAAACATCAAAAGTACCACCACCAAGATCATAAACAATAATCTGATGTTCGTCCTTTGTCTTATCCAGTCCGTAAGCAATTGCGGCTGCGGTAGGTTCGTTGACAATTCTCAGAACGTTCAATCCAGCAATTGTACCGGCATCTTTGGTAGCTTGTCTCTGCGCATCGTTGAAATATGCAGGAACAGTAACCACCGCGTGGGTAACTTTTTTGCCCAAATAATCCTCAGCAATTTGTTTCATCTTACCTAAGATCATACCAGAGACTTCTTCAGGAGTAAATACCTTTTTCTCACCCTTCACTTCAACTTCAACAGCAGGCTTGCCGTTTTTATTGATGATGTCGAATGGCAAGTGTTCTTTGTCTCTCTGAACAGATCTATCTTCGTATTTCAAACCGATTAATCTCTTGATATCGAAAATGGTGTTCTTTGGGTTAGCTGCGACCTGGTTCTTGGCGGCGTCACCAATTAATCTTTCATCGTCTGTGAACGCAACATAAGATGGTGTGATTCTGTTACCTTGCTCATTGGCTAAAATCTCAGTTTTACCGTTTTTCATCACAGCAACACAGGAATAAGTCGTACCTAAATCAATACCGATAACCGTACCATAATTATCCACTTCCTCTGCCCTGGCCAAAACTCTAGATCCATGACCAGAGTTTTGGAATGGTAGAATAACCACAAACAACGCATAGAAAATCACTGCCAATGGAACCAGCCATCTACTGCCCTTGCTCGATCCGAATGCCATATTAACTATTTGATCTTCGCTTGCCTTATCAAAACTAATTTCAACTCTCGCGTCGGTCCTAAAGTTGTGCTGTCTTATATATATACACGAATGCCTGCTTGCATCAATTGATGTGTCGTCTTTATATGACACGTTGGCCGTTCCAGAAACTTCGAAGAAGAAAAAATGTGGAAAGTCACGCTTTACGGGATAATAGCGATGAGATTTTGATGTGGTTTTCAACCCAAAATAGTGACGGATGATGAATCCACAGGGTTAACGACAATGCATTGGGAGCGCATGGAGCTTGCGGTGCGATTGGCAAGATATGCTTTGGATCATGGGGAGACACCAGTGGCCTGTGTATTCTTCTACGAACCCTTAGGAGAGGTGATCGCATATGGGATGAACGATACGAACAGGTCGCTGACAGGGATTGCGCACGCCGAATTTATGGCTATGGACCAACTGCGATGCATACTCGGGGGAAGTGCAGAGTTGGCTCGAGTGGCTCAAGGAATCACTGTGTATGTAACTGTCGAACCGTGTATCATGTGTGCATCTGCTTTGAGGCAGTTGGGCATCAAAAAGGTTGTATTTGGATGCGCCAACGAAAGGTTTGGCGGCAATGGTACGGTATTACGGTGTAATAAGGATCACAGCACTACCGGGGAGCCTTATGAAAGTATACCTGGGATCATGAGACGTGAGGCTATAATGCTGCTGCGATATTTCTATGTACGATCAAATGAGAAGGCACCCAGGCCAAAAAATAAGACTGAACGGAGACTTGATAGGGAGAACTTCCCTGCCTTAGAGTGGAGTAGGTATCTGGATGAATCCAGCTTCATCCAAGAGTTCAGCGATCGGAATAAAGAGCATTATATTACGCGGACGGATGTCAATGGAGAGGTTAATTGGTCGTTGATTGATGAACCTTGTGAGGGAATCATCGACGAACTAGACAAGCGATGTAATTACTTCGTTGAACATACGAATAAAAAAATTAAATGTTAGAATTATAAACTTTCATCAACTTTTACCCAAACTTCAAGCATTTTTTCATAAAACTCGATATGATGATCAGCTAAACTTCCCAGAGATTCCTTTAATTCTTTAGTTTTCAATTCTTCAAAAAGTGATACCTCTTTTAAAGTTTCCTGTTCGAATGCATCGGCAATTTTCTTGGAGCTCTCCAATTCGCCCGTCAAACAATTGATCTTCGTTTCCAACTTGTCAATCTTTTCACGGCGTACCGACTCTTGATTTATTCCAGCCAGTTCTTCAAGTTTATTGGTGAAAAAATTGCTACTACCGTAACCTGATATTAAATTGTTTTTTTCGTTCACAGACTTCGTTAAATATTCACTCAACGCTTCATAGTCGATTTGTTTTTGATCTTTTAATTTGATCAATTGACCCATACTGTCGATATAATGCTCTAAATCCTTCAGATCAACTATATACTCGTAATCCAAATATTTGCTCAAATCACGTATGCAGAAGGAGAGTTGTGTGATTCCTTCGTTGAAAACCTTTAGTTTTTTACTCCATGCCTCATTTTCACCCGTGGTTAACTCCTGTAGATCCTGTAAGTTGGAACCGAATTTTGAGTAGTCTTCCGAAATTGCATCGTACTTCTTAACAACTTTGTGGAAGATTTTGTCAATTTTACCTATATTGTGATCTAGTTTGTCACTTTTCTCTTTTATTTCCACAAACTCGTCACTTTGTTTGTGTACAGTCTTAAAGGCATTCATGAAAACGTCAGTGACTTCCTCTTTGTTGTTTTGTTGCAAATGGCCGGATAGGCTTTTCCTATAAGCATCCCAATCATTGCTGACAAGAAACATCATCAAACTACTCGATTTTACCAGAATTGGGTGATTGGCCACCCTTCTTAAAAAGTTTTGTAAACTATGACATCTCTTCTGAGTAAAACTTTGGCCAAATCTGTCACCTGCGATATATTGGAAAACTTTTTTATCTGGTAATGGTGGGATAATGCATGTTGGATGATCATTCGAAAGTATGTTGTACAACATCAACAAGTCACTATACCTCCGATGAACAACAATTATCCCATCTTTGTCCCCATGGGAATGATGGTACGCAGGATTATCTGTTTTAGTAGATATTTGGTAACTAACGTATGAAGATGTTGTGTTTTGGTCGCCTGAGCGCTTTTGAGGATCTGAAACGAGGATTTCCAGTTTGTATGCTGGCTTCACACTTCGATCATAATTAGGTGTAAGATTATCCTTAACATTTGTTCCAACCATATTTCGTACCTTCAGCTTTGTATGAATAACAAGGTACCACTATCGGTTACGATAATATACTCAACTGTGATCTCCTGATCGCCGGTGGTTATGGCTATGTTTATTCTGGAGAGGTCTTGAAAGTACTCACTTGACCCCTTCCCTCCCTTGTATATACTTTCGTTGGTAGCGATAATAGTACCAATTTCACGCTACAACTATTTCAATAACTACGTACCGCCTAAAAATGCCTGTTCTTGTTCTTGTTCCGCTAGTACCTCTTCTTCCACCTCGTCAATAATATCCCATACGATGTCTTCGGTGACTTGCTCATCATAAAGTGTGTCGAGAAGGGTAATGTCCTTCGAGTCGTCGAGATGCTTTAAGGCCGATCTATTGGTTATTATCCTTGCTGTTCCCCCATTGAAACAACTTATTGTCGGGTAGTAGCCCAGCTTATTGTTGTTAACATATTTGTTCCTGAGTAGAAGGCCCTCCTTTTTCCGAGAGCATCTAGGGTCATCTGATTCCGAGACGGCAGCAGCGGTTGAATTGGTGCCATTTTTCCAATAGTCAAGATAAAATTTTTCTTTATACTGAAGCTCACTAAACGGTGGTAAGAAAGGCTTAAGATCTTGAAATGCTTTTCCTAAAGGTTCTCCATTCAGTGTAACCTCTAAATAAGAGCCCTCTAAGTGGTAGTAGTCCTGCCTTTCCCTTTTATCAGATGAATAGTACTCTGGTTTCGTTGTTTTCACGTAATCTGTAGCTTCAAAGAAAAGCTGATTTTTGTATCGAATTGCAATATGATCTCTAATAACATTGTTGTGATCGATATCCTTCAAAAGAGCCTTTTGAAATTCTTTGTTAGCTTCATTTTTCTTAAGCTTTTTTCTGGAGTGTATGTGATCCTCATGAGCGTTATTACTCCACGACGAATCATATGAATACGCCTCTTGAATGTGCCCATGTTGACTTAATGCATCAAGTCTGCGCTGAGTATATTCCTTGGCCTGGTCGATTTGAGCTTTCAAATCTGGCAAATTCAGCAAGAACCCCAGCCGATCACCGGGTTTCAATGATTTAGATCTCAGTATTTGATTTATGTTGCCCTCATGTATAGACTCCATGGAATGATCTCTTATACCGTAGCCGTAAGAATCAAAGCCAACCGGGGCTTCCAAAGAAGCCTCTCTCTTTGAAATCCCGACCCTTACATGTGGCATTACATTCGTCATGTCTTTCCTTCGTTGCAAAGAAGTATCATTATCGATGGAATGTTCGGGTGCGAAACCACCCTGCAAAATCTCAACTTCCCAGTAAGTTCTACCCTCTTTAATGCAAACATCACATCGTGATGTCCTCCAACCCACTGATTCGTTTACACTCACCAGATCATTACCCTTCGCCGTGATGGAAATACCGTCCGAACGATCCATGAAGTTCATACCGGGCTTATCGAACGCATATTCGGTACAACAATAACCCGTTTCTGTGAACAGCGGGTTAGCAGCACAAGGTCTATAGATAAAGTTGCGCTTATTCAATGGTACATCTTCCAATTTCTTGAATTTAAGTGGAAACTCTTGTCCGATGTCCACGTCGTGGGTATCCTGCATCGCAGGCCATCCAGGTCTCACTGCCATTGGGATATTACCTAATATAACATCGCCCTCCTGATACGGTATCACACCAACCTTCATAATACAATAAGAGATACTAATACGCGAATATAACGGCGTAAAACACACTCTTTCGGTGTTCTTCATTTTAAGTTATTCTTAATCGCCGGCTCGTTCTTTATGATTGGCATGGTGAAATAGTAAGAAATAATGTTCGGAGAATTCCGAGGATCAAATCGAACAGGACATATGAGGACATTAGATAGCTTTGCAGCACTGAAAGCTTCTCATTTGCAAGTCTGTGAGCAACTTCTGGAAAGTATCGGGGGAATTGGTGTGGTCAGCAACCAAAGACTCAGTGCATAGTAATGAAAAGAGAGAGTCATGAAGAGGTGGATCCTAGTGATGACTTGGTATCAGATAGTCAGGGTGGTGCAAGCAGGAGTAAACGACCTACACTAGCTATGGCAGGCATAACGAAATCGATATCTGCTTGTAAGCGCTGTCGTTTGAAGAAGATCAAGTGTGATCAAGAGTTTCCAAGCTGTAAAAAATGTGCCAAAGCAGGGGTGCCGTGTGTCTCGTTGGATCCCGCTACTGGCAGAGATGTTCCAAGATCTTACGTGATATTCTTAGAAGACCGACTGAGTGCGATGATGAGTAGGTTGAAAGATTGCGGTGTCGATCCTGGTACAGTGCAAGGTAACATCCCCGCAACAAGCGATGATAAGCCTTGCAACCTCCAATTGTATGAAGAAACTATGAGAGATGAACACCAAGTGCCCTACGATAATTTACTGGCTGGCTATTTGATTAATAAAGGAACTTCAATGCAGCGGGGTGTCAGCAACCCTGGAAGTCACTATCAGTCAGATGACAATGAAAAAGAGCGAACAGTGTTAAATAGTGGAGCTTCTCAAAATACGTCTCCCAGCGCTCGCTTCTCCACGGATTCCATCACAAGGTCTATTGAACTAGATGAATCCAATAAAAATGTTAATGCTATTGGTTCCATGAAAAATAACGCTTCCAACTCCTATCTGGGTGACTCCTCGGGTATTTCATTTGCAAAATTAGTATTTACTGCAGTGAATTTCAGGCCAGATGTCATAAACGAAGAATCTGACGAGGAGATAAGTAAAAGAGAAGAAAAATACGCCGAATATGCAAACACTGAATCGACTTCAAACTTCGAACCTCTATGGTTGCCTCCCCCAGATATGGCGAACGCCCTAGTATCCCAATATTTTAATGAAAGCAACTCTCAATTACCAATTCTACATAGGGAATTTTTCTTGAAAAAGTATTATGAGCCTGTATATGGCCCGTGGAATTCTGAGCTTTCGTTAGCTTCAGACCATACAGAGATTAATTTTTCTTTCAAGTTACCCAAGAGTGAAGAGGAAGGGAGAAGTGACACAGAAGAGTTATTTGATGAGAAACCATGGTATTTCATATATTCAGATTTGCCGAGTGATAAAATAGGTGAGCTAAAACTTCCGGATAAATTTAGGCTTCCATTTTTCTTCTTGAATATGGTCTTCACCATTGGACACTCGGTTCAGGTGCTGAAATCAGATATCAACTCTGTTGTTTCGTTTAAAAGAAGAGCTGTTCAGTTCTCAAACTCACTTTATGGTTCGCCTGATAGAATGGAAGCGTTGGCTGGGACGTTGTTATTGGCAACTTATTCTTTAATGAGGCCTAATATCCCTGGCGTATGGTACACAATGGGATCGGCCCTAAGACTGACTGTAGATTTGGGGCTTCACGCTGAGAAATTGAACAGAAATTATGATCCTTTCACTAGAGAAATTCGAAGAAGGCTTTTCTGGTGCGTTTATTCTTTGGATAGACAAATATGTTCATATTTTGGGCGGCCATTTGGTATTCCGGAAGAGAATATTAGTGCCTCGTATCCGAGTCTCCTTGATGACGCACTGATAACTACTATGAATGATGATATAAGCGACTATTCAAAAGTTCAAACGTCAATGGCAACTTCTAAAGTTATAGCATTGGCAATGTATAAGGTTAGAAGGATTCAAGCTGATGTAGTGACAGTTTTATATGCATACCATGGAGAAGTACCAAGAAAGTATGCAAATTTAGATGTCTGGAAGCAAGCTATGGACCAAGCGCTGGATAACTGGTTCCATAAAGAAATCCCGAAGACTTACAAAAAAATGAATTGTAAATTCAATACTGAATATTTCAAATTAAATTATTATAACACGAAGACTATGCTTTATGGCTTGTCTCCCAAAAGTTTGTCACTGGATGAAAAAGCCTTTGACGTTGTTTACCAAAATACGAAAGGTACAATAGATTCATATTTCAAACTGTGCACCGAAGAGAAGCTCAATTATACGTGGGTGACGGTTCACAACCTGTTTATGGCGGGCATGACATATTTGTATGTCGTCTATTATTCAGAGAAAGGGATAAAGGATGGTAAAAAAATGGCAGAAGGCTATGCAACAAGGTTACTATTCGTCCTGAAAGAACTTATTGGAACTTGTGAAGCGGCCAAAAATTGTTTTATCTTTTATAAAGTTCTGTCCGCAGCAGTTTTAAAACTGAAATTCACAATGAACCGAAACCATAGGCGGGATCAAGATCAAAACCAAAATTCAAAGGTGCTTCTAAATGTTGAAGAACCTGACGGAATAATGTCCATATCTGGAACGAACTCGCCTTCGGATAGTCTAAAAGCTTCTATGATTGAAGATCCATACGAGATTCTGAGAACCAAACTAGAACTAAAACATATTGACGATGTGCCACTAGATCAGTTTTTTGATGAACTTGAGAAAAATACAGTGATGTCAGATCCAGAATCAAGTAAAAGTCATTTTTCTAATAGAAATTCTCCCAATGTTCTGATGTCTGGAAACCCCTCAGCAGTGGAGAATGACAATGATAAGAGAAAGTTCAAAGGATCAATACCAGCAAAGGACGGGCAAAAAGTAATGGACATACTTTCTCAAATAACAGCAGAGTCCATTTGGGACGAATTTTTTGGAAAGTCTGGCGTTCACCTAGATGGCGGGTGACCCCGGCATATCTACACAGATATTTAGTGTATGTAAACTTTTATCAACCACGGATTGGCAATGGACGCAAGTGAATAGGGACTGAAAGTTCTATCCGACACACCTCCCACTGGGTGCTTATCAAAGTACTTGAGTATGGTCGCTTTGGAGTTCGAAATCCTCTTCGTAATGTATAGACGCATTTTGGCCAAGTGTACGTTTTGGCACGGCGGCCATTCCTATCGCTATTCCACAGTCGGAGCAATGAAGGTTTCGAACGTGCATTCTTCCCTCACTTTCGGATTTGATAATATAATGTTTTTTTGATTTTTGGAGAGCTTTCTCAACCCAACATATTTCAAATCTTGCTTGTAATCACTCTATAAACATTATTTAACGGTAGGCGAATCATTTTTTGTTGAAAGAGATATTCCTTTTGGGAATTGTCGAAGCTGCTCATGTTAGACATTGCAATAATACTTGGTAATTGTTTGATTATAGAGATATATAAATCCTCGCTCTTCTTCTGGAGTGAAACGAAGCTTGAACAAATGGAACTCATCTAGATCAGTATCACCAATATTTATACCTGGTGAAATACACATATTGGATCATCAAACGCTGCTGTCAGTGAAGATTTTTTCGCTCTTATGGTCATCATTCAACCCATGATCACACCATTTCTTCGATCCCATAGAATGTACTGTGCTACCTGGATATTAGTGATTCGCCGTAGATTCCTTCGTGGCAAGATGCCTGATTTGTAATCGTCTCGCAATGAGCTATCAACCGATATATTCTCACTCTTTCATATTGATCGATACTCTGTTAGGGCTCAATCTTACCTCGAGACCATAATCATCTACAGTTCGGTCTGGGAAGATACTCTTTTAAACTTTCGTATCACGCTTACTTTATAATATCAACTTTTATCGCCATCTTCACTTCAATATTTTTCTAATTGAAAAAAATGTTACGAGAGGCCTTCTGTGATATTCACTTTCTTTCAAGCAATAGATAGCACACACCAGATTTTTGTTGTAAATATGGTGCTGGGCATCAGCCTCTTGAGTAAGTTTTTTTTCAACAATATGAAGGTTGCTTGAAGGAAACCACCTAACCAAAGTTAACGTGGCAACTTGGCCGAGCGGTTAAGGCGAAAGATTAGAAATCTTTTGGGCTCTGCCCGCGCAGGTTCGAGTCCTGCAGTTGTCGTTGTTTTTTTATAGTAAGAGACGAAATAAGATCTCACTCAGACTTTAACTTTCTTCTATCCCCTCTCAAGTGGTTCGCGTCAAGGTGTGGCACATTTTATATTCAGATAAATAAAAATTTGAGTTTGTTTACTTCATCATTTACATCTCGATGGTTTTTTCATTCAGCAATTCTTAACAAATAACTAAACATAAAAAATGTGAAACAATAAAGAAAAAACCCAAATCTTCAATTGATACAAGTGGTCGAGTGCACGCACCTTTGCCCAAAAATGACATTCTAGCGCACTCATTCAGAATCTATAATCACGACGTGGGTTTATTCGGGTCAGAAATAAACAATTGAGTTAAAAAATGAAGTCAATCTTTAAAAAAATAGTATAAGATATAAAAAGGAGAAATATGGGAGGATATCATCACTTCAAGCTGGCAAAGCCAATCTCTTGAAACCACCGCAATCTCTGCATGCTTCTTGGTGAATAGCCATTAATCTCTGAGCTTCTAATGGGTCAGAAACTTCCTCTGGTTCTGGCCAAGATAAGTATTCGTTAGAGTAGTTGGCGACATAGTCCTTTGGCAAGATTTCCAATCTCTTACCGTAGCCAGTAACCTTATTCCAGTCACGGTGCACATTGTACAAAGAGCTGGAGAAGTAAGCGTAACACCTTTGGAATTGTTTGAATGACAAGTCGTTCTTCAACTCTGGTTTGAAGTCGATGTATTCATTCCAAGCTTCTTCAGGCTTGGCCAAGACATAGTCGGTGGCTTTCTTGATAGCCTTCAAGAATCTCTTAACCTTCTCAGGATTTTTCTTCAAAAATTCATCGTTGCAAATGTACAAGATGGTACAGAAACAACAACAACCCAAACATGCGAGCTTATCAATTCTTAACATCTTAGCGTCTGAAGCTGGTCTGCCTCTTTGCTTACAGTATTCTTCCAACTGAACTTGTTGCATACACTCAATACCAATACCAGCATCGACTTTACCATCGATAATGTATTTGGCAACGTTCATACCACATCTGACAGCAGTGTAGTCTTCTGGTGACATACCGTAGTGCTTGGTCAATTCATCCAATTGAATCTTACCGAACTCACCGACGTAACCAACTCTCTTACCTTTCAAAGATTGGAAATCGTCAGTGATACCGCGACCTTCCAAGTATAACAATCCAGTGAATGGTTCGTCCAACAAGGAGCCGACGGAAGTGACTGGGAAACCACGAGCTTTGGCGGCCAAAGTGTGGATCATAGCTTTCAAACCCATGTCAACTTTACCAGAACCGATCAATTCGGTGACATCGGAAGGATTAGTTGGTTCCAAAATGGCCATGTCCAAGTTTTCTTCCTTGAAATAGCCCTTGGTTTGAGCCAAGTAGATTGGGATATGGTATGGAGCTGGTTGCCAGTTCAATAAGAACGAAATCTTGTTAGTAGACATTTTTTTTAACTGTTTGCTTTGTTAGAATCAATGAATGACCTGGTGCCATAAGCAGAAGAAGGGAAGAGCAATACATTCAAACCTGGCCCAACTCTCCATTTATATATCATTTGATTTTAGCTCATTGGCCATCACATACTGTCCATTGAGTTTCCTTCTATAACTATGTCAAGCTCAGGCAGATATGTGACACCATATTAAACAGTTCATAGCCTCTAATACCCTTCGACAGCCACTAGCGCGGCCTTGATATCTCTAATTAGCCATGGCCCACCACCCTTAATTTGACATTCTTCTGAGGTTTCTCATATCCTAGATATTTTTCAAGAAATAATTCATTTAAAAGTCCGTAATCCTGATGAAAATTCGATCTTAAGTCGAAAAGAAAAGGCCACAGGTACTATAAAAAAACAGTTTCAAGGAAACCAATTGAACTTGCAGGGTGAAAAGAAGCTAGCAGAAGTTTTTCGGAGAATGGAACATGAGAAGGTCGAAACTATCAAAGAGTATGGCTAGAGTTATCTGCAATGTTAATGAGCTTAGGAGGATACCGCTATCTGTATCTTCCCGGTTTCGATTACTTGGCAAGCTTTTGGAAATCTATGAGCTTAAGGACTCGTACTTTGTGTGCAAATTGATGATAGGGAATCTTCCTGATCTAAGCAACGAGTCTGCTACGGTGGCGATTGAGGCAATTGTTAGTAGCGACGTCTATAGCCGGATACCTTTACCTTTGCAAGATGGGCATGGTATTGATGTTTATCTGGGGGTCGTAACGTTCAAAGAGACAAGAAAGCTAGAAATATTAGACATTCGGTTGCTAAGTCTCAATGATATTAAATCGTTGAGAAAGTTCATCGGAACTGAAGAGGGCAGAAAATTGATGAGATGAGGTTTGAGTTTAAAAGCTTTGACATTGTTTTTGCACGATCTCTTTCAAGGCCCAATGATAAATTTCACTTATCCAAACCTTTGCAGCACGGCTTCAAGCTGAATACTGGCAATGGTATTATAGCCCACGATGATATCATTGGAAAAAATTATCGGTCCTTGTTAGCGTCTTCCAGTGATCACAAATACATATTGACAAAGCCAACAATGGAAGAGTATATCGTGAACAGGAGGCGCGAAGCTCAGCCTATATACTCCCTGGATGCAGGTTTGATTGTTCAGTTGAGTGATATCCTGGTAGACCATCCTAGAATTGCGAGAGACAGTGGCACGGAAGTCTTAACACCATCCTTTAGGTACAAGTCCTTGAACTTAAAGGATGCTTATGACGCTTTTCTTGATGGCAAGCAACAGGAACTCCAATATGAACGGAACACTACTAGGATGTTGAATCCACCAAAACAATTTTTGGAGTGTGGCACGGGCCATGGTTCCTTAACTCTGAATATTTTGAAAGCTGTACATGGCGCCAATTCTTACTATGATGGCTTCAATGACCTAACCCGTGGTGTCATATTACACTCAATAGACAAGACCGTCAAACATCTTGATTTGGGGATAGAAAACGTTAAACACTACGAACATGGTATTTTCTGGCCGGATGTTGAGTTCCATCTGTCAGATGGTCCTAGCGCGTGGCTATCAACGGATGTCAGCAAATATTACTGTGAGCAGCTAGGACGGTCCGAAAAACAGTTTTTAGATGGAGCATTTCTTGATATGCCGTCTCCAGAGTTGCAACTTGCGAAACTATCCGAAGCGCTACATGTAGATTGTCCGCTCATCGTCTTCGTTCCAAGTATTACGCAAATTTGGGACTGTCTGTCCTTTGTGAAGAAAAATGGTCTAAAATTGACGTTGACTAAAGTATATGAATTGATGCCAGGGTCAGGAGGCGGCGGTATGAGAGAATGGGACGTAAGGAGATCCGTAATCCGAGAAACTGGATTGGATGGGATTGTTATGAGACCAAAGGTTGGTTCAAGAGTTGTTGGTGGCGGATTCGTAGGCGTTTTCAAGAAGTTGCCGACGGATTCCATCTCTAAAATATGGTAAACATCATGAAAGATTGCCCTCAAAAATAGAAATATAAAGAATTAATATACAGTATTTAGTTTTGATTTAAATAAACCCCACAAATTATTTTAAAACATCAAAATGCGATTTTCTTAGAAGCTCTTTTTTTGTTCTTCAATAAGATCTTTTGCTTTTGCTCTTCTTCCTCTTCCTCTTCCTCACTATCAACTTCCATCTCTTCTTCATCTTCTCCATCTTCTTCATCAGCTTGCTGTTGTTTAGCCAATCTTTGAGCGATTTCGACCTCTCTTATTCTTAGTAATTCTGGATTTGATTCAACCAATTCCTTATCTCTCAAGAAATCCCTCTCTTCGTTACCCTTCATCCTGTTCTTATAGAATGCCCTTTCACGTTTCTGTCTGATCTCTTCAACTCTTTCCATAGCCGTCAAAGTAGTTTGCACCAAGTCTCTATTATATCTGACTGGGACATTTCTTCTTTGAGCAAATGTCAAGGTCGAATCAACAGCAAGCTCTTTCCCAGCAGATTTTCTGAAAGCCTTGGTCCATTTCAATTTACGTGGATTACGACGTTGCTTGAATGCCTTGTGACATTTGGAACGGCAGAATCTGAACTCCTTAGCATCATTACGAACAAACATTATACCATGACTTGGGTATACGGGGGATGAGCAAAAATGACATTGGTAGATTCTCATTTTAACAGATCTTTGAGTACTTCAATAGCGTCACTTTCCCAAAAGGCGTTTTAATAGTTTATAGATGACCAAAATGAATCTCAAAAAGATCTTTATAGTGCTTCTTTATAAAAGTGAATGTTGTGCGATGAGGTGAAGTTTATATTTTTTTTTTTCATCTTTAACCAGAAAAAAAAAATTTTCACTGAAAAGGTTCAAGAAGGTAAAAATTGGACTGACACTCCACAGAAAAAACGTTAATACACGGAAGTTGTAATCAAGCAAAGCATTTGAGTGACCAATATAGGCATGAGTAACGGGAATAAAAATGCTGCAACGATAGAAATTCCCCAAATGCCTATACCTGGGGAACGAAACTTGAGCTCAAGTACATCCACTGCGACTGCAATGCCTAACCAACAAATTGCCACCAGCCAGAAAAACGGTATGGACCTATATTTTGACCAGGCCCTGGATGCGATGGGCAGACATCCAGTATGGACAGGTGTCGGAGCCTTTTTCACCTTATACGTTGTTGCAGGCGCATACAAGTCCATAAGTACGAAGATGAATGGAGGCAAGGCAGCGACAAGTTACCTCAAAGGTGGGTTTGATCCCAAGATGAACGCAAAAGAGGCCATGCAAATATTAAACTTGACGGAAGCCAATCTAACGGCAAAAAAATTGAAGGAAGTACACAGAAAGATCATGTTAGCTAATCATCCCGACAAAGGTGGTTCGCCATACCTAGCTACCAAGATAAATGAAGCGAAGGATTTTATAGAAAAGAAAGTGCTGAGAAAATAAGAATAAGCGCTGCTTCTACTTGTAAATATTTATTCTTCTTTTGTCTAATTTTGTTTATATGACGTATACACCCTGTGTAATTAATGATGTTCCTAAGTACTCCTTACTTATGTGAGTGATGTAATGTTGGTAGCAGTCTAGATGCCAGTAACTTGAACCTTGTTCGGTGTTGATCATAACACCTTGTAATGCTAAGGAATTACAAACCGGACATCGAACCAACTCGAATGACTCGACTAGATTATTCTCCAGCTCTGCAATTGCTCTCACATCGATTCCGATCTCACCGACATCATTTTTGTAAAACCATTTAAGTTGACAGAGTTTATCGTTCAATTCTTCGATCTCCAAAGCATTCATTTGATCGTATTTGGATATTTCAATGGAACCGATAGTAAATGAACAGTACTTTCCCCAGCTGGGGAAATCTGACCCACCAACTTCTCTTCGTATACGGTCCACCTCACCTGTCAGACCCCAGGAGTCTTGAATTGTCCCTGTTATCGTTTTGGAACCTGCCAAGATGAATTGCTCTAAGGACCATTTGACAAATTCAATCTCTCTGTGGCTAAATCGAGTTGCCAATTTCACTTCGTCACTACATTTGTCATTTACATAGACAAAAAAACGATTACTATCCGGAAATTCTGTTATTTGAGTTGCACCCCTTGTTGAAACACATCTCTTACCAATACCATGATTGATACGAACAATCTTGTAATTTAGTGGGCTTAATGTTACGTTGATCTTGTTGATAATAGTATTCAAACGCGCCTGCCGTTCATTAAAAGAACAATTTAAGTTTTCTGCCCTGTTCATCTGCCGTTCTTGTAATTTTTTTTCCACCAATAGCAGTGTGTTCTCATGGCATATGCCCCTACATTCAAGTAAGAATTGCAAGATATGCTGGCATTTTTGTTCCTCTTTTAAAGGTTCTATCGAATCTTGAACCCCTATACTCTCTTGAGACATCTTAGTTTAACCAATGAGCACTTTGATGACCAACAAGCTCTTTTTCAAAATACATTTTTTCTCAAGTCAATTTTTCAATCTTTTAATTCGGGATGGAAGTACACAAACAAAGGCCTTTGACAACAAATTTTTAAAGGTAATGATCAATTAAACAAACCATAGAAGGTTTTGAGAGGATTCAATACGTTGTACTATTGTGCAAGGAAAACTTAAGATATTTCAGGTGTTCAAAGAATCACGCCAGGTCCGATTATATTTAGTCTGGTATCCTTTTAGCAGGTAAAGCAGCAATAAACAAATAGAGAAGGGTTTTGTTTTTGCACGATGAATGATTCAACGAGTGGAGATAAGGTACGGCCAAGGTCGCCAATAGATGTCAATAGAAACAATGGTGCCTTAAACTCAGCACTGTTGCGAAAAATTTGGTTAAAGGTTGATGGGAACCAAGATGCTATCAACCAACCAATCTCAGTTCAGTTCAACGAGATGGATAATATTGACGACTTGAAGACAAGACTACTTGAAAAGTTAAATACGAACAGCTGGACCCATTTCGTAGATAATACAAGCATTGCCATAGGGTTTTATGGGGTTAATTTAGACTACGATATTCCGGGTGGAACTTCGAACAATATAAGTCCTATCGAAGGAATTCCAATCTCGACCAGACCTAAAAGCTTCCTACCACCACAATCCCCTTGCTCACCTTCATTTGCGACTGAGAGATATAATAGTTCGAAAACTGTTGGTAACCCAAACAACGTTGTTAGTCCTCAAAGGTCTAGATCAAATAGTTCTGGAGTTG
The DNA here is from genome assembly GCA_003671575.3 of Zygotorulaspora florentina. Lineage (NCBI taxonomy): Eukaryota > Fungi > Ascomycota > Saccharomycetes > Saccharomycetales > Saccharomycetaceae > Zygotorulaspora > Zygotorulaspora florentina. The sequence continues at coordinate 410,558 of PPJY03000001.1, read as the reverse complement.
CCGGCCCAATACCAAGGTCGCCTCTAGTACGATACCCCTCTGTTTCCCCATATTGCAATCTCCACAGCTTTCAGCAAGTAAGGCGTGAGTTTAGCCCTGTACCTTTAACCTCGGCGACCCCCCTGAGCAGTGTCAGGAACAGATTTTCTGGATTTTACAAAAAGAACTATAAAATGATTACTGAAAAGGATCTATTGAGTCCAGAGGTCGAGCAGCAACAAATAATTTTTGAGCCCGATGAATTAGTAATAAATATCTACATTGATCTATTTGGTCATATGGGATCGCAAAAGGCTTCAGAAGCCTTGTCCGTGATTTCGACAAATCGTGAGAACTCATATATACCACCTGCGTTAGACACCTTGAATGTGGCCACATATATCCCGACGAATGAGGAAATTGCCAGACAACTTTTGGAGACAGAAGATGCTGCTGATAAAGATGACGAGTTCTCCTTGCACACGCCACCTCCGCCAAATCTGAGTATAAACGAGGAAACAGGACACTCGCATTTGTTGCAGGCTCGGTCAGAGCAAGAAGAGATTGAGCGCGAGTTCAAATTTATTACAGATGAGGAACAACTTTTAAAGGAATCGCAAAGTTTCAAAGATACAGAAAGAAATTCAGACCATCCAAAGCCGGCCATTTTGTTACTACCAAAAGGCTACACAGGTGATGTTGACTTCACTGAAAGTACTTCCAAAGACGCGTTTGAGTCTTCTTCAGAATCACAGGCTTCAACACCAGACGCAAAAAGAAAACCAGAGCTGACCCTTCAAATTCCACCTTATGCACCACTAGATGAAAATGAAGTTGGGTTAATTCATCCATCATTGGAATCTGATAGAAAGAATAATACCGAATCTGCCTCAAATTCGCCAACAAACGTGCGTAGTTTTAACCCTCAAAGGTCTAGGCCTCCCTCAGCAAATGGTATATCTCAAAGCCATTTGCCAAGCGGCTCGACAACAACTTCTACAAGCACGAAGGTTTTCCCCAAGATAACTGTTTTAATTGTAGAAGATAATGTCATCAATCAAACCATCTTATGCTCCTTCTTAAGAAAACACAAGATATCCTATAAAGTTGCTAAGAATGGCCAAGAAGCAGTGGATAAATGGGAGGAAGGGGGAATAGATCTGATATTTATGGATTTACAATTGCCGGTTTTATCTGGTACTGAAGCAGCAAAGCAAATAAGAGATTTAGAGAAAAAGAGGGCCTCTTCGCCAGATATTGATAAAACAATTACAAAAAAAGCTCCAGTAATAATAGTGGCCTTCACAGCTTCCAATTCACAGACTGTCAAGACGAATGCGTTGATTTCAGGTTGCAATGATTATTTAACCAAACCGGTGAATTTGCATTGGTTGAGTAAAAAGATCAATGAATGGGGCTGCATGCAAGCTTTGATTGATTTTGATGGCTGGAAAGAAGGGCAAAGTAGAATGACCGAAAGACTTTTAATGAAAGCCTCTCCAAAGATTCCAGTTAAACCCGAGCTAAAACCCACGTCATCGAGCCACAGAGTCAGAAGGTCAAGTAACGCTTCTTCACAATCAAAGCTTAGTGAAGGTAGACCGCGCTCCAAACACCATAGTAGAAAGTCTACTGGAACTGGACTAGGAACGGGAATAGGAAGCGGAATATGAGGTGATAAATTTCAATCAATAAAATATCCAAATTTTTTCAACGATAAAAATTTTATGAATTTAAATGAATAGTATTGGGGGATTTTCAATATTAGAATGTAACAATGATTCCGAGGCATCTGTACGTACCTACATTATATATACGTAATGCTATCTCTTGTAACTCATCAAAGGCTTGGATTAAGATTGTTAAATTATGAGAGGTTCTGCCTCACATCCGGGACAGTTATGAAGGGTTTCATGTATAAATACATCACAGTCGATACAAAACTCTTTTTTACAGTTTTCACATCTATAACGTGAACTTGTGAGTAATTCGCCAGTTTTATGATTTTTAACTGTTGGAAATTTCAATTGACAACTAAAACAATTCTCCGAACGGAATTTTTCTTTTGCTGGGACTTCTTTGAATGTTTTCAAAGGCATTAAATGATGATAAGATCTGGCCAAATGCGTAGATAGAATGAGCATCAAGTTACAGCATGGACATACCGTGGGCAAAGAGCAAACTTTACTACGGCAATTGGGGCATATATAGCCCCCAAAAGTTAATTTTGAGTGACAAGCACAAAATGTCGGCGATTCTTCGAACACTCTTGTTGGAAATCCCATTCTGACCAAAGTAAATCCCTTATTAATCTTATTCACAGGCAAAGGTATGACAGCCTCATCAAATAGTTCTTTACAATGACTCTCATCCAGAGGAACCTTATAAAAACTTTCATCCCCATAATTTGTATTCTTACAAAGTTCTTTGCAAATAGCGACCTGTGCTGATAATCCAATAACCTTTACACGAATCGCTTCATGAACCAGAGAAGCTATTGTTTGATGGATGTCTCCGGGATCCGTACTTGACAAGGAGCCAAAGATAATAAGAACTTCTTTGGTACAATGGGCAGGAACCGGCAGTAGCAGGCCTCTTGCCATTTCAAGGGCATTTTGCAACGAAGGGCTCCCCTTCGGCTCCTGTTTCCTAATTAGCTTTAATGCATCTATGTGATCTTGGGGATTTCCGCTGACCTGACTAATCAGCTGCGCAAGACCATTCCTCATACTGACGATACCGATCTGAGAAATGGGGTTCTGATCGAAAAATTCATGCACAAAATCAATCGCATACTGAACCATCATAACGTGTCGATTAGGCCGCATGTCTTTTTCAAGCATAGATTCACTACAGTCCAAAACCAAAACCATTGTCCTTATTATACCCCTCTGATATGGTGTGATGTTCTTCTGTGCTGTTCTTTTCTTTCTACTCTCAATGATGCTGGCCGCGAGTGAGCTCATATCACCATCCTCATCAACCTTGACTAGATCCCAACTTCTTTTGATTTCATCTTCCCAAGCATACCCACCATTCGCGCCTTGTAAGTTCTTGTTGGACAGCTTCTTCCTCTTTCCTTGCCGTCTTTTGTCTCTTCGGTTTCGCTTAGCTTCTTCACGACGATCCACTACTTCTTCCTCATCATCCACAACTTGTTTCTTCTGTCTCCTAACATCTCTCGAAGATACCTTGATACTCTCATCAGCATCTGAATCCGAATCTGCTGGTCTAGACATCACTTCAGTCTTCTAACATGTACTACCGAACACAGCCTCACTTACAAGTGTTTAGCCTATTCGAATAAATCAAAATACCTGCAAGATTCCATTAGGGCTTCAAAAGCCCTCATTTTCCCAAGTTTCTTTTCATTGTGAAATTTGGAAAAACGATATCACTAAAAGTCGTGTTGAAAATTGCATCAAGTTTTCATACCTTTAAGGGAATTATCATATAACAAACTTATGGCGATTTCACATCGGACTAGTAAGGCTAATATGCATGAACAACGCCGGAGATGTTTAAAGAATTAAGTGCTTATCGGCCGATAGTTGTTAAACTTGACTGTTTCTAAGTGGTCAAGACACATATTAAGAGAGCATTAAGTATCAAATCCCATCGTAAATCATGGTGCAAGAGAAAGTGCATTAGATCTGCTACGAGAAGTCAGCAGTGAACAAATATTTTTTTTAAACTTCGATTGAATCGCAAAAGTATAAAAGTAGGAACGAAACCTACTAGACCCTCAAAAGTGTAAATTGTTCCCATCTTGAACTCTAGCATTACATATCATCAAAGGAATTAAAATAGAATGTCAAGTGTTGATCTGGAGAAGAAACAATCCAAGGTTGTGGTTGAAGATGAGGCCAAGGGCGTTGCGAGTGCATCTTCATCCGCTTCTGTCGACGTGAGCTTGACAGACGAGGATAATGTTGACGTTGCCCTGAGATTTTTGAAGGAAGCTAATGCCAAGGAATATGTTCTAGATGACGATGACAACACAGCGGTCACTGCTGATTCAGATGACGGCAAGAAAAACAGGAGGGAGAAGGCCATTTTTTATGGCCAAAGTGATCTACCTAAGAAGGTCTTGGGGAAATTAGATCTCGTTATTTTACCTTTTTTGTGTGTTACCTATCTGCTGATGTTTTTGGACAAGGCTTTATTAAACTATTCCGCTGCAATGGGTATCAAAGATCATTTGGTCGGAAATGAGTTTGCAAACTTAAGTACAATATTCTCTGCAGCATATATCTTCATGGAGCCTTTCGTCACATATTTGATTCAAAAATACCCGATCTCGAAAGTGATGGCAACTTTCATTATCTGTTGGGGTATTTCTCTAGCTTGTCATTCCGCATGCAAGACGTATGCCTCACTGATGATTGTTCGTACCTTGTTGGGTATGTTTGAATCTGCAAGCGCTGTTGGGTGTATCGCCATTAGCGGCATGTATTATACGAAAGCCGAGCAGAGTGCTAGAATTGGCTTTTGGGCAACTCAGGCCGGTACAGGTTACATTGTTGGTGGTTTGATATCTTTTGGGTTTCAGCATTACCATGGGAAGAGTTTTACTTCTTGGCAAATCATGTTTCTCGTGATTGGTCTAGTTACAGTTGCATTTGGCGTTCTGACCCTTTTGTACTTACCAGATAACGTCACAAATGCATGGTTTTTGACCCAGGAGGAGAAGGTCCAGGTTGTAAAACATATTAGGGATAACCAAACTGGTCTTGAAAACAAGAAATTCAAAAAGGAACAGGTAAAAGAATTATTTTTGCACGACAAATTGACGTGGCCAATGCTTTTGATAACAGCTTGTTCACAAATATCAACAGGTGCTATCGGTACATTTTCTGTCACTATCACGCAGACTTTCGGTTTCAGCTCAAAAGAAACGGCTCTATTGCAATTACCAATTGGTGCCATTACCGCCATGATTATACTTATCACGACCCAAATGATTGCTCGTTGGGGCCAAATCACTTTGATTACCACATCGATGTATATTCCTGCAATCATTGGTGCCATCGTAATGCTGTCATTGCCGTTATCTAACAAGGTGGGTAATCTACTGGCTCTTTACTTACTTTACAGCGGCTCGTGCACGATAACAAATATCTACATCTGGAATTCTTGTAATACCTCCGGATACTCGAAAAGAGTCTTTAGAAATGCGATTACAATGATAACCTATAATGTCTCATGTATCGTGGCGCCCCAAATGTTTAGAGTTAGCGATGCTCCAAAGTACAACCCTGCAAAGATTGCTTTGCTAGTCACGCAATGTGTTTGTGTTCCTCTACAGTTATACGTTGGTTATTTGTGTAAGAAAGAGAATGAATTAAGAGATAAAGAACAAGAAGGAAAAACAGAAATATATCAATTTTTGGACTCAACAGACATTGAGAACAGAAGTTTTAGATACATTTACTAATTGCATTAGTTTGATAATTTTATATATTAATAAATTTAATCCTCTACTGGTATGCCATGAATTTTAGATTCACCATCCACTGATTGAAAAAAATACAAGATCTGGCTTCATCTTGGGTGTCGACGATAAGATTTTTTGTCAATTCAAACTTCTTTTTCGGTCTAGATAAAAAATTAAGTGAAAAATCTCATCAGATCGCACGCATATCATCTATCTCATCAGCTCATCTCGAGGGAAAAAAAATCATACCAAAGGTTAAGAAACTGCCAAGATGTCCAATCCGGATGATTTAGAAGGAAACTTAGCATACGATAGCGAAAGTGAAGTTGAAATTCCGGCTGAGCCCCAATATGAAAATGATGTTCTAGGTGAAGAAGAATTTGCGAATGATGGAAAATTACAAAACCAACAGAAACGTCCATTGGAAGACGATGGAAAGACTCTATCTAAAAGACAGAAGAAGTTGATGACCTCGAAATTTCATGAAAGAAAAAGGGAACAGATTGGGCACGATATCGATCAAAAGAAGAGTTTGCCAAAATCTTCAACTGATATAATTGCAGAATACTTTGCTAAGTTGATTTGCGAAGACAATCCTGATCTAAGTGCGTTGGAACTAAATGATTTGTACTTGAAAAAGAGTGAATTTATATCAACTGAAAAATTTGACGAAGATCGTGATTTGGCGAATTTCCCAAATTTCATGACGAAATTCTCCAAAGCACCACGGTGCATAATCTTTTCCATGTCGAACATGAGAGTTGCTGATGTTTTCAGGACTCTGAATGGTAGCAAGAGCTGTCTTAAGTTGTTCGCGAAGAACAAACTTAAAGATGATCTCGCCTCAGTCGAACAGAGTTTAAAAATAAGTTCTAAATCAAAACCGAACAATAAAGTACAACAAATCAGGTACTTCATCGCAACTCCCACGAGAATGGAGAAAATTCTAGACTCTACAGATGTGTTCTTCGAAGGCAAGGATAAGCTGGATATAATATTAGATGCCAGTTATCTAGACCAGAAGAATAATACCTTATTAAGATGTGAAAATAGTAAAGAATTGTACAAGGTTTTAAGAACCATACTGGACAAAAAGAGTTCTGTGAAAATTTTATTATATTAAAGGAAGAAAGGGGTCATAGATGTATTCCAGTGTAAAATATTCTATGTAAATATAGTCTCGAAACTAAGTAAATGGTTTTCTAATCGATAGTTTTCTGGCCAACATCGAAGGCTTACGAGACAATTTCGAAGGACTAGTAGAACCGGATTTTCTTTTGCCCTTCAATTGATTCACCGTTTCTGCAGGTTTATCGTAATCCTTCATAGTCTTCGATTTTGCGTGCGTATCCAATCCGCGACTTGATAGCATCTCAGGTAACGTATCAAGAGATTCACAATTTGCACTACTTGAGGCACCGTCAAAAACCTTGAGGAGTTCTCTGCTTTTATTCAGTGCAGGGCTAGGTAGTAAATTCCTCGATCCGCTTCCTCTAAAAATCTGAGAAACAGGCTTTAGATATATTGATGCGATGGAGCCAATGTTTAATTCAAGCTCTTCGAGAATCATTGGATCAAGCTTTGTGTTTAATTCTATCACAGGTAACTCACCATTTACAATATTTTTCATCGATTCTTCGGATAATAAATGGCCATTATCTGTTTGCGACAAGGAGAGCAGTCTCCAATACATATATGCCCTACTTCGCAAATCAGGGTTATTGATATCTTCCGTGCAAATTTTCAAGATCTGCATGCATATTTTCTCTGTTTCTGAAGTAGGATTCCTTATGAAGAACTTCACGCTCGAATTGAGTATGGAGAATTGCACATCTAAAGTTTCCTCAAAGAAATTAGATGAAAATATTTGGAATATCTCTAAGTAGTTCGATAGATTCTCATAGTAGTTTGTGATTATCCAAATCATAGCATTTTTGGATTCGGGCTCTTGAACAGAATCCGTATATTTGACTAATTCTTTAATGCTCGCTTTGAATTCACTAGGATGCTTTCTAAGGATATTTCGGAAAACTGATATGATTTCTTGAACAACATAATCGACGCCAAACTCTAACAAATCTAATAAGGCCATAACACACTCCGCGGCGGAATCCTTGTTAAGCTTAACAGCAAGGTTTCCAATAGCTCTAATAGCTTTGCGGGACATCTGAATATCAATATCAGTAGCGTATTGTTCCAATTCCTCTAATATCCGTGGTAATGTTTCCGTGTTAGCTAGTAGGTAAAGGCATTCCAATTTTGTATCCTTGATATATATGGGATCATTAAATTCGATGAAAAAATACGAAACATCCAGTTTCAACAGCGGATTCTCTCGACTGAGTAACAGAAGAATTACGTTTCTGAGAACAAGAAAGTGTAACTCTGGAGGTTTGTTTAATAGAGAAATGATTGAATTAGAAAACCTTTGAATTAAACTTTCGTTAACATGATCCACGTAGTTCAAAAGGTAAGCAATAAACTTAAAAGCATTTAGTGCTACAAATGTGTTCACATGCTGCAATTGAGGCAAAACAATATCAATCATTTCAGATGCATCCTCATGGGTCTCTGGAACAGCAGATATAGTCAATGAATCCAATATCAATGCCTTGTCCCATTCATTCAAATTAGGTAGAAGATCCAATGAGCTAAAAGCAGTATCCATTGAGAGTTTCAGAGGATTCAAATCCATGTTAGACTCATGGACGTAATCGAGGGTGTGCAAACAAGCAACCTGAATGATGGGATCGACATTTTCGCGCTGTACTAATTCTAATAGAAAAGGCAAACATTGGGTGACCGTAGCATGATTCACTGCATCTAATTGTTTTAAAGCATAAACCGCTGTTCGGATTACATCTGGAGGAACAGAACGACGACTTATAAAGGATGGTATTATTTTTGAAGCTTCTTCGATAAACTCCGGGGACGGTACAGCTACCAAAGTCTTCAACGCCATAATTTGTATTTTTTCATTTCTATTCTTTAAATCATTTGTGATATAGGGAAGCGCCTCGATGGCATTTTTAGGTTTAACTATCCCGAGTGATCTCACATATTCATGGCATATCCTCTTCACTTCAAGGTCGTCTTCAATTTTCCAGAATCGTAAGACTTCTGGAAACAGATACGCCATTTCGTTGTAGTTTCCCAGCGTTAAATTGGCTATGATTTTCCTCAGCCCATTTTTCCTCTTAACGGCGCTAACTTTGGACTTTTTGACGTCAAAATTCTGAAGTTCTGCTCTAATTTCATTCGCTTTATACCTGGTAAAAATTCTATGATCAGACATGATAGAAACTTCAATTGAAGTAGATTAAGATTCGAGAAACCCAGCCAACTATCCAAAAAGCACTATTTTAGCTGTTGAATCATCAGCAGAGCCTATGTTACTATCGTTTCGCTCGGAGCGTAAAGTAGAGTTTGTTAAGTTTGTCACTTTTCATTAATCTACTTAGGCCCCTATCCCCGCGAGGCAATGATCACATGATAGACGCAGGAATTGTGGTATCAGTGATACTGTTTGAGATTAAACCGCCGATGCTGAAGGAGTCATAGCTATCAAACTCAGTGCTCCCTTGTTTTGATTTATGCTGCTCAAGGTTCTGCCATCCAGTCAAGAAAGAAGAATAGCAGCGCGCCGCATGGCTTTTTCATGAGATAATCATTATGAACATGCCTACCTACACTTCCCTAGACGATTGCAGAAATATTGGGTCCTCATTAGACTGCAAGATTGTGCAGGACGATTCGGGTTTCACAAGAAATGGCGTGCACCAAATATAAACGAACAAGCGGATAAATTCTCTTTAAATCGCACGCAGACAATCTAAAAACTCCACAAACCAGTCCGTGGTAAACTTGATCGTAGCCGAGATACACGACGTATCTTTACCACTGCAGATACCTCGAAGTCTAATACGTTTGTGGAAGAGACCTAGAAAAACGCATAAATATAGATAATTTGTAGTGGGCAAGTGACATATGCAATCAAACGTAGATCTCTCTCAACTGTGGCCACTTTCATTAGTCAAATTTCTCGGTAAAGAGCTTTCAATGTCAAGTACGCCCTCAATTTAGCCAAACAGATCCTTTCTAAAGTTGAGTCAGTAGCAGAATTTATTCCCTAAAATATTACAGTGAACTAGCTAGATTTATGAGGATAGATATGCAGGCATTTTCAAGTGTCTTGATTGGTTATTCAGACGACTGCATAGTACTTTAGGGTATCACAAATAAAAAGAGAACCTTGAACGAAGCTGCTCGTCATACATATCTTAAAGTATCATAAAAAGTTTCACACATGAGAAAAAAAGACAATAAACACCAACACTTGTGACATGTTGGGGTTTGTCATATCTTTAATATGATTATTTTCTAGACCCTGTTTCCAGTCTTTTTCAATGTCACAAGTAGGCTAAAATTGCTGGCTAAAAACTTTGAGGCTTCATTTGGGCCCATACATTGAAAGCAAATTTTGAGGTCCTCTATTAGACTGGCTCCATAATAATTCTCATTGTGAGCCGTTGTTGATGAAATTTATTCTTCGATGGCCCATAATGGAAAGTGCGCGTAAAAAAAAACATGATTTCTATTCATCGCCTAATTCACCTGCTAAGCTCTTTCCTAAAGTGTTCTAAGGTAAGCGAATTAAAGAGTATCGTGTATGAAGTATAGCCATTAATGATCTATTAGGGAAGGTAGTAATTGGGCTTTCGTTAAAAATAATACGTAGCAAGTCAATATCTTCCAAGATGATTCCTCAATTCTCGTTTCACAAGCTCTAAAAACTCTCATTAACGTACCAGCGGTAGCTTAACTGAGATTCTCAGCACTACTTGGAACAAATAGCGGGATTCTTTGGTAGCTTTGATAGCAACGTACATAGGCCTGAGCAATTTGAAGGATTGAGTAAGGTTAAGTGGTCATGTTGCAAGAGCTTACTTTTGAAACCATTTCACTTGTTACAATTGAATGGGACTTTACTTTTTGAATTGCCGCTCTTTCATCAGAATAATTATAAATAGAGGTTATGAAGGCTGTGGTCGTTTAATGATACGCTGTCTCCTGAAGCTAGAGTTTTGAAGTGGTATAACAGCTGCATCGACATCCGTTCTTTTGAAAAGAAATATTCAAGATGTTTTTAACTTACATTCGCTCAATAGTTTGTCTGGTCTGTATCCTCAGGAGAGCAGCTGCTGCTGAGATAGAGTCAATTTCATATTCAAGTCTAACTTATTCTCCGTTAACTTCATATAGCTATCCCCATCAAGGCTGGACTGCTTCCTTCGAATTTGATATTCAACAGGCTGTTTATGAGAACGATTATTTCTCCATGAGTTTTCCTCTGATTTATCGTATCAAGTTCAATAATAACAATGCTAGTACCACTGTTCTCTTGAACGATGGAACCAAGGCCTTTAAGTGTTATGTTTCTCAGCAAGCTGCTTATATATATGACACAACGATTTTCAGGTGTGATGCCTTGATGGATATATCCTCCTCCTCAAGTGTTATGGGATCAATCACTTTTTCTTTCAGTTTCAGCAGCGGAGGATCTATATATGAATACGAGCTTCAAGACGCTTCGCAGTATCATGCTGGTACTATGAATGTGCCATTGACTAGCGAACTTTCGGCCCCAATAACTTTCGAAAGCTCGCCATTCGAAGAAGACATATACACAATTGGGCGCACAACAACTTATAATAGTTTAGAGACTTACTACCTGGGAATGAAATGTCCTGACGGGTATTTACTCGGGGGAACTCAAACAATTCAATATGATAAAAACAATGAGGGCTTTGATTTAGACTGCACGTCTGTCCAATGTTATATGGCAGATGCTTTCAATGATTGGTCTTTACCGCTAAACTATAAGAATGCGGGTGCGAAGGTCTCCTGTTCATCTAATACTCTTCAAATTCAGGTCAATGAGGCTAGCTCCAATGATACCCTCTGGATAAATGCTTTACAGTCGGTCTCTGAAGGTATCAATACGGTAGAGCATGACGTTCAGATGGAGTATACCTGTTCCAACACCATTGAGAAATCAACATATAGCACTCAACTCCAAACTGTGGTTGAATATGTAATATATCAAGGAAAAGCCATCGCGACTGGCTCAGTCGCGAGTGTTAGCTCTGCGACTAATGGATCTTCTTCTTCAGTCTCAACTCCTGCGTCTCAAATATCTTCGCTCGTAACAGAAACAGAAAGTTTTCTATCAAGTTCTACACCGGTTTCTTCCACCCTCGCAGCGGTTGATTCTACAACCTCATCAACCACGCTACCAGAAACATTCGACAACACTACAATTCTTTCAACAACCACTACAAGCTGGACAGGTCATTATACTACCACTTATTCTACTGGTAGATTCACGAATGGAGATAGAAGTTTCTTGACAATAGAAGTTATTTACTTCGTTGAAACACCAGTAGCGATAACTGCTTCTCAATCTACTACGACTAGTACCATCCTATGTTCTGAGTGTGTTACCACCGCCACTGTCTCCAGCTCAAGTTTGACTTCAACGAGTTCGAGTTCGAGTTCAAGTTCAAGTTCAAGTTCAAGTTCAAGTTCAAGTTCAAGTTCAAGTTCAAGTTCAAGTTCAAGTTCAAGTTCAAGTTCAAGTTCAAGTTCAAGTTCAAGTTCAAGTTCAAGTTCAACTTCAAGTTCAAGTTCAAGTTCAAGTTCAAGTTCAAGTTCAAGTTCAACTTCAAGTTCAAGTTCAAGTTCAAGTTCAAGTTCATATACCTCAGCATCCACCTCGAGTCCCAGTGCGTCTACCCAGGGTTTAAGTACCTCTCCTTGCGTTGAATGCACAACCGCTGTCTCTGAATCTAGCCCAAACTTGGGTTCAAGTTCAAGTTCAAGTCCGAGTCCGAGTTCATATACCTCAGCATCCGCCTCGAGTCCCAGTGCGTCTACCCATGGTTTAAGTACCTCTCCTTGCGTTGAATGCACAACCGCTGTCTCTGAATCTAGCCCAAACTTGGGTTCAAGTTCAAGTTCAAGTTCGAGTTCGAGTTCGAGTTCGTATATCTCAGCTTCCACTTCGAGTCCCAGTGCATCCACTTTACATCTGGGATCCTTGAGTAGTGGTAACACATCAAATCATATACTCATAACTGCGCTCGGTAGCACAGAAACAACAACGGTGGCTTTCCAAACGTCGCAAAACAGGACCGAAACGACCACGTATGCAGACACACTTACTTCAAATACGTTTTTCACTGATATTTTTCCATCATCCACAACTTCGATTCAGCCTGTTTCTGAGACCCAATCAAGTGTCGGCCTGAGTACTTTTGCAATTCCAAGCACGATACAGAACACCAGTCTTTTTCTATCAAAAAGCGCACAGAATACCAAACTTCAAGTTGCACCCTCTAATGATGTCTTGTCGGTATCAGATATGCCAACATTAAGTGTTCTATCCTTCTATTCGATATCAAACGGTGACACCTCTACTACAGTACCAAGCACAATTGCAATTACACAATCAAGTAGCGCCACAGCAACTAGTAAGCCCCTTTCGTTAGCACGTATTCCTTTGAGCTCACAATCCTCGTTAGCTGTTTATGAGGGTGAGGCTGTTCTTCAAAAAGTAGGCATTTCGGTGAATTTCATGCTATTTTTGGCGTGCTTTTCATTATTATGATGTTTTCTAATCTCTGATAGTTTCAAGGTAAAGGGGTGCTTCATCACTTTTTCTTCGTTTTCAGGTTTTCTTTAGTCTAGTTTAGATCCTGAGTAATAATTTGGTCGACTTCAAGTGCAAATGTGTTTCGCATTCTAAGCTTAAAAGATGAGTAGCATGGACACTTTTGTTTGTTTCTAGCCTTTTTACCTAGAGGTGTGCGACCTCTAGAAAAGTAGTAAGTCTATGTAAGCGCTATATTCGCTAAGGACTCACAATGCCTGCAGGTGCACAAAGGTAATAAAGAGATAAAAGTCCCGCCACTTTTCATTTAATGCTCAGCAAAGTATTTGAATAATGTGATGATTGCTGCAGAGAAATCCCTGCCCAACCTAGGGGGGCTACCTAAGCAGGATTACGTTTTGGCACTTCCAAGATTTTATTTCATACTGTCGCAGTTCAAGCAGGTCCGGAACGTCTGGTTCTGTGGCAATTCAGTAACACGACTGCCCGAAACCTGTCGCGCTATAGTGGCTATGTTTGGCTTCAATTTGAGGTTGAGCATATCGTACAACGCATGGCCTGCTACAATTATTGGGCTGTTGACGCATTTTGGGTAATTCGACGTACTATTTTTATATTGTTTAAAGAAATGACGACGACTGGAGAGTTTAGCCGCCGAGACGCTGCTTTCTACTTTCGCCGAGAGTAAATGAAGAAAGAAAGAAAAGAGGTCAATGAAAGCCCTCTATAAGTGCCTCAAAGCAAATATACCACTTGTTCCGACCTTCCAACAGATGAGAAAGGGAGAAAAAAAATTTACTTTCTATAGATGAGAGGCGGCAATCATAGTGCATACCTGAAATCAACCGAGCCACTAAAAGAATCTCTCCGCAATGTCTTCACGAGAAAATCCTATTTACTCGTTTCACTCTCAATTATTTCTTACAATGTTCCTCTTATTAACCAATTACTTCCTCGGAGGTAATTTTTATTCAAGCATTGCTGTGCCTTTCATAAATTATACCAAACATGACAAAAATGAATTAGCATGGTATTTTTTCAATTGCATGCAGAATCGCTCACCAAACTGGTTTGTGGTTGAACGTAATTTCCCGAAGTTACAACAGAAAAATACAAGACCTTCAACTTGTTTATTGTCGAGAAGCGGGAGCTTTTGCTCTGTAGTACTATCAGATCGCTGTCGACGTGGCTTTGGACAACATAGATAAGGGTGTCAAATATGCATTTTTCAATAACGTTGCGTAAGCTGCTCGAAAGGAATGGTATCCTTTCTATCTTCAACACGGGCTTCGATGCAGCGAGGAATTATCAACGAAAGAACATTACTGAGCATTTGATGGCAAGTGGCAGGACTTTCGATTCCTTAGCGCTGCGCGCTAGCTCCTGCGCACTCACGTGTATTCCGAGTATTGGCAGACTCGAAGTTTAAACACATTCAAAACCTTGGAGGCGCGCCCAGTTCGCCGGCGCCTGGGTGAAACGAGATTTTTTTCAGTTCAGCAATTCATATTTGGCAACTATGCTAGTGATCAATAAGCTAAGTGAGTAATTTGTATCTGGCAGCTATGATAGCCCAGAAAAGATTGCTTAGCAATAGCCTTAAGAGATTGAGCTCAAAAAACAATAATTTATCGCAAGTTTATGCAAATATTTTTTATCATCCTAGTTTTCAATCGCTCCGCAACCGACTACCGGTGGAATTGAACGATTTGGATCCTTTCCAATTCTCTGAATCGCTAAACAAAGTCATTTCTGAAGCTTGTATATCTGAAGATGAGAAGTCGTTAATCCACAATACTTTAATCGAGAAATTGACCAAATACGAATATGGTATCAGTACACTTCATACCAAGAAACTGAAAGAATTAGGAAGGTCTCCTACCTACAAATCAATAATAGAGATTATAAGAAATAATCCTGGAAGAGTTGCTGACTCTTGGGAATTATTATTGAAATTTGGAAGCACTTTACAAAGTTTGCCGGATGAAATCTTAGTTACCACTCTCGAAAATGTCTCCCTTGACACAAAGGGTAATACTTCTGAGAGAAAAGCTCTCTCCGTAAAAAGCATTGCTCAAAGTGTCTTATTACTGGAAAATATATCTCAGAAAGAACGCATCAAGCCAGAAACTTTAGAAAACATTCTGGTTAGCGCCTTGGAGACCGACATGACTTGTGTTCTACCATTAATTCTATCGTTTGGAGTTCCATCCTTGAAGATCTTTGAAAAGCGATCTGACTTTCTAACACCATCTCAGATATACCAGATAAGAAAGTTTACTTCATTCGATCTTTTAAAAGAGAATACAGAACTTCTGTACAAATGTATTGATATTTTGGGGCAAAATGCTACTATAGAACCCACCGAAAAAGAGGTGGAAAATTTTGAAATGCTGAAATCTGAGATTCTCAAGTTGTCAAAGGATATGCCGTCCGTTTGGAAGGTCTATAGCCTCCAAACGGGGCCTCAAGATACGACAGACGCCTTTTCGGGTCTCTTCGATGAAATACAGACCGATAAGTTAGATAGAAGAAATTTGCATGTCGCGAGAAAGTTACTGAGGATTTTTGGTACATATAGGGACAACACCAAGATATCCTTAGAGCTCTATCATAATTACTTGATAAGCTACCCAAGCGATTCCCACGACCTTATGTTTGAAACTTTTTTGGCACTATCATTCCAAAGTTACAAAACCTCAAATGAAACCCTACTAGAATATGCTCAGGCAT
The DNA here is from genome assembly GCA_003671575.3 of Zygotorulaspora florentina. NCBI lineage: Eukaryota > Fungi > Ascomycota > Saccharomycetes > Saccharomycetales > Saccharomycetaceae > Zygotorulaspora > Zygotorulaspora florentina. Next base: position 394,737 of record PPJY03000001.1, on the reverse strand, counting down.
TCATACCGGTGGATGGCAGTCAATCATTGCTCGCTAATATTTATCGCGTTCTGATTTTGGTGAACTCCCGGTTCAATATTGAAAAATCACTCGAGGTTTATAATGAGAATATAGATCGATTTTCGAAAGAGAACGATACTGAAACGAATGCATCTCCCTCTGGCCTATTAGCAGAATCTCTGATTCTTGCATATCTTACAAAGAGTGAGATAGAATTCGCTCGAGTGATTTTCGAAGGTTGCGCTAGAGAGAAGGTTTTTAAAGGTCCAACTGCCGTAAAGAGGGTGAAGAAACTCTTGTCAATATATGGCGAAGCTTTGGAAAGCGAATCAGTCACCGAGATAATGGAGCAAGAATTGCTGAAAACTTTAAAGCATATATGATCAATTAGTATTTAGTGATTTTCTGTCTAACTCGCACTTGTCTTTAAGCAGATCTAAACAGTAGAAATTGAATCATACACTCATGACATTGAAAAGCTATATTGAAACAATCGTTTAGTAGATACACCTGCTCTTTGCCCAACAAATAGATTAGATAAATGACAAAAAACGTACACAGTGTTATCTTTTTACCTATAAAGGTTCTTTTGCGAGCTACCGATCAGACTAAACAAAGTGTTTTCGAAGTGATTAATAGAGGATACGACATCCCGAGATTCAAGTATGGTATAATTCTTAGTTCTCGGTTGAAGAGCGTTAATCATCTTTTTAGTGATTTAGGTTTCGACAAGAATGAAGAGAATTGCTTCATGTATTTATTGGTCAAAGACGTGGATTTGGCGTTACCTAACTTTCATCATTCGTTTCGCAAAATTGAAGAGGTTTCTACAGATCATCTTCCAGTTTATTATTCTCCAAAATTTGATGCTATTGATACGCCGCTTGACATCTCTAGAGTATTGGCCACCATTGCCTATAAGCCAAACGGAAATGATAGGTATGAAATCACAGCTTTCACCTCCTCTGCTAAAGGTTGCGGTATTAAATTGTACAATTACAGTATTCTACATATGCAAGCCCAAACCCATCTCTCATGTAAACGGCTTCTGGCACATGTTGTGATGGAACATGATTTGGTTGGTTACTATGAAAAAAAGTTGGGCTTCAAGGAAATCGATAGATTCTTATTTAAAAATGATGAGGAAAACTCTAGTGGATTTAAAGATGACATTTTAATTTCCCAGGATTTCCATGTCGTGGAACTTGAGAAATGGCTGTAGAAAACCATTTTGTGGTTCTAAACCGTTACGCTGGTTGCGTCACTATAACTTCTCTCTTCCTCTTATTTTAACTCTGAACGAACCAGTAGAAAAGTCTGAAGATGTTTGTAATTTGTTTTTGTGCAATTTTACTCTAGCATCCGAACTGAATTTACGTAATGAAGTTGATGTCGCTAGTGTAGTTGACGGTACGAACATCCCACTTAGAGTGTCGTCATTATATCGTAATTCATCAATCCTGACTAGTTGCTTTTTTACTTCTCTTTTCACACCATTCGTTACATCCTTGCTGTTAATAGAACTATTCGGTAAGCTTGGATTAAGGCTTGTCGCAGATTTTCGCAGTAGCTTACTATGAATACTATCTTCCGAATGGGATGGTAGATGGGTAGTCAGATTGTTTGTGAGAGATCTAATCAACTTGCAATTTTCATTGAGTCTATTTGATGAGAGAAGGCTTGGTGAGTGCAGGTTATCAGAGATGAATATTGGTGCCGATGAGTCCCGTGGTGATGATGGAATAAAGGTTATTCTCCTATTTCTAGTATCTGCTGTGCGTACAAACTTCTTGTTCATATGAGAGCTTGCAGTCTGATATTTGGGGTCAATTTTAATTCTAAGTGGCATATTTTGTGCACTGTTCGCAGGTTGTAGTTTATCGTCAACCCTTAGTGAATCCCCGACTACTTTTCTAAATTTGTCGTTGAAAGCATCTGATAAAGTACGATACTCACTTAGATGGATGCCCTCTGTAATTTTGTTTGAATGAACGTTATGGAACACTATAGGTAGTTCAGACTTTGTACTGTTGATGTAATTGTTGAACAGTCGATTTTCAATCTTTTGATTCTTTGTGACTTTATTGTCCCTCCTGGAATATGTATGAGCTGAATCTATTCTTGTACTTTTCGATGTACGGGGATCTACTTTGATTAATTTCATCATCCTTTACTCACGGAAGGACACTTATCTTGTCACTTGTCCAGGTCCGATTTTTTTAAGAATCCTTTGTTTCATTTTGAAAGCTTTCAGATGTTTATTTTTTTTGTTTGCTCGCGGCGATGAATGACAATGACCTTCGCTTGAAAATTTTAGATTTTAATCTCATCTCATCGCATCTCATCTCATCTCACCTTACATATATATCATTCAAAGAAACAACCATCTGTAACACTTTGTTAGTACCAATGTCTAGAAAGAAAAGATCTCAAGAGGCTACTAGGGAACGTGCTGCGAAGCGTGTCAAAGATCAGGATGCTTTGTTGGACAACAACGTCTTCCAACAGGCGTTAAATATACCTGAGGATGATGATCAATATTACGAAGATATCTCTGGAAGTAAAGACACCGAAACGTGGGAAAACGAGGAGCAAGACTATGAGATGAGACCAAGAAAGCTTGAAGGCTGTGACCAAGATGTTGTAGAAGGACTTCCCATCAAGATCAATGGTAAGGTGGAGAGAAAAATGCTGAAGAAAGAAAAAAAAGTAGAAGAGGAAGAAGTCAAAGTTTCTGAAGCTTCTGATGAAGAATTATCCGAGGTCTCGATAATAGAAGAGGATGATTCAGAACAGGAGCCAGACACAGAAGAGAAGGTCATTCAACTGAAAGAGGAGATTGCAGAATTAGTTGAAAAGATTATGGAAGAGCCCGAAGAGAATATAGCTTGCTTGTCTCGTCTTTGCAAAATGGCCGAATCGAAAAATATAAATACTTGCAAGTTTTCTATGTTAGCGTTAGTCCCGGTCTTCAAGAGTATTATACCGGGTTACAAAATAAGGCCTTTAAGTGAACTAGAGAAAAGGGAAAAAGTATCAAGGGATGTTTCCAAGCTGAGGAACTTCGAGCAAACTCTTGTGCTCAATTATAGAAATTACATTGAGCATTTGAAAAAGTTATCGAAGACACCAAATAATGAAAGTAGCCTCAAGATCTCCCTTGGTGTTCATGCCACGCAGGCTGCCAATGAGTTGGCTTCAAATGCTGCACACTTCAACTTCAGAAAAGAAGTTTTTACTCTTTTAATTCGCCGTATTTGCAAACCAAATTTGTCAGCAGATCCTATGGCCAAAAAAACAATCAAAACGCTGGAACTACTCCTTAACGAAGATGACGACGGAAACATTTCGTTTGATATTGTTCAAATTCTCTATAAAACGATCAAGACTAGAAGCTATAATATTGAGGAATCGGTTCTGAATATTTTTCTTTCCCTGGATGTTTTGCATGATTATGATCCCAATACAAAATCAGAAGAAGAGGTATCAAGGGTGAAATTAAAGAAGAAGAATAGAATTCACCTTACCAGGAAACAAAAGAAAGCTAGAAAAGAGATGAAGGTTATAGAAGAAGAAATGGAAAGAGCTGAACAAGCGGTTACTGCTGAAGAAAGAGAGAGAAACCAAGGTGAAATCTTGAAGCTGGTATTGTCTCTTTACCTAAATACACTTAAAATGGAAGCCTCGAGGCTTGTGGCTCCCGTTTTAGAAGGACTGGTTAAATTTGGCAATATGGCAAACTTTGAACTTTTGGGTGACTTTTTAGAAGTCATGAAGGAGCTTCTTCAAGATGCTGAAATGGATACTTTATCGCCATCAGAGATCAGAAAAACATTATTGCTAATTGTTAGTGCTTTTTCTATTGTCTCAAATCAAAATCAAATGAAGGTACATATAGATTTATCGGTCTTTGTGGATGGACTTTACTCTCTTTTGCCCTATGCATCTTTGGATTCGGACATAGAGCTCTCTCATAAATCACTCCGTTTGGCGGATCCTCTGAACAATGAAATTTTGAAACCACTCGTCAACTATTCTACCAAAGCAGAGTTGCTGCTTAAAGCTCTCGACCATATATTTTTCAGATCTAGAACTGGTACCAAACAGAGGGCACTTGCGTTTACAAAAAGAATATATATTTGCATGGAGCAAACGCCTGAAAAGACTACAATTGCTCTTCTTAAATTTCTGGAGAAGCTAGTCAACAGGTACCCTGAAGTTGGAGCACTCTATTCGACTGATGATAGGATCGGGAATGGAAACTTTAATATGGAAGCTGATAATATTTTCAGAAGTAATGCCGAAAGCGCAGTATTATGGGAAAATCACGTCCTAGTTAACCATTACTGCCCCATAGTAGCTAAAGGCATACGTTCATTAACAAACCGTTCTAGGGAACTCACCAAGTAGTTGCTATTGTCCATTTTCCTGAAAGATAGTCGTTGAAATATCTGTTCAATGTTTTTATTCACGTATGAAGATAATTCATTTCTCGCGCAGACGTATATCAAACAAAAATTTATAATAACATTTTCTTTAAGATCTACTATATGCTAAATTGTGTACACTACAACTTGATTTGATGAACATTACTACCAGGAGTTGAAGAATTCTTTTTGTTACCTCTAACGTCACTTTTATCTCCTTTTTTATCGATGATTGTGACATTTTTGGCTTTAGAAAGAGTTTCAATGGCATCATTCTTCTTGCTCTTCTTGATTGGTTTTTTACGTTGCTCTGTGATGGCTTTGGATCTCTTTCTTTTGATTGCTCTGCGTAATCTGTTCTTGTCTTCCCTTGTTAATTCTTCCTTCGACATAATAACACCGTTCTTCAATTTAATTTCTTCTGAATTCTTAGACTTTCCGATTTTGTATATTTCTTGAGGAGCCAAAGCAGAAGCAGATGACATACTTAATGGTTGCGCATCTTCCATCGTGATGGTATCAGTTTCCACCCTGACCTCTAATGACTTTTGAGGTGGTCTAGGAATAAAGTGTGCTGACGACAATGCATTCAATTTGTAAGATAAAGTGCTAAACAGTTCTGATATCTCGTCGTGAGATTTTTGAACCTCCTCCGTTATCACAGCATCTTGTGCTTCACCTGCGTAATCCTCCTCGTATATTTGAGCTAGTGATTTAGACGATTTCTGATCACTTAACTCGAACTGAGGTTTCCTTGAACGAGTTGTCAAGTCAGTTAGTGGCCTTCTCTGGAGGTCATCGAAGTTTTCATCTTTGATCCTTCGTCTAATCATATCATCGAGGGACTCAGTAACTTCGGCTGTGATCACAGGTACTGGTTTCGCCGTTCTGTCAAATTCAATATCTTCGGTCAATAATGCATCATTAGGACGATCCTGAGCTTTAGCTTCACCTTTAAGGGTCCATTTTTTTTGTGCAACGGCTTCCTTTTCCAGTTCTTCGATCTGCTCCTGTATACTCAATTGTTGCCTTTCGAAGGAGGAAAGCTTTACATTTTGTTCTTTATTTTTGGACTCTTCATCAAGTGCTTCTTCATCTTCTGCAAACAAATCGAGCTTTGCAGAGTTTACAGCACTCTCAAAATCAGCTTCTGTTAAATCATCATCTTCAATATTACCACGAGTTCTATTTTTGTTGGAAGTTTCTCTCGATTTTGGCTTATCAAAAAAGTCTTCATAATATAAGGCTTCTTCGTCTTCATCTGAAGGAATATCTTCAAAATAGTCAACACTTTCGTCATCAATCTCATTTATATCGTTATTTTCTTCTGCCACTAAGGTCTGTCTGTTGAATTCTTCAAAGTCAAAAAATTTGTCATTTACCTCATATTTATCTGCCTTTGTCTCGTCTACGTCGTCGACTGAATTTGCTGAAGAGTCGAGATCTTCATTCGTTTGAAGAATTTTTGTTTCGCTATCATATTGCTCTTCATTTAATCTTGCTTCCTCAGATGAATACTCCTCATTTTCTTGGTGGTGTTCTCCATTATCCTTCTTTTCGGCATCACTAAAATTGCCTGAATCTTGGTTGTCTTCTTCGGAATCATCATTTCTAATTTCAACTTCTTCTTGACTGTCAACGCCTTCAAAGAGCTCACCCTCCTCAGAAGACTCAAGATCAACGTTGCTTTTATCTATGACATCCCTCAAATCGTTTATTCTTTCCATCAAATCACCTTCAATATTATCCAGGACCATTTTAGCTTGCCACCAAACTTGGTTCGCATCTAAACCACTTATAGTAATCTCCTCGAATTCGGTCTTTCTGCTTTGATCGTTCTTCTTATAAAGACTGATGACTTCATCGACATGAGATTTCACCAAATTTAGTGCCACTGATGGATCTTGCAAGACGACATCAGCTGGTGACGTCTTTAAAGTTTCGATAAAATCCGACATATATCACTAAATGCTTGCTTACTAGAAATGAGATGATAGACTATATTATAATCTCTTCAGTATGAAATAAGAGCATCTCATCGCATTTCAAATTTTTATTCATTTTTTTTCCAACTGAAGCTCATCGCGGGAAAAGCTTGTAATTAGAGACGATAAACAAAATGCCTGGCACTCTATGTGTAGATTACATATATTTAGTTATGAAATGATCGCTGCTCCAACCCCCAAGATAGCCAAGACAGTGCTCGATACAATTGTAATGTAGCATAGTACTTTCTCCCATGGTCTTATCGTTGTAGCACAAATTCTAATGTAAAAGAGACATGGAAGAATCAAACAAATCGCGAAACATAGGCCAGCACCAAGGAATGCAATCAGTTTATCAAATTTCGGAAACAAAATTGCGGTACAAACGAAAACAGCATTAATAAAAATACGATTGAAAATGAGCAAAAATTTCGTGAGGAAAGGTTTATTGAGATCGTTTTTATTTTCCATACCCTGCACACCTAATAATGTATCTAACACTGAGACTATTGGCCTCGCATTAAGAGGGGTCTTTGCAATTGGAATTATGGCCATCAAAGTAGATAAGGTTCCGTAAACAAATCGAGGGTAGTTTTGATTTACTAGAATATTCTTGGTAATCTCATCGAGAACAGTTCCTCCATACATCAGATACCCAACGATCGCTGTACCTATATCAGCAGATGTAGTTATCTTATAAGTAGTTTTCAAGCAGTCTTTGAACTTTTCTGGATGCCTCATATCACTTTTCAAATTTGGAAAAACGGCGTGTCCACCCCAACAAGCGCTCAATAAGCCAATTGAAAGACAAAAATTTCTGAAGCTGGATGGCCAAAGTTGAGTTGCCATGGGCTGAATCAACGATCCTGGAGCATCTTGTTTAAAAAGACCACAAAAGATGACAAGTAAAATAGTTCCAATCGTCGACATGATTCCTAAAAGAGAAATATTGGATAATATACTCAATGGAATGAAAATGGGTGGAGTGACCGCAAAAAATGCCAAAATTTTGAAAAAATTGGATGAATGACTGGGGAATAAAGCGTTTAATGAATCACCAAATAATATTATTAATGAAACGCCACTTCCCAACAAATCCAATGTAAATAAAAAAGATATTAATGTACGACCATTGCTACCAAATGCTGCGTACCCTAAATCTGCGTAGGAAATCATTGTGGGATCAGTATCTAAACATCTTGAGAGTAATTCTGCGGTGCAAAATGTACTAGCTGCGAGCACAACCAACAAGGTGATACCGGGTATCCAACCAGCGTGCTTTAAACCTAATGGTAAGGCAAACAATCCAATACCAATCAAAACGTTGATTGAATTGAAAATAGTCTGCGGTGCGGTAGATTGACCTGCAAGGATAGTAACCACTGCACCACCCTCTGTTTCGACTCGTTTCACCACAACAGAATCTACGTCGCCTGCCCCATTGTTTCCAATACCTCCGATAGATTCAGAAATAGAAAATGCGGGACGATATAGTGAACTATTGTCGTGTTGATGTAATAAACTCGTAGATCCGTAATCATCTGGCTCCCTTGCAACCGATGAGTTACCTATCAACCTACCACTGTTATCGAAAGTACTTATCGAAGGGCGTACAGATATGTTACCGGCCTTGTTCAAAGCGATCGATAGCCTTCTGCCGTCGTGCGATGGAGCCATTGTGTCAGGATCATATAGTTCATCACAAGAATCCTCAAAATAATTTCTCTCCAGGTCAGGGCGAACATCGATGTGTCGAAATGAATTTGCTCTACGCAATGATGTCGCAAATCTACTCAAAGAGTTGACACCTCTAAAGGAACCAATTGGCTGATCTAATATAGACTGCCTCCTTGTATGGAAAGAACCGTAACCGTCAGACTGCTCCTCTTCATCCCCATAATCAGAGTTCCGTTGAACAGGTATCGAAACATAAGTTACGTGGGGTTGATGTGTATTACCACCATTGCTAGCATTTCCATCCATTAATGGTCTTTGCTCCGAATTACCGACCATAAAGCAACGCTTTCCTTCTATGAGCGCCTGACCTTTATCAGATTAGAGTAGTGTGACGAAGCCGAGTTAGCTCCCGGTTTGGTTTTACGTCTTGCGTGGTATTTATATTGCAGCAAATTTTTTGTTTATGTTTTGTTCCTTAAACACAGATATCACTTATTTTTCGCCTGCCAAAATGCCTCCCCGTAGGAAATCTATTATATATGATAAGGATAGGACATAAATTAAGTCTTCAAACGGTCGATGCGGCGAAGCAGCCTCGGGCGAGTGTGCACATAACAGCTACGAGCTTGAGAGACATGATCTTGTCAGGTGACTTTCTACACATAGTTGCCCGTAGCGAAAATGGTCAGCTGTAAGTAGTAACATTCACAAAGAATAGAAAGCTTACCAAAAAAGAGGCAAAATGGACAGTTTCGATCTGCTGAACTGGGCTTCTCGTTTGAAGGTGGGAGCAGGCCAAATATGTTACCTGATCAAAGCTTATGCGCATTACTTCTACCTTTCAGTATCGTTGAAAATGATGAGCACTCGCAACGCTTCATGGAATTTAGGGAAACTTGAGGTTAAACAATCAATGCTACTTTTCTTACTGAAAGTTTCTTTGCAATGCTACTTCACTACTCTAGCCAGCAGCTAATTGATAGGCGTAAGATAATGGCATTCAGTTCTTGTGTGAAGGACTGGACGGCGCTGATAAGGCTCTTCAGTGGTTTGCTACTTTTTGGGAAATTTGTCCGTGGTGATGAAAGTGATAGACCTGACTTTCCATTCACGACTGTTGTAGATATATTATCACAAAACGCGGAATTTTCAAAATTTTTGAGAATTTTGCAAAGACAGGGTTCTGTACCCTATTTAAACGATTTGCAAAACTTTTCCTTGCTAGCTCCTGTAAATTCAGCATTTGTGGATATCGACATAGAAAGTTATGATTTTCCAATTGAGTTGCAGAACTACATCATGCAAGACTGTATCTTGCCAACTTCAATGATTGATTATGGGATAACTATAGTTGACGAAACAATAAGATCCCCACTTGTCATAGAGAGGTCTAGGGCGAAGGAGGATGCCATATGGGTTAACAAGGCAATGATCGTCGATCCTGATTTAGAGCCGAATTTTCAAAATGCTACTGTACACGGAATATCTGGCTTGTTGAATGACCCTCCTTCTTTTATTGAGCTAGTGCAAAATCTGGAGTATCATTCAGGGAGATTTAATCTTTTCAAACACTTGACTGAGAGCATTTCCGATGAAAAGTCTTTTACAAATATTTTGACAAACAATACGATTTTAATACCGTCAGATAATAATTTCCAAAGATATTTCAATCATTTGGAAATCAATTATATTCTTGATTATTTCAATAATTTGGATAAGCTAACCCAGGATATAGGCAAAATCTGGCAAAAAGATCGGCTAAATTTTTGGCAAAATATTATATCTCGAGATATTATTGGAGGCATGAATGTTGAACTCAGACCAACCACTAATTTAAATGGAAAGCGGCTGATATTCAAAAGCGATGAATATGGATCAACCATTTCCGTAAACGACTCCACCCCATCGTTCTCTTCCAATTTAATCTTCAGGAGAGGCATTGCGCATGCCTTCAGTGATTATAAGTTTTTATCGAATTCAATTCATTTCAACGCAGAAAAATATTTGCATGGGATGAACAGCTCAGATTTCGTTCAAGAGCTCTACTTCAGAAAATTACAAAAGTTGATCAATGATGAAGGCTTAGATAAGCCTATGACAATCTTTGTGCCTGAAACTTCGTTAAGCGAAAAGTTTGGTTTTGCAAAATCAAATCTTTTGTATCATTTTAGTGAAAGACAATTATGGTTAGAGAAAGAATTTGCCAATGGAAAAACTTCTACAAAAATGTTTCCTTCTGCCTTTTGCTCAGCTAATAAAGGATTAGGGGGCAGTTGTCAATTATTAAAAGTAACAAAAAACCCAGATGGCTATGCGATCAACGACAAGTACAAAATACTGCATAATAAGCCTTTTGAGGTCGGCAAAACTTTAATATACACGATATCAGAAGCTCTTCAATTGCCCGGTGATTTCGTCTCCTCATTAAATCCATTCTATCACTGCTCCAAATCACTAACCTTACTAAGACAAATAAATCTGTTGGATTTTCCAATTAATAAAAAAGGCTATACAGTTCTTTTACCTTGCTTTGACGCATGGGATTTTCATGATCTTAATTTTGATTATCTCGAAAGAAATAACACGGCCATAGAGCTGATGATGAAAAATTTAATTCTTGAGGGATTGATGTACACAGACTCGAAGTCGTTCCAGACCAAAACGACAAATCTACTTCAAGAAGAGGTTTTGTTATCTTTTGAAGCTGAAAATTGCGGAGACGAAATTTCATTGAACCTGAGTACAGTGGATGGAAGCATTCAATTAGAAAAAAACTTGGATGTTTTATTTAAACAAGGTGTTATACATCCTCTCCTTCATTCTTACTTTCCTAGAGAGTTGAACATCACTCTTATGGATTTAATTGAAACAACTGGAACCATGGCTTTTATTGACTTTTTAAACGAATTCGAGGACACATCACTTATTTTACGCAACAATGAACAATATTCATTGTTGGTACCAGCTAAGAATACGTTGTCCATGGAAGGAATTGATATGAATTTCACTAGGCTGCATGATTGGTTAAGACTTCATGTGATTCCAGGATACGCAACTAACGGTTTGCTGGAATGTGGCAACGAGCAAATAAACACGACTTCGGGGGAATCATTGATCTGTCGCGAAAGCTCTCCAGGTAACTACGTTCTCAAATTAAAAAATGGCAATGACAATGAGGTCAGAATTCTGAAAAAGGGCTGTTCCTCGTTCCATAAAAATTCATGTGTTTTTTTAATCGACAGACCTATCTCGTTGCACTGGTTGAGTCCTGAAAGATATCACCTCAAGTTGCCTGGTGTCGCAGTCGGAATCGGTATCGTTGTGGGAGCAATATCCGTTCTTGCCCTACTGTTTTGTATTCTAGTTATGTTTGTGGGTAAGAATCACATCGGAAGACAGCATGCAGACACCAGAAACGAGGTCGACTCTGACGCCTCTCGGCCCCTATTGCATGATGATAACGCTGAATCGAATTCATTAGCTGGCTCTAACGATCGTCAAGAACAACGCTTTGAGAGCTCTTACTCCTCTAACTCTAGTAGGAAACCTATCAATGTCTCAAAATCAAGGGCTTTTGTAAAACCTGTATAAACTTAAATTTCATGAAGATGGTAAGCATTTTCATTTCCTGTTATATATAGTTCTTCGTGATAGATTCAATTGTGAAAAACAACATTAATACAAATATATCCGGTAAAGCTTCTAACGCACGTGCCTATTTTCCAAACAAATTTGGATTTGGTAAATAATATGTTTTAAACTCAAAATATTTATCTTTTATTTGAATTTTTGTTTATCTATATAAATTAAAATATGTCTAAATAAAAATAATTCTAAAAGCAATGTTATGTTAGGGCTTCCGAAACCCAAAGATGTCTTGACAGGGGCGAAGCTAAAAGGGATACAAATTTCACGACTAAAGTGGGGTGTTTGGATGTTTTAAAAAATGAATTTGTTTTATTTGCATCAGATTTAGTAATTCCCACCACGGATCGTAAGTAGACCAAGAGATTGAAACGATAAAGTCTGCAAATAAGAATCGATAGAAACAATATAGTTATAGAGTAGAAGAGAGGAAGAGCTCTTAAAAAGAGTATTCTCTTAGCCCATTTATATTTACAAGATGCCACCTATGATATTCGATGCTTTTTTGTATGTCTCTAGAAGTTTGACACATTTTTCCCTATCCTGCGCTAATGTCTGATCTTCTTGCAAAAGTTCTTCGAACATTGTTTCCTTATAAAGTTTTGTAACCAATCTATTTTGAACAGTCTCCTTAGAAAAGTTCACCAGGAGGCACATGGCTGCTTTCGGGATTTGATCTTGAATCATTTCTCTGACAAGATTGAAATAGGATATGATCAATCTTCGGATAAGCTCGCATTCAAGTTCTTCTCGCTCTGTTAGAGGCGGTTCTATGTCTTCATCGAAGTCGATTAAGTCTTGCTTGCTATCATCCGCGAGCTGCATGCTTTTAATATCCATTAACGTGTGTCCACTAATGTCTTTATGAACGCCTTGTGAAGCGCCAATTCTTCCGCTTACATGAACGTTATCACCATACTCTCTTTGATCCTTCCCGAAAAAGTACTTAAGGAATGAATCCTTTGACTTCGAATCTGCGTCATCCGTATCATTCTCTGTTTCACTTTCTGGAGAATATTCGGATCCGAGCCTAGGAGAATTTGAAGATGATTTCAGAACCTCATTAGACTTCTCATCGATAGGCTGCGTGTTAACTGCTGAATTCTTTTTCGTCTTCTTCTCACTTAAGGCAATATTTATATCTTGCCTTTTACGAGATGCCACTATATCAGACATAGCTTCTGTGGCACTCAGAAAATTTGGGTGATTAGTATTGATATAGGACCTATGAATTTCAATAAGGCTTTCCACATATGAACGTGTGGGGCCCAAACGTTCTCGCAACAATTCACTAACCACTTCAATCAATTTACTTTGTAATTTCGGGTATCTAGCCAATTCTGCGGTTCCACAGTTATGGCAAATTTTCATCAACTCTTCATAAACGAGTTCAACACAACGTTGAGATGGATCTAATAGGAGTTTAATTTGTGGTTTGACCAAAAGATCAAAGGCAAGTTCAGGAACAAAAAGTGATGGTCTTGGACCAGTAGAGTTTCTTATAGCTGTCCTGATATCAGAAATACTTAGGTTAGCTGTAGGGCTGATTGATTTTAAAGAGTTTCCAAATATGGTATTGTAAATGAAGTATATTCTTGCACCGCCACATAATTCTTTCGTACTAATGTCAGAGGAAGTGCCATCGATAGATGAGATGAAATTAGTGGCAAATTTATTCATCAGTTGAAGTACTAGACCAGCCCTATTTTCATTAGTAATCAAGCCCATACCTCCGAAAGACTCTAGTTCTTGCTCAGTTTGACCTATTAAAGTGTTCAAGCGTGCCTTGATATCTGGAAGCTTATCTCTAATATGACTCATTAGAGTCTGATTTAGCAATTTGGCTAAGTAACGAGTACCGCATCTTGTCGAAATAGTTCTGTAGACAGGATGCCTATTGAAATACTCTTCTTCATTATCTAGCGCTTCCTCAACCGACTTGTTCAATTGAATATCTTGCTGAGAACGATTAACTACGCCAACAAATCCGAGTTTCAAGGGATAAAGTTTACCTGATAAAATATCTAAAGCATTAGTCCCGGAATCCATCAAATCCAACTTAGTTATAACGCCGATGGTCCTCTTCCCATGAGGATCGACCTCTCTCGCAAGCTTCAATGATTCAGAATTGACTAAGTCTACATTAGCGGGAGACACGGCGAGAATTATGCAGCTCGGTGTTGCCACGTACTCTAAGATCAAATTCTTGATTTGCCTCTCAATATCTGGCGGTTGCTCACCAATTGGAACTTTCGTTATACCCGGTAAGTCTACTAAAGTTAAGTTTAAAACCTTAGGCGAAAATACTTTCAAATTAATTGGAATTTTGCTGATGCCTTTATTCTTACCTGCTATCCTAGCGGTTTCATTTTCAATTTCTTTTCTAATTTCGTTAAAATCATAAAAGCGACGACCAGGTAGGTGCAAGAATTCACCCCATTCCTCTGAATTTGGCTGTTGGTACGCAGGATTGCCTTTCCGCAAATGCTCTTCCAAAGTAATCTCTTCTTTCTCAACTTTTTCTCTCGAATCTTTTGTTTCGCTTTTTAGGTCCAATGTATCAGAAGAAGTCTTATTTTTTATCAAGAGTGAGTCCGCAGATATATTATTCAATTGTAAAACTAATGGTCTTCTTGTAACAATGCCGGTACCTCTTGGTAAAAAATCTTTTCCCACCAGTGTCTCCAATATCGATGATTTCCCCGAAGACTGCGAACCTACAACTGCTAGGATGGGAAGATCCAGAGTGTCAATTCCAGCATCATACATGACATCTTGAAGCTTATTAACTGTTGGTATCAAATCCTCCAAGCTCGCCATCTTCAGTAGCCTTTGTCAATGTTTACTCTCAGTTCTTTACCGCCTCTTTTAGGATTACAAACAATTATTGCTAATCAAAGCACAGAATCTTCAAGACAGTTATCAAACTGGAAACGGAATCACCACTTGAACAAACGTCTGAACAAAAATTTGTTATAGACTGATGGACTTGGTTCTATATTTGTTAACTTAAGTTTATTTTTGATCCTACAGCTAAAGAGCAATCCCAGGTTGACGAATCGAAAGGCCCAATCGGGCGGGCCGAATTGGAATTTTTCACATTTTGAAGTGCACGGAAGAAAAATGGAATAACGTACGAATGTTTTCACTTGATAGTACCCGATATAGTTTCCGGCGGCTTACATATCTATATAAAAGTATATAATTACGTGCCTTTACTTCTCTCCTTAACTTTTTTACGGACAGACAATGTCGTAATTTGATTTGCTCTCTTTCGTTCTATCTTAGCAGCTAAAGCCCTCGCAGACCCTTCGACCTTTAAGAGATTTCGATTCAACCTTTGATTCATATAGTCGCTTACATTCATGTATGATTCGAAGGCGCCTTCCTCGGTGTCATATTCCTCCCCAGTGACGTAGCTCTTAAGGTAGTTGAATTGTTTCTTTGACAATGCCAACAACACATCATTCTCATCATCATGTGGTTGATAATTTGGTGGATCTCTAGTATGACCTCGGACACCCATGACAGAAACGACGAAACTCAAGCGGAACTCTTGGCGCTCTTGAAGCTCTGTCCAGAATGTGAGTAAATCAGTCTTGTGAATGCGCCCTTCATCAACTAACTGATGTAAGAATCGAGACTTGGGATCATCAGGCAACAATGGTATACTGAATGCTGCTATTGAATCTTTTGTCACTGGATAAGGACTGAAAATATCGCCCACCTTCCAATCAAGATACTTCAAACCGTCGAGGTACCTACCGACACATATATCATCTTCTCCTGGTATTCGAAGCTTGGCATCAGTACACTCCGAGAACTCTTCCACAACTAAGTCATCTAGTATATCTAACCACCATTTAAGTAACTTTGAGCCATCTAATAAATGCTTTTTTGGATTCTTTGATGATTTAGCAAACAGATATTGCGGCGCTGGCCTTGTGAATAAACATATTTTGGTGAGAATCGTCGATTCACATCGAAATCTCAAATAATAGTTGTCATGTGGAATTCGCTGAGATGGTTCTTTGCCGTTGAGCCTCTTCGAAAGTATACGCAGAGCCTTTTGCGTAGATGTCGCCCTTGTGATTACCCCATCACCAAAATCTCTGTCAACTCCATGCTTGGGTATCA
The DNA here is from genome assembly GCA_003671575.3 of Zygotorulaspora florentina. Taxonomy (NCBI): domain Eukaryota; kingdom Fungi; phylum Ascomycota; class Saccharomycetes; order Saccharomycetales; family Saccharomycetaceae; genus Zygotorulaspora; species Zygotorulaspora florentina. The sequence continues at coordinate 378,866 of PPJY03000001.1, read as the reverse complement.
CCTTCTGCAGGTAATAATTTGGGTCAACTTTCAATAGGTAGGAGATGAAGTGTTTGGTAACCCTTTTGAAGCTAATAGGGCAGTCACAATAGCCATTGGTGTCCGCTTTTGAAACAAATATCAATCGTTCTGCATATTCATTGTAGCTCTCAAAATTGGCAGAGAAGAGTGTGATATACACGTAGACTTCTAGTGCAAAAACTGCTTTTTTCTCATGAAACAACACTAAGAAATGTTGATTTTTAATTGTAGTAATTTTAGAGTGGTTAGTGGTCTGATCAGGTGTTATGACAGGATGAGACTCAACCGGCGGATTTTGCAAATGGAGAATTTCGAACCTCTTTCCCTCAGGGAGGCAATCAGCCAAGCATTGTTTCAATGACATCTGAGCTTATCCAATGAAACTGTGATCGGAATGATGTTGTTTACCTTTATTTCAGTTTTTCTCTGGGGAATGGCGCGAAGTTGCGGTTGAACAACTCTCAAGTTCACGGCTACAAGTTTTCAAAATCAATGACACAGAAGGAATGAATAGTCAATAAAAGGCATACATGCAATTTAAAATGATTAAAACCTCATATGTAGTCTATGTAGTATATCTGGAATCAAGAAATCAAAATTTTTATAATTTCTCATACTCATCAGGATAGAAGATTAAACGCTCAACACCATCTTTTGTCAAGACTGCCATTCTAATAACACCACCTGAAGAGCCATCCCATTTGATTGCCTGAGACAGCGAGTTTTTCATGAAATTTATAGTCTGCTCCTTCGTCATATTCTCCCTAAAATTTTTATCACAATACCCGTATATGAATGTCGAACCAGATCCTGCAATGGCATAGCTTTGCTTATGCATCGAACCTCCCAGTGGTATACTATAAACCTCTCCCTTGTTTTCGTCATCATAGCCAGCAACGATAATCCCGGCAGTTAGGGAATCCTTGTTTTCATAACATATCTCTCTAAAAATAGATGCTGCAGTTTTTGTCGAAGGATTTCCATACTGAGCAGTGTATAACTCCAAATGATGTTGTACTATATCTGCAACTGCCTGCGTGTCTGCAGCAGATCCCGACCTACAGCACCAAATGCTATCATGCACTCTCGTTAATTTATCAGTAACACGATTGGCTATGTAAGCTCCTGTCGTCGTACGAGAATCAGCTCCCAATATCACACCATCAGCAAAGGTCACAGCCATACTGTCAAAATCAAATATTATTGCAATTTCAGTTAGTATATGAAGTTCTCGAACAAAATTTAAAGACTCTGTACATACATTGATGTCCCCAGGCTCACTTCGCCCTTCTTTAGACGATTAACGTCCACTTGAATTCCGTTCATTGTTATGCAAAATTTGGTGTACTCAGTTGTACGTATGACCGTTCAATTCTTAGAAGGTTTTATAATACAACCGTGCGTATTGTATATATACTTCATTTATTGATTGCATTAGGCATTTCATAGCATTTTGACCATTATTCAGTTCCCTATTTTGCCACCGAACTAAATCGAGGAAGACGCGTCAGGGTAACTTTTTCAAAGCCTGAGGGAACTGGGCCGATCAAGTTCTTCTAGTCGGCGATTCATCGTACTGGGTCTCTTCATCGAGTTCCAGCAAAGATCTATCTATCATTGGATCAGTAGTGTCGTTTGTTTCTACAAACGCATCCAGTTTGACTTGGGGAATGCGTTCGAAATTGATTTTGTCAATTTTAGAGGCCAAATTCTTGTTGATCCTCTCTAGTGATATTCTTGGAGGCGGCAAATATTGCGGAATCCAGCTTGAGGTTTCATTCACCTCTGAAAACTTTTTTTTGACCGTTGAGCTGAGTGTTGTAGAAGACTTTATAGGGCTTGGTATTGCCCGTCTCACCCTGCTATAATGTGATTTCATCGCCTCTATACGATATTGTTTAACACCTTCGGAGCCTGGGATTGTATTGATTTTTGAAGATATTTCCCTTATTGGAGTGAACAAGTTAGGACCAACTGGAATTTGGCCATTTAAAGATATATCTCTTACATTTGCGTGTGGATTTTTCCGTCTCAACTTCTTTGGCGAGTTATCGGCACGGTTTTTCCAAAGCAATAACAGACCTCTCACACCTGCCCTATCCCATCTTTTTCTGAATATTTGAACGGTTTCATTGTTCCTTTTACTTTTCATAATTTCCATACTCCAAACGTTCAAGCAGTTCAACAGCAGGGCAAGGTTTCTTTTGTTAATATCAATTTCAACTTTACTACTCAAATCATCGAGGTATTTTACATGTTCTCTCCAGGAGTAAAACGTATTGAGGACAACAGATTTGTCCCTCAACTCATCACTCAGTTGTAAAAGACTTGTCCTCACTGCAAGCTTTTCTAGTATTTTTCCAAATAGGCTCCTCTCTAGGTTTCTTTCATACATATATTCTGATTTGTCTGTGCATTCCTTCCGGTAGAAAATTATTTTTTGTAGCCAGAAGTTAAAATGAGACTGAAGAATTGTCTTGTCAGTTTCCAACTGATAATCATCTAGCAGAAGTTCCAATCGTTTAGACCTGCGCGACAATGCTGCTTCTTTCCAAAAAGAGATGTAACGGGAGATGTTTCCCCTGGAAATCATAAGAGGGTCGCATTGATTCGCAAATTCAATCACATCTCGCATATGATGAACTCCCCGCTTTATTGCTGTTACTGCTCTCATTTTTTCGTACATCTCAGATTTTTTCTTCATTTTGTTCACAAAACTCAATCGCTCACACCAACTACCGAATACCTCGTCCATCAAATGTCGCTCATGATGTTTACGGGCATAATTCATCGATTTACGGTTTTTGAAAAAAAGGTCTTGCCATTTGATGAGAATCTTTCGCGATGTGTTATTGTGTTCAAACGTGTGTAGTTTTCTGCAACGAGTTGCCGTAAAAAACCAATCTTCAAAATTAAGTTTCAAACTTAGCTCTTCTTTACTTTTCAAGTACTTTCTTAACTTCAATTGAAGTAGCCATGAAACCATAGTATGGCGTAAGACACGCCCCTCTCTGAGTTTTCTTACTTGGGTATTGACAGCCAACCTACTTCTCCAACATTTGATGAATTTTCTGATAGTATGCTGATTCTGGAAGCTCCAAAAGTTATACAATGTCATCTGCTGCTGATAGCTTCTCAACCAGAAGTTTTTGAAGACATATTGGACCATCAGATGATCCAATTTATTCACAACTTGATATTCTTGCTTATTTCTCCTCGTAACCTCGTTGAGAATTGAAAAGATTTTTTGTTTCACAAAAGTTTGTTCCAAATGAGCCAAACTCTCCAAGTGAACAGCTAATTTTTCAGTCTTCTTTTGCCATTTATCTAAATAAGGTGCTAGAAGAAAAAGCCGCTCGGTAAACGCTGCACGAGCTCTCATTGTCTTATGGACATCCAACCCCAGCTGGAGTTTTCGTAGTATTCTTTTTTTAAGATTATCATCGTAGCTTGTGTATTGGTACTCGCGCTGCAATAATTTCAATGATCTTAGAGAAATACTCAAGCAACGCCTATCACATATTGTACTTGCTTCTTCTGCCCTAAGTTTCAAATCTTTCATCCTCTTCTTCAGCCTACGAAAAATGTGATCCAGAAAGAAGTGATCAGCTAAACCCCTTTTGGCACTATTGGTGTCATGCTTAGCTAAGCACTTATCGAAACCAAATGATAGTAGAGAAAACTCTTTAAAATCGTCTGCTTGTTCAACCAAGTCTCGCTCACAATGATGATATCTTTTCACCCATAAGGAAATGAATTTTCGTCGCAGGTACTCTTCCCAAACATTTTCAAGCCTAAAAAGGCTAACCTTCATTGCGCTTCGCAACTTCCAAGCGGTGAAAGACTTTCTGAGATCTTCTAACAGTTGTTGATGCTCAAATAGCGCCAGCCTCATATTTATATTTTCTGGCCTGAGCAAAAATTTGTTCAAGATTTCTTCTATCATAGGATTAAACTCAAATCCTTCGCTCAACTCATTCTGTAAGGCTAAGAAGTAATAATCATTCAATGGATCTAATCCAGTTTCAATTAGAAGATTCAGGTAGCTCTTGAAAATCTTCAAAAAATCCAACGACATTTTATTCCTTAGAAGGAAAACTTGGATTTTATTGAATAGTAGCGAGAGAATTGGGTCAATTTCCTCAGCCCCCACATGCTGTCCTTTTGATATCAGACCATTATGCCTGTTAATATACCTGGAAGTTGCTGGCATTTCTGGAGAGAGCTTCTCCGACTGAGGTGTTCGAGAAATATCATCAAATATGTCTAAAGGATTCGCTGTCGAATCTGTTAGGTGCACACGCTCAAGCAACTCTTTTACCCGCTCATGAACCAATGAGTCAGTTGAGTTTGAAATCATATTTCCATCTATCAAGGCTTGAGTGGATATACTACTATCGGTCACATCTGATAATTCATCACTTCGTAGAAAAAACTCGGTGGCAGTCTGATCGTTCATTTTGTCTCTGAAAAGAATGCAAAAGTGGCTCGTCCTTCTCTTATCTTTGTATTTATTCTATTACTTTTTGTAGTTACCCTTCATCGAATACTATATTATTATTCTTCGCGAAAGGACACGATCGTGGGCCAATTCCTCCATTTCGAAATACTTTTTATTCAAGCGTCTTTTATTTTGAGAAGACACCTTGCAGTTGGGACTTAATCATTGAGCATTAAAAATATTTCGGAACCTTTAGCAATGATGAATTGTTTTGTTTGGTACGTTACAGCAATCTGCTTGCTTACCAAAATAGCTCTCTGTGAGAATTTCGTCCCTCCCAATGTCTGGGAAAATGTGGGCTATGAGAAACTCGTCGATGTCAAACATGCATATATCAACGAAGCTTTGCTAGTTACCATAAAAAACATTGCAGATGAACCACAGAGTGAGTATTTTCTTGCTTTGCCGGAAAATGTCTTTGACAAGATATCTTTATTTGAAGTTCAGCTCGCGAATAAGAAGGTCTATATCACTTCATCCTTATACCACTCTAAAACAATACTGGATGATGGTAAAATTGCCGGCTATGGTATTATAGGGCTTCCATCGGCGATTGAACCTGGAAATGAGGTTTCTTTACTAATAAAATTTTCACATACAGCTCACGGTACTCCATACCCGGAGCATATTTCTTTGAAGGACCAACAAAGTCTCCGTTTTGTAACGCCAAGACTGCCATTTTCTGCTTATTTTACCAAAGAAGGGAAGTTGCAATTAACAGGTAGCCCTCAATTCAAAGAATTGGGCTCTATAGATGACGAGAGTCTTTTAGGAAAGGAGGGAAATGACGTATTTGACTTCCAGACGTCGAAGGATATCAAGCCATTTGAGACTGGACATCTTTTGGATGTTGTTTATTCTCACAACATACCTCTCATTGAAGTATTGAAATTGAAGAGAGACGTATGGGTCTCACATTGGGCATCTACATTACAATTCGAAGAATACTATGAAATAATCAATCGCTCTGCCAAGTTGAAAGATGGCTTCTCAAGATTGGAGTTGATGCAAGACCAGAAAAACATGAAAATGAGTCACTATTGTTCAGTTCTAGAGATGAACTTGCCCACAGATTCTTCAGAGCACTACTACACCGACTTGGTTGGGATGGTTTCCACGTCACGTACGCTTGGAGATAACTATTACATCAAGCCTAGATATCCCTTGTTTGGTGATTGGAAATATAACTTCACTATCGGCTGGACCAATAAGCTGTCCAAATTTTTACAAAAAAATTCTGAGGAATCTTTTATTCTCGCTGTTCCATTGTTGAATGGACCCACAGATGCCTTATATAGAGAAGCTTCCATTTCAATCTTTCTGCCGGAGAATGCAGTGGTACAGGAACTAGACGCTTCTGTCCCTATCAGTATGGTTAGTATTGACACCCAAAAGTCTTACTTGGATTTAAACAAGGGCCATGTGAAAGTAACTTTGGATTTTGAAAACATGATTGATGCCAACCGCGTTGGCCAAATAATAATCAAGTACACCTACCCATCTGAAGCACTTTACAAAAAACCATTGTCAATCGCTTGCTACATCTTTGCTGCAATGATGAGTTTCTTTTTGCTCAAGAGTGTTAATTTAAGTGTGGATAAGAAATGATTTCTCGGGAAAGCCTTCTCTATTCAGCATACAATTTATTCATACATAAAAAATAAGATGTAAAACTTAACAAATAACTTCAAATATGCACTCTGCCATGAGCTTCAAATACCTCTCCAAATACACTTCTCTATAATATCGGAATTCTTGTTAGCCTGTGTTTTAATTATACCAATATGATCAAAATCAAATAATGCTTGCATGAATAATGCCAGAGAAATCTTATCAAAGGAATCTTCTTCATTGTTACTTTCAAGGAAATGATCCAATTTTTTATTGCCCGTCTTGGACATATTCTGCACAAAATCCATAATTTCCTCTTTAGGTAGTGTGTTTCTAAAAGTTGAATAAAAATCATAAACGTTAATAAAAGAACTAGCCTCACGATAGAGTTTGAAAAAGTGGCCGACAACAGGAGCCATAGATTTATCCAGCTTTTCTGTTGCTTCATTCGTATGATGTTGCGACTCCAGAGGAGACAGTGGCATGATACGTTCCCAATTCAAAAGATTATCTTCCAAATTGGATTTGTAATAAGGGAACATTGCCTGAGTCAACAAGCCATTATTATTATCAAGAGTGAATAATTCTTGAAATATTGTATCAATGGGTTCAAAATTCAACTCCTTCTTATACCTTTCACAAATAGGCCACTTTTGTAAATACTGTTGCAATTCACCCTTTAGAAGCTTGTGGTAGAGTTCCATCAAATTGTAATTTTTGATATCAAGCTTATCTTCCAAAAAGCTGGCCACATATTTTGCGTATCCGTTTATGGGATTCTCTCTGACCAAAAATTCCATGAAGAACCCTGATAGAGTAGAGTCCTTATTAGTTATCAAGGAGCTTATTTCTTCAGACGGTGATTCATCCTTTATGAGCCCTTCAATAAAAAACATGAATGTGGGACATTTGATCAACATCTTCAAATAATCATCGTTTAGAAAGTCTACATTCACGGGATCGATGAATACAGAAAATGGGTTCTGAAAAAAATATGACATCAGAGAATAGTCCAAAATTTTTGTAAGCAATTGCAAATTGTGATTTGTGTTGTTTGCCATTTTGTCTAAAAGAAATTGGACAAAGTTGATTGACAAATTCAATTTCCCGTCAACTGTATCTAAAAAACTTTGAAATATCTGATTTCCATATTTGAAGCCTTTATTACTTGATACATCCAACTTGTGATAATTTCTCCGTAAAAGTCTTATTGTGGACTGAGATAGATTCTTTTCAATATTTGAAATATTAGTATTAATGTTGAAGACTAAACTCAATTTTACATGTTCATGTTTCAGAGCACTCTCCAAAAGAATAATAAAACTGTCAAGGGTATGAGAGTTTATAGAGTCTACATCTTTGAAATTGAAAACCAAGCTCAGATCTTTTCCGAAGAATATCTTGAAATTCTCAACAAGGGACAAGTCATAGGAAACATCGCATTGTCCTGTATTTTCTCCTCCAGTTTGCCTAGCGTGATCTTCTTCCTTATCATTATCGTCATCTAAACTATCTTCATCTTCACCATCATTGTATTCATCTACATCTTGAAATTTTGTCTGATATTCGACGTTTCGGGCATGAAATTGTGCATCTGCATGTGAATACAGCTTGAACATTGATCTCCGAAGCATCATCCTTACATTTGGCGATTCCTTAGGAGTAAGCTCAATCAGTACATTCAGAGTTTCTGAAGTATCCTTGGGTAGCTCAATTTGGGTTGTACTATCAGACCCCAGCAGAAACAGTGTTGTAAATGATGCTTTTTGATTATCACCCGCATTTCTATTATTCTGAAAGAGAATTTGCGAAATGCTTCTTTTCAAATCTGTTTCAATATTTTCAATGATATCATTCACTTGATTATGAAAGTGGGAATGTAATTGATGATATAAGTGCCATCTTATCTGCACATTCGATGTCGACTCTTTTCCATTCAGCAATTTCACAAACGGTATATGGTTTCCGCCATTCTTTGGCCTTTTTAACTTCGGATGAACAGTATAGTGAGTCTTTTGAGCGTCTGCGAATTCATTGACATCCATCTTAGGTGATGTTACCGAACTGTTCTCTAAAGCTACTCCTTTTTTTACTATGTTTTCTATGTTTTAACAATTTAAGTATTTTTCGCGATGACGTTGAGAAGTGAAAACTACAAATTATATATAAAATGTGACGGTATTGTACTGGCAATCTCTGAACGGGATCTAAAGGATAATCATTTAGTACCCACAGTTCCGGTTAAATCTAATTTACAACATTCCGGGAAATTTTTCTAAACTACGAGACCAGATCGAGTACAGGAATCAAGTATCATAATAACATGTTTATTACAAAGAGTTTTCTATACTACCACACATTTTCCGACTCACCTTTTTTTCTAGGTACTCGCACAGGCTCCCAATCTTGCTCTGAAAGACCCTGTAAGCGGTAATATTCTTCTTTCAAATCAAACTGATGCTGGTTGGTTTTCATCTTAATGAGGTCTTCCTCATTCATTTCATGAACCTTGCGATCCTGTTGTTCATACTTAACAGCAGTAAAACTTGACAACCAAAAAGAACCTAGTGTTATCAAGCCACAGAACGGCAACCCGAAGTATAGAAAGGGATTTTTTGTCAACCGTTTCTGGTATCTGCCTGCTAATGATAGATCATATGCAAGCTGCTGTTTTCTTGATCTGAACTTTTTTCCACTGAATGACATATTCAATGAGTTCTAATTTCTTGTCACAATCAGAAGTATGTTCATCTTAATTTTGAAGTCGGCTACAGAGCCCTTTCATTTTCATTCAAAGCGCCTTGACGTTTTGGATGACACAAATAAAGAATTGTACAACAATCAAAACGAATCGAACAATAGAAGTTCGCTTTTTGCAATTAGTGTCTTTAAATTTCATGATAGATCTGAATAATTATTGTCCGAATTATATCATATTCATTTGGCTTTAGCTCAATGAGGGACGGGCAACCTGCGAGCTCGGTCATCACAGAATATTTGTCTGATTACATTTATACGTATTTTGAGATTGATAACAACACTTCCATATTGATTTTGAAGTTCGATATGCCTTCAAATGACGAGTCAAGCTTTAGCAACCTAACATCTTCCTTATTTTCGAAGTTTTTGAATACAACTAGAACAGGTTCTGCACACAAACAATCTGGAATATCTGTGCAGACATTTTTATCCACAATGCTTGCGTCGGGGATATACTTCGGATTTCAAGTAGTTCTATTCACTATATTAAGAGACATTTTAAAGAATGTTTACCAGTCTAAGTTGATATTTCAAAAGAAGGAACGGTGTGGGAAGGAGATAGAAACGCATGACGGGAACTGCAGAGGGACTAGTTGCACAAAAAAGCGGTCTTGGCGCTTCCAACTGCAAAAGTTCGCTTGGATACGAGCAGTTTTGGAAACACCTGTGGAAAAGTATCGAGACAGGGTCGGCATGGATGCCTATCTATTTTTAAGATTTCTCAGGGCACTAATTTTACTCTTTTTGACGTTGTCGATAATTCATATACCTATACTTATCCCTATACATTATCTGTCTTGTTTGGGTGAAAGTTTGAATGAAATAAATTCCAGCTCCTCTTCGAGGTGGTTAGACAGAATCAATATGTCGAATCTTGTTCAGAGAAAGTCAAAAAAGTTGATATTCCATTTGATTTTAAGTATCTTTGTTGTAGTTTGGTTTCATTTCATGTTGATTTCGGAATTGAAACATACATATAAGACTTCAAAGAATGTTAAAAAAGGAGATGGCGATAATATAATCTTCGTGGATAACCTTCCTGAAATGCTCAGGGGGAACAAGAACAAAATTGTTCAATTTTTTAACAGCATATTCCCAGAGGCTTCCGTAGAGGCAAGATTTCTTCCCAAGCAAACCAAAAAGCTTCGAACTCAATATAAAGAACTGACAGAAATGGAGTTGAGAATGGAGAAGATTGCAATGCAAATAGTTCTGGAAAAATACTTCTCGAGGACAGAAAAGAGTACAAACCAGGAATATAAGGGTTCCCCTTCTTTTAAAGAACTAACTTGTCTGACGGTTAACAAATGGAAATTTCATATGAGAACGGCAAGTAGGTATTTCAAAACGCCAATTAAATGCCGGAGGTCAAAAATATTTGGTAACTTTTATCTACCCGTTATAGAGTTTAAGTCAAAGTCTTTCATTCAAAGCCGTTATCAAAGTTTCGACATGATGTTCAAGCGCTACAATAAACTTTCAAAAGAATGGAGAGGGGAATGTCGTTCTGTGGGCAAGTGGAATAATTCAGAATATTTTCTTGCAGATAAGAATCCTAACACGCAGGTGAGCTATGATAAAGCCTTTGTGATGTTTAAATCGGCAGAGATGGCTCACGCCATCGGCGACTTAATGCTAGATGGGAATATCTATCATTTTAATAATGTATTGATAGCACCCAACCTAGATGACGTGATATGGCAGAATATAAGGATAACCAGTCCAGCGCTAATATTCTCCAGATCTGCCTTAGCTAATATATTGAGCGCTCTCATCACTATTGGGTATATTATTCCGGTGGCATTCATTGCATTAATATCTCAAGTTCCATACTTGGCATCTGTCGTACCATTCCTAGCTCAGATGCAAACGAGGTCAAAAGTTTTGAATGATGTCTTGGCTGGAATCATTCCAGTCGTGACGTTAGTCTTCTTAACGGAGTTTGCTCCTTACATTTTTAGATATTTCAGTTATCTTAGGTGTAAGCGAACGGGCTCGGAAATTGAAATCGATACTCAAAAGTGGTTTTTTGTTTTTCTATTCGTGCATGTGTTTCTTGTGGTTACCATATCCTCCGGAATTTCATTTCTTGTAGAGAGGATAGTTAATAATCCAGTGAGCATCCCCGCACTGTTGGCTAATGATCTTCCCAAAAGCTCCAATTTTTTCTGCTCATTTATAGTGATTAGGAGTCTAGCATACTCAGGTGGCAATTTTCTACAGTTGAAAGAATTATTTTTTGAGGTCTTTTATTACAGACTAGGCATGTACTGTCCTCATCAAAGGCTGCGACGGTTAAAAAATCTTCCGGTTTTCCAATGGGGATCCATCTATCCCATATTTTCGGTATTGGGTTCAATAGGAGTCATCTACAGTATAATTTCTCCTCTTATACTTCCCCTGTGTTGTATAGGATTTTTTTTGGTGCTGATCTCCTTTAAATATATATTTGAATTCCAGCTTCGTGAAGCAAATGCCTCTGAAACCTTCGGAAAATTGTATATTCAAGCTCTAATGCAGTTATATGCCGGGGTATATTTTATGGAGTTTTGTATGATTGGTCTGTTTGCATTAGCAAACAACTATACGCTTTGTTCATGCATGGTCGTGACTCTGTTTTTCACAATAATCGGACACTTCAAGATCTCTCAATTGTACGTCTCTAAATTGAACAATTTTCCATTTTCAAAGCTAGTAAAGTCCTTCACAGATGATGAAAATACAGAGCCTCAATGCAAGCGAAATATTGATATTCCATTCGCGGATGGTGTGCTTGAAATCGAGATGCACCTACCCGGAGATCATGAAGGTATTGCCGAAGAAGAGCAAAAGTTTATCAAGGAAAACTATGGTCTCAGATGTAATATTGACCAGTTTTCTCTCACCAAATCTGGTGACACCAAATGCAATTATTTATAGGTCAATAAAGTTTCGTAGTAGCTAACTATCTTTTGCTGATTCCGAATCGTCAAAGTCTGCTTCTCTAGTATTCCTACTGCTTGGCCACATACTTGGTAATTTAACAAACTGAAACCTTGGTTCTACGCATCTTTCCACAAACCATTTTTTGATCTGATATTCGATCAGACTTCCAATCTTTGGAATATTTTCTAGCTTTGATCTGGCGCCAATGAGGGACTCTGTTTCAAATTCCATTCGATATTCCGGAGCAAATGAGAACATTAGGAAATAACCGGTATCTGAATTTTCTTCTGCAGAAGCTCCGGACACAAATTCTTCTGCTTTCGTGAGAGACACCGTCAGGCAGGCTTGGAATCTAATTATGGCTACCGTGACATTAATAGGCAGCGATGCTATCCCAGGCTTAGGATAATTAAGCAATAATTTTGTCTCAATACCCACAGCTAACCGGTCATTCAAGTCGATATCAATCTTGGCTTCGAGCTTTTTCTTGTTGGAGTTTGGAGAGTATTGAATCCTGCAATTTGAGAAAATTGGGAAATCATCACCAATATCCAACTCCGTAATTTTTATATTATCCAGGTAACTAGGCAGTTCAGGGGCTTTTCTTTCTATGAAACTGTTCAATGAATTGACTATATTATCCTTTTGCCACGCTTCTTCTCGAAATTGATGAATCGTTTGGGCAATTAAGACATTGAACCAATCTAAAGATTCAGGAGAGTGCGTGCTGACATCATAATAAGTTTTCTCCAAGATGTTATCCAATTGCCGAGATGTTTCTCCTTCTGCGTCGTCTGCAACATTCTCTTGGTCCTTTCCACCTCTTTTCATAATGGATGAGAAAAATTGAGGTGATATGAACTGACGGGAGGATGAAGCCGAATTAGAAGGATTCTTTGGATTACTAGTTTTAGAAGAGTCACTAAAGATGAAAAACTTGATGAAAAAAATCAAAGCAACCACTACAGATATTTGTCCCACAACCAGCCCTTGAGCAAATGACCATGATGAAAAAGACTGAGATCCCGATAAACTTGAGGTGACATGCTGTTGTTGCTGACTTTCCAAAATTTTGAGTAATGCGTTTTGAAGAACTGGATTTGCTCCCAAGGAAATGGGCGAACTGGTCTCCGTCATTTTTTGGGTCGAGTAGTTCGACAGTGCTGTTGCTGAATCCGGTTCACCCCAGTACTCGAGCAAAAGTTTTTGTAAATGCAATGGCAGCGCCTTATTGATGTAATCATCGAACGAGATCAAACTATCATCACTCGTAATTTCCTTATCCATTAAGTCATTGTCAAGCAGCACTGTGTGTTTACAAATTGGCTCACTGTCCGCAGTACCGAGGCTATATTCTTCCTCTGAATTTGTTGCCATGGCTAGTCTGATTTGAACGCAACAAAATTTTCAATTCAATTGCGTATTGAAATCAATTTAAATTTCTTAGTCCAAAAAGTCTTGGTTAGCAAGGCGTGTATTTTTTTAATTTTCATGTGAGATGCGGTAAAAATTAACGTTCATTTCACCTTTACATTTGAATCTCGAAAGCGAAAATAGTCAACTTCGGTTGCTGATAACAGGTCAGCCAGACAATTGATCTTGCTAATTCACACCGGTTCATAGATTCATCGCGCAGATGTCCCTAGACTTAAAACAAGATATCGAGAGAGTGAAGCTCGTGTTGGCTCAACATGAAGGCCTTTCGAAGCAAGAATCTGTAAGATGCTATCAGACCATCTTTAAGCACGCCAGGGGCTTAGCACCTCTGGATGACTTTGTATCAATGATTGCTGATTTTATCCTGTGCTCTAATGATTCGTTGATATGCGAGGATTTGTTAATGGACGTGACGTTTTGGAGCACATTTAAAGACGTAGTGGAGGATATGGAACCTGAAGCTTTTTCCCAATGCCTTAAAAAACTTTTCTCCTCTGTACTAGATCAGCATAGAATAGTTGAAAAAGCTGTTGATTCTATATGTGAACATATCCTCTCAGATAACGTCATTTTGGGGACGATTGCGCTGAATTTAGCCTCCAAAAGTTTGGAAGGCGAGCTAAATGTACATTTTTTTGACTCTGTATCCCAGCTGCAACATTGTTTAGTGATTATTGCCAAAAGTAATCCACCCAAAGCTGCTACATATATCCCATTATACAAGCTGATATCCTTGGAATGCAAATTATTTTATGTCATGACGCCTCATTTATCACAGGATAAAATAAGAACGGAAATGATCGAAGTGTTCTTACCAGTGAGAAAACAGCTATATGAGTACCTTGAAACTGTTAGCATTGACGATTATTCGACTCCTTTGAAGGAAAGGTTTATCAACGCTATGAACAATGCCATCAATTTAAATGTCACATCCAAAAGTACATTTGAAGAAGCCAATGAGGAACACAAAGATCTATCAAAGCTCAATATGTTACAAGCGTTAGATATCACGGCATTTTTGGAAAATCCCAATCTTTCTTTCAAGAAAACATTTACGGAACAATTAATCTTCGGAAATAAACCATTTCCCCTTTACAAAGGTTCATCCCATGTATCACTGTGCTTAAATAATTTATTCGACACTTTTGAAGGTGAAATCAATGAAAAACCGTACTTGGCTGGATTTATACTCAATAAAAATCTGTTCATGTATGCTTTGATGGATAGACTTTTAAAATCATGGGTTGAATCCAAAGCTGAAACAGACACAGATATCAATTCTTTACTACAGCTAATACCCATAATTCTAGAAAAAACGCGTAGCTCGACCTCAAATAAAAACGATTTGTCCCACGAATCCCTTGTGTCTTTGGCATTGGATGTCATTAAGTCATTGGACTATCATGTTACTCGTGAGTTACAGCTCGATGGTCTCAGAAAGGGTTACTATATGAAGTGGGCTAAACACTTGTCAGATTTTGAAGTTATGCTTTCCGACCAAGTTAAGGATTATGTCCTTCATCAAAGACTTTTGCAATTACAGAAGGGAACTTGGGTATATGCTCAAAATCCAGTAGATCCTTCTACAAAATCTTTGACCGCCTATTTTATGATACTGTCTGCCGATCAAGCTAGCCTGGCTGTTAAAGAATTTCCAAGAATCACGGAGGAGATTCCTTCTCTTGAAGGAAACGTAATCATCTCAAGTGCAGGAAAAACGCAAGGCAACGATGGGAGTAGAACCTTAGTTATTCCCTTAAACTCCATAGAGCGTTTTGAAAGTCGAGACGTTGCAATCACAGATAATACCCCAAAAGACTCTCACTTGATAAGTTGTATACAAAAGAATACCTACACCGAAATGAGATTTTTGGACAGAAATAGCAGATGTCTGCTGAGAGTTTATTTTGATAATAAGGAAACTCTCTATATATGGTTGGATGGCCTACAGCTAGTCTCTTCAGCCAAGCATGGGAAGGGTATTTCTAGTGCGACAAAAGAACAGATCGAAACTTTAGTCGACATTCGAAGGAATGTTCAAATGATTAACTTGAACATTAGAGATACTTTTGAAGCTCCAGAGACAAGTTCGAGTGATGAAGAGTATTACAACGTCGAGACCTTGAAAGGATTGACAACTGGCTTTCATTACGAGTGAAAACTTACGAGAAGTTCGCGTTAGGGAAAGCCCATATACCTTCTGTTATATATCATAAGATGCTATTTATTTCTTACCCTTTTTTTTTTTGGCGGCGGAACTTTTACTTTGTTTTTTGAAAGCTCTCTCTTGATCCACTGAACGGTTCTTTTGAGTCTTTTTATAAGTACGAGATGATTCTTCCGTAGCTTCCAACCTCTTCCGTTTCTTACTATTAATGGTCTTTTTATTCTTTGTTAAGACGTCGAGCATCTTGGAATTTTTTTTCTCTGCCTCACTCTGAAACCAGGTCCTTTTTGGTCTTGATTCAATCTCTACTTTGTGTTTCAAAAGATTCTCTCCTTTTCGTAGATGCATCTCAGCTTGCAGTATTTCTTTCTCATCTTTTTCTTCCATCAATATATCCTCCACTGTTTGTGTGTTGGTCTCAATAAGTTTGTTGATTTGTTCGACTTGTTTCCAATCGATATTTCTACCAACTGCAGTGCTGCCACCTTCGTTTTCTTCAACGCTCTTGATTGCACTTTTTACCACGCTTCTATCTATGGCAGATTCACCAACAAGTGAAACAGAACGACCTTCTCTACCAGCTCTGGCAGTACGACCAACCCTATGGAGATAAACTTCGTAGCTTTTCGGCATATCATAGTTGATGACAACTTCAATTTTGGGAATATCCAAACCTCTAGAAGCCAGATCGGTACAGATTAGAACTGGAATCTCCAAAGATTTGAACTTGTTCACTGATTGTAAACGTTGCTCTTGGGTTAATGACCCGTGTAATTCAGCTACACCGACCCCTAATAAGCTTAGAATAATCCTTAATCTATGCGCCATCTCTTTTCTAGAGACGAAAACAACCATTCTGGTCTGTCCAGTGTTATCTAGCTTCTTGATTAAGTGGAAGAGTACAGCAGGCTTCAAGTGATCCCTTTTACGGATACGAACAAATTCTTGAACCAATTTTGAAGCGGCCTGCTTTGGTGGATCAATCATCACTCTCACTGGTCTCCTTAACGATAATGAAACCAATTGCTTGATATTCGAATTCATTGTTGCCGAAAATAACAAAGTTTGTCTCTTACTTGGCAAAAGCGACATAATCTCATTCAATTCATCTTGGAAACCTTCCTCCAACATTCTATCCGCTTCATCAATAACGAGAACCTCAACAGAATCAACATTAAAACTTGCAGAATTTCTGATATGATCAATAAATCTACCTGGGGTGGCGATGACTATATCGGGTCGAGATCTCAAAGTTTGCTCTTGCTGCCTCAAATTCAAACCACCCACGGCAAGACCAAAAGTTAGACCATTCACATACTTACCTAATTTCTTACCCACATCAGCAACCTGGATAGCCAGCTCACGAGTTGGCTCTAATACGATCACTCGAGTGGACGCAATTTTTGCCGGTTTGTAAAGTAGACGTTCAATAATTGGTATCATGAAGGCTGCGGTTTTACCAGAACCGGTAACAGCACCAGCAATCACATCTTTCCCTAAGAGAGCAATTGGAATAGTAGCACTCTGGATAGGCGAAGGGCGAGTATATCCCAGATCACCAAGACCTTTCAAGATTGGACGAGATAATGACAAGGTATTGAAATTGGAATGGATCTGACTCTTTGCTTCTTCACTTTCGGTTTCGGGCGCGTAAAACTTGGCCATCTCTTCAGGGGAATCCTCATCCTCCTTTTCGTCATCAGATGGAACTTTGTCTCGCCCATTCAAGGTCATCTTTTGCACTTCGTTTTGTTGATTGTCATCTTTCTCTTCGTTTTTAGACAGATCTTCATTATCATCCTGACTCTTCGAACCCATCCCAAAACCATCGAGAGCCAATTCATCATCATCATCATCATCCTCGCTGCCTTGATCCACCGAGATGCCCTCATCATCCTCCTCTTCGGATTCACTTTCACTTTCGCTTTCACTTTCACCTTCAACTCTTGCCATTTTTGTAAGACCACCTTTCCTTCTTATTATCCCGTCTAGATCGACGTCCTTCTTCATGTCATCTCCATCTTTGCCATCTCCGAAGAATTCCCATCCTTGGAACTGGCTTGAAACCTCGTCCCCTTCAACGTTAAAAGTAAAATCCGGATTTAAAGACTCATCAATTGCTTCACCATTATTTTCAATCCCTTTTGACTTCACCTTATGACTCTTCTTACTCTTCTTCTTACTAACCAATGGCGCTTCTACCCTTTCCTCATCAGAGTCATCCAAGTTCGGAATGTCATCTTCACTGTCACTGATTGTAGGCACAAAATCAGCACGTAAATAATCTACTTCAGTCATCATACCGGTGTATAGATTATATCAATAACGTTTTTTAAAATTCGAAAGACTTTGAGACTGGTGGTCTTCTCATCTCATCTCATCCCATCTCATCGCCTTTTTCCGTCCCCATTTTCACAAAAATTTTCCACGGTCTTCGTGTGAAGTGAGTATTAAAGTATCAAGATCGGACAGCTTAAAGGACTTAAGATCAGATGAAGCCAGGCTCTAAGGGAATTGTAGTGGGAAAGGAATATAGAAGACGATTGTCTTAATGTGGTCCATGAGACGATATATGCGGATTCCACGTGAGTTAAAGCTTTCGGAAATTTTCAAGCAAGACTCTCTATCTCCCAGTAAGATAGCCCTTCAAATTATTCTATTACAGATCTTCTATTATACCACGGCGTGCGTATTATTCTACTGTTGGGCACGGTTAGTGGGATATGAGTTGCAAGTAAGAAATTGGCTATTTTCGTGGGAATACATTTCCTACACTACTTCTTTAGGCATCTCGATCTCCTTATTATGGCTGTTAGATTCACTCATATGTGTCATATTCCTAACTGTCATCGTGGGACGTAGTAAACTAGCTTGGGATTTTGCCGTTACAATACATGCCATTAATCTTATCGTCGTCATCTCATTCACACATCAATTCCCGTCCATCTCGTGGATTTTCTTACAGATAATGTCGTCACTTATATTAGTTTTCCTAAGTACATGGACAACAAGATGGCGAGAACTAAGAGATACATTTTTCGAGGGTCTCGTAGATCCAGGCATCGGTGGATCTGAGGTGAGCTCTTTAGAGATACGAGCAAGCGATTTGCAGCCTGACCATACCATCGAAATGAACGACTTAGAAGCTCAAAAATAAAACAACATCCATATAAATTAATCTGGAACCAAGTGAGTGTCTATATAGTATACAATCGTAGAGATCCGATATAAAAATAAAAGTAAACATGTATTCTTTTGGTTTATTTCTCCAATTTTTCCAGAATTTCGTTGACTAATTCCGATATGCCTTTTTGTGCTCGGCCGTTATCGTCAACTCTGTAGCAGTCCAAGCCATCTGACATGACCTGCTGAAGCTTTAACAAGGCTGCAAATGATTCAACTCTGGTGATAAGATGATCGAAAAAAGCATAAGTTTCATTCTCCGATGTAACAAGACTGACAGTATTTTTGACGGTATCATCTAAGCTAAATGTCTTCCCGCCCCTCATACGATGCTCAACATCAATGTAGCCTCCACTTACAGCGGAAAGGATAGATTCTAATTTTCTGGCAATGGTCCTTAATCGGAGTAAATAATCCTCATTTAACATTCTAGTTTGTTCATCTTCAGTGACAAAATTGTGTCTGGAGGCCAAGCTTTTGGGGTACCCGATTGTTATTAGCTCTTTCGTTTCCAACCCTTTCAGTTTTTGCTCTCCATGATCGAAGAAAACCCATCCAATGCTTTCCAACATTGAAATTTCTTTCTCTATCAATTCACCAACAAACTCATCACCGTAGACATCCTTCAATGGCTCTTTATCCTTTATAACTCTTTCATGCAACCGCATAATTTTATTAAATTCGGAGCAGAAATCACTGCTTAAGGTTATTTGACCACCATCTGCGACACTTTCAACTCTGGCCGCCTTATTCACCATAGGACCTAGGTAATCCATTCTCTGTGTTACTAAATCAAGTTCCGGTACTGGACAGCCCCAATGAACACCCATTCGAACGGACAGTCCTTGGTAAATTTTGTTGCCAGCTTTATCCTGCACCAGACAACCATCTTGAATCGAAGTAATCTCCTCGGGCCACTGTGCAGATAGCAACTTCAGCTGAATGCTCATACACCAAACCAAACTGCTAATAGGTGTGGGAAAGGCAACCATAAACGCATCACCTTCCGTTTTAACTTCATAACCCCCATATATTCTTAATAAGCGGCGCATAACATCATTGTGAGTCTTAATTGCCGTTCTCATGGCGTTCGGGAAAAGTTCCCATAAGAGGGTAGAGTTCTTTATATCGGTAAAAACGATAGCGAGATTACCCGTTGGCGGAGAAATTTCAGGTTGTAATCGTCTCAAGGTTGCATCTTCGAACGTACTCCTTCTTGTCATCAATGAACTCCTATTCAAATTGAACCTATTTTGTTGTTCGGAATTTTTGTATAATGATAAACACAAAATCGTTAGGTTCTCTGAACAGCCATATGCGATAGCATGGTCCTTCATAGCCTCGGCTGCATGCATAGGCTCAGAGCTATTTTCTCTTGCAATATCGCAAGCTGTTTCGTAATCCATATACTGCCACAATTTATGTGTTGCAACAATAAGCATTTCATCCGCTTTGCTCAAAGTAACCAAAGAAATGTCCGGAGAAGCATGAATATGAGGGAGTAAATCAAAAAATCCGACCGCTCTGGAAACATCAACAACACCATCAAGCTTATCGTCGTTAACATAACCACCAGATATACGAATTCTTTCATACTCGACTCTTTTATATGGCGCATGCAGTTTGGTAAGCTTCTGGAAATCACCGTTGTTTTTCGAAAGAATAGCCATACAATCACCAATATTGGCGGTAAACATCTTGTTTCCTTTAATATATACTGCTGTCGAACAAGCACCACTTAACAAATCTGCGGAGGTTAAGTTAGCTACATCATTGCCATTATCGACAGAACTTAACATCGTGTTAATTTCTTTATTTAACTGGAGAAAACTGAACCGCAGAGCTTTCTTTATGCCGGCATCATCCTCGCCATATTTTTCCAACTGCCTGATCAAAATCTTATCGTATATATCTCTAACCAACCGCGAAATATTGTGCCCATAAGATGCATTTTGGTTCTTACCGTCGTGCAAGCAGATCAAACATTCATCATCCTTACCCCCAAATCTTTCAAAAGTCACATCTCTTGAAGACACGAAATCCCTTTGGCCGAGCGTATCAGCCACACCGTACCTCATACCATTTATGATGGATCCCGAGGTTCTCATCCTGAAATTGATATTTTCGTCTGGAACCTTGGTTGTATTCAAGGTGACGTCCATGAGACCCAAAACTTTCAAGTTGGGTAGAACAGTTAGATCGGAAAGATCTGCATCCAGTTCCTGATTCATTGAAGACTTGATTTCAAATCTTCTGTTTCCAGACAAATTCAAGTACTTCAAGTCCTTATTGTCCCTCCAGTTCCAATCATAATGGTAGTTGGAGATATTGTATTTTAAATTGTTTGAACCGACATCAAAGACGTTTAAATGATGTAGTTGGGATAGTTCTGCAGGTAGTGAAAGTAGATGGTTACCATTTAACATTAAAGTTTTTAAGAATGTCCACTTTTGAACGATATCACCTGGTAAGGTTGTCAGCTTGTTTCCTGAGAAATACAGTTCCGTCAAATTTTCCAACTTAAGATTCGAAATATCTTGAAAATTGTTATATGACAAATTTAATAATTTTAAATTAATGAAACAGTTGAATAACGGCCACATTTGATCGTCAAACTGATTATCTGCTGCCAAAAAAAACATTAGACTTCTAGCCAGACCGGTCTCACAGGATATATTCTGGGAAAAAGGCGCCAACAAAATAGAGTTCCCGAACATATTTGAAGAAATGTTCAGGTACGTAAGTTCAATTTCTTCCATTCCACCTGCAAAATCCCTAATATTATTGGAGTGCAAGTCTAGGGACTTCAGACTTTTCAACTGTGGAAACTCAGCGGGTAAACTTTCCAGTTTGTTTCTTGCTACAGATAGATACACCAGTTTGCTCAATAATGAAATTTCACTTGGTAGCTGAGTCAAATTGTTCTCGCTTAAATCCAATTTCTCTAAGAACAATAATTTAACAAACAGTTCTTGAGGTACACTAGCCAATTTTGCTTTGCTCAAAGAAAGACTAGTCATGTTCATTGGATAGAATTCTTTGTAAGATATGGATGTCATTGGGTTTTCTTGAATTTCCAGAGTCCTTAGTTTTGGTAGATTATCATCAAAATCTGAGATTCTGTTGTCAGTCAAAAATAGGTTCTGTAAATTCTTTGCACCAGTCTTAATCGTAGTTATTCTGTTATGCTTTAAATTCAGTGTTCTCAGGTTTTTCATTCCTGGTAAATCTTTGATTGAAGTTAGTTTATTGTGAGATAGATTCATCTTTGCCAATTTTGTCAGTTGATTCATGCTGGCTGGTAAGGTATGTATCTTGTTGTATGACAAGTTGACTTGCAGCAGATTCGTACATGAATTTATGACCTCAGGGTAGTGCACAAATCTATTGGAAGACAGATCCAACAATTGTAGACTGTTTAAACGACCAAATCCCCGAGGAAGCTTATCCAACTCATTACATTGAAGGTTTAAGATAGTTAAATTATTCAACTTGAAAATTGTACTCGGAACTTTTCTAATGAAATTTCTTTGCAATTCCAAAGATATCAACTTGTAAACCTCAGTTATATTCAAAGGAAATCTTGAAGCCCTAATATTGACCATTCTCAAACTAGATAATTTAATAGCGGTCTCAATAAACTCTAAAGGCAGGAAAATATCCGCATTGTTTGAAACATCCAAGCTTTCAATCTCAGATGTATGTTGGTAAAAAACAATTGGCGGAGTTGTCAAATCCATACCCCTTAGATCAACGTGTACAAAATCGCTTCTCATCAAACGCTGCTCCTGTTCGGTAGTTAGGTGGGATGGAGCAACAGGATGGAAAAGGAACTTGAACACAAAACTCAAATCTTCGATACCCATAATATGCAGCGGGTCACTTTTTCTGTAACCGTTTAATAGCAGCAATTTTCTTTCTATCATTATTGGTTTCGCTAGAGGTCTCAGAATTTTTGACAATTTACCAACTTTCAATGATAATTGATAACTACCTTGTGAGGTGATATTAAATTTCCTTTTCAAAGCTGGTATTATGTCTCGGACAGTGGTAGTGGGAGTGCATGACAATGTAGTAAATGTATCGTCGGTGTTGAAAATACGAATTGCGTAGTGCCTCTTGGGGTCTAAATCACTAAAATCTTTGTAGTATTTTTCTAATTCGTATTCAACTTTATCATGCTTTTCATCATCTGCCGCCACTTCCATCGTAATCGGGTTACCATCAGAATCCAAAGCGATTTTCTTTGTGGTTTGATTACTTCCTTGGCCTAGCTGGGGTCTATCTCTAGTATCTTTCCCCAGTCCACGGTTCACGGTTTCATCGTTCAAAGGAGTCAGCACACCTGTAGGTTTTGGTGACGCTGAATACGGAGATTCGGAATCCACACTTTCAGTATCTGAAGAGGTTGCTGTACCCGACGAAAATCGATCTGTATCTGGAGTTTCTGAATCAGCTTCCACGTTTGAGCGCATTGAGCACAGAAGACCATTCGGTGGTTCTATCGGAGAAGCAATTTTTAATTGATCAGACTCTATTTGCGGACTGCCACTTCTATTTTTATGATCCAGAAATCGACGCGAACGTGCTGCACTCAATTCTCCATGATTGTTTTTTTTACTCCTTGGTTTCTCAATGTCTGATTCAACATCCCAGCTTTCAGGAGCAATCCATTGTTGAGACTTAGGAATAGGCGAGCCCTCGTTCCTCCTTTTTATTGGATGTGATAGCTTAGAACTCTTACTTTTTTGAAAATTAATCGCTGAGTGCGCACCACGTCCTACCATCGCTTCATTGCCTATAGAATCCGACTGGCCTGATTCTCTAAGGGACAAATCCTTCAATTCGGCGTCAGATGTCCTGCGACCAGTATTTGAGAGTTTCGTAATATCTGACAGATTTTCTAAGTTTGTGTCTAATCGAAATATTGTGGAGTCTTCCAAATCATTTTTGTCCTTCGGATCAGAATCTGATCTTGATAAGGGATTGGAATTGATGTTAGAGACAGAATCATCTAAAAGACCAGGTATTGAACTTTTCCTTGTGGTATTTAGGGACGAATTTGATGAAAGTAATAGATGTGCAGTATCTGGGCGAGCAGATTTTGGTCTTTCCGTATAATCTGGTGGCTTTTTCTGTTCAACGGCATCTGCAGCCATACTGCCCTTGCGGATAGGCGAATGAGTATCTGAATGGCTCGAACCCGCTTCTAATTCATGACCCAAACCATGAACCAATGTGCTGACTTTACGACGCAAACTCAGAGGAACACTTTCCATAATATGCTGCGTAGAAATCGAATCTTTAGAAGACCTTCTTGAAGTCGAACCAAGAGGGGTTGTGCTGGTTTTGTCGGGGACATGATGTTGGTGGTCATCATCATTTCGCCTCTTCGAACTTCTGTCACCCGGCATGGTGCCCTTATGATAAGAAGATTTCGAATGCTGATTACTGTTACCGTTACCGTTACCACTACCAGAATTATGATTATGATGACCATCTTGTGGTCCAGAACTTGAACCCGAACCAGCTAATTTTTTAAATAGGGCTTCTGCGAAAGATTGTTTTCTCGAAGGGGTAGGTACGTGAATAGAAGAGGGACTATCCGATTGAGCACAAACATGTTCTATATTGGAAGTATGGTCATGGTTAAGATCATGACTGTGATTGTGATTACTGCCACTATTCTGACTATGAGTGGAATGCTTCTTTAATGAGTTCGGGTGTCTCTGCTTTTGCGTAAACGAGTGATGACTCGAAGTGTGCCTTAGACTGGGCAACTCATCATTAGGGTCTTCGTTAATATGGTCTTGCTGAGTCATCATGCTTGCATTGTGACTACTATGGTTACCCCCTCCCAGGGAAAGGGAGCTTAGGGTTCTTCTTAGAAGCACGGGTCCTCTTCGTATCTTTGATTCTGCTGGCTTAGCCACGTTGGATGAAGACGCTGGTTGCTTGGCCGATCGACTTCCTTCGCGATTGTCATCCGTCTCGGCCATTTCCGTTTTACCCTTTGAAGACGAAGACTTGACCGTCAAGTCGCTACTGCTCCTGTCTCTGCTACGCAACTCGTAGTGTCTTTTGAACATAGGCGTCTCATCATGAACCTGTTCACTATACGTTTCTGGTGTTTTGTCCATCTCCGCTCTATGCTTAAGTCACTGCTAACTGATAACTGAAATCCGAAATTGAAGCTGCTGAGTGGCTCAAGTACTTCACACAAATAGCGAATATTTCAGAGTGTCAATAGTCCACGCGAAGCAATTCCCTAGGGTATTAACAGGTCGCTTTCAAACCAAAATTCCGAATTTGACTTTCTTGAAGAATGTGCGCCTTTGGTGATTGATCGCATTTTTCTTGGTAACTGGGCCTCCGGAAAACAGTTACCCTTACGTTCTCGCTTTCACCAGCTTGCGCGTTGCCTCAGCTGAGTGCTAGCTTCTACCAACAGCAACTGTCAACAACATATACCTCAACACGGCACTTCCCCAAACGAGCACCAAAACAACCCCAAAAAAAAGGGTGGGCGGCTAATCGTCGATTTCCTCCGAAGTCTTACCCGAGATGTGTACGTGCGAGGTGATCATAAGGTGGGTGGTGCACGTCATACGAGTATTTAAGACCCGGGTAACGAGATGTAGCGGGCGTCACTAAGCGTGTAATACTGCCTTCTTCGGCAACGTATGCAGCGGTTTATCATCTAATCAGTAACTAAATGACTCAAGCACCCTTAAGTACTGCGCCCAGCACGGAGGCCTATAGTTGGCCGAGGGTAACCGAAAGATGGCAGAAGGAACGCGGTGCCGTCAACGGCAGATTCCCTCTGGGCCATTATTGATCATACTGACAAGGAGTCCAACCTACCAAAAAGTTTTGCATGGTTGTTTCTCACCGCCTCATAACAGCCGAAACCACTTTCCCTCCAGTTATGCGAGACGGGGATGATGGAGGAGATAGCCGCCGTGCGCCTTTGCAACGGCGCGTCAGAGTCGGGTAACCCTTATGTAAATAGTGACATTACTAATAATCTACTTAAGCTTTCCGACTTATGAACTACTGCAGGTCGCGGTCATATAGACAGTGATCGTTAGGTGTCGAGTTGCTGATATCCTAGTAGTTATGCCTGATAAAGAAAGTGCACAAAACAGCGAGAAGACCGGGGAAACCAAACCAAAGCCCTGTTGCGTTTGCTTGCCTGAAAAGGATGAAAGGGATCAATGCATCCTGTTCAATAGCCAAGAGTCTGAAAAATGTAAAGAAATCATTGGGAAGTACAAGAAATGTATGAAATCGTACGGCTTCGATGTTTAAATCTTGTTCTTTATTTCGCCAACCCGTGTATAGCGTTATAGTTTTTGTAGGTCCCATGTAAATAATACATCGAAATTTTTTCCCACGGTTGTCATCAATAAATAATAAATAAAGTTTTTGAGGAAGAGCCCAACTTGCTTACAACTTAACAACAAAGACCCACATAATCAGCCAATCGTCATCATCATCAGGATATAATGCATATACCGTCAACGTTTGAAGAGGAGATCGATCTTGGTATTATTGGTGGTACAGGACTCTACCATTTGGAATGCTTAGAGATGATCGCTGAGCTTCCTCCAATGGAAACACCTTGGGGGTTTACTTCGTCGCCAATAGTCATCTCGAAAGTTATTGGTAACAACGGCCATTTCCATGTTGCATTCATTGCTAGACATGGTAAGCACCACGAGTACCCACCGTCGAAGGTACCTTACAGGGCCAACATGGCATCGTTGAAAAACCTAAAATGTAAAGCCGTTCTTTCATTTAGTGCAGTTGGTTCATTGCAAGAGAAAATCAAGCCCAGAGATTTTGTTCTGCCCCAGCAGATCATCGACAGAACGAAAGGTATCCGAGACTCTTCTTACTTTAATGACGAAGGCTTGGTGGGTCATGTTGGTTTTGGTAACCCATTTTCATATTCTTTTGCCGAGTATATTTATCAATTTAAACACCTGTTAACAAACAATGATGCCCCTGATGAACCTTGTGATTTGCATTTTGACAAGGAAACAACAGTTGTTTGTATGGAAGGGCCACAGTTTTCAACTCGCGCAGAATCCAAGATGTACAGACTGTTCGGTGGCGACGTTATCAATATGAGTGTTATTCCAGAGGCCAAATTGGCTCGTGAGTGCGAGTTACCTTACCAAATGATCTGCATGTCAACAGACTACGATGCCTGGAGAGACAACGAAGAGCCAGTTACCGTCGAAACAGTCATTGCAAACTTGAGTAACAACGGGCATAACGCCAATCTGTTGGCCTCAAACATTATCAAAGAAATGTCTCACGAGATGCCAGATTTCATGAAAAGCGGCGATGGCTTGAAAGGCTCCATCAAAATGTCTATCTCTACAAAGCCACATGCTATGTCGAAGGAAACTCTGCAAAAATTGAAGTTCCTGTTTCCAGACTATTGGTAATGATATAGAATCACAGTACATATATTCATATAAATACTAGATGAAATTACATTTTTTTCCTTGGGCAGGGCGAATTTATCATATATGCATACTTATTACTAGGGATATATCCCGTGCGTTCCACTGGAGTCTGAGAGCCATTCGAGTTAGTTGTGCCGACAAAATTGTTTCTCAGACTACCAAAAGCATTGACTTTGCTTACGAAAGCGCTTTGAGCATGCCTGTGCAGATTTATCTGCTGATTTTGCTGTTGCTCCCGTTGGTTTTGTTGGTGTTGTCGTTGTTGTTGTTGCTGTTCTTTCTGCCTCCTTTTTAATGGAGTTTCCAAAGACTTGAAAAGATAAGGCGTACCAGAAACTGAAGCTGCTTCGGAGACTGCTGTTGAGCTAGAAGCTGGATCAGTGCCCACCTTGGAAATCCTGGGATCCAAAATAACACGAGGCTTTGTTATCGTCGATGATGGCCTAATAATCGAATTTCTTTTGGAATTTACATCTAAACCCAGTAGTTCCTTTTGAGATTGAGTTAGTTCGAGGTCGTCGACTTTCACCTTTGAAAAAAGTCTCCAAATAGAAACTAACACATTGTAAACAACGATTAAATGAAATAGAGTATCAAGATTTGACCAATTAATCCAATCTGAAAAGAATGGATAGTGAATCTGAAGATATCGCTTCCATGTCACTAGATGATTTCTGAGCAATTTGCCCTGCAAATAACCGACAATTTTTTCCCCGTACGTGGTATTGTCAATGAATAGTGTATAGAATTTTGATATTAGGTCCCAAATCGCCAAAGCTATAAGATTTACTACTATGGTCTGCGTTTCGTATTCTTTGTTAACGGTCCTCTTGGCAAGCTTTCCAAGAACAGGATTCTCAAAATTTCCTAGTTCATCTCCCAAATCATCACCCTTCCTAGCGTTTGCTTGCCTCCTTTCCTCTTTATCTGGAATCTCGTGCTGAAGGTGTTCGTATCCGCTAACATTGGAAGCACTTTTTTGGAATGACCGACCTGAGGGACCAGATAAAACTTTGTTTTTGTACAAGTTGGGCGATTCTTTCACGATTCGTTGCCTCAAAGATTGGAACTGCTCGCTCGATATGGGTCGTGATGGAGTGCTCAACGAATCCATGACCAACTCTTTATTACCAGATACCAAACTTTCAACTATCAAATATCAATCGCAATGCTAAGGGTTCGAAAGCATAGTATTGTCTGTCCTCTTCCCTCAAGTTTGTAAACGAATCTTGTAAATCGCTTCTACCAATTGCTGTGCCCTAATTAGTAGCCCTCGGTAGAAAAATTTTCCTGTTCGAACTTATAGTGGCAAAAGACGTAACCCGAAAACAAACCGTTGGACCACCACCATATAATAGAAAACAAGGCATTAAAGACTACTTTACATTCACCAGAAAAGAGTTGTACTACTTTCAGGTACTGTTTTTCAGTGGTTAGGTGTTTTTTTAAAGCTGGGGAGGTTTGTTCCGTTCAGTTGTAAAACTGTTTTTGAACCTGTATAGCTAAGAAAGGGTTGATATAACAACGCAAAGAATTTGATAAGTGTCATTTTTTCTGAAAGAGCTTCTGTAAAGTAATATAACTTTCAAGTATAGATATTATATTCCAATGGGATTTATATCTTCGATTTTGTGCTGCCTAACAGATTCTCCAAAATCAAAGTCCCAGAGGCAAGTCAATCCTGATAAGAAGAATACACGTACAGCCAGCCTTGGCTCACCTAATAAGCAGTCGGCCATCCATTCTTCATTATCCAACTCTTCTCATAAGATGCTTCATTCCATAAAGACTTCAAACTCTAAGAACGTTGTTGGTAACAGCAATAGGGATCATATACCTGCAAGCAAGAAAAAGTTGAACAACGTGGGTTCGGAAAAAGGTTCGAAGTATTCTCATGAAGGAGACTCCAATGATAGAGATCTTACAGAAAAAGATAGAATACCAAAAAAGAAAAGGTACAGTGACACAACCCTCAAGTCTGTGAAGAAAAGAGGCCAGGGGTTACAGCCGCTTTCTAACCATAAAACTGATGACGGAATAGATGATGAAGAAAAAGGTTACGACAATAGCGAAGAGGAAGAGGTTGAAGATGATGAAGAGGAAGACGAGGAGAAGGCCGAAGCTCCCAACAACGATAAGGGTAAGCTTGAGGTAGACGCTTCTAACGAAAAAGATAAGCAAGGAGTTTACGTATATAACGGCGAAACTGATACTAGCACAGGCGGATCTAGTTATGATCATCCGCAACAAAAGAACCTTCAAAATTCAACTCCAGTTAAGCCTCAAGGGGCAGGCCAGATACACTCTCAACCCCCAAGTCAAACTGAAATGCTATCAACCGATGGGACGAGTTCCTCGCATGACCCAGAGTTAATCACGACGGTTCATGAAGGGGAAAACTACAGCAGCGCTGATGATACTGACATTGCTCTTCAAAGGAAATCGAGTAATAATGAAGAAGATGAAGACTATGATATGGCCCCACCTTATGAAGAAGATGAGGATTATGTAGATTTGACAGAGCTTCAGCCAGGCCAAGCGCATGCTTCGGGCTATAAGACATTACTTGCCCCTCAAGATCCAAAATTTTTGGGCAAAAAATGTTTAGTCCTAGATTTGGATGAAACTTTAGTACATTCTTCTTTCAAATATCTTCGTACCGCAGATTTTGTGCTGCCAGTTGATATTGATGATCAAATTCATAACGTTTACGTCATAAAAAGGCCTGGTGTGGACGATTTTTTGAAAAGAGTAGGTGCACAGTATGAAGTTGTTGTTTTCACAGCAAGTGTCTCTAGATATGGTGACCCCTTACTTGACATCTTGGATAAGCATAAATTAATTCACCATCGTCTATTCAGGGAATCGTGCTATAACTATGAGGGTAATTATATTAAAAATCTGTCTCAAATTGGCAGGCCACTATCGGATATAATCATTCTCGACAATTCACCTGCCTCTTATATTTTCCATCCTCAACATGCGATCCCAATATCTTCCTGGTTTTCGGATACACATGATAACGAGCTGCTAGATATTATCCCGCTTTTAGAAGATCTTTCTGAAAGCTCGGTCCCAGATGTTGCGAAAGTGCTCGATGTGACAATATAGACATTTTGAAATTCGAATTTTAGCTGAAATATTCTAAACTTGGGAAATAGCATATACATGCTCAAAAAGAAATCAATTAATAACATGTGGATCTTTGATTTTAGCGACGGCAAAAGATGATTGAACTCATTCTATCCTTTCCTTAATGTAATCCATTTTAGATTTTTTTTCTGGAACAAGGAAGCTGGATCTCCTTGTTCCTACTAATTCTAATTATACATCATTTTCTTTGCTGTTCCCAATACTTATATATACAAGATCAACCTTTCTCTTTGACGAGGTAGCTCATAGGACAAGTAGGGGTTCGAAGTCCTATACGAAGACGTACTATAACTATAGATAAAATTGTAACTATGCCTCCAGTATAACGATATTCTCGTTCTTGACTTTTTCTTTGTTTTTTAATTGTCTTTGATCTTTTTTTTACTTGACTATTTAATTGAAAGATATAACCCTATTACTAAGTATCAGCGGACACTAATCATCGTCCTTTTCATCGTTTTTTGACCTAGCTTCATATTCAAATACTGTCCCAACGATTTGCTTCTTTCTTTCGGACGTGAACGTTGCGTTCTTCTTTGTCCTCCTTTCATTGAACTCTCTTTTCTTTATAGCTCCCAACTCAGTACGCTTAATTTCTTGAGCCTTCTTAACAACCTGTGGAACATGTCTATGCCTGCTGATTCTCCTAATTTCAGGCATAAATTTGAACCTTTCCTTCAATTTTTCGTCATACTCTAATTTGTTCTTCTCTCTTGTTGACTTTGCATTAGATCTTTCCCATGCTTTACTTCTCCATACTCTCACATTCGAATCATCCGAACCACTCACAATATATTTACTATCCATGGTATATTTAACCTGGAAGACGTGCTGCATTCTCTTCGTATGATAAATTTCGCGAGAGTGGCCTTGATCTGTTTTGAAAATTCTGATTGTTTTATCATATGAGCCGGTAACAATCTCGTCACCAGTTGGAGAAAAGTCAACATCCATAACTGCACTAACATGATCTTTGAAGACATTTATTGCTCGAGACATATTTCTCATATCGTAATAATACGCATTATGGTCTTCATTAGCTATAACAAAGTTGAATGCCTCCATTGGATTCCAGCATATAGCATTAGTTCTCAACCTTTGCACAATCTTTTGTGTTGGTGAATTTATTCTCAAGTCGTATAACACAACTGAATTATCACTACCTGTACTTGCCAAAATGTCTGTTTCATTTTGATTGAACTTGACACTAGTAACATTATCTGCACCCCATGATAAATTGGACAAAGGCTTTGACCTACTAGAATCCCAGAGCTGAATCTTAGCTCCACCTGTGACGAAATTGGAATTCAATCGGTGATGGTCAATTCCCTGGAATGCATGCTCACCATAAAACGTCTTCAGGAGACCGCTCGTTGTATTTAAAGTTTCATCATCTTTGACATTGGCAAAATCATCGTTATTGACAGACCAAAGTTTAACAGTCTTGTCATCACCACATGATAGCATATAGTGTTGATTTTTCGTGGATGCCGACTGTTTGGGGCTCACGCAAAGGCCAGAGATCATCCCATAATGAGCCTTGAAGGAGCAAAGCTCATCTCTCGTAGACATGTTCCAATACTTGATTACTCCATCACCCGAACCACTTGCGATCTTATTCAGATCATGATAATCTTTGGCTATCGCATAAATTCCATCACGATGCCCGTGCCCTAACTGCCCAACGAACGGCTTTGCAAACATTCTCTCAAGTTTCGTGGCATTAAGAGCCTTCGTGTATTCACGGGCTCTTTCAAAAGGATGCAATTCAGGATTCAAATTACGAGGCAGCTGTGATTCTTGCGTGTTCTTTACTGGAACATAATCATCCGCACTCCTCTTTATTGTCTTAATCTTCATCCTTCCCAATAATAAAAATTTAAAACCAGAAGCTTTTTCTAATGATTACAAATAGTACAGTAGGTATTACAATGCTGGTAATAAGTTCAAATAATTATCTATATATCTTTTATAAATCACTTGAACTATCTTGAAAATGCGATGAGCTTTGTAAATTTTTTTTTTTCACTACTCCCGTCTCAGGGAATAAGAAAATGACATAAAATAAGATCAAAAAGTGAGAAAGAAGGATATAAAAGTGCGTGGCCCTCAAGCGGTTTGTGGCATCTTTGGAAGTCTCAAATTCTCCACTATTGGCTGGCCTATTCTATCGATCACATCATGAGCCCAGAGAACGTCCAAATGAGAGTACTCATCGATATACCATATTTTGTAAAGCGAATTAGATTCATGATTAATGAAATGATTGATCAGTCTCTCACCGTCAACCAACCTATCTTGCCTTGGGATAAACATCATGAAATGAGGGTAGTCCTTCTTGCTTTGTCTTGTACTGTTCAAATGTAAACCTTCAGGTTTGATCACGGGATTCCCATCTTCAATCGGAAACCACGTCTTTGAATCTGGGAACAGCGTGCCTGCACCTTTTTTGAAGCTCATCTTGTTATCACATGGGCTTAACCACCATTGCATCAACTTAACTGAAATGAAAACTGGCGAGAACAAAAAATGACGATCTCTTAATGGCTTATCCCACAATGAATCATTCCAATCGAACAAGTAGTTGAACATCACGTAAGACATAAATGGTACTATAACCACACCCTTGGTTATTTTTTTCATGAAAAGCATCAAAGGTAAAAACGCCTTGTTACCAAAAATCCAGGGATTATCAATACCTTTCGCCATGAATTTTACAAAGGGCTTTTCATCCAGTAAGGGCCCAGGATAAACAGCGGGCGCCAGGGCAATAAAATTTTCTAATTTTTCCGTCAACTTAAAGTCCGTGCCATATAACAACTCTCCGTTGATGAGTCCCATAAAGCCTTGTGTAGTTCCTTGAGAATGCGACATTAAAGTCAACTTTTCGTGACCCGATTTTGATAAAACCGTCTCGATCAAGGCTTTCAAGTCGTATTGGACCATTTGATCCATGTCCCAGTCCCATTTTTTCCTCTTATCGTATCCCAGTGTGTTCATATTCCACTTAGGTTTGAATCCGCATCTATTATTACCTAACCAAATGTCAAAGCCTGATTGATGTAAAAAGTAGGCTAAAGATTTTCTACCACTTGAGGCAAATGATCCGCTACTTTGAAGAAGTCCATGAAGCATCAGAATGGGATGCATGTCTTGATGTTCATTACCCTCCTTGGTACTCTGCTCATCGTGTTTTAGATGCCATAAATCAATAATAAAGCCGTCTTCCGTCTCCACTTCAAACTCCTCAATTTCAATATTATATTGCTTATAGTAGTATTTCAAATCAGGCACCAATTTCATATCCTCAGCCGCCAAAACATCTTGAAATGGGTTATCCTCTAGTTCTCTTCGATTCTTCCGCTTAAAATTTCCATCAAATGTATACTGATGCGACGCCAAATTATTGTTGGCACGCATAGAAGTGTCTGCAGATGTAATCTCACTTTCTGAGCCAGAGTTGCTGTCAGGGCCCGTGTCTGTATTGGTAATGGTATGATCAAATTCAATGTTGTTGTCTTCGTCTTCTTCGACATTCAATGGAGATGATGATGACACCGATAACGATAGGCGATGTCTCTTTTTCCTTAGAGGAGAGCGAGGTTCATGCTCTGGAATTATAGTGGTCTTAGAGCTTCTAGTATCTCTGAAGTCGTGGTGTCTGTTGAAATGGGCAGTTATGAAATTGTGCCATAAAGCCAACAACGATACTACACAAAGAAAAGAGCATAATATAATTCCTGATATGACCCGATAGAGTAGGTCAGCCAGCGCATCCAACATCCTAGACGCACAATTATTACACTGGTTCTACAGTTTCTATATTTTGATATCTTTGAGAAGTTTCCTCGAGACTCTCTGATAGTATTTTCAAAACACAAAAAAAAATGGATCGCGTATATCGAGACTGCGACTGAATTGCTGAAAAATCCAAAAGGCGACTGAAGGGAACTGGAAGATGTTTTATCGGGAATTGAACGTCGAGTTTCCTAATGAGATTGAGGTGGGTGAGCTGAACATCGTTGCTGTTCATTTTATTAATGAGATCCTCCTACAAATTCGTTTTAATGGCGAATTAGATTCGACTTACGAGGTATCTCAAAAAGGTCTGAGGCAGGGAGGGCAGAGATTTCTCGCCGGCAACACTTCGTTGGACGAAGATGATGAATCTGAAGAGTACGGTGCATTTGCTGACAGTATGGCAGATTACCAAGTGGCAACGAAACTTGGTGACAGCAATAATACTAAGTTGCATGTAATATGTACCCAAATTGCTGAATTGTATCAGCAGGCCATTTTACCGATGAACGTAGACGGAATGGGGTCTCAAGAGAGTGCAAGCCCTCGAAATCTACTACTGACTTTGAGCAGTAAAATATGGGGGGGTGCTGATAACGACAACGATTTTAACAAACTCGTATATATTTTGAAAAGTATAAAAGAGATGTACATAGAACCCTCGCTAAGTTGAAGAGCTTTTTGTCTCATTTTGAGTCATCTATAACTGCCATATCCAGAACTTGGATAGTACCCTTGCCGTCACATAGTGTGACTATATCTCTATAACTGACCGGATCTATTAGGCCATTGAAGACCCAGAATTTTTCATCAACAACGCTTAAGTCCGCATCATTATTTGTAGCCACCAGGTGCTTGAGTTTCTCGATAGTTTCACTATATTCAGCGGCGACCGATATTTTCACTTTCATCTTTGCTCTGACTATTGGAATGATTTGTTTGGACACTAGAAGTCTTATGGCATCTAAGGCTTGGATCTTGGTCGATTTGTTCAAAACGGGGCTGAATTTTAGTTCGGTCAAGGCCTTATGGATCATGGTTGGTGGGTACCTTTTCTTTGATTTTGGATTTATACATTTAGCACTGATAATTGTGATAAGTTCGTTGTTAATCTTGTTCAACATAATTTGTCTTTCCTTTTCAGATAATTGAATCTCACCTTTACTCATGATCTCTTTGATGATAGGGTCCAGCTCTGTCGTTCCAAAGCATTTCTGCAGATCATCTTTGGATGCAACAAGTCCCTTGGACACGTTCATGAACACTTGGTGTATCTGCAAAACTTCATCTAGATCCTTTTCAACACCTTTTCTGAAGTCTTGAACCTTATTTTGATAGCATGCGATCTCAAATCTTTTCTTTGCCTTCTTCAACTTAACGAGTGAAACGTTAGTCAGCTTGATCTGGCCTGATGGTTGATTAATCGGCATCTTTGGGCCAAGTTCTTGTGGATGAGGTGTGTGTGATCTTTTTTCAGGTCAACTTTCAACTTGTGATGCGATGACAATAACAGTCAAGAAAAAAGTAAATGAACTGAAAACTCAAGGGTTTAAGATCAGATTGCGATATGTGATGTATACAGATATATAGGTATATAAACAGATTTTAAATATGAAAATTCATAACGATTCATTAAAACAAGATTCACTTGTGTAGTTTTTTAGTCTGATTTTATGAATCCTTCAGGTTATCCATCTTTTGATGAACATGTCTAGAATGGCGTGGTAATGGCCAACAACGCCCAGTACGACAAAAAAGTGCCAAATCATGTGAGAGCAGCCAAAATAATCAACCCACCACAAAGACCTAAACGAATGGGAGTGGCAGGAACATTGTAAAGCCTTTGGGTGTTTCGTGGGCTCTGCTCTAAAGTGAATATGCTTGTGCTTCGTTAGCACAGTTATGTCCGAGCTTAACTGTTCCTCTGTTGGGATGGACTCGTCGACGAGGAAATCTGTTCTGAATCTTTCAGGAATGAAGGACCCGTAGAAGAAAACGCCGATCAGGTACCAAACAAGAGATTTTTTTGTTACTGGCAACATCAGCCAGGACGTATATGCCCAGCTCTTTTCCCAGGCCAACTGAAAAACGGAAAGGAAGCCCATAGTAGATAACAGAACGAAAAACTTGATCCTCAGAGGTCTGGCTTCCGGCCTGTCAAACATCGGTGACCAGTTCATGAAAATTCCAAACATGCCCAAGACCGATGACACCAACATGTACAGGTACAAGCAGAACTTGTTGTCATACATGGTCACAAACTCCGCGGTCATTATTGAAGCAGTGATAAGAAGCGTGATACCGGAATAGTCGACGCATGCGAACTTCGAACGGAGATTCAATGCCGTCGTGCCATTGAAAGTGTGCCAAAAGACCGAAGCAAAAAGACACTTGATACCGGCGAACAAGAAGATGTACACGATGAATTTCGCGGGCAGCGGAACTTGCTCCGAATCCCACACCTTCGAGTGTGGGAAGTCGAAAAATGCCAAATACAGTAAATACAGGCCTCCGAGAAGGTGCGTCCAAATGTTCGAGGTCTCGTTGTGCCACCCGTACCAGTTTACAATCGACAGTGCCGATTTTTGATGCGAATTGTAGAACCGGTAGCCCTTGATGATGAACCGGTTTTCCCTCCACGCAAAGGGCAGCTGGTAGTAGTGCAGATGCTGACTTTCTCCCAGCTCACTCGCGTGCGAGTGGAAAAAATTTCTGATGTAGCTCCCGGTGTCGCACGACTCAGCGACAGCCTCGGGCACCTCCTTGATAGGCTCCACGTATCGCTTTGGATGCTCTATTAACGTCGTGTCGTCGTCGAAAATAACGGACGACGACGACGACGACGACGATGTGTAAGCGGGCCGCGTGCTGTTGACCAGCGTATTCGAGTCCGAATACAGCGACGCATTGGACTCATGCAAATCGGCATAAGGAGCAAGCTTGAGTTCCGCAGACTCTACCACCGGCACGGCTCCTGTTTTTCTGCGCAGCAGAGTGGAAACCACGTACTGCGAGTACCGGTTGCTGACCAACGAAGTCAGCCGACTGCCTATCCCGCTTGCCAGACTGCCGGAGTTGGCAACATTGCTGTGTGCTGCACTGTTTGTCCCACTCTTGCCGACCACTCGCCTCTTCAGTCTGCGCAGCCGCGTGCCGTTCCCGTAATTGTAGCCCATCTGGGCAGCAGCCATCAACATATTCTATCTGCCACAAACGCTGTTGAACTGCTCTGTGTCTCGCGTGCCGATCTCAGATCACAGGCCCTCGAGCACACCATCCGGTCTCAACCTCTTATATATCTGGCCATGTTCCACTGCTCGTGTGCGACGGCTTCCGAGCGAAAAAGGAATGCAAAACCGCTCTCCGCAACCTGCCCAAACGGGCCAATAACCGCGGCTGTACGAAACACATCTCGCCTGGCCACCTTCCGTAAAATGCAACAACCCTCGACCAGAGGGGGGAAAAAACACCGCCGGGCCTGCTCGTCACCTATCGGGCATGCCGCACACTCGTCCAGAAACCTGCTGCAACAGTGGGCCGAGGACGCTCCAATCGGATCCGCACCATCTCGAAGCCTGTGAAAATTTTTGGTTCGCCCACGTTACGCACATGGCGGTCGCAAAAGAAACAAAGATACGACGGAATGCAGCATGACGTTGCCCCCACCTTTCTGGGCCGGGTCACGGATCTGCTCGGTGTCTGGGCGCGAACCCCATGCGCCGTGTTTGGTGACAGAGCGGGTAACTGTGCACGTGAGATGGTGATGGTCAGGGTAAGCATCTTTTGGCGACGCGATGGGTAATATCGGATGGAGATATCTTCCACATGAGATGGAGCTGGCAGAGTTACGGTTGGACGCCTCGGGACGGGAATGCACCAAGCAAGCTGAAAGAAGTCTCCCTACAATGTCTATAAATGGTGGCCCCGACAACGATCCGTGGTCGAGACTGAGCCATTCCTCCAACACCAGTCCTACATTGAACCAGCAAGCTATAAACAGCTACGGGATCGGCAACGCCAACGCGAACACCAGCACCAACAACACTCTCAACAACGGCAACAGCAACATGGACTCCGAATTGGCCTCGATAGTGTCTTCGTTGAGCGCTCTGTCCAACAGCAACCATCAGCACCCGCAGCACGGTGTGCAGCACTCGCAATTGGGCGGATACAGAAGGCCCAGCATCAGCGCGTCGTCCAACAACCAGGACATTGATATCGACATAGAGTCCATATACTCGGGCAGTCTGCAACAGCATCAGCAACAACACCAGCAGCAGCAGAATCGGGCGACGCTCAGCGTGGGCACGGCGCCGCCGTACACGAAGCATCGTTCTGCAGCCGACAACAATGCGAAACTCCTCCACAATCACTACTCCGCAAGCATTGCGGGCCCAATTTTGTTTACCAAGACAAACGATGGCGGTGGGTTTTTTGAGAAGTTCGGGAAGTCGCTGATTGAGGGCACGCGGGAGTTGGAAAGCTCCTCTGTGGCTAGCGAGCCGCAGACACAGGAAAACAACAGGAGGGAGTCGATCACTTCCGAAGCCTCAGATACATCGCCGCATGTGCTTCCAAAAAACATCTGGAACGTGGCCCAGGCGCCTGTCTTCAAGCCCAACACGGACGCTTTCAATCAATATCCCTTGCCGATCCAAGCTCACTACGCAGACTTGCCGAAGCCTGTGGACCCACAGCAGCCATTTTTCTACCTACCGGATGATATTTATCAGCACCAGCAGCACCCACCGCAGCCTCAACAGCACCAGCACCAGCACCAGCAGCACCAGCACCAGCCCATGCCGCAGCCCAGGCGCTCTCAAAAGCCTTTGAAAAAGCAGCAGAGCAACCCTTATTTGGAGACAGCTACTACACTCACCTCCGGGAACAAGCAAAAGAGAACTCCCAAGCCTTCAAACAATCTGTCATCGCCTCCTCCGAAGCAGCCTACTGTCACAACAAGATCTCCGCTTTTGGAGGAGTTTAGGGCCAACCCTACAAACAAAGTGTACGCTTTGAAAGATATCATTGGCTATGTACTCGAGTTTTGCAAGGATCAGCACGGTTCAAGATTCATCCAGCACGAATTGTCAAGGGTGTCCAACTCTGAAAGAGAGGTCATCTTCAATGAAATAAGAGATCATGCTGTGGAGTTGAGTGACGATGTTTTCGGTAATTACGTTATACAAAAATTTTTCGAGTTTGGTTCGAAGACACAAAAGGACGTGCTGGTAAACCAGTTCAAGGGCAAGATGAGATTCCTGTCCATGAAAATGTACTCCTGTCGTGTTATACAAAAATCCTTGGAATTCATCGATTTAGAGCAAAGAATCGAACTGGTGAATGAATTGTCTTCCTGCATCTTGCAAATGATCAAGGATCAGAACGGAAACCACGTCATCCAGAAATCTATCGAACGAATTCCTATGGAGAGCCTACCTTTCATTTTGGAATCTCTTGATGGTCAAATTTACCACCTCTCGACCCACTCCTATGGCTGCCGTGTGATTCAACGCCTACTGGAGTTTGGTCAGGAAGCCGACCAATCGCGGATTCTGAACGAGCTGAAAGATTTTATACCTTACTTGATTCAGGATCAATATGGTAACTATGTTATTCAACACATCTTACAACAAAACGATAAGAACTCTTTTGATGAAATGATAGATGTCAAACAACACATCATCGATATCGTCTCGAAGAATGTTGTTGAGTTTTCCAAACACAAATTTGCTTCAAATGTTGTTGAAAAAGCCATACTTTTTGGTTCTGTGGATCAGAAAAGAATCATCATGTTGAAAATCTTACCGGTCGATGAACATCATGCAAGAGATCTGGAAGATAACTCACCACTGATCCTCATGATGAAAGATCAATTTGCAAATTACGTCGTTCAAAAATTAGTCGGTGTCTCCAAAGGTGGTGATCAGAAACTGATTGTAATTGCAATTAGATCTTACTTAGATAAATTGAACAAATCAGATTCAATGGGCAATAGACATTTGGCAAGTGTTGAAAAATTAGCTTCTTTGGTCGAAAATGTCAAAATATAACACTTTTATTGGCTTATTCTTATCGCTGTGAATACTAAACTAAAAATATATTATTTTTGTCCTGTGCTTATTTCTTATTTTTTTACTGTACATACAAATATACTTTCAAATAATCCATATACCAACGCCATTCGATTGTTCATCCTACCAAGGCGTAGGAAAATGTCCACGCCATAATAAAGCCTGTCAGCTCTCTAAAGAATGATTCCAAGAAAATGTCCTGTATAGGACTCTGGTAGAACTTTTGGGGCCTCGACTGGCATATACACAGAATAAACAACAGTCCAATGCTCATATAGCTACCAATGAAGAGATAAAACCCTTCGAGGGATTCTAGTTGAAGGATGCCTGCTCCTAAGCCTATTACCAATGACGTGCTATCTTGTAGTTTCAGCAACCTTTTCTTATTGAGCATGACATTCTCACTATCTGTGAGTTCTCCAAAGTTATTCATGTTTCTAGTTGAGCTTCTTCTTCACTGATCTTACCGGCTCTTGAAGCTACTATTCTTTTTACTTTTGTCATGCAAGCGAGAATCTTGATATTTTTGTCATTTTTTTTCAATTTTTTCAACTCATCGAGCTTCCATTCAAGTATCCAAGCGCTGTAAGAAGCAAGATGCCAACTCAACTGGAAGAATTAGTATCCT
The DNA here is from genome assembly GCA_003671575.3 of Zygotorulaspora florentina. Taxonomy (NCBI): domain Eukaryota; kingdom Fungi; phylum Ascomycota; class Saccharomycetes; order Saccharomycetales; family Saccharomycetaceae; genus Zygotorulaspora; species Zygotorulaspora florentina. The sequence goes on along the minus strand of PPJY03000001.1, from coordinate 338,128 downwards.
TTCTACATTCACCTCAGCCTGCTGTTAGACAGATTGCCTTGGACAACCTCGTTGGTTTTAGCACAGGCCCAACAATTTCAATCTTCAAATATGATGATTGCAAAGCAATAACGGATTTGAAAGGCCTCTCAAGGGAAAATTCAAAGGTGCTGGTACAACAATCGGTTACTATTTTAGCTAATTTGTGTGATGATGATCAACTAAGAAAAATGATAGCCGACGACATGGAATTTTTAGAATTTTTGAGTTGGAAAATTTGTGACTTAGAAAATTCAAGTGCTGATATAATGTGTATCCTGTTGAGTAATTTGGCGAAAGAAGACATTATTACCAAAGTATTGGATTTTAAACGAGATGCAGCCTCGCAGAAGAATTTACCGTCAATCAATACGTCAGTATTCAAAAGTGATAAAGTCATGGATTGTTTAATGGACTGTTTTGTCAAAGGATATGATCGAAAACTGAATAAATTTGCTAACTTTGATTACTTGGCATATTTTTTTGCCGATATTTCACGTTTCAAAAAAGGTAGGCAATATTTCATCGAGTTACAGCAGTACGACCAAGTTATACCAATTTCAAAACTTTTAGTCTTTACTGAAAAATATGATTCAAAAACGAGAAGGGAAGGTGTCGCATCCACAATTAAGAATTCATTATTTGACTCAGAGGCGCATGCAAGAATTTTGAACGATGATGAGATCAACTTGTTGCCATACATCCTCCTGCCGATCTCAAGTGCCAAGGACTCTGAGATCGATGAAGAAGACATGTTCAACTTACCTGATGAACTTCAATTGTTACCTGAAGACAAAACAAGAGATCCAATTCCCTCAATAATCTGCTGTCACTTGGAAAGTTTACTTTTACTGTGCACTACCAATGGGGGCAGAGAATATTTGAGAGGTAAATCTGTTTATCCATTGATCAGGGAATTATACAAAAACGTTGACGACGAAGATATTGGTGACCTCTGTTATAGAATAGTTAACGTTTTAATGAGAGGAGAACCTGAAAATTCTCAAGTTGAGGAACTACCATCTAGGGCACTTGACGAAGAACCGGATGAGGACGACTCGGATGAGGACGGTATAGTGGAAGTTGTCTAAAAAATAAAAATAATAATTGAACTATCTATTCTATGTAAATTGATGTTGTAAATTTCATATTGTATCACTACTCTTCAATAGTGGCACTTTTCAAGTATAGATATAAAATTTATTTCTTCAGCTCCATATGCTCTTTGTCGTTATCAACCTTTTTACAAAGTTTCCTGACAATAGCAAACATAAGCTTCTTATTTTCCGGACCTGGGTACTTCCTTCTGATTGTCCGCCCGAACTCCTTGACGTTGACTTTCCCATCTCCAATAGCATCGATGATACTTTGTTCAGTAATCAAGGGAATAGGATCATCTTGAATTTTGGCTTTCTTGTTTGTGTTTTCGGCCGTTGATTCAATTAGATCATCCTCCCTCTTACGTTTTGCAACTTTGGGATTCCATTCACCTTCTGGGAAATTCTTCAAGACTTTTTGGTCGGCCTTCAAGACGATGATACAATCTTTAATACTCTTCAATCTGATTTGTGGTTCTTTGTTAGCATTCGTTAGAGAGCTGGATTTTTTCTTTGGCGAAGATTTTTTTGAAAGAGACTCGTCGGGGGTTTCCTTTTTAACCTGATCTGACTGATCCTTATTTTCGATATCCGACTCAGATAAATAAGGGTTAATTTCCTCGTCATCAGAAGAGTACAACGCAGCTAACTCGGTCTTTTGCAAAGCCTTCTTTATCCTTTCACCTTCTTCGTCGATTTTCTTTTCATTAAACAATTCATCATCTTCCTCTTCTTGATGCTCATCATCCCGCAGGCCCATTGCATTGGCCTGTAGCATTTCTCGTTTAATTCTTTGTTCTGATTCTTTATTTTCTTGTTCGTTACCATCAATAATTGGAGCTTCTTCGTCATCTGCAAACTCTTCGTCATAATCTAATTCTACTTCCGAATTATCTTGATGTTCATCATCTTCTCCCCCCTGTTGATCGGATACTGCTTTGAGTCTTCTCCTAGTTCTATCATATCTTGTGGTTGTAGTACCAATGTTGTCCAAATGTTTCATCAGCCAGCGAGGCACTTCACCACTCTTTTTATCCATCCGTTTTTCGGCTTCATCAATTGTCAAGGTTGCGTACTTGTTTCTTGCTGTGAACTTATAAACTTTATCTGCTGGAATCATGGTAAAACTTCCGTCGTCTTCAACACTAAGTAATACGTATGAGTCCGAATTACCGGCTTCATATGACCCAACCCATGTATTATAACCGTCAAAATCTTCCATGACCCAAGGATAGAATTCTTCGAATCTCAATTTTTTAGCATTTTCATCAAGTACCCTAAGCTGACGAGTCTTCCTTCTTGTATTTCCTCTCTTGGCTCGTCCGCCTCCATCGGGTGCTACGTCAGCCAGAGGGTCCATAGTTCCTTGTCCAGCTTCTTCTACTACCTCTTCACCATCATATTTGACCATTCCCACTTTTGTAGGATCGGCTGCAGGTCCAGCATCTTCCAGCTTGGTCATGATGGGTTTCGGCTCTTGATTAACACCATTCTCTGCTTTCATCTCGACATTTTGAGACAGGGATGAGGGTGAGGAGGAAGAGGCACCTCCCGCTGTAGTTGCAGCTGCTGAACTTGGAGTGACTGCTGTAGTAGACCCTGCTGAGGTAGCAGGAGTTGCAGTCAACGCAGATGTGGCTGACTCAGTGACACTATCACCATTGTTCCCAATCACTTCTGGAGTTGCCTCACTATTGTTCGATGCCTTGACGGGGACCTTGTCAGGGTCTTGCTTATTTTTATACTCGGAAATTTCTTTTTGTCTTTGAACAATTTCAGCCCTAGTCAATTGAAATTGCAGGTTTCTCGTATCCTTACGATGTAATCTTATTGGCAGATGAAAATCTGTATTGGGATTGATAATTTTCTTACTTTGAAACTTCAGCAGATGAGTTCTCATGTTATCCAACTCTTCTTTGGCCACTGCTCTCAAAGGAAATTCATTATACTCATCCTCTCTCTCCTCTTTCACTTTAACTTTCCCCCCTTCGACACCATTATGCAATAGCATCTTCTCTCTGGCCTCTTGCAGCTCAGGGTCGTCCTTCTTGACTATAGGCCGAGGTGTGGAACCTTTCCCCATCCTTGACCTGAGAAAGTTTCTCCTCATCCTATCCGGCTTAATGAACGGAGACACTCCATATCCGTTCCCACTTCTTCCAGACATTTTGAGCTGACTATAGACCTTGAATGAGTACTGTTGGGTCCAGCTTCCTTTATCAATAAATGTTGCGAAATTTGCTTAAGGATGATCTCTTACAATTTTATTTCAATGCTGTAGAGGCTCTACTACAGCAATTCATCATATTTTACGGTGGAACTGGCAAAGTAAGAACTGGATTTAGAATGGACAGAGAAAGTTTAAGAGCTCTATATAGGCCACCATAGGCTTAAGAATATCGGCACCTTACTAGATGCTAACTTGTTGCCCTTCTGGTCTTTTTAGCGGCGTATCATTCCCGTAGGTCACAACATGAGAATTAGCGAGACGAGATGTCATGTCACCAAGCGTTTAATTAGTCTTGCGTAAGCTCTAACCATTGAACAATCGTCTTCAATTGTCCAAGATTTAATTCTTTATGCTGGTGCGTGTTTTGACGTTACCATATATCCTGTGTCTATGTACTCGAACCTCAACTGCAGAAAATTTTCAAGATCGAACCGGTGAATCTTCAAGAAATTTCGACACTTCTTGTGACACATAATTGGAAAGTAGAAGCATAAACATATAACAGAATCACCATTGAGACCTGCAAAAGTTTTTTACACACCGAAATGAGTGCTAATATTGACCCAAAGGAAGCTTTTGAGTGGATTACAAAAGATCTACAGGAAGTTTTGAATCCACAAATTCTCAAAAATGTACTAGAAGTGGAAAAGAGGCCACTCAAAATCTACTGGGGAACTGCACCTACCGGTAAGCCACACTGTGGTTATTTCGTTCCAATGACTAAGCTGGCTCATTTCCTGAAAGCAGGATGTGAAGTCACTGTTTTATTGGCAGATTTGCATGCCTTTCTGGATAATATGAAGGCGCCTTTGGAGGTTGTTCAACACAGGGCTAAATATTACGAATGCGCGATCAAAGCTATTTTGAAAAGTATCAACGTGCCAATCGAAAAGCTGAGATTTGTTGTGGGATCATCATATCAATTGACACCTGAGTTCACGATGGATATCTATAGATTATCAAATGTCGTCTCCCAAAATGACGCCAAGAGAGCTGGTGCCGATGTTGTTAAACAGGTCGCTAATCCCTTGTTGAGTGGGTTGATCTATCCGTTGATGCAATCGCTAGATGAGCAGTATTTAGAATGTGACGCACAGTTCGGCGGTGTCGATCAGAGAAAGATCTTTGTTCTTGCAGAGGAAAATTTGACAAGTTTGGGTTACAAAAAAAGAGCCCATTTGATGAACCCAATGGTTCCTGGTCTTGGCCAAGGCGGTAAAATGTCGGCGTCAGATCCAAACTCCAAAATCGATCTACTAGAGGAACCAAAACAGGTCGAGAAAAAAATCAAAAGTGCCTATTGTAGTCCTGGTGTTATTGAAGATAATGGCTTATTAGCATTTGTCAAGCATGTTCTTGCACCAATTCAGGAGCTGAAATTTGGCTCAAACTATTTCGAGTTTTTCATCGATAGGCCTGAAAAATTCGGTGGACCAATCACCTATAATTCATTCGAGCAGCTCCAAAACGATTTCAGGGATCAAAAGCTATCACCTCCAGATCTGAAGTCTGGTGTTGCTGTATCCATCAATGCTTTGTTGGCTCCAATCAGAGAAGAATATAAAAATAATGCTGAATTCCAAGAAGCTTCCGCGAAGGGCTACCCAGAGCCATCAAAGGAAAAATCTAAGAAGGCAAAGAAGCCCAAGAACAAGGGCTCCAGATATCCTGGTGGTCAAAAGCAAGAATGTGAGAAAGAAAACGAAAAAAACGTTGATAAAATTGCGGATAAGTTGAACGACACAAGCCTATAGTCACCACACATTTTTTTCGTTTCTATCTTGACCTGCAGATCCCAATAAGTAGTTGATACGTAACTTGAATATGTATTGAATGTTAAATAGACTAGATTTATCTCTGGAGAAAATCTGTGAAAGCCTTACATCGTTTCCCAGCCACCTAAATCAGAGTTTCCATCGGTTAATCTTAAAACCAAATGGGGAATCATGTTGTCCAATATAATTCCATTGCACAAGTATTCATATCTTTTCTTATCCAGAAACACGGGCGTGTTGTATTTAAAATCTTCGTCAGGTTCACCATGCTTATGTAAGTAGGGAGCTGAATAGAAAGTACCTCTTTCTCCGTACGAGAGATAAACAGCGTTGCTTCTTATCATTAGAAATACTCCATAAGTTGAAGAGATCTTGCATTCATTTCGCACATGATTTGTGCATACACCTTGTGCATATCCATGTAGACAAACAGATCTTTGAACTTTGCACTTTTTTCCGCAAAATAAACATATGGCGATGTCGTCTTTTAGCACCCTGTGCATTAAATTGTCCTCCTCTGAAGCAAAAAAGTGAGACAAAGAGTGCGGCAATGTCACCAATTCGACAGGAAAGGGGGATGTAAAATGCATGCCCTCCAATTTTTGGGTTAGACTGCGCAGACTTGAAGGTTGGAAGCTTTTTATCGCTGTTTGTAAGTGGTGTATAGATTGCTCCTCGTTGAGTTCGTGAAGTACGGCGCCTAGGGTAGGCAGCCTTAAGTACGCTAGGTAGTAATTGACATCATTTTGGGGCACTGCTGCTGTTTTGGGTGTTTCTCCTATGGCATATTGTGCGTAAACCAATATTGAGAGCCTTTTAAGGAAAATTCTGAGGGATTGCGATAGCAGGTAATAAATGCGATATCTCAAGCGAAATATCTCATTTGCAAATGTTTCAGCCATAGGATTAATAAGTTGCAAAACAGCAGTGAATAGCTTCGTGGAGTATTCAAGTTCGCTGGTATTACTGGCATCAGATATAAAACTTTGGTGTTGTATCAAAGCCTGTATTTCAGGGCAATTTCTGTAAAACTGAACTTTCATCAAATCCTTTGCTAACACCAACAATTCTTGGAAAACATATCGTTTTAGGAGTTCCTTCATTCTTAAAGTGCCTGGTAAATTATTTGCAAAACCAGTTTTATTGTTGCAACAGGAAAACTGCAGTATTTGATTTCCAATCATCAATAAGTCTGTATCCATGTCTTCTTTCAAAAACCGCTCCCACGAGGTAGTTATATTTGGTGATATAGAGCTATGGTCCTCGTTCCGATGTAAAAATAGTATTAGCTCATTAAGTAGTCGGATAGTCAGTAGCCTTTGGTTTGAGATTTCTTGTACAAACGGTTTAGTCTGGGTTCTCATGGTTAGTTCGATGTTACAAACTGTGTTGACGAGCAGTTTATTCAGTGCCTCTATTCGATTGTTGTCTTTTTTGGTTTTATCAAGGTCTTCAAAGATCCTTGCTGCTTTTATGCTGGGAGAGAGTAATAATGCGGAAATATTCTCAGCCTCTGTATTATGCGCAGATTTATCGTCAAAGAAATCGTTGACTGACCTGTAATTCGCCCTCACTAATCTAGGCAAAAAAGAATTGCAGAGCCCATTGCATAAAGGACAATACATAAGACCAAAACCGTAAGCAACGGGGACATTTTTCGTCGTTTGATTGTGAGCTGCCCTGATAGATTTCATATGATTCCCCAGGCAAGAGATATGCGCCCCATGGCCGCACGTCCTAAGAACTGCACCCTGGGATGTGTGACTTAAGCGACATTCTATTTCGAAATTTTTAATCTTTTCATCCTGACAGCTGGTACATTTCCCGCCTCCTCCAAACAGATCAATAACTCGCTTCTTGTCAGAAAAATCAACCCCATGGTTGCAAATATTATCTTCCTGATATGAAAAATAGATGAAGGCATCCTCTTCATGTGACATCTTACAAAAGACGCATGTTTCCTCGGGGTATACCCAGCCCTGCTTTTTTATCACTTCGGAAGATTCGATCAACGATTCCTGCTCTTCGTCTGAAGTCAGCCCATTATTCTTTATAAACTGCAATTGTTGCTTGGCAAGCTCTCTTAACATTTTCTCTTTCCTTAACTTAGCGAGCTTTTTCTTTCTCTCGAATTGAACGTCTTTTGTGGCCTTCATCTCGTTAGAAGACCATAAAATACTCGGATTGAAAGAATCTGTTTGCTCCTCTAAGTAGCTTTTAACATCCACATGTGGAGCAGTTTGCACCAAATACCTGAAAATTTCCCTAATTTTACCATGTACTTGTATAAAATTTTCCTTCAATAAAATGCCATACAAAATTGAACCAATACTATTGTAATAATAAAATTCTGTGTCAGCGGTTGCGAATTCATGCCAAAACATTTTCATAAAGTCATTGAGGTTGTTCACCACACACTGGTGAATCAGGTGTATTACAATTGGTAAGAGACTTTCGTAATTAAATTTATTGATGTGGTCCAAGGTATTCTTCAAGAATAGTCCAAACGTTTCAACTGAAGAGATGCGATATAAATTTGAATAAGGAGTGGCCTTCAAAAAATCTACTACTCTTTTTGCAGGGACAAAGGTATCGTCATAATGAACTTGCTTATTTGATGCCATCGAGGTCCTTATATTTTTCTCAGCTTCATAGCGCTTACTTGGAGACAGACCAATATAATACGGATCTATTTCCCTTCTGTATTTTGTTTTCAAAGAATACATTCCACAATCTGTCAATCCTGAAGGTGGCGTGAAATTCGTATACTCCTCTAGGTGAAGGTCAAATGCTGCGTGCTTTGTAATATGCTCAGGTATTGCATCCATGATTTGTGAGTACGAGCAGCTTTTGAAGCACAAAGCGTGAACTATCTCAGTTTTCAGCGTTTTCTCAAAGCCATCCACTGAGGAAACTATAATCAACGATTTGATTTCCGTGAGAGATTGGACAAGAAGGAGTAAACACTCGTTGACCATGGCTACTGTTGTTTCATGCTGTGGATAATCCCCCATCGGAACTCCATTCGCCCAATTCTTGAGACCCCATCTAGTAAGATAGGTAACCATAAACTCATTTGGGTCTGCATATGACATGCTAAATTGAACATTGAATAAATCACTCATGTATGTCAATTCCCTCATACTATACTTTGTATACATTCTCGCTTGGTGCGTGATAGGTGTTCCATTCCTAACCCAAAATCCTACATTTACTTGGCCCAAAAGAACTAAAGTTGACAATGCTGACTCGCACATGTACAGTGCATCTTTGCTGTTCCTGAATAGATCTTTGAAATCCACATAATTGACCATATAATCAGGAAGGGGATCATATCTACCGCATTTACTCCACTGGAGGACAAACTTGAACAAATAAGACATTGGGTGGAAAAAGTTTTGAGTGTCCACGCCAACTTGAAAGTTTATGATTTCCGCTGTATAGTTGCATATCTTTTGCTTCATCATCTTAAATGAAGGTTGCCGAGCTTGGCATATTAGCAAACCTCTGCTTAAGAATGGCGAAGACACATTTGCTCTGAATTGAGCCAATAATTCTAATTCTCGTTTCATTGATAGATCAATCAGTTTGGTCACTATTCTCTTACGGGATTCTTTTTCGTTAATTAGCGATATACTTCTAATGAAACCATCTGTCATGATCAACATCGAAGAGAAATAAAAATAGTAAGAGGAGAAATCAAAATTTTCAAACTCGACATGTTCAGTAGTTTCACGTTTCAAAGGCAAAATATCGTTGAATTCTGAAAAAGATTCCACAATTGCTGTTAATATGTCATCATTTTCAAGCAGTTCTAATGGGACCGTATTTGTCGACATTAGAATGCAGATATCTTTGAAACACATTATAGTTCTTCGATTTCTTATTGTTTTGTGAGGTAGTTTAGATGCGTGATATAACGGGATAGGTAAATATGCTAGCAGGTCTTCTGATGTGAATGACATCAACGTGAATGCATATTTCAGGGTTCTTTGTATAAAGCCACTTTTTATGGCTATGTTCGCAGTATCAGGATGCTGGAATGTATATTGGGAGAAAATGCTCATTAATGATACTTTGAAACCTACAATGTCCGATGCAACAGTGCTATAAAGTACTGCGAGGTATATATCAAAGTACTGAGCGGCGAGACATTGCCTAGCTGGATCTGTCAGGGTGTATAAGGACGAAAGAACTTTTAACATTCTATACCTGGAAAGCCTTGATAAATTGTTCGTGGATTCCACCAAAATGTATTGGAACCTGGAGCCATGCAGCGCATGAAATCTTGAAACAGTATTTATTATATTAGTATCAGCCAATCGCTTATCGTAACTTGACATTTTATCTGTAACTCTTGTGTCATCAAGTATTTCAAAGTTCCAGGGTTTAAACCAGGGGAAACTATCCCTTTGTTCGTATGATACCAGGAATCCACCTAGCAAGTTCAACTTTGCCACATAAGGACTTAAAAAATCTGTCGTGAGCTTTGTTGAGAGAAGTCCAGATTCCCAGGCATCCAACATGGAGAGACGCAGGGCCTTTTTTTTAGTCAGGTCAGAAGGCGCCTCAGTGCATGAAATATACAACCAATGGATCAGGTCATCGGACAAGTCCCGCTTGAAGGTGTCGCTCATACTCCGAACGTGATTGGTGACTCCCTCCTGTTGTAATCTCATGGAGATTTTTTGTATTTTGTCCAAATCGGATGATTTCACCACTGTGACGGACGGGTGTCCTTTTTCTAACATTCTTGTCATACTAATCGCATATTCCGCCGGTTTGTTTAGGATTCTTGCCAACTTTTCAGTTAGATCCATGTAGTGAATGTTAGAATCTTCCTCATCTATTTGAATGGCCAGTTTGGCCTCCAGTGCATTCTCATCGGGTATAAAGCTCTTTGAGTCGGCTAGTACAGTTTTTGAAACGGCCGCCAAATCGTGTTTCCTAACACTATTGACTAAACTCTCCGCTAACAGGGCCGATTCATTTTGCTCCTTCAAATAGATAGTTATATCTATCAGATAATCGAGTATTGAGTTGAATGTGGAGATCATGGAGGTGTCATCTTGGTTGTAATCCGTACGTGCTGTTGAATCGTGAGGCTGTTGGTTGTTTAGCTCATTTTTGCACTGGTTATAACGGTGTGATTCTTTGAATATTGAGGTATCCCCACAGTGGCAGACCCTTCCCTCTTGCCTGACAACAATCTTTGCAGTATATATATGGCCCTTGTGCTTGTCTTTATCAAAGCAATACTCGCATATTTCATATAGCGGATTCATGGTACAAGTGAAGCAGTAGTAAACAGTTTCGAGTGGGTAACATAGTCTATTACACATAGAGCCAACATGCAGGTTATGCTTGCCCGCAGAATCAGAAAATTTGGCCTTCCATAATCCGTTTTTCAACACATCTGTGTATGTGCCATTTTTCCAATTCTCTGATTCAAAGATACCAACGAAGGAATCCCAATCAACCTGCGTATCTTTGGTCGACGACAGGTTTAGTACTTTCCAAACGATATAGCTGACCACCTCATTGTATTCGTACTGAGCCAGTCTTGGCAGATGCACCAAGAAGTCTCTGAGATTGTTAATCTTGCGTGGAGCAGAACTCATTAGTAAATACTTCTATCAACGCAGAATAAAAACAACTACAGTCGACCGAATTTAGACTATCTGCCACAAGCTCGGTCCACAACGAATGGACAAAGGCGAAACGATGTTACAGCAGCGGTTCAACCTCTATTTTTATCTCTTGAGGTTGCCCATCCAGTAAAGACTAATTGCCGCCACAAGCATTTTTTCCTTTCGCGAACAAACTTTAATTGTGATCTACACGATAGACGAAGGTTTCGAATAGAAATCCTGCGCTATAGCAGAGCAGCCCCCAGTCATATGTGATCAGCACTCGGCCCGGGGCAAACGGATCAATTGACGGCTGTACATGGCGGCCAACCATAAAAGTCTCTTGAGTGTAGCCCTCGGAGGACACTTCAGCATCGCGGTAGGGTAATTCTGGTATTTAAGATCTGCTGAGAAGGATAGAATAGGTTCAAATCCTCAGCAAAGGAAGTGTATCGTATCTTTTAGTTGTATAAACACACGCGCAGGGCTTGATTTGGAAGCCTTCACGATCTTACTGATGCCTCCACGTTTCGCTCATGTTCATCAAAGAGTCCATCTTTCGGCAGTGAACTGATATATCACTCCCAACGACGAGCAAACCCTTTAAAAAGTAGATTTCCAACCGAGTATTTAAAGGCATTATTATTGTCGTACTATCACCAGAAAGTAGTTTTGTGAAGATTAAGAAGAGAGACGAAGAAGGCTTCAAAGCAGTATCTTTCAAATATAAAAAATACAGTATTTTTGGAGGTATAAACATCTCTTTTCAAGTAAAGCGAGGCTTAGTGAAGGAGCAACCCGAAGCTGAATCAGAGAAAGTTTTATCCATATACTATTAGAAGTACACAGATAGATATGATTGATGATTCATCATTTAAAGAGTTGGAGAGTCACCTCAGGGATACGTTGCGATCTATCCATGATATACCTTATATGAGACATGTAAGGGGCCCGTCTGAGAGGACAGAAATGGACAAAATGCTTCGAGAAGTTGTGTTCAGATATTTATACTTTTCGATATCGAATCGCGGGCAATTTTTGTCGGTACTTTTCCCACACGCCAGAGTCAGTCAGAAAGGGGCGGATCGTTCGTGGATTGAGTCGTACCCGACGTCTTTTGAGGATGTTTTTGATCTGAAAGATGCTTTAGGTCACCGTGATAAGCCATTTTACTCAATAGATGACTCTAAATCGCATCATAATCATAGACACACAGGCAGATCGTGCGCTCGGAAATTTCAAGTTGGCGAGCCTATCTACCGATGTCTTGAATGTGGGTATGACGATACTTGTGTGCTATGTATAGACTGCTTCAACCCTGCAGATCATAAGGATCATCATGTGTACACCGAAATCTGCACGGACTTTAACACAGGTATTTGTGACTGTGGTGATCCAGAAGCCTGGAACAATGATTTACACTGTAAGGCGGAGGAAGATGAAGAAGAAGAGATAAATTCGGTAGATTTTTCCAGTGAGGAGAATCTTAGGATTTTTGAAATTGTTTTAACAGAGGTATTCGATTATTTCATCGATGTTTTCAACCAAAATATTGAACCTTTACCAACTTTGCAAAAGGATATTACCCTAAAACTAAGAGAAATGATCCAACAAGGTAAAATGTCGGAAAGAGCGGAATTTTTGAAGGCACTAGCATATAAGAATGAGTTTATCAGAGACGAAACAGAGGCTAGTCTTGAATCCCAAACTGCGGAAGATGCGTTGTTCGCAACCTCCATATCGCCGGGACAAATGGACTTGAAAAATTATACGGTGATAATATATAATGATGAATATCATAATTATTCTCAAGCTACAACGGCATTAAGGCAAGGGGTACCAGATAATAAACATACGGACCTATTGACCTCGAAAATTGACTCCGAAGGGCGTGCAATGTTAAAATGCTCTACCACTCTCTCTGCAGTTATTGGGGGGTTTTTTGCGGTGCAAACCAATGGGCTAAGTGCTACTTTGACCACATGGTCTGAGTATATTCACCAAGAAACTTGTAAGTATATTATCTTGTGGCTATCTCACTGCTTAAGTGTACCAAATTCCTCGTTCCAGAATAGTTTTAGAACGGCCATGGGCAAAGTTTTGTGTTCGGAGTGCATAAAATCTTCCGATGAAGCTGATATGACAAAGGTAATACGAAAATATTTTGGTAATAAATGCGACGAAAATAATTTCTATAAATTTGCCGATCTGTCAATTCTCGATGAGGGCAATAAGATTCCCTTAGCACACCATAAAGTGATACCTAAATCAAGCACCCACTTCATTTCCAACAATTTGAATGAAGCTGAAACTCCAACCTCCAGATCTTATTCTAACAGTAGATTGCAAAAGATTTTCTATTTCGATAATAGGTATTGGAAAAAGCTGAGAAAAGATATCCAGAATGTGATCATACCAACCCTGTCATCGTCCAACATTTACAAATCCTTGTTCTGCGAACAAATTGTTGAGATTTTTAATCATATCACGAGATCGGTCGCATTCATGGATCGGGAACCTCAATTGACTGCCCTGAGGGAGTGTGTCGTCCAGCTTTTTACTTGCCCCACAAACGCTATGATGATATTCAACAATGGAAGCTTCGAGGATATTCTTTGGTCCGTGATAGATATTTTTGCTGAGTTTTCCAAGTTGGAAGGTGGCTTACTGGTTTGGCAGAGAGTCCAAAAAAGTAATCCAACAAACAGTTACACATTATCATTCAAACAAGGCTTATATGCTGTTGAAACCCTACTAAGTAAGGTTACGGACTGTAATATTCTTCTTCAGCCTTCTGAATTCATTTCAATAGTTACACTCTGTAAGCTCTTCAATGGTGCATGGAAGATAAAGCGTAAGGAAGGAGAACATGTTTTACACGAGAATCAACACTTCATCCCTTATTTGGAGTACACAACATCGATTTATACTATCATCCAAACTATCGACAAGATATTGGAAAACTCAAGGGCATCAATAAATCGTGAACTCTTGTTGAACGCGATCCGGCTTCTTGTGTCTTTCCTGGGTCATAGGTCTCTCAGTTATACCATAGTGGATGATTCACAAGATATAATAAAATTTGAAGTACACAAGGATAGAGTTGCGTTCATGAACCCTGTTCACACACTATTTTCCTTTTTGATTGAAAAAACAGAGCTAGATCTTGCTTTGAATGCTACAACTGGGTGTTCAGATTTCCTTGTAATATCAGATTTTGCATTAAGGTCAGTAGTTTTGTGCGCTCAAATAGATGTTGGATTTTGGGTAAGGAATGGTATGTCTGTACTCCATCAATCCTCGTATTACAAGAATAATCCGGAGCTGATTTCATATTCACGAGATATTCATTTGAACCAACTTGCTTTCTTGCGAGAGAGTGATGATCTACCTAGGGTTGTGTACAACACCCTTGATAGATGGGAATTGTTAAAGTGGTTCAATGGCGATGTTGGTTTTGAAAGTACAATTTACGAAGATAAGGCAAGTCCAATGGTGCAACAGTTCATTGCGTTTATTTACCAAGTTTTAACTGAAAGGCAGTTCTTCATAAAGTTCTCGTCTGCTAAAGAGAAAAAGATGTACCAAATTGAAAATGCTATAATGTACAATTTGTGTACAGAGCCTCTGTCTTATTCGAAATTGCTAAGATCAATCCCTGACTATTTAACCGAAGATACATCCGATCTAGATTTCGCTTTGAAAAAAGTTTCAGTTTTTGTCGAGCCAAAAGGTTTGTCGGATAGTGGGGTTTTCAAGTTGAGAGATGAATTGTATTCCAAGGTGGACCCACTAAAATTGTTAAATATGGCAAATGAATTTGAAACAAGTGCCAATGCCATAAAAGCGCACTTATCGAAAAACAAGAAAGATATCGCTCGAGTTGTGCTGCAGCCTCAAATTGTTGCGCCATTTGACTTAGATGAGAGAGCGGGTGACCTTGGTAAGTTTACTAGAACAGATGTGTTTGCCAAGTTGGTCTACAAGCTGCTCCAAGTCTCCATCGAGCGAGAGGACGGGACATTTTTGTATGAATTGCTCCATTTGATACATGCAATTCTCATAGACGATGAACTTCTGAATGGTAAGGAATCTTTACCTGCTGCTTATCTCTCGAAGCCTATCTGTAATCAACTACTAATCATAGCTAACTCAAGTCAAGCAGTCTTCTCAGAATATATTAAAGGCAAAGCAGACTACTTGTTGGAGAATATGATCTTGAAAAGGCCAGCTGAGGTTTTTGACTCTTTGATAGCAAGTTTTGGGAAACAGTATGTTGATGACTACAAGGCAAAAAAGCAGGATGAAGGCGTTACGCTTGAGGAAGATGAGAAGGCTCGCAAGAAAAGATTGATCAAAAAGCGTCAACAGAAGTTGTTGGCTAAGTTTAACAATCAGCAGAAGAAATTCATGAAAGAGAATAAATCCACATTTTCAGCAAACAGAGCTACCATTAATGATGATGATGTTCATGTGAATAATGAGATTCATGATGAATGTGAAGAATTTACTTGCTCATTGTGTCAAGATAACACCTCGACAGATCTCTTCGTTGTACCAGCCTATCATGATCACACGCCTATTTTCAGGCCGGGAAATATTTTCAATCCTGACGAATTCGCATCAGAATGGAACGGTTTCTTTAATGATAATGAAAAGCTTACTTATCATGATGATGATACGTTAGAAAGCCTCCAAAATGATGGTAATTTGGGATCCCGAAAAGTTATTGTTTCTTGTAACCACAGTATCCACCACAGTTGCTTCAAGCGTTACGTTCAGAAAAAAAGATTTTCGACCAATGCGTTTATTTGCCCTCTGTGTCAAACGTTTTCCAACTGTGTCTTACCCATACGCCCAACTTCCAAAGTAGACACAGGATTAACTGTTGATGTTTTGGTGAATCAAGAAGTTTCTGTTGATTCGCTATCTAAATTATTCGGAGCGATGAGTGCGGCGGATTTTAAGAATGTGTACTCGACGTTTAACCTTGTCAATCTCCATTCTCATTCTTACGACAGAACAGCTCGTAACACACCTGGTTTCGAGAATAAGGATACAGCGTTTATTTTATCAGTTCATTGGGCAAACACTATATCCATGTTAGAGATTGCTTCAAGACTAGATCCATCCAGTAACTCAACTTTTCTTCAGGGGCGGGAGCAAAAATATAAGACCTTAAAATACACGCTAGTATCTATTTTGTTGATGTGCTATGGCATCGGGAAACCGAGCGCAAGCTTTGATCCTTATGCAGACTCCAATACGATATGGAATGAGAATCAAATATTCCAGTACATTGTGAAAAATTGCTTGTTTTCGAGCGGGTCATTCAGAGACACCGTATCAGCAGCTTTGGTGCACTACTCACAACAGCTCTTGCATAAATTTTTCAGTGGTATTTACACTAAAGATATTGCTAAGTTGTACGATACAGCCCAGAAATATGGAGGGCTATTAGAAGCACAGGATGGTGAGGTTATTGCAGCATTGAAAATGACTCGGGGGTCGCCTATGAATGATCCAGAAACATCGCTGCACGTCTACGATCTTGCATACACCTCTCTGCTCAAAAACATAGTACCCACATTAAGACGTTGTTTGATAGTTTTGAAAGTATTTCATGACTTATTGAAAGACAAAGAAGATGATGACTTTTTAGTGAATGGCGTTAATATAAACGAAATTGTTGCAACTTCTCATGTCCCCGAGTTCGTTGATAACATATTAAAAATAACGTCTAATTATGAATCACTACCTCAACTTTTAAACACTGGTTGTTTAAAACTAGAACCCAGCAATGATCGATATTTGCAAAATATTCCGTTTGAATATTGTGGTGTTGTTAAATTGATCAATTTGGCAAAGCACTTGAACACTTACGTGACCAACTCAAAGAGAATCAAATTACGGGAGGAGCATTCTCTTCATCTACCTAATTCAAAAAATAGATTGGATTTCAAAATTTGTTTGACTTGTGGTGTCAAAGTTCATCAAAGACTGGATCGTCATGAAATGTCGAAGCATTTGTGTAACTACTGTTTCAAACCGTTTGGCGTCTTTTTGGTCCCAAATACCAATGAAGTTTGTCTTTATTTGCTACAGCCTGCATCAACAATTTTCATTTCGGCCCCATATTTAAACTCACATGGTGAAGCAGGTAGAAATGCCATGAAACGAGGAGATCTCACTAGTTTAAGTTTGAAGAGATATGAGTACTTAAACAAATTGTGGATCAATAACGAAATTCCGGGCTACATAAGTAGAGTTATGGGAGATGAATTCAGAGTCAACATTTTATCGAATGGATACATTTTTACATTCAACAGAAACTTTCGTCTTCGGAGAGCGCCAACCGGTGATGACGATGAGGACGACGATTTTGATGATGATGGTGAATCTTTTGGTGGTCATTCTAGTGATGAAGATGAAAGAGACATAGATATGGTAGACGACCGTATGGCTGATATGGGTGACGGGGCGTTTTTGAATAATGTTGTAAATGCAAATGCTGCGAACCCAGCAAATGAAGCTACCACCTTTAACGCTCTTGAAAATATCAGAAATGTAATCGCCAATGGATTCAATGGTACTGAACCACAAGTTCCGGCTCAATTACTATATTTTTTTCCACCAGAAATGAGAGATCTCAACGCTCTTGTCGACATGGAGGATGATGACGAAGTGCTCGATACTGCTGATGATACCCAGAATGCACAGGGTGCGCAAGCAGCAGAACAAGATCAAGATCAAGATCAAGATCAAGGACAAGGAGAAGAACAAGAACAAGAACACCAATAAGAACAAGAACACGAATAAGAACACGAATAAAATACAAACACGCGATGAATATGAACGACCCCAACAATTTAATGTTATTTCTACACACCTTCACCCTCTACCATGCCGAGCGGGTGGTACATTGAAGGGTTTATTCAACAAACCTAGTACGATTTTTACGTAGATATATGTATCCCAGCATGTAGCATCGGTATTGTGATAACGTTACACGAACCAATAAGATTCCAAAAAAAATCGAAGTACGTTAAGACCGACAAAAAAATTCCTAGCTTTAAGATGAGGATAAAGCCGCCTTAATGACAAATATGTAGAACTCAATAATTTACTTATCAGGCTTAATACCACAATAACACAAATAGTGTCATTCCAGTTACTATAAGATGGTATGTACAAACCTCGACAGTGCAATAGTTGATCACTTGATGTTTCGGTGATAGTGGTAAAATATCGAAATTGGGTAGTTCGAAGGATTATCTTTACTAACAGAAAGTGAAATTTAGTCTTACTCAACTATATACAAAACGCTTTTCAAGAGAAACTCAGTCTTTGTTGCTACTGTTTTCTTCTCAGCTTTCGTTTTCCAATCCACTTTTGACACAGCCGTCACCTCATGGTATGAGAATCACAACAAGGGTAAGTTATGGAAGGACGTTAAATTAAAACTGCAAAGCGGCGGTGAAGACGATGATGATGAGGAAGATGACGAATAAGTGTCATCGAAAGTTAGAAGATAATCGCAAACGAAACCGCCAAGTGCCAAACCGATTTAGTGTCTTTGGGGCATTCGATTCATTTTATTTATTGCATACGCGCTCATTTTGGCTTCTCTGGAAAGAAATGAACCTTTCATTTGTTGTATATACAGCCAGATTATACCTTAAATATAATTTATATTCACCAAGAAATGGATGATTTTTTAATGTTAGCTTAAGCTTGAAGCTTGAATAGTCGATTATCATATATATACAAGTTTAAATAAGGCTACGCAAATATATGTTTAAATGTCACCAGACGTCGAAGCTTGTTGAATTCTGGAAATGTAAGCTCGGGAGACAACGTTCCAACTTCTCATATATTTGGCTAAGCATTCGTCAACGCAATTTTCATTGCCATCTGAATATGGGCTTTTCAGGCACTTTGCAAAGCAGTTTTCAGTGGCTTTATTTACCAATTCAGTTGCATTAGCCACAGCTAATTCTTGTCCAATTTGGTTCTTCAATTGGTCTGTCACGGCACTGGACCCTCCAGAGTTAGTAGTCTGCTGCTGAGATGGTGTCGCACCACCAAAAATAGAACTTAAAGCCATTTTGAAACACAGCTGACAGGTGATATTAAACTTTTCAGTCTAGAACCTGTTCGTTATTATCTCTTTGATGAGTATTTCAATTTTACAGCAAGTCTTGAGAAAGATAATTTAGTTTTTGTATGACTTTCCTTGCTCAACATATACGGTAAACAATGGTTTGAAGAACAGCTAAGATAACAAGCGCAAGTGGTTTAGTGGTAAAATCCAACGTTGCCATCGTTGGGCCCCCGGTTCGATTCCGGGCTTGCGCATTTATTTTTTTTCGTTTTAATGGTAACATTACGACTGTTATTATTGTCAGATTACGGTGGTACCGCTCTATGTATGCTGCTATTCTATCAGCCATCATTTTTTCTGCTGGACTAAACTCAAATAGAGGTTATCATTGAGGGACATATATATTGGATTTAGCTTTCATAAGAAATCACCCCTCAAGATCATCGCAAATAGACATATATCGAAGAACAGTTGCAAGATGATTCATGCTGTCTTAATATGTATGTTGGCTTTGCTCTCGCAAACATAAAGCACTTCGCTCGGTTCACCTACTAACTATTTTAAGCTATCTAGTTAACAAGAAATGTCAGCCAAGACTAATCAAATTCTATACGCCGGTCGAATTACCGAAGCAGAGGTTGCTCTTGGAACAAGTATACGAATTGATATCACAGAGGAATAGTGACTTTCAAAGTTCCTTCCTAGTTACACCGCCCTCCTTGCTATTAAATGGTGGTAATAATCTGAACAGTGCGGACGACGAAGGTATTCAAATCATCTATAAGAATTATGCCACATTATTCTTCACATTCATTGTAGACGACCAGGAGAGTGAGCTGGCGATTCTGGATTTAATACAAACTTTTGTTGAGTCCCTTGACCGCTGTTTTGTTGAGGTCAGCGAATTAGATTTGATATTTAACTGGCAAACCTTAGAAAGTGTACTTGAGGAGATTATTCAAGGTGGTATGGTAATAGAAACGAACGTTGCCAACATTGTTCATTCAGTCGATGAGCTAAACAGGGCTTCGCAGAATATAGATGGGCCTGTGTCAAGATTGACAAGCTCCAGTCTTGGAAATGCATGGCAAGCTTTTACCAGCGGTGGATTTGGGCAATGGGCGTCGGGTCAATAAAATATGAACAAATGTGTAGCATTAAATAAATAGATAAATAATCATGAATATGTTCTATTTACAGTAAACTGGCGTTACCATTTCCACCAGCTCTTTTTCTTCTCGTCCACGATCTGATTGGTAGTTGAGGAAGTTTGTTGTCGAATTTGGGCAAGCTCTGTTCTAATTCTTTGCAACTCCTCTTTCTGAACTTCGTCCCCCTTGAGTCTTTGAAATTGGTCCCTGTCCTTTACGGCATTTTGACCACTTTTCTCCCATGGAGAGTTGATGGGACCGGTCTGCCAGATAGGTTTGTCACTTAACGCAGTCTCTTTCACAATCTTCATCAGCTCCTGTTGCTCTGCTTGACGCAACTTTCTCTCTTTTTCATACTGTAATCTCAACTCTGGTGACAACGAGTTAATTATCTGTTCATCAGTTGGTGTTGTATACTTGAAAAGGAGCACACCCCCTCCAATTATAGTTGCACCAACGACCCAAACTCTCAGCCAACGTAACCAAAGTGGTCTCTCCATTGTCATATATTCGTCTGATCGGCGTACCGTCCGTCTTCTCTCAAGTGGGCACTACTTCTATCGTACCTATAAAATAGAAGCATAACTCGTTGAACGCGATTCCCTTCACGCATACACAGTAATAGTGATACATTTCTACCTAAACATCTTCCTTTGGGTCTTATGAACCTATCCTATGCTACGTAATAAATAATAAATTGTCCATACATAAATTAAATTCATTTTTTTATCTTGTTTTCTCGTATATCTATCTTACCACTCTGACAATCTTCTTAAGAACATAATTCACGGTATAAGAATGGGGCGAAAACTCTTGTAGCAGTGATTAGGATCATAATACCCTCTAATAGGGCCATTGGAAGACCCAAGAAGCCGCGTTCCTCGATGTTCAAGTAAACTGCGTATAAAGCAGTTGCAAAGAATACACGAGTTAGCAAAAAGGGCTTTGGCATAACACCTGATAAAAATTTAACTGGGACGTCGACACAATCACCACCTTTTTGGAAGTATTTGAAACAACCCTTTTGCAAAGCCTTCAAGTTTTTGTTATCGGCAGCAAATAAAGAGTACAGAGCAATGGACAAGACGTTAATAACTGTATCGTAGCTCTTTTTATCATAATGTAGATCTAACAATTCATCAAGGACGGTAGCACGGTCACTGAAGTCCAAATCGCCAATCTTTTTCAATAGTAAGACAACGTCATTCAACCCGACAGTCATACCACCACCAGTCAATGGATGTCTCATATTTAAGGCGTCACCAATGACACACAACCCAATCACATCATTTTGTCTTGCAGGTAGATAGGAATTTGGCATTGATCTAAATTTACCTTCAGCCAATGCATTATCAAAAGATGGACGCAAGCTTTTTGGGATGAAAGGTTGGACATCTTTTATCATCCAAGATTTGATATCTGTTGGCAACTTTGGTGAGTTGTAAGCACACAAGATTCTTGTCTCCTCTGGACTAATTTGGTAAACAAGAATAGGCATGTGGTCTGGACCGACGATAACATGACCGTGCATAGGTGCAGGGTTCTTAGCATCCCATAGTGACATACCCACAAATGAAGAATTAACGGTTGGAACGTGTTTGGTGTTCAATTCTCTTCTGAAACGGGAGAAGATACCATCACAAACGAACGTCAAATGCCCTTTGAAGTCAACCTTACCACGACCCTCGATATCAACCTTAGTACCAACAACTTCGTTAGTCTTCGATTTCAAGACCTCAACACAGTTACCTTGCAAACGAGTGACATTTGGTTCTTTAGCGCAAATATCTCTCAAATTGTTCAAAAATTTGCCATGAACAAATGCAACACCCCTTTCTCTTTCACCATCTTCAAACTCTTTGGTGTGGATAGTGTTGTCCTCCAAAACTTTGTCGTTACCGTCTTTGACAACGTCCTTTAATTTCTCGACTGGACCAATGTCTGCCTTGTATGGATAAGGAATGTCGACCTTTTCACCGTCGTACATGACGGTATAGCCAGTGACTGGATAAGCGTCGATGTTGTTTATGGATTGAACCATACCCAAGCTTCTCAAAGCTCTAACACCACCTGGCTGCATTAGCTCACCGACAATTCTGTCAGGCATTGCCCAGTCCCTCTCAATGATCAGAACCTTCTTGCCCTTTCTTGCTAAGCCAGTAGCAACTGCTGGACCGATGACACCTGCGCCGATAACGATGGCGTCGTATGTAATAGACGAATCCGCATTAAGCAATTCCTGAGCAACCATTCTTTCGATAATCTGTAATTGGATTATAGACACTTGCGATTATGTTCGAATTCAATCACCAAAGGCTAATTGACAATTAATTGTTTAATATAGTAGTTATAAGTGAGCCTATTTATATTCTTTTCACGCAAAGAAAAGTACAAATAATCACTGAACGAAAGTTTTACCGATACAACTCTAATATCGTCTCTATCCGAGTATATCAAATCTCAAACTTCCTCGTATTTGAACTGTATTGTCGTTTGAGAGTAGAAAAGGCCTGTTTGGTCGAAGACAGTTGCAGACTTTACAGTCGATCCTTCAAGTGAATGGCTCCATTTTTTATCTTTTTCTCATCAGGATTCTTGGGCTGTTTCTTTTTTTTCTCAGTGTTAAACGATAGTTTAAACGAGAAAACAAGCCCAATTGAGACGGCAGCCAGCTGTAAGGGCGTGGAGGGTCACATGGGAAAATGCTGGCACTGCCAATGCGGTTATCTGTTACTACGTATTGTTATATGTATTGCGCCGCGTTGCAGAGTGCTGCATAGGGCTGCGCAGTCCTCGGCTATATGGTAGTGAACGTCCGCACAACCTTACGAAACTCGTCACAGAAGGCCATCCATTCGTTTCTATCTGGTATGACCGTTCGGACGATACTTAAATCGATATTCATGCCCCTCTCGTTGGTAGCTACCACGTTCATGCCAAAGGTGAACTTAATTGACCCAGGTGTCTGCGAAAATGTCATGTCTTGAATGTGGTAGTGCTGGTTGAGGGATTGAGCGTGGTACCCTAGGTTGCTGATGAGTACCCCTCCCCTTTTCTTGTTTATACAGTGGTCTGTGATAAGCTTATCTATGCTCTTGTACTCCGCAAGTTGGTCGACCATGAGGAGCCCGGCTGAGATCAGAAAAGCACGAGGGTTTCTCCGGATTGCATCATGGTAGTGTTCAACTAACGACCAGAACTTTTTCTTGTTGTTGTAAGCGATATCAAACGATGAGATCAAATATGAGCTGTGCAAGCCGCCGACATTGCAACCGTATTTCATTCCGTCAAGTACTTCCTCACTTTCTGATAAGGTTTTCCTAATATCTTTAGCCAGTGCAATGTCGAATCCCCATTCTCGGAACCTTCTTTTGAAGATTTTGCCGTATCTTTGTAGAGCCACTACAAAGCACGTTTGCAAAAAGGGCGTCAATGTACACTCGTTGCGAGTGCTGGCCTTTATTTTGAGTTTGAGCATATCAATTTCTCTCACAGAGAAATGCAATATATGATGGTAGGTTTGCACTTCGTCGTCATTCATTATTTTTGTCCGGGTGCCTTCCGCTTGGTAATTCAAATACATCTTGACTAGGTCAGATAGTACCATACGTGGCAGCTCTTTATTTTGTGGCTTGTAATCTATGTACTCTGTCACCGGAACTGGCAGTCTCGAAATGTTCGAGTACTCCTTGCTGTAATCATAAATTGTTGAATCCGAATCATGGATCAAATCTAGCTGATTGAGGTTCTTAGTTAGGTCTTGAAAAAAGTTCACACAACTTATTCCGTCCATAGAGCAATGATTACTTATAAGAACAAGCATACTTATAGAGTTCGCATTGACTTTGCAAGGCAAGCAGAGTAGTCTCCAATTTGGTCTCTCAGGATGGTGATGCGGTATACTGACAGTCCCGATTAGCTCAAGTACTCGACCGGTGTAAGTGTAATTATCTGCAATAAACTGCTCAATAATCTTATCAGAAACTCCTTTATACTCTTGTTGTTCGTTTAATAAAATTCCGGCAAGTTCCATTTTATCAAGCACCTTGATGTAATCACATTCAGGATATATTTTATTATAATAGTCACTGTTTCGTGTCCCTTTGGGAATGATGGTATGAGCAAGAATTGGATATTCCATTATGATTGGTCTTAATGCATTCATCAGTTGTTTTCTAGTTATTGGTTGACTAAACTCGGCATGTACACTGAAATTCCGGTATAGGTTTTGCCTTTGCAATACGGCAAAATAATTCTCGAGTTTTCCCATCCGTCTTGCATGGCCCCTCTCAATCAGCTCAAGGGTCACATGAGGTTCATAGCCTTCAACAGACATGGTAAGGTGGGTATTGATTAAGTAACAGTAGTTTGATTGGAAGTGGTGAACTACAGCGACCCTTCAAAGACGGCAGGTTAAATCTGCCATGTGGTTTTTGGATGAGGCGTACAGTTTTTTTATTTCTGACTTCGCGAAACAAAAAAAGGCACTCCCACTACCAATTACGAGCTTCTCCTCGAGAGAGAAAAAGTGAGATAAACTGGGGCTTCATTAATTTCAAGCTCCTTCGCTCATTTTACAGTGCAGCTCGATGTTGTCCATAGTGCTTCTCAATTGCTCAGCGGAACAGCCATGCATAAGAGCCAACTCACCAACCAGTCTCTGCTCTAAAGCACTTATCGTGCGGATCCTTTCATGCACTCCCCATTCGGTTGGAGAACGTTGCCCGATTTCTTGTGACTGCATTGATGCCTGGAAGAAATTGTACCTTTCTTGTAATTCTTCAATATGTGAAGGGTGAGGTTTGGTGGTTGTCGGTTCTAATTTGTATGCCTGTGCTTCTACTGGGAAGATCTTGTGTAATTTGCGCATTGCAATCTTATGGTCTATCTTAGCATTATAGTCACTGCTCGGTAATGTCGAAATTCTTCTTTGAACCCATTCCAAATAATTTGAGTTTTGGGTCATGTCCCAGCCGCTAACGTCATTCATATCGGCAGCCGCAGATAGCTTCGCAATCTGCCGATCTATGGTCTCTTCACTGCTTTCAAGACCATCAGGCGTTTTCGTTAGAGTCTTGATCCATTTAATTGAATAGGCCTCCTGATCGATCAATAATACCCATCGTACAGTTAGTATGAAATAGGCCACAACCCTAAATTCTGCCCAAAGATAGTATTTTTTGAATTTTCTTGCGAGGTCCTCGATAAGCTTGAAGTTTCCTTCTGAATCCATTGATTGAATAACTTTGATGGTAAATATGTAAAATTGTGGTGGAAAAAGAAAGCAAGTTGTAAGCTTGAAAACAAGCCCTTCGTATCGCAATTGGCAATTGAAATTAGTGGTAAACTGCGTCCGCACACATAACTGAGCGACCTTAACAAAAAGCTGACCATTACGGGGCACTTTCACGCCTTCAAGCAAACCTAAATAATAGTTTGGGAGTTTTTCCCTCCATGATTTTGGTAGGCAATCGTTGGCTTTGAAAAAAGGCAGCTTTGCGGACGACAACCATCTGAGGAAATCACTTGTGTATACAGGAAGTCCTATGTGAATGGAAGCCATGTAAAGTATGCCAATGGCTGAGAGGATATTCAGCTTAAAATGTCCGCGTACGCTCGCTTCCATCTCCCTTTCTTCATTTGTCTCTTCTTCATTCAATGATTTTAGAAGTAGTGTCCAGATTATCTTTACAACACTCTCGAACTCGTCCGGGAAACCAAATTCACTTATTAGCACTACCGATTGCTTTTTTAGTATATGTTGGAAGGCTTTCAAGAATAAAACGTGTGCTTCATAACCATAGACTTTCTTAGTTCTCTGGGAGTTCTCCAGATTTTGGGATTGTGATAGATTAAAGCTGGACTGAAAGCTGCCTGTAGCATTTGTTGTAAGATTCAATCTCCTTGTGATTACCCCGGCATTTGCAGCATCGTCATCATCATTATTGAACTCAACATCTCCCTCCATTACGTGACCATATTGGCAAGTTCTTCGCCCATCAATTATTCGCCAAAGTCTTGAAGGACAATTAAATATCCCACATATTGGACCTCGAATATAAGTTGACATGACAGGTACTAGTCCACGAAACCTTGTTTCTTGAACTTTTTTATTTTCGATTGTCAAGTGTGCATAAAACTAAAACTTGGCGCGATGAGCCTCTCAAGAAGAAATTTGAGTATAAAAACAAAAAAATTAGAAAAACAGATATCATTGTTGAATGTCAAGATATTATGATTACATGAACACTAATTTAAAATAATGACGTATCGAGTTAATGATTCTCGTGATTGTTTCTATGATTTCCATGGTTGTTATTGTGATTGTAATTATTTTGACCATTATGATGGTGATAATTCTGCCTATAGCTCCCGTTTCCTCCACTAACACCAGGATTGTTACCACCACCCATCATCCCCTGAAAAGGAATACCACCAGGATACCCAAAAGATCCAGAAGGTGCATTATTCATGTAGGCGGGAGGAACATGAGGGGATGCCGCCTGAGGAGAAGGGCTTCTTCCACCCTCCTCAGTACTCCCCATCATTGACATCATATGTGGCATAGATGGATAAAACATGGGTTGTGGTTGGAATGGCATGTACATGCTCATATTTCCAGCCGACATGCCATTCATTATATTGGGCGAAGCACCAGGTCCCATAGGGAACCTCATCATATTGCCCATAACTATGCCCATTTGTTGGTTCGCAGCCGCAGCAGCCGCAGCAGCATTCATATTGTTCATTTGACGCTGTTGCAAATTGATTTGAGCTCTTTGCATGGCTGTTCCCTCATCCGGGAATAAGCTTTTGTACGATTGCTCAATTGTGCTTAGCCAAGTTGGCGCAGTAAAATAAGGCTTTTCGATGAAGAATACCTCCATGCTTTTAGTTTCAATGCTTTTTTCTTTCCGCTTCTTGATTGTTTCGTTGTGGACAGCTTTCGATTGAATAAACATGTTAAATTTCTCGTTAAATAATTCTTTCTTGTTATTGTCGGCGGATGGAATTTTAGATCCAAAAAAAGAGGCAGCACCACGTCTTCTGGAGGAAACACTTGCTCTTCCGGTTGAAGGAGAGTTCACGGCAGAGGGGGAATTGATTGGAGTCGCACCTTGAGAGCTAATCTTGCTGGCAGGATTTTTTCTGATATCAGCTTTTGCATTTGAGGGAGTTGGGGGAACCGAAGACTTGTTGCTACCAGCTTGCGGTTTTGGAGGCAGTGAAGGATCACTCTTTAAAGTTGAGTTCTTCAAAATATCCTTCATATCCTCAGGAATATCGTAAGGCACCTTAAATTTTTGTGCGAACTTTTTCAACTCTTCAATCTGTGCTTCTTTACTATTTACTTGTTTGGGTGAGGGAGTTTCTTTCTTGGAGTCTCCAGGGACTTTAGAAACTGCCACACAGCTGTCGGGGTCACTTCTCTCGTCTGACTGGTCGGTAGCTGGAGCTACCTGGGAATTTTTATTCGCAGCCGGAACTTGTTTCTTAACGACATTCTTGGTTGTTGTTGAAGATATAATTGCTGGGTCCGTATGATGAGGCTGATTTCTCAAACTAGGAGCAACATATGCCGCTGGCTTTGCTGGAGAAGGCTTTGAATTTGATTTCAAAGAGGCGAGCAAGTCGTTACCTCTCCTATCAACGCCAGAGTACAAGTCTTCTTCATCCATACCTGAGTCATCAATTGTGATTCCCCTATCTTCAGCGAGGTGAATGTTTCCAGAAGATCCTTGAGATTCAATTTCTTTAGCAAGTCTCTCAGCTTCTTTTGCCCTTTTTTCATAGTTAGGAGCATTCTTATTAATCTTAGTTGTATACAAATGCTCATCGTAGGTAGACTTGACACCAAATTTCTCCTCATTCACAGTAAATTGGTCCCAGGTGCTTGACGATTCCTCCAGGGTTTGATGGTTAACATGACTGACTTCGTCAGCGGCATCGGGGGTCCACTTTTGTAATTCGCGCTCTTTTAAGCCGCCTCTACCTTGAGAAATATCGACATCTGTTTTGAAACTCTTCCCATTGCCACTGGAGTTTCGGTTGTTGTTAATACCGCTATATTCCTGACTCTCCTTCTTTTGCTTGTCTTCTAATTCTTGTCTCTTAGCAACCTCCCATTTTTCATCCAAAGTAAGATCTATCCCTTTCATCTCTAATTCTGCCACGTCTGACCCATTGATAAGCAAAGTTTCACCGAGTTGTTCACTTAACTCTTCAATATTATCAGTGAACCCGTTATCCACAATTTTTGGGTATTTTAAAATAATATCAATACCATTGACCGATTCAAGGTTGCAGGCAACCAGCAAGCCTGAATATTTAACAGCAGAATTGACGGTAGCTGTGACTTCGGAACCGATACTGCTGGCCATCAAATAATCTAAACGATCGCTGAATGCCTTTGTAGTTTCAGCAGTTTCGTGAAAGTTTCCAGAACTATTTGATTGGTTATTCGTCCGATCAGTACCAGTGGTTGATCCATTTCCACCATTGAAAGGATTTCCATTATTATTATTGCCTCGATCTCTCCGTCTATTATTGAAGTTTCCCCTCATGGTGCCGTCTAAATAGCTTTTAAGAGGAAAAAAATGTAGGCTATAACAGTTCCAGGAAGCAGCTAGCTCGACTGACGAATTATTTCTCAAGCTAAGCAGGTAAACCGTAAGTAACTGATTCTTTTTGGTTACACTATGCGTTCATCTGCTCCTTTCTAAATCATGCATTAGAATAAATAGTGAGACGTATTTTGAAATCACAGTCACTAGTTACGTTTCCAGGTGAAGACGCATAGGATAGGTAATGAAAGATTCATTTCCACCTCCCTTGTTTACCTACAAAATAACTAACTATATTATATATAGTACAAGTCTTATTCGTTCATAAATAAATCCTTAATAATTTGCTGCTTACCACCATTGAATTTATCTGTACTACTGTGCAGCTCCTTGGCTGCTTTGTCCAAGTCTTTTAGCGCAGGTAATAAGTTCGATATCTTTTCATAAAGCTCATTAGGTGGTGCCTTGTCTTGCGGTAATTGTACATTTAGTTCGCTAATATCTCTCGAATATACTTGTTTACCTGATGTTTCCTCTGCTTCAAAATCTTTTATCAGGCCGTATGCATTCTCTACCGCTTTGCTAAGACTTGGATGGAGATTGTTTTTTATAAGTGTTTCAGTGATTTTCGTTCTGTTGTCTTCTTTAACTTGATCGCAGGTGCCTCTTGCTTCAGCCAATAATTGCTGCTCCTTAAAAAGTTCATATTCAACCCTCTCAGCATTAGCAAGTTCCTCCGCATAACGTTTCTGTATAAATCTCCTCTTGGATACAATGTACTCAATATCTAAATCTTGTTCAGATATCCTTGACGGAAATCGAGATTTTTTTAATTGAAGTTTTATTTTCGCTATAATGTCATTCATGATGCTTTGCTTTTGTCTGTGAAACCTATCAATTTCTTGATTATTTTCGTGTGTGACATTCTGTAACTCGTTCCTGTATTTCTCAAAGACCTGTTCTATCGAATTTTGGACATTAGTCTCCAATAATTGTATGACTGAATTGATCATGACTTTTGAGGGTTTCTTCCATCGTTTTATCTCATAGTTGTTCGGCAGTTTCTCCCGAAATTCTTTTCTTATCACTTTCTTCAGTTCCCAAGGGTACAAAGCAGTTTCCTGATCACTCAAATTCTCACTTTGGGTTGCACGATTAAATCGCACTTTCTTCTTTGGCCTTTCTGTCAGGCCAATATTTTTCGCTGGATCAAGCGCATCATCCTCATCCTCTAGATAGAAAAGCTCTCTGCGAGTCTCTTGGATTGGAATGGCATCATCGGGTGTATCCAGCCGTAATGCTTCCGCATCTTCCTGGGCTATAATAGCACTGCTGTTGTCATCGCTGTCACTATGGCTTGTGCTAGTTGTTGAACCTCTCCTGAACTTTTCATTCTTTTCAATGGAATCATCTCCAATGCTGTCCAGTATATTGTGTTTCATAGTTCTCTAACCTCTAGAAAGATCATATTTTCCAACTTAGTTTTTCGAACTATTCAAGTTTTGTTTACTTTTCTCAAGGTTTACTTAAGTTGAACCGACTTCCAAGAAAAAAGATTAGATTTGTATGAAACATACATTTAGGAATCTAATTGCGATACCATTGAGAATCAAACATCAACACGAGGGAATGTCACCCAACAGAACATTGATAGAATTTTATATAGATTATAAGGTATCGCACTGATTAATGTTATCAGAGATTGCAATATGCCAGAGAATCAAAACACCCACAATAAACCAGTGTCTTGTGTCTCAATATGTGCATTTCACCACCTATGAACATTAAACGCATTGCATGATATGAGGTCCTTACAATTTAGACTTGTACTCACTTTATGCAATAAAAGAGGAAGGAGTAATACCTCTCCATAAGTGAACAATCTACAATTAGTATACGATCACCTGACTATATTTAATTAATTACAAACTTTTCAACAGGTCCATGAATGTTCAATTGACAGGGACGCATATTGAAGTGGACGTGGTATAATAGAGCAGAATAGTGTCTCCCTGAATGATACGGTGAACAACAATGCACACGAGGTCAGATCGAGCTTCAATAGAGTATGAGTCGATAGGTAAGAGTGACAATATATCTTTGATAACTTATTGTGCGACGATTATAAGCCGGGCATCTTAACACGGATAAATCTACGGTTGCACATTATTATTCAAGTAACACTATAAATTCTATCGGAAAAATAAGTGGATATGATGTGATTACAACTCAAATAAAGAACAGACAAGTGAGTAGTGTCACTGGCAATAGTGCCTTATAATTCAAAATGTTGCTTTCACCAGGTGTACATATTGGCAATACTGCCAGATGTGAATTCCATTCGATTTAGACCCTGCATCACTTTAAAGGAAATGTGGGATTTTGAATATGTTATAATTAAAGAGTTACTATGTATCTATTGAAGCGACGATGGCGATAAAAGCTGATATCATAAAGTGAGCATGATATGAACGTTGAAAAGAGTATCTTTCCAGACCGAACAGTAGATGATAATGGTCTCGAGGCAAGATGCCTGATTTGTAATCGTCTCGCAATGAGCTATCAACCGATATATTCTCACTCTTTCATATTGATCGATACTCTGTTAGGGCTCAATCTTACCTCGAGACCATAATTGTTGAAAGAGATATTCCTTTTGGGAATTGTCGAAGCTGCTTATGTTAGACATTGCAATAATACTTGGTAATTCTTTGATTATAGAGATATATAAATCCTCGCTCTTCTTCTGGAGTGAAACGAAGCTTGAACAAATGGAACTCATCTAGATCAGTATCACCAATATTTATACCTGGTGAAATATACATATTGGATCATCAAACGCTGCTGTCAGTGAAGATTTTTCGCTCTTATGGTCATCATTCAACCCATGATCACACCATTTCTTCGATCCCATAGAATGCACTGTGCTACCTGGATTTATTAGTGCTTCGCCGTAGATTTCTTCGTGGAAAAATGCCTGATTCGTAATCGTCTCGCAATGAGTTCTCACTCTTTCATATTGATCGATACTCTGTTAGGGCTCAATCTTGCCTCGAGACCATAATCATCTACAGTTCGGTCTGGGAAGATACTCTTTTAAACTTTCGTATCACGCTTACTTTATAATATCAACTTTTATCGCCATCTTCACTTCAATATTCACTTCAATAGTTTTGCCTATCGTTCTGTGCGCTAGTAATATTCTTGAAACGTGTTTAATTCTTTGTTATGCTGCAGTCGATTCTAATACTTCAACAAGTTACAAGGGCGTGTGGTCTAGTGGTATGATTCTCGCTTTGGGCGAATCTTCGGCACACCGAAGATTTACATATCAAGCATGCGAGAGGCCCTGGGTTCAATTCCCAGCTCGCCCCTTCTTTTTTGGCGCCGCGGAGCCTTTCTCTTAAGGTCTAGTGGGAAAGTTAATTTGTACTGGAATGGGCACAACTTCGGACCATAATTGAAACCCAATTGTTTTTTTCTATCCTCCCTTTCTTAACGAATCTGCCTGTTGCTCCAACTCAAACTTCTTGGTTTCCCAGCTTTGGCTTTTATGTTTGATCTTAATTGCTCCAGCATCCAACATAATATGCGCGAGATTCCCCGGCGCCATGGTTTCCTGAAGTACGATCATTAGAGCGTTCTCACATAACTCTTGATATGTAGATTAATAACACCTGTTCATTTATATATATACTCTAATTAAATAATTGTAAACTAAAAATCTTCGTCGAAAGTGAATGCGCCTGCTTCAGATTCTTGGTTGCTTGATTTAGCAATAACACCGGCCTTTTGGTAGTCAGATACTCTTTTTTCGAAGAAATTAGTCTTACCTGCCAGTGATATATTCTCCATGAAATCGAATGGATTTGTAACATTGAAATACTTCTTGTTCCCAAAAGCGACCAATAATCTATCAGCAACAAACTCAACGTACTGATTCATCAGATCGGCATTCATCCCTAATAATGATACTGGAAGAGCATCAATAAAGTACCTTTTCTCGATTTCAACTGCCTCCGTGATGATTTTTTCAATGATCAATGGGTCTGGATGGTTCTTCAAATGGGCGAATAACAAGCAGGCAAAGTCCGTATGTAAACCTTCATCTCTACAAATCAACTCGTTTGAAAAAGTAAGACCGGGCATCAAACCCTTCTTCTTCAACCAAAAGATTGCTGCGAACGAACCCGAGAAGAAAATACCTTCAATTGCAGCAAAGGCTACCAATCTTTCGGCGAAAATTGCAGAGTCGTCTTGAATCCATCTGATGGCCCATTCGGCCTTTTCCTTGATTTGAGGAATGTTCTCAATGGCATTGAAAAGGAAATCGCTTTCCTTTGGGTCCTTGATATACGTGTCAATCAACAAGGAATATGTTTCCGAGTGAATGTTTTCCATCATGATTTGAAAGCCATAAAAACACTTTGCTTCTGGTATTTGAACTTCCGCAGAGAAGTTCTCGACCAAGTTTTCATTGACGATTCCATCGGAAGCAGCAAAAAAGGCCAGCACTCTGGAGATGAAAAACCTTTCATTTTCGTTCATCCTGTTGTTCCAGTCGTGTATGTCCTTTGACAGATCAATCTCTTCAGCTGTCCAAAAAGATGCTTCGGCTCTCTTGTAGGCTTGCCAAATCTCGTGGTATTTAATTGGGAAGAGAACAAACCTATGTTTGTTTTCTGTGAGCAAAGGTTCGTCTCTCTCCATCTCTTTCAACTTGTGACGATGAACTTGGTGCGATTTCAAAAATAGGTGGTGATCCTGAGCAGCCTTCGATAGTCTCAGATCCAAACCCTCTGCATCGACAGCAGCCTTTTTGATGTCTTCGCTCAAAGTTTCTAAGGAAGAACCTAAGTTCCTTGCGTCCTTTAGCTCTAAATCGGATAGCGCACTTGCGGCAACCTTTGAAGGGGTCTCTTTAACCATTATCTCACGTTTATTGATACGTATTACGTCTGTTCTTTGATCGCGATTCTTTAAAATCAGAAGGAAATAAAGTTAGGAAAAGTAACAACTAGGGATCACCTTTTATAAAATATGCTGAAAACAAGACCTTGGGAACCAAACCCTTCACACTTTATCAGCGTATGTACGAAAAAAAAGTAACACTGAAAAGGTAAAAAAATGTGGTAGGAAAATATGAATGAAAAAAGGGAGATAAATCAAGGCTTATTTATATCACAATCAAGATAAGTTTTAAGACAGCCCTATCTGTTCAATTGTACCATCTGAAGAACTGTGGGAACTACTAGCGTGTTTATGTTTACATGTAGTTATTTACTGATGTTATTTACTGATGTTATTTACTGTTGTCATTTATTTGTTGTTAATTACAGGTACCTCCAAGCTGCCACATACAGGGATGTATGCCGTGTAGCGCTAGATCTTCCGTTGTTCCACGACATGTAGCCATGCCCAATAAAACTTTTCAGCATTTCTGGCACTGTTACTCTTCAATGGTAACATTTCAATCGGTTTTCATCAGGAGAGAGGCAAAATGCAGATACATTGTCGTTGACTGCGATCTTGGTGTATGCGGTGCACATTGGTACACCACTCTTTTCAACTCGTTTATGCACGGCAGCGAATCAGCCTACAGCCTACGCGTTGTTGACGCGTCACCCGCCGCTTACGCGTTTCTTTCTGTGATTACGCGTTACGTGTTTACGCGTCGCGCAGCTCGTCGGAAAGTGGGAGTTGCACCCAAGGAGGGAGCAAAAAGCGACAAAAAAATATTCTCTAACAAATAAAACAAATAAAAGTTATTTTAATATAAATGAATGATTGCTTTTTTGTTGTCAAAAAACAAAAAATGGTTGCTAAGAGATTCGAACTCTTGCATCTTACGATACCTGAGGATTCCATGATGCGCAGTGTACTACACATAAGATTCGAACCGAAGTTGCTAAATCTTGAATCAGGCGCCTTAGACCGCTCGGCCAAACAACCAAACAAGTTATTGTATTATGGAGGACTTAGCTCCATACCATGGTTGCAGTAGATGGTCAAATTTCACAGCTAAAACGGCTGCCATAATGAAGGAGACGGCTGATCACACCCTACCTCTGTGTTTTACACGTATTGCTGGATCGTACAAGAAGCGAGGCCTAGATTTGGGCTCTAAGTTCTTCAAAATTCTTCAAAGAACGGCGAAATGTATCGAAAATCACTAAGCCTGCTGTTTCATTGCTCATAGCCTTGGCAGTGCTTCTTATATGGCAGTTCAATGAACGGATCATTACGCGATTATCAAAATAGCACCCATAACAAGGTAAGTTATCCGATTAAGGGTGAAGAGAGCAACTTATATACTTAACATCGGTGATGACTATATCTAATATACGTTTTTAGCGAGCGCCAAGAGGCCTCGGAGTTTACAGGGAGTTTGGGGGTGTAGGCAGCATTGTATGAGACTGCTTTCTTTGATACCACACTACTTCATGGCGTCGAATCTCGACACTGCTAATGTGTTGTGTCCCAAAAATGGATTGCAGCATATCCACAAAGGGTCGTGCTTCAGAGGGAGGTTCGGAATTGGAAGGTGAAAATTAATAAAAGAATTAGCACCTGAGAGTTATTATAAGAAGTAGTCACTTAATATTTGTCTGAACTTCTGGTAGCCCCTTAGATTGTCCAACTTTTCATTCAATGCAATTTCCTGGGAACTTTGAATATACTTATCTGTCACGAAATCCATATCTTCCAATTTCACAAACTTATCTCTCTTGAATACCCACCAGAGAAACCAGCATACTGGGAACACGAATAATTCAAGATAGTAGGAGAAAAAATTCGACACACTCCAAGGGCTGAACGCTGACCAACCTTGGACAAGAATTATTAGTGAAACAAAAAAAACTAAGAAGTATGGACCATATGGGTAGGTCCAATTCTTGTAGATCAGTTCATGGGTTTTGCCTTGTTTTTCGAGTCCTCTTCTGAATCTGATGGACGTAATCGCGATGCATAACCAAGCAATTTGATTGGAAACACCCACTATATTTTGCAACCATGCCCACAGAGTACCTGCGCCAATGAAACTTGCACCGAAACACAGACCTCCCACTCCCCAGGTTAATAAAACAGCGGCGTAGGGAGCACGGTATCTGTTTGTATTGGTCACAAATTTGAAGAAGAACCCTTCCAGGCCCATATTGTATAACACTCTACTGCCAGCAAATAGAGCATGGTTGCAGGCACTAATAATACTTGTCAAAATAACAGCATTCATGAAAGATCCAGCTGCTTTTGAGCCTGCCATTTGGAAAATAATAGTGAAGGGAGAAGTCATCACAGACTTGGTGCTTAGATTTGGATAATCATATGGTATGTTCATTGCCACAAAGAAAGTGGTAAATACATAAAATATCACGATTCTCCAAAAAACGGTTTTGATGACTTTGGGGGTGTTTCTGACGGGATTAGCGGCCTCGCCACTGGTTATCGTAATACTTTCTACACCACCATAGGAAAAACTCGAGCTAACGAAGAGCGTCACAAATCCCTTAAAACCATTGACAAATGGAGCTTGGCCATAATTCCAGTATTTGAAACCGATGTACTCGTGACTTGGATTGTGGCCTACGTTCACTACAATGGAGAGAATGAAGAAGATTATAATTGCAATAATTTTCAACATTGCCAGCCAATACTCGGCTTCGCCATAAAGTCTCACATGAATCACGTTTAAAAAAAGTACAAATCCCCAAAAAATTAGCGATCCTGCCCAGTAGGGAAAGTGGTGCTCGGAGGTATTCCAATAACCAAGAACCAGCTGCAGAGCGGTGAGATCGCTGGCTACAGATACAGCATCGTTGAACCAGTAGTTGCACATTAATGCAAAGGAGAAAGACTCACACCCAAACTTTTTAGCGTATGAACAGAATGATCCACTTATAGGCATATAGGTTGACATCTCGCCAAGACAAAGCATAGTTAGATATACCACTCCGCCCATTATAGTATAATTCATAAACAGCGAGCCAGGACCACCTGAATGCAACGAATTTGCAGTGGATAAGTACAACCCGGTACCTATCACACCAGCTATCGCAATCATATTAATATGACGCGGAGCCAGTGAACGACTCAAATTTTCTCTAATTGCATCATTCTCTTCTAAGTCGGCGCAACTGTTCGTGGACTGCACTTCACAGCTGTTCTCTAAGTTATCATTTCCAGAGTCTTTTGAAACGGCTGAAGTGGTAAAAGTTGCCTTATCATCACGGAACAGTTGTTTCAAAGACATATTTCGGGATCGTGGACTTATTGTTGCAATTCATGCAGAAGGAGAAAAAAAACTGTCAATCAGATCGCCTTAGATACCAGCACTTAAATAGGCATACTATTGTGTGAAGAGTTTTCAATATATTAATGAGAGGATATAATGTTTCAGCAAAACCATGTCTACCTCCTTCTCATACCGTTTTAGTGACACAATTCTGCTTGAAAAATGTGGTGTCGCTTAGCTCTGACTTTCTGCAAGTCCTGCGCGGCATCAACAAAAAAATGTGTCGGTTTTCCCCAGAGCCGTCGAAAGGATAAAAAAATGAGAAAAGGCATGAAATTTTTGTTGCCAAGAAAAGCTACTTGACACTGCAATTTTGGACCTCTCTTTTTGATGTGTTGATAATCGCTCGCAATTTGAATATTTTCCCAGCAATAAAGAAATCACAACTCCCAATCGCCAATTAATTCTGCCTGTACACAGTTACTTTTTATGCAAATTATAATTACATCCTATATACTATTTGGTGAAAAGTGATACTACGTCCTCGTCATCGATCTTATGATTAAGCCCACATTTTTGGGGTGAATGCTTTGCGGAGGACCCCCAAACCAAAGCGTATTTGAATTGGTCCTTGAAGTCTCGGTGAATGCTGTGACATAGATCACCGATTGTGGAGTTATTTCTGACAACTAAAGGATCTCCAAATTCTGGCTTTATTCCTCTCTTTTTGGTGAAAACACGATTCAAATTCAACTGATACCATATCTCTTCCACAACATCATTGATTCCGAGGTCCATCTCGCACGACATGACAACGGTATTGGGTTCTCTCGCTAACCTGTCAACTTCTTCTAAG
This sequence comes from Zygotorulaspora florentina, assembly GCA_003671575.3. NCBI lineage: Eukaryota > Fungi > Ascomycota > Saccharomycetes > Saccharomycetales > Saccharomycetaceae > Zygotorulaspora > Zygotorulaspora florentina. The sequence continues at coordinate 300,470 of PPJY03000001.1, read as the reverse complement.
GAAACAGCATCTATCTTGTTGTAGACATACAAGCATTTGGTGTAAGTGCAATGACTCTCGTTTAATGTGTCGATGAAATCATCGATTGTACATTTATCATCCCTAACCAAGACATCTGCATTATGGATTTTGTAATCCTTAAGTAATAGTTTGATTGCCTCTTCGGTTAAATTCGTTCTGGAAGGTGATGTGAAAGTGATTTTTATGCCGCCTGTTTCTTTTTTTTTGAAATAAATATTGGGTTTTTCCTTATTCAGCCTTATTCCCACGGCCTCTAGCTCTTTCTCCAAGGACGATCTCTGATGTTCACTCTTTGTCGCATCAAGAATCATTATGATCAGGTCTGCTGTTCTTGCGGTGGAGATGACCTGTCGCCCACGACCTTTACCTTCTGACGCGCCATGGATGATACCAGGCAAATCGACAATTTGAATCTCGGCTCCTCCGTATTTCAAAACACCTGGAACGGAAGTTAACGTTGTGAATGAATAGTGTGCAATTTCTGATTTTGTAGTGGTAATTTTGCCCAGTAATGATGATTTTCCAACCGACGGATAACCAATTAGAACGGCACGCGCATCACCAGATTTGGCAACTTCAAAACCAGTGCCACCACCACCCGATGACCCCGCTTCGTCTACTAGTAACTGCTGTCTATATCTGGCTAGTTTACCCTTCAATAACCCCAGATGGTGTTCTGTGGCTTTATTCTTCTGGGTACGGGCCATCTCCTCCTCTATGGCCTTAATTTTATCGATGACACCCATGGTTAATTGTATTGGTTATAGAATTTCGCGGTTAATTCCTTCTGTTGTATTGTAGGGCGTTTGAAGTTATAGAAGTGTCTCTCTATATACCTTGGTTTGGGGGCCAAGGTTGACAGCTGTGCGCAAGCTCGCACTCGATTGGAATTTTTCAATGTCAATCTCCTAGCTCGCGCCGTATCACATGAGGCATAACAAAGTGTGCAAAGCAGTTGAAGCGTGAACTTGGTTTTGTTGTTCGGGTAACTATCAGTTTTCTTTCATTTCAACACTTCAGCGGCTATTATAAAGTAGTGGAAAGGTGCCAGAATTTAATTGACAGAGAGATAGCAGGGCATAAACATTCGTAAGTTCCAATAAACAAGACGAAGCAAAACGGTATGCTGCAGCTGCATGGGGTGATAGTAGGCATATTCTCCTTGACGATATATTTGATGATGGCACTTAATCATCAACGCGTATATAATATGTCACTAGCTATAGCTGTAGCATCGGCTTGGGCTTACTCATTCGCTCCATTCGAAAGCCGACATGATGCACCAGTGAACCAAACCCCGACTGTCAAAGACACAATTACATCAGCCGCGATTATAGCTGACATAGTTTCGACGATTGATGCGATAGTAACGTTGCTCAACGTAGTATGCTGGTTGATCAACATATTTTCCACTAAATGATTGATTAATACAGAGATACGAGAATTTATATATAATAAAAGGTTCTCATAAATGTGAGATCGATAAGAGCGTTGAAGCTGAGGTTATATTACACAATATTGTAGGCTGAGCTCGTTACTCGAGGTCCGTCCAGGAACCGGCCCTCCCTTATATATGTCAGATACGAATTTTAAAAATACATAGAGGGTATACTCTATATGGCGCAAAAAGTGCACTGCATGGAATAACAATATTAAGCGATATGGTAGGAGCAAACTTTCGACCACGCCTGAAAAAAAAAATTGGGGACGACAGTACTTGCAGCAAGCAACTGTATAGATTGCACCTTTCCTAGCTACTGGAGATATGCCACCCGAATGAAGATATCTCTCTAGAGCATCTAGTTGAAGAGATATTCCGCATGGGAATTGTCGAAGCTGCCTGTATTAGACATTGCAATCAGACTTGGCAACTGTTCAATTATTGAGATATGTACATCCTCGCTCTTCTTGTGGAGTGAAACGAAGCTTGAACAAATGGAACTCATGTAGATCAGTATCACCAATATTTATACCTGGTGAAATATACATATTGGATCATCAAGCGCTGCTGTCAGTGAAGATTTTTCGCTCTTATGGTCATCATTCAATCTAAGAACACACCATTTCTTCGATCCCATAGAATGCACTGTGCTACCTGGATTTATTAGTGCTTCGCCGTAGATTTCTTCGTGGAAAAATGCCTGATTCGTAATCGTCTCGCAATGAGTTCTCACTCTTTCATATTGATCGATACTCTGTTAGGGCTCAATCTTGCTTCGAGACCATTATCATCTACAGTTCGGTCTGGGAAGATACTCTTTTCAACTTTCATATCATGCTCACTTTATAATATCAGCTTTTATCGCCATCTTCACTTCAATAGTTCAGTCAACTTACTTAACTTCTGCATAACCTTTTTGCTCAAATAAAAATTACCTCAGTGCAGCCTCCTAATTAAAAATATAGTTATCAAGGCAACTTGGCCGAGCGGTTAAGGCGAAAGATTAGAAATCTTTTGGGCTCTGCCCGCGCAGGTTCGAGTCCTGCAGTTGTCGTTAATTTTTTTTTTTCATCTTCACTAGTTCAACATACTCCAAAAAAATTACTTTAATTACTATTTCCTTAATGATGAGCCAGCTACTCCCGCAGCTGTAGTTCAATACTCTTTGTGTACAATTTGAAATTTTTTGACATTTAGTTTCTAATTATTATTCGAAGCGGTGAAAGAAAGGGCTCTCTTCAAGTTTTAGAACAAGAAAAAAATATAAATATTAATGAAATAAAGAAAACATGTTGAAATGGCTTTTGTGGAAGCTTCAGAAAAGTGACTTTTTGAATATTTTGGCGTCAAGAAATATCAGATAAAAAAGTACATGGTTATTAATGTGATATTGGTCGTGCTTGTATAAAATATAAAAGCTGAGAGCTCGCACTAGCGCTTCCCCACACTGCACTATGTGACGGCTGGTAAGATTTAGGAGCTTCATTGCGTGGCAAACGCTATTAAGCTTCACAAACAACTCCAGCTGCCATAGTGGTCGCACTTTCTTATATCTCACTGACTCTTGTTATTGGTGTGTCATCTAACCTTCTCAATCACTTGGCTGATAGCCTCCAAAGAGCCCAAGTGTCCAACATGATCACCTTAATTCTGGTCAAGGACAAATGCTCCGTAGGTTGTGTCATATCGAGCACCCCGTCTAAACAGACAATGCGTGCTCGATAGAACTTGTTTTGTCACGTCCACTTTCGAAGCGCGAAGTGGTGAAACGCATGAGACACTCAGCAAGTTGAAAAAGCAGTTGGTTAGGAGAGACAAAATCGAGCCGGTTCAGTGATATATACAACGGCACTAGTCGACAATGTCATTTTACAATAACAATGCTAATAACCAGGGTGGAAATTCCGGGTTTTTTCAACCTTCAGGCCAGTTTGCTTTTCCACAAGGATCCATGTCTTTTCAAAATAATATGTCTTCAAACAACGCTGGACCAAATGGATTAGGTGTCTCACCAGACCCCCTACCAACAGGCATATTAAATGCGCTATCCACCAAAGGCTATCCACATGAGCGCCCTCTTTTAGAGGAAATCGGTATAAATTTTGATCATATCATTACGAAAACAAGAATCGTCTTCAACCCGGCCATTTTCAAAAAAGTTCTTTCGGAAGAGATACTGAATGATTCAGATTTAGCTGGGCCTTTGATATTCTTCTTATTATTTGGTTTGTTTCTATTGCTTGCCGGAAAAGTTCATTTTGGATATATCTATGGTGTAGCACTTTTTGGAACGGTTTCATTGCACAATTTGTCGAAATTCATGGGCAACAATGACACATCAACTCCCGCAAAACTACAGTTTTTCAACACAGCATCCGTTCTGGGATATTGTTTCTTACCTTTATGTTTCCTATCTTTGATTGGCGTTTTTCAGTCTTTAGATAATAAAATGGGCTACGTTTTAGGTTCATTCTTTGTGTTTTGGAGCACTTGGTCATCTTCTGCATTTCTTAACTCACTATTGCAATTGCACGGCGCAAGAGCCCTAATTGCATACCCATTGATGATTTATTACAGCGTGTTTGCTCTAATGGTAATATTTGTATAGCTCTTATATAACAGATAAGGACTTCATAGAAGCCCCAAAAATAGTGCTCAAGAATATGCACCAATATGCCGCATTAGAAAATGGCGGTGATGTATTTTATATCTTTTACCAGCTTCAAGGTGTTACGCCATTTTCGATATTTTATAGAGAACAAAAAAATTATTAATTAATACTTGAGTTTTTTTGCCTTAATCACATTTTCTGAACAGCCATCTGATTTCAACTGCCAACAGGTTAGGCTCTTCTCCTTTGCTTTTTGGTGGTTTTATTAAGAGCCTAGCATTCCAACATATTATCGCTACATAAGAGTATCTTCTGTTCTACAAAAAAAAACTTTCATATTTTTTTGGAACATACTCACAAAGCAATGGCTAGAGGATTTCTCAATCGTCGTTTGTACACTCAAGTGTCACATGTCACTACTCCAATATTTTATCCAAACGCTAAACCTCATCTAGGGCACCTATACTCGAGCTTACTGTGTGATGTCTTTCACAGATGGGAACTGTTTAAGGGCGAGGAGTCGTTATTCACAACCGGAACCGATGAGCACGGGCTCAAAATTCAGCTAGCGAGCCAGAAACTGAAATATGCGAATCCTAAGGCATTTGTCGATGCCCTTTCCAACGACTTCATTCGTTTAGATAAGTTCGCAGATATAAGGTATACCAGGTTTATTAGAACTACAGATCAAGACCATATAGAAAACGTGAAAGAACTGTGGAATATATGTCTTGAAAATGGATACATCTACAAGGGTGAGCACGATGGTTGGTACTCAATATCTGATGAGACATTTTATCCCGAATCTCGAGTTATAAAGGATCCAAAGAACTCGGGGAAATTCATTAACACAGAAACAAATAACGAGGTCATTCACCAATCTGAAACGAACTACTTTTTTAAACTTTCAGTTTTCAAACAAAAGCTAATTGATCACATAGTGAATAATCCTACTTTTATATATCCAGACGTCAGGCGCCAACAGATTTTGAAAGAATTACAGAGCACAAATCAACTCCGTGATCTTTCTGTATCCAGACCTTCTTCACGTCTGAAATGGGGAATCGGTGTGCCAGGAGACGCGTCACAAAAAGTCTATGTTTGGTTTGATGCTCTTTGCAACTATATCTCTTCCATCGGGGGTGTCGGCCCTGTGTTAAAGAATGAACCAATACCCACATATTCTTTACTTCACACGCTGGAATCTAATAATTTTGGCCAGCAAACAAGCCCCCGAAACTTATGGGAAAATACCACGCATTTGATAGGAAAAGATATCATAAAGTTTCATGCGATCTATTGGCCCAGTTTCTTAATGGCCGCTGGTTTACCTTTACCAAAAAGGATCGTCGTTCACAGCCATTGGCTTTCTGAGGGCCTGAAAATGTCTAAAAGTTTAGGCAACGTTGTTGACCCCATAAAGATGATTAATCATTACGGTGCAGATCCTCTAAGATGGTTTCTCCTAGAAAACTCTCAACTTGAGGAGGATGGAGACTTCCAAGAGGGTAAACTCCACAAAGTTAGAGAAATGTTAGCTATGAAATGGGGTAATTTAATCAACAGATGCTGCGCTAGCAAATTCAACTTATGCCGTGCAGTTAGTAAGTATTCGTCTGTGGAAAACGTCGAAGCCATAGGTGTCATATTTGGTAATGAACCAGAAGTTAAGAGTAGGCTGACACAGTTGTTCATTGACGTTGGCAAGCTTCCGGAACTTTTAGACCAGTCTATCAGCAGTTTTCAAGGTAGAGCTGCTTTAAGAGCGATATGGTCCCTCATTGATGACGCCAACACTTTCATACAAATTTCCGAACCGTGGACCAGGAACGAGATTCAGCAAGACGCCATAATATATACTTGTATGGAATTATCGAGGATTATTTCTATCCTTTGTCAGCCAATAATTCCAGACATGGCAAATAGCCTCTTGGATAGGATCGATGTTGCGAAAAGCAAGCGGACATTGGCCTATGCGATAGCTAACTCAGATAGCTCGTATGGGCGTATGTCCAACTCAAAGGGGAGACAAGCACCTATTAAAAGATTAGCAAAAAGAACTGAATGAACTGCTGCTGCTGCGATAGCCATCGACACCAAGATTGATTGAGTTATTAATTTTATAAAATCATATACATACTATCTCAAATTTCAAACTTAACAATCTCGGGCTCCAAAGTTGTGAGATCTAGTATTACAACTTCTCCACTTGAGCTGAACTCAGGAATTGAGATTATCTTGATATTCGTTCCGTCGAGGTCTAAATCACGATATCCAAAAGTCGGCTGATTTCCAACAACGTATACGTGAGGCAGCTGATCAATTATGAAGGGATCTGAATCTTGAAAGGGATATGTCCATAATGTATCAGGAGCAGTAGGTGCAATATTCTGCCACCTTAGGGTACACTCCATTAAATCGAGTCTGTGCTCTATTGTGTCATTCGGTACAGGAAGTTCATCTTGTTTCTGATAGGGAATGACATATTTACAAATGTCGTCTATATTTTGTCCCGAGGTAGCCAAAAGATCTATGCCCTCAATGTCATATCTCGATGGATTAGTAGTCAGGTCAAGGATATGTCGATTATTCTCATGAAAATAGTTTCTCAAAGGCTGTTGAAATAGAGCTTTATGAAGTGGTTGCTGTGGCAAAGCTTTATCGCTGGGATCGTTTTCACCTGGCATCAGAGCAACTGGGATTGATTGTAAGATGTTACCTAAAAATTTTCCCAATTCTTCCAAGCAATTAATTAATTCCCCCGTTTCATTTTGCCCATGCGATATTGAGTTACCACATATTATAAGCTTCCCAATAGACAGTGACTTATCTCTAGAGCATATTCTTCCCATTAGAAATTCTTGTAGCATTTGCAACTTCAGTAGTCTATTGGGAGAAGTAATACCGATATTCAACCCGGATATCAAAATCAATTTTTTGGATGATCCAGAAGGGTTGTGGATCCTTTCAGATAATGGTTTTTGCGGGACAGGCGTTGGGTAACATATGTCTAAAACTTGGAAGGTGCCCGCGTCTGCTTCCATTCCTAATATTCCTATGACTGCACCAGTAACGAAAGGTGTTGATCTAATAAAATCTCCAACGAGCAAGACTCTCCCACTCTCATCTTCCAACATCAGTTCGTCGCTACCATCTGGATCAGTATAGCTTTTAGTGAGATCTGGCGCACCATATACATCATTAACCACCTCTTCCAAGATATTCGGCTTATATTTCATTTCACAGTATACACTTCCAATAACCCAGCAGGGTTTGTTTCCTTGAATATCTAAGACTTTTGGTCTCATGACTACTGGCTTACCATTAAGCCTAAAATCATCATCCCATCTTCTAATGCATTCGCTCTTGACACGTTCTTTCAAGACGGACAAACGATGTTGGTACATTGGGAAGTATTGCCTATCAAATTTCCTAGCGTCTGAAGCCAAGAAATAGTTGTTGGAATCGGCACGCTCATCAATAATTACTCTATCTTGTACTTTCAGATCATCTTCACGTGAATCACTGTATACCGCCAAATAGACACTTTTGTTAGTAAATAGACACAACAATAGGGAGCAAAAACGGCTTGTCACAATCTAACATACTTAAACTTACACAGAAGAGAGTCCATTCCAAACCTAGGAGTCTCTGAGCTTAAATTCGGAGCAGTAGTTGTACTTAAAATTTCAGAGTTTGACAAGCTTTTGTACTTTCGCGATTTCTTGACTGAAAAAAAATGCAAATGTTAAAAATAATTAAGTAGAAGAAAATACATGTGTATATAGTATGAGTAATATGTTTTCGCGGATCTAATCAATCCAGTACCTTAGAAATATGGCTTGCGGAAGGTGTCGAAGAAGAGTTGCCGGAATATAGGTTTGGATTGGAGCTAACTGAGGAAGTGGGTTCAGAATATTCTGTTGTGAGAAGCCTCTTCAGAGTGTTATACTCCCAATTGGCACTTCCTAGAACCTCAATATGTTCATCGTTAACACTGATTGCCCGTCTAATTCTTTCCATTTGCTCTGGATCGATAATATCTTTTCTTTCTCTGACATACTCTGGTACACTAGGTGAGTGACCGACACTCATGCCAACTTTTACCAAAGTTTCAATGCCGTCGACAGAATTTTTAAACAAATCAGTATCGAAGTCTATACTTTTGGATGGCAGCACCATTATGATTGTCGAACCGCCAAACTTGAAGTAGCCAATTTCACCACCCCGATTTACCGAGTCTCCCTCCTTACATGTTAAGATGATGGACCCCACCATCATTGCACCAACGGCAATACAAAGTATGGTACCAAACTCAGGGGATTCTAGGGGTATTACAACTCTAACATTTTCTCCAAAGACATCCAAAGAACTCCGAACCGCCATTGGATTAACAGTATAATACTCACCATCAACATAGATTGGCTTACCAATTTTTGCGTTACAAGGGCAATGAAATCTGTGATAGTCCTGAGGCGCCAACCTGAAAATAGCAATACTGCAAGAACGATCGTTGAAGACTTCCGGCTTATAGTTTTTAGTTAATCTAGCCAGTGTGAAATGACTTCCTTTAATCCAAATTTCCTTTGACTGATGTATACTTGAAAATACGGTACACCTTGAATCTGCTGGGGACGCAAGAATCATAGAGTCGCCTTCTGGTATTCTTGAACCTGGTTTCAGCTTTCTGTAGAAAAACTCGTTGAACGTCCTATAAACTTGTTCTTCACATTCACTTGTATTCAAAGAATGGAATTTGATGAAAGGCTCGATTTGCCGAGTTGATAAGGGATCATCGAACTTTTTGCCTTGCCTGACCGATAATGATTTTAGTAGTGCTTTGAATTTTTTTGAGCCTACACCTTTCCCATTGTAAATGATTCTCATGCCTAATTTAACGTGTCCACTAATTTTTTCTTCAAGAATGATTCCTGTTTCTCTATCTTGAACGAGAATATTCGCGTTATTTGAACCTAGCGCATACTTTCCATACGTTAGCTTGATCAAAAATTTACTAAACCACCTCTTAGAAGCAAAATCGGAGGAAACGTAAGAAGGTTTCAAAAGCTTACTTCTTCTCTCATGCGAGCAAACTGCAAAATGGGTGATAAGGTCATTTTCCAAGACTAATTTGGAATTCATCGCGTTACGGGTTGGCTTACACGACCTAAAGCACTTTGGACATTTCCATACATTCCAAAAACCGGTGGATGTTTTTAGCATTTGCAAATATTCTATCAACTCCTTCTTGTCCACTGTCTCACCAGCCCAAGGTTGTCTTCCAAAGTATTTGAAGATTTCACAAAGTTCGTTTGGGCTAAAAGTTCCCAACCTGTCTAGATACAAAGTAAGATCAACGATATCGAACTTATCACGACTAGTCGTCATGGATACTGCGTTTTTCCAGAAAAACTTTTTAAGTACAGCATAAGGAACGTATCTAATCCTAAGAGACAAAACCGGGGTTTGAAGATCTTTTGAGTCAATTGCTAATTGCAATGGAAGTTCATAAAGAGCCCATTCTTGATTATTGTTCTGCTTTGACATTACTTCCGACCAATGAAGATCACATTCTGCAACTTTATCGTTATAAGAGAAAGAATCTTTATCCATAACAATAAAATGAAGGGCAAAATGTGATTCTTCTGGAAAAACTTCAAAAGCTGCGCATTCATTAAAAACAGGGTTTAATGAGTGCTTTCTCCAGGATGTCTTAAAGACTCTTCTGCCGAAAGTTGCGATTACAAAAGGGTCCATGTCGTAAATTTTTCTGGAGACTCTGTTTTTAAGAGATGGCAGATTTTTTATGTCTTTAAATTCAATGAATATTACCCCTGCTGCGTGAAGTTTTTTAGAAACTTTATAGTTAGGCATATGAGTCATATAATTCAACGGATGATTTCGACGCACGTTATTTCTTCGCAACCGCTTTAGCCTACTCCCAGCATTTTTCATCCTAAGGTTATCACTTCCCTCATCATAATACTCTTCAATTTCATCTTCGTCATCGTACAAATCGGGGGACTCTGTATAATTCCCATGATCAGTATCCATCATAGACATTTGAGATAACGTACTTATGACCTCTGGATCGATTTCATCATATTCGTAATCATCATAGTCATCATCATAATAATTGGCAAAGACTGGTACAATAGAAGAAATGTCAATATCTTCTTCCATATCTTTTCTAACGCTACTACTATCATTTACAATATTGACAATGTCGCTATCAATTGAGCCCACATCTGAAAGTAGGTCATAATCAGTGACAATCTCGTCTATATCATCATTATCGGAATCATCGTTGTCGCTGAACCCTAGAAATGAATCTGTATCATCAGTAGCGCAATTTTCTCTACTTTGGAAAGCTCCGTTAGATAGTTCCGTATTTTCTGTTTTGACAGCAGAAATTTCTGATTCAGAGGACGTTTGGGGTATTAATGCTGGTCTTGGAGAGTTCCTAGATTTTTTCATATTCTTTTTGTGCTCTAAAACAGCCACCAAGCTACTCTTCCAGTTGTTATATGCTTGTATAGTATTGATTTTTCTAGAATTCGATGCCAAGAGAAATCCTAGCTGAATTTCCCCAATTGAGTATGCGGATTCGGATTTGTCCTTAAGGTGTCTCTGGAGCCTTTTGTCATACAATTTATACCATTTCGGTTCAACAGAGAAATTATAACTCGTTTGGGTGTCCTGTCTCTTGAATAATTCCAATAATGACAGTTTTGCTTCACCCACGTATAAGTAGCTGTTGGCCGAACGAGCTTTCTTAGCGGACGCCGCAGACATTGTCGTGTTAGACATTAGATTAGAGTGACTACTTATGGCCGAGCCATCCTTTTTAGCGACGTAATTTCCAGAGGAAGACGAAAGCGACCCATTCGAATGTTCAAGAACATTGTAATCAGAAGAGCTTCTTGAGTCGTAATCCGGTTGATCAATCACCGGAGCTTGCGATAAAGAATCGAATAATATAACTCTAAGCCATTCACTCCTAGGATGCGAGGGTAATTTAAGTTTGAGTACCTCATCCCACTTCAATCTACCGTTTCTCAATTTGCTAGTTTTATCACCATACACAGAATTTGTTACCACCAAGCAAACCGGGTTGCATTTGAAATCCTTAAAGAGCCGTATATTCTGAACTTGTACCACATGAACCTTCAGGGACAAACTTGGTTTTTTTGGACTACGTCTTTTGCCCTTCTTAATCAGCCCCATCTTACAAAACTTTCCTCATTTAACACACTACGGCGTTTAATCCACAAAAACACAAAAGCAGGATGAAACGTGCACTTAAGTAGTCTATCGGGGTCCTAATAGCTTGTATGTTCTTGGATGTAGTTCCTAAACTTGGCTGGTCCCCCTGCTTTGCGAATTGAAGTTTATGCACATGAACAATTTCACCAATATGGCGCCCAGTCAGTATTATATTTTTGAGCGTATCGCTAAGGACGTAGTGGGGATTACCCTGTAAAGAATAAGGGCCATATGGATGCTCGAGCTTCTCACAGAGGTGCGATGGGATAATCGAGAGAATCTAAAGCGTGCATACTCACACAAACGTCCTTTGAAGGTACTCGACGGTATTAAATATTCAGTTTAGAGAACGAGAGAATAATGGGTAAGAGGTTTTCGGAATCAGCTGCAAAGAAGGCGGAGGGGCTAGCCAGAAAGCGTGACCAGGCAGCCTCAAAGCAAAGAGCTGAACAGCAAAAGTTAGAGGCTGAAGAGGCAGCTAAGTGGGAGACGGGATCTCGCAGACCCAATCAAAAAAAGATTTCAGAGGAGCAGAAGAGACAAGATAAGTTGAAAGCCAAGAAGGAACGTGAATCCCTCCTGGCAAGCGAGGAAGAGACAATTGTGAACGAAACGAAGTGTAAAAGAAGATGAAGCAGATTAATATAGGAAAAAGAACAAAAATATTGGAAAAAGAGCAATAAAAAGCACGTTTGGTGTCTCCGGTAGATAGATGTATTATTTTAATTGTACGTAAGCAGGATTTGCCATTCTTTTTAAACTAATAATATGACTACGATGACCGATCTTGAACTCTTTCCACTGCGAAAGGCACTTCATTGGTTCGGAGAAGTTTGTTCAGGGATTCAATACTTACATGATCATTAGCTTTCTGGACCCAAGTCATGTCCTCGTCTTTTATTGCTTTCTGCTGCGATTTTAGGAATACGTCCCACTGGAGCTTCGCTACTTCTTGTACGCTTCTGCTGACATTAGCCTCAAATTCGCCCTTTGTGTGTTGATCTGGAAAAATCAGCACTTGGAAAGAGTAATAGCCATCTTTGGCTATTCCGGGCAGGGTTCGTTTGTGGTCATCTAAGTATTTCCAAGAAGCGCCTTCTCCGCCATCCAACGGCTGTGCAAGAATAGATTCTAGGACGGCCTCGACACCCTTCAGCCTGCACCATTCCTTGGCGAAGCACTTTTTAAGTGTAATGCGGGTTTGCCGCCTTAGAAATGCATAATTGCTTGGCACATTAGAGGGATTATTTTGAAATAAGTTGTGAAGCTTCTTGCAAACGTCCTGAATTTTGGTGAAGCCGTATTTACTACTGTTTCCCTCAAACAATGATTGTACGATGCTGCTGTTATTATTGGCGGCATGTAAGACATTGCCATTGAGGAAAACATGTCCCACTGTTCTTATATTGATGGCAGGTTTACTTTTCCGAAACATTGCCACGAAATGATCTGGCGGGTAGTACATAAGCCTGAAGAAATCACACTGGTACACCTGCGACTCTTTAGAGTATATTCGATGGACGTTCTGGTACCGCTGAACTACACTGCAGGTACCTCTCAGCTCCGCAGCTAATTTCCCAGTGGGAGAAACTGTATCCTTGGACACGAGGTCCTTGCTCACTTTGAAGTTGGAAATGAATGAATTGTTACACGAGTCTACGGTATTCCTCAGTCCGCATCTTGAACTCCCTCGGCCTATTCTTGAACCCAGCGCCTTGGAATTTTTCGTCACAGGACTTCTGGCATCACTATATACCGTATTTCCCTTTAGTTTTCTCACAACCAGTTTTGATAGCCCCACACTCCGCAGTTTCTGAGACTGTTGGAAATACTGCTTCATTATCCTGAGTGGTTGATAAGGGTTCCTTGCGCTGCGTGAAGTCCTCTCAAGCTTCGTTTTTTGAAGCGGTGCGCCGCCGCCGACTAGCACTGGAAATTCACATTACAAGGGACGAACGAAAACTTGGTGGGGACTCAGGAGGAAACAGCTACCAGCATAAGTAGTTCGATCATGTGGACTGCCCGAGAGGATTCTCCCTGGGCCACAAACTAGTTTGTTCGTTGGTGCTTTTGGACCCAGCCAGTCAGAAATAACTACGCTGCCATCTCCTCAGAGGTGCGCTGTCCCTTTCAAAAAGAGCAACAGCATTGCCCAATGTGTTCTCGTTTTTAAGATGTCGGTACAGGAGCACTCTATCTTGCTGCGCTGCAGTTAGTGCGCGACGAGCGCACCAGCGGGCTGAACCAAGTAGACATTTGCAGCCTACACTTCCATCGCCGTGGCCATCTCTTCAATCCTAAACTTTCTCTACCTACGTAATATGGTGTTTTAATGTTGCTGCTTATACCTTCGAGCGTCTGCACGAGCAACTTGTGAGCCCTGTTACGCAGACTTTTAGAGATGTGCCAGGCAGGACAAGCACGAAGCTCATCTGATCGCTCAACGGGAGATACCCTCGATGAGTATCGCTTTTTCTAATGATCGCAGGCATCCACCCAGCGCCTCGGCAGGCCCAGCGAACCATGCGCGGACACACTTATAGCTTCCTAAGGGCCTGCAATTGGCGCGCGAAACCAACCCAGTAGCAATACCTATCTATCATCTACATCTACACACTAATCTATATTTGAAATATTCCCAAAATAGCTCATGAAACAAACGGTATGTTCAATACCAAAATATGAAGAACTATGAGATGTGGCACTACTTGGGAGCGGATGTCAGAGCCGCCGGTGGGAAGACCATGTCTGGCGACCTAAAAAGCGCCGAGCGGTGGTAATTGCGGCTCCTGCGTTTAGCAATAGATAATGATTAACCTGGCATGGCGGCGGAACCAAAAGCAGTGCTTTGTGCTCTAGCTCCCACGAAATTCATGCATGCCAAGTTTAAGCTTTGCAATATTCTTGCTTTGTGATGCGCTGTGACTTTTTTATAATTAGAGTATGGCTTTTCAACAAGCAGGCCGCCGTCGCAGAAAAATCTGACTTCTTGATTAATTATGAGTCATTAGCTGTCGTGAGGGTCGTTTACCTGCTCATGATGTGCACTTTCCTAAACCACAGTAAATTAGAGTAAAAAGTTTCATCGCCAAGAGTCTTGGGTTGTGATTTACAAACGATTTGCAGTGTCTCAATATCTGGGCGACAGCGTTTGCGACGCTCTCAAGTAAAATGTGCAGGTCCAGCCTGACCACGGAGGCTCTAACTCTTGAAACTGTGCAACTTTGTCTTTTCCGCCTGAACACCATTTTCGAGCCCAGATTAATAATCAGAAAGATAGGCGCTCGGGCGTGCCTGCATTTCTCGGGTATCCTCATCGAGATAATTGTGGCATTTCACTAAAGTGTGGCATAAGCAGGCAAAAAAAAAAGATTTCAAGTTCTGATCAGTGGGAGTATAAGAGAGTGCCAAGATGTGATGGGTAGTTGAATGGAATGGCTCTCTCTCTAGAATCTGGGCAAAAGATATAATGGCCACTTCTACGAGCTCATCCTCTGTGGACGAGAGACTCGTTCATATTGAAAAGGATAAAAGTCAAACCACCGAGGAACAAAACAATGATACTCTCGGACAGATTGTCTCTCAGGCGGACCCACAGGATCTAGAACACGAAAAGGGCTTCAAGATAATCAAATCGCGAGATGCAGATGTGACACTCAAGTTTTTGGAGGAAAACGATCATTTGGTGGAGCCCATCACTCCCGAACAAGAACGCAAATTGTCTCGCAAAGTCATGTGGATTGTGGTGAGTATGACGGCGTTCATCGATATGATATTGTATGCCGACAAGGCGGTTATGTCGTACGCCGCGCTGTTCACCTTTTGGCAAGACACGGGCTTGACCCAGAACAAATACAACAATGCTAACACTCTGTTTTACTTCGGATACATCTTGGGGCAGGGAAACCTGTATTTTCTGCAGAAGTTCCCTGTGGCTCGTGTGATTGCCGTAATGACGGCCCTATGGTGCATAATTATATTCCTACATTGTACTGCGTTTAACTACCAGGGCGTTTACGCGCTGCGGTTCTTCTTGGGTTTTGTCGAGTCTATTGGTGTTCCCGCCTTGAACACGACCATGGGTCAGTTCTTGACACCCCAGGAGAAGTCTGCGACTGCGCCAGTTTTCTACTCCACCTGTATGGGTGTGACCATTCCAGTTGGTTTCATTGCTTACGGTGTGTTGAGCATTCACTCATCTTCCATCCCTACGTGGAAGATATTTTCCATCATTATCGGAGGGTGCACATTCTTTGTAACGATCATGGTTATATTGGTGTACCCAAACAACCCTACAGACGCCAAATTTCTCTCAAAGAAGGAAAAGGTTTGGGTCATCAGAAGAGTTCAACAATCCACTGGGGCTTCCATCGAACAAAAGACATTCAAGAAGTACCAAGCCAAAGAAGCTCTGCTTGACCCTATTACGTGGTTGTTCGGTGGCTTTTTTCTTTTGCAACAGCTTGCAAATAACCTTGCTTACCAACAAAACCTGCTCTACGAAGGTCTCGGAAATATCAGCAATCTGGACTCTACTCTAGTGTCTGTTGCTTCTGGTGGATTCCAAGTGGTTTTGGCCATTATTGCTACAACCTTTTTACTATACAAGAAGAATTTTGTCGCCTTTTCAGTTTGCTTCTGGAGTCTTCCTTCTTTTGTGGGGTCCATCGGTGCAGTTTCTCTTCCTTGGAGCAACTCCTTAGGCCTTCTAGCTATGGTGTGTTTGGCCTCACCATTTGGTATTCCGTGGATTCTAATGTTTAGCTGGAACGCGCAAACCTGCTCAGGCTATACGAAGAAAATAACCAGGAATGCCGTGGTTATGTTTTGGTATGGTGTTGCTAACATCATATCACCCCAGCTGTGGCAGGAAAGGGACGCACCAAGATACAAGCCAGCCTGGATTGTTCAGATTGTGCTGTCGTTCTTCTTGGCACCTTCTTTGGCACTAGTAATTTGGTTCATACTGAAAAGAAGAAACAAGGAAAGATTAGCCAAAATTAAACTTGAAGATGAAAATCTGGGTCTAGTCGAAGATGACGGTGAGAAACTGAAGGTAAACGTGGCGATGTTAGATTTGACAGATTTGGAAAATGAAGCTTTCATATACCCACTGTAATAGCACTGTAATAGTTTGTTAATTCTAATGAGATGATTAATTTGTTTTTAAGTAGCGATATAATTTTATAGATGTAATGCTGAGCATCAACTTGGACAAGGGTTCTTTTCTACTTTCTCTTCAACGTACTAGTGACCCGAGCCTCCAGTGCTGGCTTGTCCGATGCTTCCTTAAAGGACGGCGCCCTCAAAATATATCCTAATCATGAAGGTTCACGGAGAATCTGAGAAAAAACTTGTCGAGACATCATCGAAATGCAGTTTCACATGAGCACAGCGCCTGTCTGCCCCGCGCACAAGTTTTTGGCAAACATTTTTGCATGTCAATCTCCGCCAAGAGATATCAAATGCTGGGGAAGCACTTGTGCAGACATGGCAGCTTCACAAACATCTTTAATCTTTTGTTTGGTTTCAAGTCACTTTTGGATAAACAACTTCGCTGCTGTTTGCCGCTGGTTTACCGAGGTCTGTCGTTGAAACCGCGACGCGGCTTGGACCTAGCCGGAGATTCTCAAACACTTGAGTTGTGCCTTAAAGTTCAGCGGCTATAAAGGTCGAGCTTATAATGGGGTGGTATTGTTCTTTTTCCTCTACTCTCTACGCATGATTATATTTTCCAATGAACGAAAGCGTCAAATTTATTGGTGGCCTTGCTAAGAGAACAGAAATTTTCAATTTAGAAGGAAAACTTATCCCTGTTGAAAAAATAGATGTAGATTCGACTGTTTTATCTGCCGACGGACCTTTCTCAAAGGTGGTGAATGTTCGCAAGTTTAATGATGATGTTGTCACTGTTAAACAAAAATCCAAGCATTGGGCTCATTTGAGGGATCAGAAAAGGACTCCACCCTGGGGATTGATCGAAATGAGACTCTCAAAGCGGCAAAAAGTATCTTTGCGCACTAAACAGCGAATTAAACAGATTGCTAAAAGTTCGTCCGATTGCATAACAGTTGAGGTAACCCAGCTACGTGATCATTTGACTGAGGATGGAAGGACTATAAAAACTTTGCGCACAACGTCGAAAAAATTCCGTGAAAACTGCCTCTCTGAAACTATTCAAGGCCTTATTGACAGCACCAAAATTCAAGGAGGCTTTATTGAATGGGAATCTGAACTGCAAGATTTAAGGTATCTGAACAAGGAGCTCCGTGCCTCAACAAGAATACTTCTGGCTCCACTTACTTTGGAGAAGCCAGTGTTACTTACTTGGTTGGAAAAACATTTCCAGCGAAAGGTATCCAATAAGCAGCTTGCGGCTATGGCCTGGCTTCTTGGATTTTGGATTGGTGATGGATATAGACGTGGTGCGCAGTTTGCGCTCCATTCTGGAGACGACGATGTGAATAATAATTTAAAGATAAAAGCTCAATTATGGGGAATGGAACTAAGACGTGCCCAGGATGGATTCAAAGCTGATGGATATCTGCACACATTTCATGGGGGTGCTCGTCACTGGAATGCTCACAATCCATTTGTTGAAGTCTTGAAAGGTCTGAAATTTTACGAAAATGGTCGCCCAAATGGCAAGAAAAATATCCCGGCTTTCTTGAGGTTAGAAAGTAGGGTGATTCGTGAGGAATTTATGGCCGGCCTTATTGATTCAGATGGCTCGGTGAATATCCAAGACCACATAATTCGTGTGAAAATTCCAACAGCGTATGCTTTGATAAGAGATGGGATTCTTTTTATTAGCCGCTCACTGGGATTAAATGTCAGTGTCCATTTTCACCACGAGAGAGAAAACCCTCGCGGATATCACGAGAGTGATACCTGGATTTTTCACATATTAGGAGGAACAAATCATAGCGTACTATGGTCCATCTTAGATAGATGCTCATGCGAAAGGAAAAGAAATCCTCCAATTCAATTCGTAGCGACTGTAGATATAGAAGAATATGAACGCGACAGCTATGGGCCAATTGAAATCAATACGAATGAGCTAAGTGAGGATGAAGAGTCTCTGAAAATAAATGAACGAGTTTCCAGAACAGCGACTGAAAGTACAGGATATGGTAGGAGTTCGAATGAAAGTCAGCTTGAGAACGTAGACGGGACCGATGAACTGCGTGCGGCAGTTATCCCGTTTGATTTATTATCTGCGGAAAACGAAGAGGTGTTCCAGATTATCCTCTCAGCAGACTCCCATTCAACATTGGTTGGTGACGGTCAGATAATTTGTTCTAGTGCCGAACAAGTCGTCGATGGAACCATTTCAGATACTAATTACAAAAGAAAATGGTTGTCATGTCATGAAGTGTCCACGCCCGGGTGGTACAAGCTGCCATGGAAACCAACCAGTCCCAGCAGGCTGTGTACAGCCTGTTACAACCACTGCTCTCGAAGTAATGCAAGATGTTATAATTGCTGTAAAATTTACGGCAAATCGATAATGCATCAAAAGAGTAAACGGGAATCAAAAAAATCCCACAAGTTGCAAAACGGGATGTGCATACAAGGGTATCCTTGTGATTACTGCGTTGGAGTAGTTGTCCAATACGAGGTACAGAAAGCGGCTACTAATCCACAAGATAACGTCAAACCTGGTAGCTGCTTCACTTGTAGATCAAAGCTATCGGGTTGTTGGAGAAAGGTCCCTTGGAACCCGACTAGAGAGTGGTGCGGAGTATGCCGAAGCCGGTACGGCAATACTGCGACAATCTGCAGCAACGAGAGGTGTAAGAAAATTCCTGTGAAGGGGGAATTGAGTAAAATGGAAATGCTAGACGGAGTTCTGGGGCACTACAAGTGCTTGAGGTGCGGTTCAATTGCAAGGAGAGATATGCGCAGAAAATGTGCTGCAGTAAAAAAGCTGGAGGCAAGGCACGGAGAATGCTATTCATGCGGCCCTGTCATTTCGAAAAGATGGAGCTCGCTGCCTTGGGACAAAAAGGCTTCTGCTGAAATTTGCCACACTTGCTACCTGCTTCTGCGCGCATACAAGGGAAGATGCTTGAACCCTGACTGTCGGAGAATCTTCAGGAAAGTCGAGGTCACCAAAATGAAGAATCTCGAACCAATTGAGGGACCGTCTTCTGGCGGTCCCAAATGTCGTCCTTGCATCAAATGCCACGGTCACACGACGGTTTTCTGAAGCTGGATTAAGTAAATATTGCCTCGATTAATAGCTAGATATGTATGAGTCTGAAAATCAACTGTAAAAAGAGCCACAAAGCGGCGTGTTTTCCATAAAGTGGCTGCGTTTTCCTTTAAGCGACGCGCCGTGTTCGTTTGACGTTGCCAGTTTAGTAATTGCCCTCTCGTCGAAAGGTAGTAGCGTATGGGCTACGTCCATTGCGCCATCTGCCCATTCTATGATTCCTCAAGCACGACTCCTCTGAGTAGCTACCTTTTACACAAACCATAGCATCACACACAAATAACTGGTACTACAAACCTGTTACAAGTGCGATACGGCCAACAGCTTGAGTTCTGCGACATCATTCATCGCTGTTTCACCTCATTTACAATTCAAGGCGCGAACTTGACGAAAAGTTACCCGTCCTTCAATACATCAATCAGATAAGGTTGGCATGCCGTCAATGATTAGTTAACATCCAGCCGATGAATCGTCCCATCACAACACACAGCACTTCTTTCAAACTGATTGTTCGTTAAATATAAAATACTCTAATAAACTTATTTATTCATTAAAAAAGCTTACCGCTTATAAGGTGCCGACGGTTCTGAAGTCGTTCAAAGCCTTGGTGACTCTCTTAGACATGGTCTTTTCACCCTCTCTAACCCAGACTCTTGGGTCAAAGTACTTCTTATTTGGCGCGTCAGCGGCAGTTGGATTACCTACCATGGTCATTAGGTAGTCCTTCTTGTTCAAGACGTAGTCTCTGATACCTTCCAAGTAGGCGAATTGACAGTCAGTGTCCAAGTTGACCTTGACGACACCGTTGTCAATACCGGTACGGAAGTCCTCGACGGAGGAACCGGAACCACCGTGGAAAACCAAGTACAATGGCTTGGCTTCCTTGGAACCTGTCTTGGAGACAGCGTATTTCTGGTGGTCACCTAGGATTTCTGGTCTCAACTTGACGTTACCGACCTTGTATACACCATGACAGTTACCACTTCAATGGGTACCTGAACTATGGTCTTGAGAATTTTCAATCATCTAACTATAAATCATGGTGATGGTGTTTTTTCTATGAAGAGTTGCAGAATTTCTTGCCTTTGGTTCCTTGAAGACCGAGTACAATCTGCCATTTTTTGGCGCGCGTGTTCTTGGACTGGGACGCGATCTGAAACTAATCCGGAGTTTTTGAAACACATCAGCGGCAAGCCAAAAAAAGTATAAAGAGAATTCACCACCGCTTGACCCAAGCTCAATGATTTCTCAAATATACAGCAAATATGACAAGCACATTAAGTCCAGGGCTCATTGGGGGTATCAATAAAGATACAAAGATCTTTACTTCAAAAGGGGTCCTGGTGCCTGCTGAAAAAATTGAAATTGGTACACTTGTCTTGTCTGCTGATGGATCGTACTCAAAAGTCACAGCAATACATACAGCCAATGAGGAGGTGGTAGCAATCAAGCAGGCTAGTTGCCACACAGCTCATCTGCGTGATCAACAGAGAGCACCCCCATGGGGTCTAATTGAAATGAGATGCTCAGAACGTCAGCGAGTGCATTTAAAAACCAAACAGCGAATCAAAAAAATTACAAAAAGTTCAAACAGTTGTACTGTGATTGAAATCACCCAGTTACGTGATCATTTGACAGAGGATGGAAGATGTGTAAAAATTCTGGTGACAACATCTAAGCAATTTGCCGTCAACTGTTTACCAGCAACTATTCAAGAGTTTATTGACAGCGTTAAAGTAGACGGCGGATTCATTACATGGCAATGTGAAGTGGGCGACATTAAATATCTAAACAAGGAACTTCGTGCCTCTACCAAATTGATTTTATGTCCACTTGCACTTGAGGTGTCTGTTTTGTTACCATGGTTAGAATCGGAATTCGGCCGAAATGTTACCAGTAAGGAACTAGAAGCAATGGCGTGGCTCCTCGGATTTTGGATTGGTGACGGCCATAGACGCGGAGCTAAATTCGCACTGCATTCGGGAGATCGTGATGTTAATAATTATCTAGAAATGGCTTCCAATCTGTGGGGAATGACTTTAAGAATAGTTCTTCGGGGGCCAGATGATGGCTATAAAGCCGATGGCTACCTTCATACATATGATGGATCGATGCGGCACTGGAATAGACACAACCCACTAGTCAAAGTGTTAGAAGGCTTGAGGTTTTACGAAAATGGTCGCTTAAATGGTACGAAAGCGATCCCGTGTTTCATGAGAACCGAGCAAAGGCTAGTCCGCGAAGCATTCATGGCTGGCCTTATTGACTCAGACGGCTCAGTCAATATTCAAGATCATTGTATTCGCGTAAAAATTCCTACCGCCTATCCTTTGATTAGAAATGGAATCCTATTCATCGGTCGGTCACTTGGGCTAAATGTTTCAATTCATTTCTGTCATGCCCGAGAGAATCCCAGAGGCTATCATGAAAGTGACACATGGGTGTTTCATCTTTTTGGTGGCTCCAATCATGGGACCCTATGGTCCGTTCTGAGCAGGTGCTCATGTGAAAGGAAAAGAAATCCTCCAATCCAGTTCATAAGAAAAGCGGATTTCGAAGAGTTTGAAGCAGACGATGAAGACTTCATTGAAAACGATGATGACGCTTCTGATGAAAGCGAAAAAAGTGATGAAGACAGTTTAAGTGAACAAGGTGAAGGCGAAAAGATTAGCGATGCCAAATTGCCGCCGAGAAAATCAGTTGAAAAAATACGGCAAAGTATTCTCTTGACAGAGATAAAATACGAGGATGGGAACGAAGACCATATTATTGCGGAAGACGGAAATGATGATGACTTTAATTTGGCTGTGATTCCATTTAAGATATCAAAAATTGGAAAGGAGCAAATTTTTGCTATAGAGCTTTCGTCGGATTCCAACAACAAAACTATCGTGACTGAGCAACAAATCATTTCCTGTAACGTTCAGCAAGTTACTGAATATAATAAATCAAATCCGGAGTTTGTGAGGACATGCTTCTCTTGTCATGGGAAAACGACCCTTCAATGGTACAAATTGCCCTGGGAAGCATTCAGTGCTCAGAGGTTATGTACGGTTTGCTATGAACGATATTCTCGTAGTAAAATGAGATGCTGCAAATGCTGCAAAGTTTACAGCTTGAGTGTAATGCAAAGAAGGGGTAGGCGCGAGAAAAAGAAGGCTTGTACGCTTGATGATGGCTCAATTATTCAAGGATATTTATGCGATGTTTGCGATGGAATAATAAAGCAATTTGAAGAAAACAAAACCAAGCCTCAGCGAGGTGATGAATATAGAGTGGGTGTATGTTATTCTTGCAATACACAAGAATCTAGCAGTTGGAGAAGAGTGCCGTGGGCAAATGACAAAGAGTGGTGCGGTACGTGTCGGAGCAGGTACGGAGCGACTGCGACCATTTGTACCAACAAAAAGTGTCGCAAAATTCCATTCAAAGGTGAATTCGAAAAAATGGAAATAATTGATGACATCCTGGGTCGCTACAAATGTCTAGGTTGTGGTTCAATTGCAAAAAAGGACATGAAAAAAAAATGTAGGCACGCTACAAAAATGGAAGAACGCCGAGGAACTTGCTATTCTTGTGGTTTAACTACATCAAAGAGATGGAGTAAACTTCCCTGGAACAAAAAGGCTGCTGCTGAAATTTGCCACACTTGCTACCTGCTTCTGCGCGCATACAAGGGAAGATGCTTGAACCCTGACTGTCGGAGAATCTTCAGGAAAGTCGAGGTCACCAAAATGAAGAATCTCGAACCAATTGAGGGACCGTCTTCTGGCGGTCCCAAATGTCGTCCTTGCATCAAATGCCACGGTCACACGACGGTTTTCTGAAGCTGGCTTAAGTAAATATTTCCACGATTAATAGCTAGATATATATGAGTTTGAAAATCAGTTGTAAAAAGGGCCATAAAGCGGCTGCGTGTTTTCCATAAAGTGGCTGCGTGTTTTCCTTTAAGCGACGCGCCGTGTTAGTTTGACGTTGCCGGTTTAGTAATTGCCCTCTCGTCGAAAGGTAGTAGCGTATGGGAGCCGGTCTTGAGAACTGACCAGCCTTGCGATACGGCCCGCAGCTTGAGTCCTGCGAAATCATTCATCAATGTTTCATCTCATTTTTAATTTATGGCACCGACTTGACAGAAAGTTACCCGACGTTCAAGACATTAATCAGATAAGGTTGGCATACCGTCAACGATTAATCAACAGCTAGCTGATGAATCGTCTCATCACAACACACAACGTTTCTTTCAAACTGATTGTTCGTTAAATATAAAATACTCTAATAAACTTATTTATTCATTAAAAAAGCTTACCGCTTATAAGGTGTTGACGGTTCTGAAGTCGTTCAAAGCCTTGGTGACTCTCTTAGACATGGTCTTTTCACCCTCTCTAACCCAGACTCTTGGGTCAAAGTATTTCTTATTTGGTGCGTCAGGGCCGGTTGGGTTACCAACGGGACTCATTATGTAGTCCTTCTTGGCCAAGACGTAGTCTCTGATACCTTCCAAGTAAGCGTACTGACAGTCAGTGTCCAAGTTGACCTTGACGACACCGTTGTCAATACCGGTACGGAACTCTTCGACGGAAGAACCAGAACCACCGTGGAAGACCAAGTACAATGGCTTAGCTTCTTTAGCAGACAGCTTTTCAACAGCGTACTTTTGGTGGTCACCTAGGATCTCAGGTCTCAACTTAACGTTACCTGGCTTGTAAACACCATGAACATTTCCGAAACTGGCGGCAATTGAGAAGTTTGGAGAGATTGGGTGTAGAGCTTCGTAGACAGCGAAGACTTGAGCTGGCTTGGTATACAAGGAGTCTTCAGAAGCATCTTCATTGTTGACACCATCTTCTTCACCACCGGTGATACCGATTTCCATTTCCAACCATTGGCCCATGGCGGACATTCTCTTGAAGTACTTGGCACAGGTGCCAATGTTTTCCTCGTCGACTTCTTCGGAAAGATCCAACATGTGAGAGGAGAATAGAGGTTCACCGTGTTGCTTGAAGTAAGCTTCATCAGCTTCTAGCATACCATCGTACCATGGCAACAACTTCTTGGCACAGTGGTCAGAATGTAAGACAACTGGAATACCGTAAGCTGGAGCGATGGATCTGATGTAGTGAGCAGCGGCGACAGCACCTCTGATGGAGGCGTTTTGGCCTTCGTTGGAGACACCCTTACCGGCGAAGTAAGCAGCACCACCGTTGGAGGTTTGTAGGATGATTGGAGACTTGCTGTCACGAGCAGCTTCCAAAGCGGAGACAACGACAGATGAGGAAGTGACGTTGATAGCTGGGATAGCAAACTTGTGTTCCTTTGCGTAGTCGAACAAAGCACGGACATCGTCACCGACAATGACACCGCTCTTTCTCTTTAAGACTTCAATAGCACCCATTATTAATGTATATTTGAATTGTTTGTATTGGAAAAGATGAACTTTATACAATGGTATTCTGTGTGGGATCAGAGTAGAGAGGTATAGTTACACAACAAGGTCCTTTATATATTTGGAAAAAAAAACGAGCAAGAAAAACGAACGTTGCAGGGTACCTATCGTGTTGTGGTAATTGGCCATGCGATGGGGAGAAGCAAATTCGCAACGGTGCACAAGCCATAATGTGATGATATGAGATGATTCGATCATAAGAAATTAAATGATCGGTCACGTATCATATTGGGATTTTTTTCATAAAAGTTCGGATGTTTTTTGATGCAGAAGACGTTGGGCTTTTCTCGAAGAGCGAAGAGAGGATGCTGGATGTTAGTGGACGCTGGCAGATGCGCAATGACGTATGCAGTGACGTGAATGGGTGTTTGGCGCCCGATTTTAGTGGCACCCGTGGGTGTAAGGAGTCGCTACATATCACGTGCACATTGACGTATATAATGACAACAATGATTCCGGTCGTGGGCTGCGGGCTCACGTGCAGAAGAGGGAAGGGGGAAAGCACGGAAATATAGGGCCGTCATGGCTGGCGGAGTTAAGCAAACCCAATATCTGGAATATCTTTGTATAAAAGTGTCCAAGGTGGGAGATCCAGGCTCGAGGGTTAATCCGGGGATGTAGGAACAGCACACAAGGTTTCGAGCACAAGGTACACAGCAGCAATGACAAGTTCAATTCCCGGTAGGTTTATGACTAATGATAAGGGCACGTTTGGCGAGTACACTGCCCATTCTCGTTGGCCGATAATCCTTCAGAACGCAGTCGATGACATGGCGATTGCAGTAGGGGAAGCCCGCGATGCTGAGAAAGTGAGACAGGGTGAGGCAATCAAAGGCCACCTGGGTGCTCTGCGCCAAGAAATTCTTGATGATGCAGTTCTAAGACCATTCAGTCGCGAAGAGGTTTCCGAGGCAAAGATACCTTCATCGTTTAATGAGTACTTGTCTCAGCATGAGGATCTTCACTGGTTCAACTCTGAGTGGCTTTTCAGCGAAGTTTACCTGTACAGAAGAATTAACGTGCTATTTCAATCGCAGCCATTGTGGTCAAGGTTCGATATTTTCGATCGGTTAAAGCAGTCCACATTTGAGAGTTCTTTATACGGTGTGGTTGAATTGGCGCTAAGATACAAAAGTTTAAAAAGCCAGTTGGATGAAGCCAGAGAGGAGGACGAGACCTTGAAACTTTTGTTCAAGGAGTTCATCGATATCTCACTTTGGGGGAATGCGACTGATCTGTCTCTGCTGACCGACGCTACTATCGAGGACATCAAATCGATCCAGGGTGCGAAGGTGAGACAGGAATCAGAGTCCAAGATTCTGGTGAACGACACTTTGAAGGCTTGGGATCATCTAAATGAGGCCAAAGCAACAAAGAAGAGCGTGCGCGTTGATTTTATCCTTGATAATTCAGGATTTGAACTTTACGCTGATTTTATGCTTGCCGCATTTTTATTGAGGAGTAATATGGTGAGTAAATGCGTCTTTCACTCCAAAGATATTCCCTATATGGTCAGTGACGTTATGTTGAAGGATTTTGGCATTTTGCTGGACGACTTGAAGGACAGAAAGTTCTTCCCAGTCGAAGACGATGCTTCCAAAAATGCGCTTGACTCCTTCGCTGACGAGATTACAGGCTTTGTAAAAAGTGGGCACATGGAATTCCGCGAAGATTCGTTCTGGACTACCGAACTGGACTATTGGAATTTGGACCCATCTGAAACCCTTTACCATGGTAGCGAAATACATAAAGACTTATTGGATTCTGACTTAGTGGTCTTTAAGGGTGATCTTAACTATAGGAAATTGACAGGGGATAGAAAATGGCCCAGAACGACTGCATGGTCAACCTCTATTGGTCCCTTGGCAACCAACGGGATCACCTTGTTGAGTTTGAGAACCTGTAAAGCAGATGTTCAAGTTGACTTGCCAAAGGGCGTAGACGAAGAGCTGACTGCTCTATGGGAAAAGGACCACCCTGGGCAAGGCTCCTGGTGGTGCAGCAGTGGTAAATGGGCAGTTATATGCTTTTCGTCCAAGGACTAGGTAGATACGTAAGTCTTATGTAAATTCTCTAAACGTGGCTACTCATGATCTTTATGCTGTGGTTTCTGCTGTTGTTGCTGGGCCAGGGGTCCACCCATGAATGGCATTGCGCCTGGAAATAGGGGAAATGGGGGCATTCCGAATGGCACAGGTGGGACGGGCATCCCCATATTACCAGCTTTTATCGGCGACTCAATCTTTGGCTTCTTGAGAGAGTTTTCGTTATCACTTTTGTTTTCCCTTACATTGATTTCTCTCTTGACACCATTCTGTAAGTTCGAACTGGGTCCTGCCAACTCCTTCTCTGCTCCTTTTTTCTTTAGAAACTCTTCAACCTCTTGTTGCACTCCATCATCCTCGACTAACGTGTCTAATAGCACACCCGATGTATTACAACTTGGACAAACGAAGTCACTGTCCAAGAGGGCGTCTTCCAATGCAGTTTTTGAAAACAGCTTATTACAGCATTTGCTAGTTCTTACTGGCTCTCTTAAAAGACCGCCAGTTATTGGACATTTTAATTTCTCAGGTAGATCTGGAAAATAGCCCTTTTGCCATTTGCCCTCCGCACCATTCAAGAGTCTGTTTTGTTGTTTCCGTTGATAATCTTCCCAGCTTTGTTGATCAGCAACCTGGACGACAAACTTACCATCGTCTGTCACCATGATTTTCCTTTGAGCCATTTCTTCAGCACTGATATTATTCGGATCAATTTCTACACTTTTTAAAAATTTCTTTGGGATACCTGTAGTACGTCTTATCCTTTTGCCTTCAAAATTTGGATCATTGTTGGTAGGACAATTTTTGATCCAATGATCTCTTGCACCGCATCTATAACACATGTAGCCAGGTGGTGGAAGACCCTCATTTTCTGTTGAATTTGGGCCATTGTTTTGTGCTCTAAAGAAAACTGGTGTTGCTGACGACATCTCTTGCTGTGTTTGTTCCCATTGGTTTTCTTGGTCCGCAAACATATTAGCAATGCGCTCTTCTTCAGTAACGCCAGAAACTTTACTTGAGCCGTTTGCAACGCTGGGAGCAGCATGCTTCTTCTGAAACACTCGAGGCTTACCAGTAACATACCGTGTGGCGTTCCCCATCGAGCTGGACGAGCCACCGCCGCTCTTGTTGAGGCTATGAGCGGAAAATGGTCTCACTGCCGGAGAGCGTCGTGAAACAACGCTAGACGATCTCGGTATCACTTGCGAATCATCATCATATTCGTCATTTGTATCTGGATTATATAACCGGAGCTGAAAGTCAGTTCCATCGCCTAGCTTGTTTTCCCGAATAATTTCTCTTTTCAAATCAAACACCGTAAGACCGGTACCATCGAACAAAATCCTATTCGTCTCCCTCTGTGATCTGAACCTGTAGAATATAGTGCTGCTCATGTCGGAAAGAGCTTGATCAAACCGTACTGAGTTTGTTCTAGAAGAGTGACTTACTTTGATTAAACTTTTCGACTTTCTTCTTGGCGAGATATCAGATTAGGCTAACCTTGAAAAAATCAATATCTTAAATTGTAGACACAGCATTTTAAACTATTGAAGAGAGACTAAACCAAAGACATATAAGCGATTCAACAGTGTTTGAACATGGCTGTTCCGGGATATTACGAGTTATACCGTAGGAGTACTGTAGGAAACAGTTTAGTGGACGCTCTCGATACCCTAATCAGTGATGGTAGGATTGAAGCTTCCTTAGCAATGAGAGTCCTAGAGACCTTTGATAGAGTTGTTGCAGAAACTTTAAAGGATAATACACAATCAAAAATGACTGTGAAAGGTAATTTGGATACTTACGGATTTTGTGATGACGTTTGGACTTTTATAGTAAAAAATTGTCAAGTAACCGTGGAGGGTATTCTTGAGGGTGGCGATGGGACGGGGAGCGACAGCCAAACCACAGTTTCTGTCGATAAGCTTAGGATAGTTGCCTGTAATTCAAAGAAAAGTGAATGATCTTCCTGCTCGCTATTTCTTACTGGCTGATTTCTTTCCCTCCTTATTAAGGGACGATCTTTCTATGTCCTAATTTAACCTGAGTTTGAGGTGTATGGCAATATGATATAGAGTTTCAAAATCTGTAATACTAATAAGAGTAGTAACAACACTAATTAGCGAAGTAAATAATTTAATGATACCTCGGTCTTGGATTTTTTAGACATGTATTGTTCTGAATACTACATTTTTCGCCAATCGACAAAAACCAATTCTCTCTGGGTCGACGAAGAGTCAAAAGCAAGAGACAACGGCAGAAGAACGTTTCACGGTAATCGATGTCACTATCCCATGAGTATGACTCAATCATAAGGGTTTTTCGAGAAGAAATTGAACATCCCTCATCGAGACAGGATTCTCCAGAATTTCAAACTCTACTTACATCTACAATTGGACGGTTGTTAAACTTGAAAAATACGGTTTTCACACAGCTTTCTTTATTCAGTGAGAATGAAACGGTTGATGATATATCTACGAGCTCTTTGAAGTTTTTATCGATAGATTACTATCTGGGCTCGTTGTGCTCCAGGAAACAAGCCACTGTGATGCAAATAGATGACTCCGTTTCCAGAAGCAAGTTGAAGCTTACATTTCTTGAGAAATCGGTCCAGTTGTTTATGCAGTTCATCGTGGGATTACATGGAAGCGAAATTTTAGACTCCTATCTGTCGAAGAAGGTCGATTCCTTTGAGAATACGTATAAACCCACACTGAAAGAATTGTACTCTCAGCCATCAAACAAAGACGACCTTTCTGGAGCCCAACTAAAAAGACAACAGAAGATTGAAATGTATCGAGCAACCAGAACGACGAATGAGACTCTTCAACTGCTGGAGGAAAAGTACAAACATGGCAATGATGAGGGTCAGGATGAGAATGAAGATCAGGATGATGATGAGGTTTTGAGAGAACTTTATTTGCAAAAGTTGAAAAGTTTGGCCTACGACGCTTTTGATCAGGTTGAAAAAACGCTTTACGAATGTGAGCTATTGCATAACTTTACGAGGAATCCACAAGTGTTGCAAGTATCGCCTGTCACAGATGAGATTAAGGACAGTGAAGATCCCACTGTTTACACTGAAAAATTGGAATCCTTGAACAAACCTTTGGTTTCCAAAGAGGGGAAAGTTCTAAGGAATTTCACTTTGGTTGACAAAAGAACTGACCTACAAAAAAAAGTCCGTGGTTATGGTCAATATGGCCCAACAATGTCAGTTGAAGAATTCTTGGAAAAAGAATGGGAATCTGGTCGCGTTCTCCAGGGTGGCGAGAACAACCAGGAGCAAGGGAATAAGAATAATGAAGATGACGAAGAATTACAAGATATAGAGACCTATAAAGCCCGTGAGTGGGACGAGTTCAAGGAAGCAAATCCTAGAGGTAGTGGGAACACTCTCAATAGAGGATGAACAATTCTCATCTGCCAGCTCATTGGACTAGTTAAATTTAATCAATATATACTCATAGAGCTTCAAGCTCCTTTTGGAGATCAGCGCTTGTTAACACATCGTTTCCGTATAAAAGCCATCGATCTCTCATATTATCAAACGTAGATAATACGTTTACAATTATCAAATAGCATTTCCTTTTAGTTTCAACGTCATCACAGTTTGATTTTAAATATTCATAGAGTAGTTCTGCAGCAGCTCTCTCATGATTGTTCACAATACGGAAACTGTATAGCTTTTTTAGACTCTTCCAATCATTCTCCGAAACATGAGATACCAATATCTTGTCAATAATTCTATAGTCTGTCACGGGAAGATATATACTGTCACTATGCGAGTGACACGACCTTAGTACAGTTGCCAAAAAGGGTGCACTTTGCCTGGTACTCTCCAACATTGTTCTAAAATACTTTTCTCTGATATGCTCTGATAGAACGTCGTGGCTGAACCTCAAGACATCTAACGCCTCTGCAAACATATTGAAATGGAATAGGAGATCCAAATACAATTCTAGCTGAGTTTGTTTGAAGCTTTGGGGCTCTTTGATTTCTACGTTCTTCATGGAATACTCGATAGATTTCTTAATGCATTTGAATGCGTATTCGATATTACTTCCTTGAAAAAAAAGTTTTGACAATTCAAAGAAATAACTAGAATGCCTATACGGAACCTTGAACGATGAAATCAAGGGAGTCCATATGCTATGGGAGGTGCCGTCAGCTAGATTTTTGACACATTCCGGCAGTGAGTCACTAATTGCCTCTGTGTAATCGTGAAGTTGAAAAAACTCGTAAGCCTGGCCATGCTGCTCCGAAACAAACAGCATCATTGCTAACATGAACTCCTCGGTCTTATTATCACGGATATAAAATGGCCATCCAACCTTTTTCAGCAGGAGCTTACTCATTAATTTTTGTTGCTCATCTATAACCTTGTAGCGACAAACATAAACATCAAAAAATTTCATGAAAAAAGGATTCAGTGTAAGAGAGCTTTCGTAAATATGCGAGAGAACATAATCCAAATAACTTCTCCATTGGGAATAAGATCCTAACCGAACTCCTGATCCATATTTCGTTGTTTTGGCAAAAATTTCAGTTGCCAGTAAAGATTTATCAATTCGGTATAAGGACAAAACCAGTGACTGCTTAAAATGCAGCTCGAGTAATGCGTCCAGTTGTTTCGCAAATATCGAGTACTCAAAATCTAAGAAGCCAAATGCTAACAAAACTTGAAGAACAAAATGATGCTGTATGGTGATAAGCTGATAAAGACTTTCCATGGTCACAACCGAGGAGAAAGCATCAACAGCGACAGAATCAATAAAATCTTGAACGCGCGATTTCAGATCCCTTAGGTGATGATCTATAAAATCATTCAGGAGAGGTATAATATCGAGTGCACTGAGTTCGTCGAATAATAACTTTAAATTGGACACCTCAAAATTCCTTTCCAAGCAAGTTTTGAAAATATTCGTAAATTTTTCGTTCATTGTCTGTGATTCTGGCACTCCGCCGCTAACAATTTCGATTAGCTTCTCACTAACGTTTGAAAGTACTTGCTTGGATAATGTAGAAGAGAATCCGTGTAAAGATTTAAGGAATCTGGTAAGGTCATCTTCATTATACTCACTGTGGATATTGTAGTAAATATTTTCCAAAGTCGAATTAATAATGAAGGCAGAGTGGTTGTATTTGTGTAAGCAATTCGTTACAATTATTTCATTCCTGTATATTGTTAGGGACGACACTTCATCCCTATTGCTCTTCAAGTCTCGTAAAACTGTTTCTAAATTTGCAAGATATTCCTCTGTCTGTGGTTGATCTACCGATACAACTATATTGTTTTCACCGAGTATCTTTTGCGCAAGTTCAAAAATATCCGGAGAATACCTTGTTTTCAAATTGATATAGGCTTCTTCTGCGTCGCCATTTACCCTCAAGTCTTGCTCAGCTTCTATATCACTCAATGATCTATTGGTTGCCTCGATCCACTCATGAATTTGCATTTCGTTATCCGAAAAACTTAAAATTTGAACTTTACTGATGCATCCACTTTTCCATAGTACTACCATGTTGAGGTAACTAGAGCAGAGATTCAAATCCATTGGTTTTACCATAAGAATATCTACTAATGACCAGATTGACGATGATGAAAGATTCGTTGGAACTAGGCTCTTCTGATTGAAAAGGAGCTTGCCCCTGCTATCAACCCTAAGCTCGCCAATTTGAAAGATACCGTTCCCGAATGGCAAGTAAATTGTTAAATAATCACCAAATAGTGTCATATATTCACCAGGGCTTTCATATGTTCGATTATCTGATGATTCGAAATAGTTTCCCTTTGTAAGGTCCATATCCTGAATTAACGAGAAGTTGGTTAAGTCCCAGATTTTCAAATGACAATTTTGAGTCAAAACAATAAGAAACTTTTGTGCATATGTTGAGGCACAGATTGCCTTCTCACATTTGTTTGGGTGCCTTCTGGAGAATATTTGAGTTATACTTTGAAGGTATGAGTTATCGTTGAATAAAATTGGTTCCAAATTGCAGTCTTCGGTCTTCCTCAATCCCAGTAAACCACCATCGTCGAGAAAAACAATCGAAAAGTCACGAGAGACAGTGCGTAGGAGATGTGGAATTCTTACTGTGAAATCATAAGGGTAAAGAATATCGAACCAACTTTCGTCTAGCGAGCCCTCTCGGGAACACAGAAAGTCCAACGGTAAATCCATGAGCAAGACAACACCGTCCTCCAATATGATATTTATTGATAGGTTTTCGTCAATTTCTTGAATAGTAAAAGTATGCTGTTTGTTCATGGAAGGGTTTGGTAGATGTATGTTTATTGTTTTCCCATTTGCGATACTTCCCATAGAGTATAATGTTAAAACACTGTAATCCAGCGAGAAGTGATACGAAAAATACTCGCTATTTGACAATTCAATAGTATTGGAATATGCAGATTCTGAAATATTGTCATGATAGGCTCGCTGCAATGAGTCAACTCCACCATCTAAACGTAAGCTCACGGTATTTTCCTCCAGAGTTTCTTTAGCTGGCTGCAGCAAATTGACGTCAACCTTGGAAAGTAATAACATATTGAAACGTAATGATCAACCACAAAACACCACAGAGCACCTCAGAATGGTAACATGTATTACTATACCGAAATACACTGTGTGTTTATTAAACTAAGATGCCCTATCGATAGATTTAAACTTGAATTTTCCAACATCATAGAAAAAAATAGAGACGTTTAGAGCGATATCACGGGGAAATAATTTAGCATAGTACACATTGAAGACAACTATATATTTATGCGATTATGGCAGTTAGTTCTTCGACTCGATGAAATGATCAAGCTCAAGCTCTCCGAATTTACCACCAGTAATAATCACCGTAGTCGAATTGATCATTGTACTATCCATGGCCGTAATTTTGGTGTCAGCAAGCCTTTGATCATTTTTAAAGGTGTCGTAATAGTCAATTATTGTGTCGAAATTACTCAAGTTTCTTATTTCAATAGAGCCATCTTCATACGCAATGATTAAATAGTCGTTGACTGAAGTGAATATTATATCTGTTGGCTGAGAATTTAAAGTGTATTTCATGACGATTTTCTTTTGATCAAAGGAATAGACCAGCAGTATTTTCTGAAATTCAATTAGCATTTTCGAGCTTTTCTTGTTCAGATGAATCGTTGGCATAGCAGTTTTATCTAGATCAGCAAGTAAGGGTATATTCAAATTAACTCTTTGCAACACTTTACCATGGAAATTATAAATGACAACCTCATAGGGGTCGTCGTGCAATACAATTAAGGATTTTTCTGTCATGCCAAATTTAGCAGCTAATAGGTTCCTCTCGACAGGTATGGAAAGTCTTTTTATTTCAGTGATCATTTGTTGGGTGTCTTTCGTTGATACGGAGGTTTCAATTACCATAATTTTCTTGGCAGTGACGAGCAAAACTGCATTGTTCTTGAAATCGTGATGGATAATGTCGGAAAACTCTAACTTCTTTTCATTTTTGTTGCTGGCTTCTTTGTTTTCGAATAAGACTATTTGGGATGCGGGAGTTTCGCTTTCTGCAGTAAATAACTTAATACCTACATCGTCGAGTATTAAAAACCTACCCATATCAAGCCAATAAATGTCTAAAAGGAGGTTCGAGACACCATCGAAGTTTTTGACCGGTAAATCACCACACTTGAAAGAGTTGTCGATATGCCAAAGGTTTAAATGACCATTTTTGGAAAAAACAATAAGCTGATTTTTGAATGCCTTCAGTTGAAGAATGTCTTGCGACTCATTAGAAACCAGAGTTGACGATTTTTTCGTATCTCCATCGCCTGTATTTATAACGCCATCCCGGTCATTAATAGCCTCTACTGGCGCGACTTTGGCAGGCGTGAATAAAGACGATGAACGATGCGGTCTAACGTCATTATATGTTTCATGGCAAACTTCGTTCTTCATTACAACGGTAGCCGCGTCGGAGTCCGCGTCTACTGCATGGGGTACTGATCTATCATCCATTGCCTCCTGCAACGCCCTTGCTTGGTGCAAGTCATTAGGAATGTCGGCGGCGCTGACATTGATGTTGTCGCCAACGTTCGTGATCGACTGATTAAGATTCAACCTCTCCAGTTCGTGAACAGAATCCTTCTTTTCATTCAGCGATCGCAACTGCGTGGTGATGTTGGGGCTCTTGAACAGATAAATTATTTCTTTAACGTTATCTTGTACAGCCATTTTAGATTTCATGAGTGTCGTTAGGTCAGCCCCATTCTCCTCAAATGCCAAATCCGAATCCGTATCAAGACTTTTTTTGGGATTTTTCAACTTCATCAATCGGTAGTGCATATCCTTATTCTCTCCCTCCAACTGAGCTATTCTTGCCTTCATCTCTGAACGTTCTAACTCCCATGCAATTCTATCGCGCTCATTCCTCGTAAATTCCATCTGCAGATAGTGCATCACCCCGGGCAACGTATAGTGCGGATGCATACTATTTACTTGGTTATTCATACTTGAAGAGCGTGACAATCAGAACAAACTGTAAATTAAGATATGCACTCTGCCAGTTAGCTTTTGCTCGAATAATCATTCTAGACCGCGTTCACTTTTTAGAAAGATCTTCTCCGAAACAACTAATCAATAAAGTCACATGACTCGAGGCGATGCATTATATGCCATACTTCCACTGCATGGACTAAGAAGGGAAATAAATCGGATCCAGAAATACCACAAATCGAGATCTATTCAATTCAATATATATGTAAATCTATTTGCATTTTAATTATTAATAAGTTGTGGAACCGAGACCAAAACAAAGAATGTTATAGAGCAGGCGCTGACGCAATAGAGACTATGAGCGGCTTAGATCTTTTCTTCGATAACACCGTGCTTCCAGATGGAAACGAATGGGGTGACACCGTCTTCACGGTAGTTCAACATGATGATCATAGCGTCTGGGTCCATGCTTTCACCGGTGTAGAATTCCCAGTCCTTGAAAGAACCAATGACTTTCTTGGCGTAGGATTGAGCACCCTTTTCGAAAGTTGGGATCGCATCTGGGTTAGATTCCTGCAACTTGCTCTTGATAGCCTTCATGTAGCCTTTGATGTAAGTCAAGAAAGATTTTTTGTCGAAAGCAGTTGGTTGCAAACGGAAGGAGTGAACGACGTTGTTAACGACTTCGGCACCATCCTCAGTATCATCACCACCATCTTCAGCGGAAGGGTTGGCACCGATATCGATGTTGTCACCACCAACCTTAACCATGGCACATTCAGCTTCATAAATGACACCATCGACCTCTTTCAAGTCGTAAGCATCGGACAACAATTCGTCACCAGAGATAATATCCTTGAAAATAAGCATCGCAAATTGATTTTTTTGTGTTGATCTGATTCTTAACCGTGTTCCTAGACGAAACAAACCATAAATAAAAATGTAGAGAGCGTTCTAATAAAAGTTGTTCATGTGGTCAAGTCTTTATTGAAGTGCCTGATGAAAAATTTTTTCATTTGTCACGTATGGAATGACACTAATGAAATGCGATGAGCTGCGATGTCATAATCGCATTAAAGTGACTTGTAAATATCCCATACCTGGGTGGCTATCTGTTCCGGGGAATCAACATTGGGTCCACTGATCATGTTCTGTAATTTATACTGAGCGTCTTGGCTAAGCTCCCGGATCATATCGGTTCCGCGAACCAGACCTGGAGCTATGGACGAGACACGAATCTGCCAAGGCTCCACCTCTTTAGATAAAACCTTTGTGTACTGCGATAAAGCCGCCTTTGAGGCTGCGTAAACCGAGGTGCCCGGTACAGCTAGTTCAGAAATACCTAAAATCGACGATATATTGATGATACAGGGTGATATTTCGCACTGATGTTTGCGGTCTTTGATCATCTGCTTCATGGTGAGGTTGGTCAAACTCACACTGCTCATGAAGTTTACTTTCATTATGTTAGACATAGCCTCAGGGGTGGTTCTTATACTTAAGCTATCCTGCGAGACACCCGCGCAGTTCACCAGAAGGTTTGGACGGTAGGCCACGCCCTCATGTGTCCAAAGGTCAAAGAGGGAAAAACAGCCTGGTCTATTATCGTAATGATCTATCCCCGGATATATAGCTTGTGAAGCCCACTGGGGCCATTGAGCGAAGTCGATGGCCAGTGATCGGTGCCTTTGACCTTCTCGCGTGAAGTATAAGTGATCGTTTACATTGATTTTGGAAATACTTTCCTCCGAAGAAGCAATGGCTATGCAGCTCAAACCTTCACTGGACAGTTTCTTCAGTATGTGTTTACCAATTCCTCTCGAAGCTCCTGTGACTATCGCTACTGGAATAACTTTCATTGCTTTCGACATTGATTGTAGTGCCCGTCGATTAAAGGGTTTCCGCTTTTCCCCAAGGAGTTATGTGAAGAAGAAATAACACATACCCATTTTTACATCTTTAAATAAGTTGACGTATAAATATATGCAAAAATACCCCTCAACAATTGCAATTGAGAATATCTGAATTACTCAAGAGATGAGCAGTGATAAAATTATCATGCGCTGGAAAGTTATATAATTGATCCCATAACTTTTGTACAAGAAAATCAACAAGCGACCAACGAGGATTAGTAGAAGCCTCTTGAAGCTTGAGACGTGTAGTCGTAACCAGTATAACCATATGCCATGCCTTGTTGAGCAGCAGCGGCAGCGGCAGCCGCTGCTGCAGCTTGCTGCTGTTGCTGTTGGAATTGGTAATATTGTTGGAATTGAACCTGTTGTGGATTCATTGGTTGCTGACCATTTTGAGTCGCCTGACCATTTTGAGTTGCTTGACTATTTTGAGCTTGCTGTTGCATAGGCTGAGCTTGCTGCTGCTGCTGTTGAATGTCTTCGGTTTGCTGCGATGGCGACTGAGACTGAACTGGGCTTTGCTGACCTTGTCTACCTTGTCCCTGTCTCCCTTGGCCTTGTTGTGGTTGGTAGTAATTGTATCCACCTTTTGGAACCTGATATGGATATTGACCAGCCATACCATATTGTGGTTGAGCATATGGGAAAGATTGTTGATAGAAATGTGCATAGTATGGCATAAATGTGCCACCATATGGTTGTTGCTGTTGTTGAGGTTGAGCGTGAGAGCTGGCTGGAGAATCCGTACTTGCAGCAGCCATCTCTGGAGTCCCTACAGCAGCAGCTTGGCCATAACCTTGTGCCATTTGATATTGGTTGGACGAAGTTGCACCAGTTCCAGCGGCTGTTCCAGTTGCAGTGGCTTGACCAGCCCCTTGCTGCGAAGGTTGCTGATATTGCTGTTGACCGTAATAGCTTTGGGAATCAAACATACCAGGATAAGAATAACCCGGGAATTGGTTTTGATACATATAATATTGCTGTTGAGCAGCGTTAGCACCGACTTGTTGTTGGCCTTGTTGCTGTTGGTTAGACTGCTGAACTTGCGATTGCTGCTGTTGCTCAGGGTACTGCGATTGTGATGGTTGCTGTTGCTGTTGCTGTTGCTGTTGTTGTTGTTGCGACAAATATTGTTGCTGTTGCTGATAGTAAGCTTCTTCTTGTTGACTTGCATCAAGACCATTCATAGGTGGTTGCTCTTGTTTTTCAACTTGAACTTCAATTTCAACAGGTTCTTGTGGAGATGTAGCAATTGTAGATTCTGTTATAGTGATAGTTTCTTCTACTGGAATATTCTTAATGTCTTCTTGAGCAGGTTCTGGCTTATCCTGCTCTTGTTCTTGTTCCTGTTCATCATCATGCTGTAACGGTTCTTGTTCCTCTAAAGATTGTTGTTCCTGTTGTGACTCAACGAATTGTTCGAAAGGAGCCTCACCGCCCTTTTCATTTCCCTGAGAAATCGATTGTGCGATTTCCTCTACTTCGTTTTTTAATCCATTTACGTCTGTCAACGGAGATGGTTTCTTTTGGACAATCTTTGGTTTTGGAGCTGCAATAGCCGCCCAAGACATTTTCTTAGGTTTCTCTGCGGGTGCTGGCACTGCAGATGTTGATGGTGCACTCGTCGAGGTATGCTCAGGTTTCGCTAGACTTGGAGCCTCTATTGGCTCCTCATCTTTTGTTACTGCTAAGGCCTCCTCTTCCTGTGACTGGTCGCCGTTGGAGGTCGTCTTAGACCCTTCCCGCTGTTTTTTATTTTCCGAAGATGCGATAGCTGCCCAGGAGCTGGCATTGGACATCGGTTTGCCACGGGGATTCACAGCAGACTTCGAGCTCTCAGGATCGCTATGCTTTGAGTTACGCTGTCCTTGTTGTTGTTGTTGTTGTTGTTGCTGCTGCTGCTGTTGTTGTTGACCCCCTAATGCTTGTGATTGCCCGCCCCTCTTACTCCTTGGACCATTGCTATTGCTAGAGAACTTGGGGTTTGCATTTTGGCCCAACTTTGAATGATGATTATGATGATGATGACCATGATTTATAGAATTGTGATGCGTGGAGCCACCATCCTGTTCCTGTACCGAATGTGCTTGCTGAACTTGCTGTAGCTGCTGCTCTTGTTTCTTCTCTTGTCTATCCTTCTTGGAAGGTTTCTTTACTTCATCCCATTTCGTGGCTGCGCCAGAAGTGATCTTATCGATTATAGTCTCTAAGTCGTCATATTCGTGAACTAAGTCAATCAAATCGTCATTTGTCCAGTCCGGAAACAACTCTGTTAGCGTTTCTAACTTAAATTTGACCTCGGGATTCAGTTTCTTGTTATGACTAGATTTCCTAAATTGTGATGACATGTTGTAACTGTATATGTGTGATTGTTAGAAACCCTTCTTTATTTCTTGCTTTTAAAAACTCTTAAAAAACAAAGCTGAGAACACAATGATCAACCAGTGATATTAATAAAAAATTATTGTTATACTCAAAATCTAAGCAACCGATATGTACCACGCTCCTTAGATTCAGTTGATCTGTCTTCTAACTTTTTCACCAATCTCAAGAGAGTTCAGCCTGCCTATTACTTGGGATTTCCTAGTTTCAATTTTAAGGTGGAACTTGGTGTTCGTGAAGACGAAAAATTTTCATATCGTTTTGGACGTGTTACTATATACGAGGATACATAAGGAGCACTAATTGCTAGAAAATGGTGCCCTATGGCAGGCAGAGTGAGGATGGCCCCTCCGTAGTCTGCATCCCGGATTATTCTACCTATTTACATGTGTCTGGCCTGTCCGTAGAAGCCTCACTCCTTTTCCTTGATAGCTCCGCCGTCCTCAAAGGGAGCCTCCTTTCTGGCTTCGTCAAGAGCCGGCTTGATGCCCTGCTTCACAAGGTTCGCATCTATGCAGGTGGTGTAAGCGTACCATTGCTTGGAGCACTGGTTTTCCACCGATTTGCCCTTGAGAAACTTTTCACTATACCACTCGTTGAAACAGTCATCATAGCTCTTTTTTAAATCTGTACATTCAGGTGCGAAGCTTGCCGACATTATGTTACCCATGTCAATAAGGAACCTCACTGAGCCCTTGCGGGGGAAGCTGCAGTAGCATGTAGGGCGACTGCGCTCTTTGTAACCTAACTCTTGGAACCGCAGAACAATCGATCAGCAGCTAGGGGCCATAGAGATCAGGGTAACGGTACACATCAAGTAGTGTGCGTCGCGGGGCCCGAGCCTGTGGCCGCACTACCGCTGCCTGAACCCGTTGAAAAGTGTATTATGGTACCTGGCCTGGGCATCTCTTTAGTGCTTTCATCTTGCCCGTCATGCTCTGCCTCTCGGCTCTTGACGGGCGAGCTATCGAGCGGCTCATCTTTCTCGTGTTTGCTTCTGCTCTTATTCAGGTTCACTCGAACAGGTGAAAGCCCCATGCTTGAACTGGAAGCGTATTCCTGCTGCAGAAGCAACGAGACCTTGCGCTTACGCCGCTGTCTCTGCAATGTGCTGCCATCTGCTTCGGCGTCTTTGCCCATTTTAGCGGAGTCATCTTCGTCGCTGGAATCAGAGGGCAACCGCAACACTCTTCCCGTTGTGGTCGTCGTAACGTTGGCAGTGTGAAATCCATCATCACTCAGCAGACCATTCGCGGTCGCCAAGCCTAGTTCTGTGGAAGAATCCACGAGTTTATGGCCGCTAGGCATGGGGAAAAGGGTTTCGGGCGACTTACTCTTGTTCTTACTTTTGGCCAGCTCGTTGTCATCAGCGTCGTTCAGCTTCAAATCTACCTGTGCGGTCTGCTGGAACATAGTGCCCAGCCAGTTCCCGCTGTCCATTATATCGTCGCAAACCGATCCATAACGCGTGACCTGAGGGATAATGAACTTGGTTATCTTGTTGAAACAGTAACTTAGATTGGAGTCTATCTTCTGTAGCTGCAGCGTGATCTCTTGATCCAATTTCTCTATTGCCTCTTCAGGTGAACTCATCCCTGACTGATGCCTCTCCGTACTGTGTGTTTTTCTGGCTATGAAGTTGTTTTGTTCTAATTACTACCGAAGCCTTCAAACGCGCTTGGCGAGCGAGACCTGCTAGCGAGTGCCTACATTCACCATAAATACATATCTGTAAAGTTGATCTATATAGACCTCCAGTGCCCGATGGTACAAGTGGAGCCTAATCCCACCACACTGCGTTGACTGAATGCTCAGAAAACATTTCAAGTTGATTCTGGGTCCTGCTGCAAGCATGTATAGATGCTTTCATTTCGAGCGGCAGTGTGTTTTGGAGCCATCAAGTTCTGGCGGTGGTGTTTGACATTCGGGGCTCCTGCAACAAGGTCGTGCGGCTGCCACTGTTCAAATGCTCGACTTCATTGAGCTCTCTACAGTTGTGAAACTAGGTTTAAATTGAAACAGACGTTCAGCACGTCATTCCGACATGAAGCTCAGCTCCCGCGATCTCCGCGGAATAGCGATATTTTGCCATCAAAACGGAAATCATTAAAATTTGGGACGGAAAAGCTTCACTATTTAAGTTATTACTCTACAAGCGGATGCCCAGATGGTAATTAAAAGTCGGCGCCTCTCGCATATACATTTATCTAGCTTTCTGCGACTTCTTACACAGCACCCGTTGATTTCTCAGCTGCTGTTACCGAAGTAGGCGTAGGCGTACACACGAAATATCGCATAGTTACGAATTTCATTTTTTCATTCCAGGTGAAAAAAGCAAGTTCAAGTGCAATCAGAGCAGGACAGAATATTAGGTAATAATCCAAGCCTTCTCTTTAAAGGAATATCGGAAAATAGCACATATATATTCCCAACGCTTACCTGTATTTTGCTGGGGTGTCCTACCGTAAAGTATAAAGATCAACGATTTAGGGAGCTAGTTTAATACATTGGCAAAAATCTCTACAGAAAATAACTCAAATCCAATTATGACTGGCAAGCCAGGGAACTACTTTTTTTTAGTTCCAATCATAGCATTCATACCTTGGTATGGTATGTTAATAGCGATGCTAGCCTGCTGGGCTGGCGAGGGGCATCCAGTATACTGGTTCATGCATTC
This sequence comes from Zygotorulaspora florentina, assembly GCA_003671575.3. Classification (NCBI taxonomy): domain Eukaryota; kingdom Fungi; phylum Ascomycota; class Saccharomycetes; order Saccharomycetales; family Saccharomycetaceae; genus Zygotorulaspora; species Zygotorulaspora florentina. The sequence goes on along the minus strand of PPJY03000001.1, from coordinate 257,985 downwards.
GGATCAGTTCCCGGTCTACATTTCCGACATAGGCGCCACGAATCTCAATCCGCTGTTCATCTCTTGTGCTGCTTGGCAAGGCTTATTTTACGTGATAACGGTAGCCTGCGAATTTTACCAAAGGGCCGGCTACTGGCCCTTCCATGCACGTTCAAAAAATGAATACCCACAGGATGATAGCTCCTTCAAGTCGATGAAATCTCAGTACAGCGAATTGCTATTGTCAGCAAAATTTTTGATGCCACCATGGTACAGCAAGCATGAGAGAAATCTTATCTTTGCATCGTTTGTGCTAGGCCTCATTGGTGAGCTAGGTCTTCTTTTCTGCTCCATTTTCACTACTGCTAAGTATCACAATGTGCATATGTCCATGGTTGTGGTCTTTGTGGTTTTCATGTGCCTCTCCATCTTTTGTAACATTCTCGAATACTATAGCATGGGCAGACACTATGCTTTATTGCATCCGTTGGCATTTGCCGAAGGAAATAGAATATCTATTCAAGATGTAAAATGGTACCAGATAAAAGGCCGTGGGTGGAATAAGTTTACCATAAGTGCCCTAGTTAAGTTCATTTGGCTGGTCCTGGCTATAGTGTGGGCTATATGTTTCGGTTCTATCATGGATAATTCCAGCTCCATAAGTGCATGCTTTGAATGGTTATTGGCATTTTGGTTCGGTATATATTTCACAAACTTATCGGTAGACTTCTACCTGGGTGGCAGGTACAAGAAATCCCGATACTTTCACCAAGTCGAATCATTTGCTGGTTACTACAAATATGATAAATTAGTCAGCCCTAATCCTCAGCATCAGGAGGAAACGGCAAGTGCCACCGATTCTCCAATATAACTTCTTGAGATGAAAGCACTATAAAAGTCCCATATTGAATCCAACTACGCCTTCCATGTATACTAACGTAATATTTGTTGGAATCAATGTAGATAGCTTCAAAGTACACGAGCATATATATATATATATAGAGACATGCTCATCTTCCAGGCTGCATCATGTTTTCAGCCACGTGTAAACGAGGCAGAAGTTTTAAATTACGTGTAAAAAGTAGAAATTTTAAAATTTTGAGGAGAATACATAAAAAGTAGTAAATAAATTATACAGAAAATTAAACGATTGAGACCCTGGATAGGGGTCCAGGTACGACTTTTGGAATTAAAAAACTTCTTTGAAGTAACTATTTTTGTTGTTCTCTTCCGTTCCACTTGAATACGGAATATCTTCGGACTCTTGAGTAGCCTCCTTAACGACTGGTTGATCATCAGGTACAGAGCCTTGCGAAAATCCACTAAAGGTCGGTTCTAATGTGTTTTTCTCTTGCTCTTTGTCGGAAAGTGACTGTGGCTTGACAGCTGGCTCAGGCTCACCTTTTCTCTTCTTGGCGTTTTCAGAACCAATAAAGAACTTCTCTGACCAGCTTGGATCATCGCTTGCTTTGGTTTCTTCTGCGGGTATCACTCCACTTGCACCCTTCACAGACTTGGCAGATCCATCTATGATTTTGGACTCTGCCGCATTTTTGGCAAGATCCTCATCAACTTCATCTTCTTCATCAATATCGCCACTTATTGGTGTATCTAGTGATTTTGCAGCCTTTGCTGCTTGCAAATCTTTTTGCTGCTTGATAAAGTCATCGTAGGACATACCGAGCAATGCCTTGACCCTGGCCTCGTCAAGCTTTTCATCACCCCTTGCCTGTGCAACATCTCTCATTGCCTCCAACATGTTCAATTGTTCTTTCTTCAGCTCAATTTCAGTAGCGTTTAATTCACTTTTACGTTCGTTGACCATCCTTTCAACCTCCAATTGTTTTAAACGAGCTTCTTCAGTAGACTTTTCAGCCTGCTCTTTTGCTTTCTGGGCTAAAATGACGACATTGTCATTCAAGTCTTCGTTTAGACCGTCTTTGACTTGCCCTAGGGTACTCAAATTCTCCCTTTCATTTTCATGCTGTTCGTCATAAGCCACAATACCTCTTTCATATTTCAATATCATCGTATTATGATTGTCGATCGATTTGTGAAGCTTACCAATTTCGGTGTTGATCGCCTCCTTTTCTTCAACTAGGCGTTCGTGCTCTGCTTCTGCTTCTGCAACAGCATCGTGATAAGGCTTCAAAAGCTCCTCTTGTTCTTTACGGGCGTCTGCAAGATCAGCCTCAATACTTTCGCCAAAGTTCACTAACGCCAATTCATTCTCCTTAGATTTTGATTCCAACAATTCTTCCAATTCCCTTTCTAGGTTAGAGTGACTCTCCTTAGTTTCTTCCAATTCTGTGGTCATGTCGACGTATTTTTCGTCATTCTTTCTGATCAAGGAAGCAAAGCGGTTGGTTGCCTTATCTTCAACAGATTGCCTCTCTTTAGCTATTCTTGACTGAGAATTTTGGACGTATGCCACATTGTTGGCTAGCTTGGCAGTTTGCATAGCAATCCAAGCAGCATACCCGACTTTGTATGCCTCAGTTCTTTCCTCAATGTCGAGATCTGTAGCACGTTGATTATCAGCTCTTTCAGAAACTTCTCCCAAAACTGGTGAAACCATGTTTTGAGCAATTTTATCAATTTCCTCAGGCGCTAACCATAAGCCGCCTCCCATGTTGATCTTATTTTGGTATGGCAATTTCTTCTCGTTGTTTTTACGTATGTGTTCTAGAGCAGCTTCGTTGTATTTCTCGTTACCGAACAGCAATTTATTATTATCCATCGAATCGATGAGTTTCAATTCTTTCTCAGCGTTCTCCCTTGCTTTTGCCAAGACATTTTGAGAAGTTAGCAGTTTCAGATATTCTGCCCTCTTCCTTTCATTTTCCTGGTACTCTGCTCCCATCAAGGTTTTAGGGTCTACGTCTCTAACTGCAAAAGCAGCATACTCAGCAAGTCTGAGGGGGTCGGCTTCCTTTTCGATGACAGAACTGTCAATTTTGGCCGAAATCTTTTGCAGAGTTTCCTTGGTTATTTGAACGCTATTTCCAGCAGCCCTTCCTGCACCACCAGTCTTCAAGCCATAAGAGAAGTTTTGGCGTGTTGGCGTGGTCCTCTCATGGATCCTTTTCTCGGCTTGTCTCTCGGCACCCGATAAGACTTTCGCCATATTTAAAGGCTTCGGCTTTGGATTGACCTTCTCTTGCTGAGAGCTTACCGCTTTGGCATTATAAGCATGGGTTGCCGACGACAAGGAGTGTGCCCTGCTGCGACTGGTAGCAGCGGACGCTTTAGTGACCTTACTAGTAGTGCTCTCGGTCGAGACAATAGAGTAAGCCCTCGTAGCCGCAGATTGGGAGCCTTCATTGCTCTTAGGAGGTGCAATAGTTTTGACTGGCTCCAAACCTTTCACACCGACCTTAGTCGCAGCGTGCGCCGCATTGGGGTCGACGAACATTCTCTTATAGGCCGTAATAGTAACTTTGTTGTCGTTAGCGTAGTTGGCTGCAATGTCCGAGGCAATCTTTGGTTCCACGACACCGGTGCTAACTTTTGTTGCTGGCGATTCGTAGAAACCATACTTTAATTTAGCCCTGTATAGAGCCTCCTTACTCAAAGGCTCTCCGGATGTTTGATAGACTCCATTCTTTCTAACACGGGTCTTGGTAACAGTCTTCGAACTGGTTTGAAGAATATCCTCACGTTCTTGGTCGTTCAAGGTGGACACTAGTGACATTAGTTCTTCAGGGCTGTACTGTTATGAAGAGTTTTTGCTAGCTATAGATTTTACCTCTAGTATACTGAATATAAGAAACTAACTTCTCTTATCTACAGATTGACCAGCGTCGTCAATTCATTTATTCTATGCTTCCAGGTGGCCCCCTTGAAGGGTTAAAAAATTCGAATTGCGAAGCAAATTTTGAAGACTGCAACAGGTCAAAACGGAAAATAGTTACCCAATAAAGCAACCAATTTCCCTATTGATACAGTTAACCTTAGAATCACCCGATTAGGTATGCTCGGCACTATCACTTTACACATTTCCCAAAAGGGATATCTGTCCATTATAGTCCCGTTCCCAGAAAGGAAAACAGTAAACAAATAATTTTCCATCGATCAAGAGTATGTTGTAGTGATAAGTGGTAAGTACAGACTATGCATGGACAGTAGACGTTGGGGATGGTGCACTTTTTTATGAGCACCAATCCATTGAAAACTGTCTTGGTGAGCGGTTGAGCTGTAAGGTTCGGGGTTTAAAATAGGGCGCAACAAAGGTAAAAGATGAGTTATGACTACGAGCAGTGCTTTTGGGATCCCAACGACGACGGGGTCAATGTTCTTTTGGAGCACGTATCATCAGGAATACAGTCCTGTGACACTATGGTCAATTTTTTCAGGCAAAGAAGCGAGCTAGAGAAGGATTATGCCAGAAGGCTGGGTGCCATAAGCAGCAAGTTACACAAGGACATTGAAGAAAAACCTGAATTTGGAAATCTCTATAGAACCTTCAACATGATACTGACTCATGAAAAATCAAGGGCTCAAGCACATTCAAAACAGAGCGAAGTCATAAATAGGCAGATTCACTCGGATATCAAGATCTTTGCACAGACTCTGCAAGCGAAGTACGTCACAATAAGCAGCAAAATTGAAAAGTTAAGGCTAGATAAGTATAGCAAGAAAAAAGGCTGCGAGGATCTCGTCAAGAGGCTGGAGCAAGCACAAATACTCGCCCGTGATTTACAATTGAATCAGAACAACATAATCGGCACCAGAAAGATCGAACAAAACAAAAAAGAGCTGGCTAAATGGGAGAGCAACACCCAGCAGATAAGCCTACAACTGGATGTCTTAAGGCAAGAGCTGAAAGCCTCGCAAAAGTTTTGGTTCAAGGAATGGGCGAGTGTGACGCATGAATTGCAGGAGATGGAAATCGGGAGAATATCATTTTTACAATCAAAAATCCAGCAGTACGCTCAAGCAACCATTGAAACAAGTCTCCTGGAGCAGTCTCGAATGGATACTTTGACCAATCATTTAGTAACTTTCACACCTTCAGATGATATAAGGGAATTCTCAAATAATTTTGGTACCGGCAGGTTAAAAGAAAAGCGCCCAGCAAGTACTACTAGGCCCCACACGGAGATGAGAGAGCTATCGGCAAGCACACAGTCCCACAAGAGAGATTCCTACATAGAGAATATGAGGAAGCTCTCGTGCCAATTACAGAGACAAAAGCCAAGAAGTCTCAGAGATTCTGCCTTTGACAAGCAATTGCCTGAAGTAGAACACCAGTCTCAACAGGAGCCAGAACAACATCTACAATCTCAATTGGAGCCACAGACAAGTAGCGTGTTTACGCCAACAATAAGAGAGATAAGAGTAGTACAAAACTCCCAGCCGGAGCAAAGATTTAATGAAGAAGTAACGAGATATTCGCCACCTCGTCTACAAGTAGAGAGCCCACAGCAACACAAAGTTGCATCTTCTTCTTCCTCTGCCGGCTCTTCGATACCTACTGATTTTACAACACATGTCAAGGACCGTGCAAGTGTTGACTCAATGGCCACTTCAGTGAGCTCAATGGCAAGCAGTATTGATGATTCGCAAAGATTTGCCAAATCGTGGAACTCTTCTAACAGGAAAAGGAAATCAATGAGCCATATTCAGCAAGAGCAGCAACTACGCGAGGAGCAGCTACAAGAAGAGCAACATGCAGTTTCCCCTGCGGCAAGTGAGGAGATCTCTGAACCCACCGAAGCTCTGATGAGAAACAGTAGTGCCAGTACAACTATTGTCAACAGGAAAAATCTTCGCGAATATCATGCTCGTAGGAAATCCATGGTCCTTCAAGACTCCAAAAATCCAATTGAGGATGCATTATATGAAATGGAAAGAATAAAAAGTATCGGAAGTGGTGTGTTTGCGTCTTCTGATGTCAGAGTAGGACGTGTAAGAGATCACGGCATAACAATCACGCTCCCTATTGTGACAAGTCAGGGCGAGCCAGTCATCAAGTATGCTAAAGCAGTATATCCACTATCGGATAATGATGCACCAGAAGTTGCGCATTTTCGAAAAGGCGACTATCTACTGATCACATCAGTTGTTAATGAAGACTGGTTCACAGGTGAAGTTTACGAGAATAACAGTATGGACAGAAACCATACCACAGGACTAATACCATGCAACTTTATCAAAGTTCTCAGTTGACCCTCCAGATATATAATACAAATATAAACACACATATATATATATATATCCACCAATGCATGATCCATTCTCATAGGAATTGGCCCCTTATTCTTCTTGCCAATTGCATATCTTTCCGCATTATCGTAATTCTCTTCGCATGTAATGCCAGGAGGTTTGTATGCTCAAGAAGACCAACCAGATACGCTTCGCTAGCTTCTTGTAATGCGAGAATTGCCATTGATTGCCAGCGCAATTGCTGCTCCTCTGTGGTGAATTGTTCCGTAACTTCTTTCACCAGTCTAGCAAAGGGAATCTTTGATAATAATAGCTCTGTAGATCGTTGGTATTTTCGAATTTCAAGAAGTGCTAGCTCGCTTGGCTTGTGTTTCCGATGCAACTTTTTTACTCTGCTCCTTATCCGTTTCTTCTGTTGTCTCTTCAAGTCCTCTTGTCTAACATGGAGAGGTTGATTTGTGGCATATCTATGTACCAGCGGTTCCACATGTGATGTCCCCGACACACCATCAAATTCCCTCCAGCCTGGTTGCTGCTGTAAACGTTTCCTACGCTCTCTATTACGTTGCAATAGCAATAGTGCTCTTTCATTGATATGTTGTTGTTCCGTAGATAGTCTATTCACATTGCTCAAAGTCCTCACTCCCGAGCCACTTTGGATACTCGTATTTTCTATCTGCATATATTCCATTCTCAAATCTTGAAGAAAGTCTTCAAAGTGGCTCTAATTTTTTGAGATATCAACCTCCACTGTCCAGCCCATTGTTATTGAAGTTCATTGTCTTGATTTTTCGCGTTAAATACTATCGCTAAATATCAGCGTGATGCGAAGTGCCAAGATGAGCTAGTAAAAAAGCGGCAACCATATACCCTCGCTCCTGGATAACCTGAGGTCTGCTACAGATTAACTACCGGATCAATCGTGACCTTTAGGGGAAACGAATACCTTTGCTTAGCTAACTTCTTGATATATCATGTTTGACGACTTATTGCGGTGTTCTGCATTCCACATCGCCATCAAAATTCAAATTGTGTACTCTCATACACGTACAAATTTCAAGCCATACCTCGATATATTTAATCAAGCTCGCTAGACTCTGAAGTTACACTGGAACTGAAATGGCTCCTTTCAGATTGGACAGTATACTAGTATGTGCCTTTCCCTTCTTATTCAAGCCGTCTCGTGAGATACTAACAACTGCTATAGCTTATACATCCCCGGACACAAACCACTTTAATTCAGTTTGGGATACACGATGAGGTCTTTACTATGCCAGAACTGGAAATTCCGACACGCGTTTTTAGAAGTATTGACTCGGAGGGAAACGCTCAATATCATTCGACCTCAGGAGAGTCAAGACAAGAGATCGCGCCAATAGCGAACGGATCGATCGCAGATTTGGAAGCCTTTTTGGAGTTTCTAAAACTGGTGTATGTGTCAATACTGTCAAATGTCTCAAAAAAAAGAGTTGACGCATTTGATTCTGTGTTGTTGAATATTCCCATTCTGTTAGTCACTCATCACAGTTGGTCGCAAGCTCAATTGGAAGCGATTACACAGTATATTTTTGAAGCTTTACAGCTGAACAATGCTATGCTTTTACCTTCGTCTTTAGCCTCCACTTATGCGATGGGCTCGTTACAAAACTCTTGTATCATTGACATAGGAGCCAATCACACTGATATAATCCCAATCATTGATTATACTCCGCTGAGCCCCCTAACATCTTCGATACCATATGGTGGACAGTCAATAAATGATCATTTGTCAAAATTACTACCAGAATTTACTTCTGATCAAATAGAAACCTTGAAAAGATCACCAATTTTCGAAGTTCTCAGTGATGATGCTAAAAAATTATCTGCTTTTGATTTCCAAGATGCCGCTGGAACCGATGATGGTACGTTGGATATTGCAGCGATAGTTACTAGCGGTCGTGATACGCGTGAAATATTAGAGGAAAGGGAGCGCCAGAAGAAAGAGCAAAACGCAGTCAATTCTCAACTAGAATCGAATTCTTTTACTGACAGCAACGGCAAAGAAATAAATGTTGGTAAACAAAGGTTTCAGGGTTGTGAAGAGTTAATCAGTAGAATTTCCGTAAGAGTTGGAAGAGCTTTGGAACAGGTGGACGACTTGATCAAATTGAGAGCAGCTTACGAAAATATTGTTATGGTAGGTGGAACTACATCTATTCAAGGTTTTAAGGAAGCTTTGCTTGGCGAGTTGATAAGAACACAATTAATCGTCGAGCCTGATGCAGAAAAGCAATTGCGAGAGCAGGCTGCCATGGGATCTTCCACCTCAAAAAAGAAAAATAAGTTTATTGGGAGCACCTTTGTTCCAAGTGTTGAATATGCACAAGCGCCTAGCGCAATCAAGTTAGCAAAGTATCCGGAATACTTTCCAGAGTGGAAGAAGCATGGCTACTCGAAGCTGCCATTTTTAGGGGCTCAAATTGTCTCAAAACAAATATTCACACACTCTAAAGACACTTTTTATATTACCAAAGACAAATATGACGAAAAGGGGCCTGCATGCATATGGGATGCAATGTTTTGAAGAAAGCGAGTTGAATAGGCAGAACTGATTTCAAGGAAAGAATGTAATTTTTTAAAAGCATGTGTAATTTTACAAGCCAAAAGAAAACTTTGATATTATATGATAGTTGAATTGTGCCTAATGACTAGTTTGTATATAAGGTAATGCTGCTCTACACGCAAGTTTTCTTTGAGTGAACATACTAATCTGTTGATGAACAAACAGAATCAGCAGCGACGGCTCCCTCGGAATTTGTAGGTTTCTTCTCTATGTCTTCTTGAGAAGCTTCAGCTTCAGCTACATCTTCTTGCTCATCACGACACCACCTTTTGAATAACGGCACAAAGAAACTGGCTGTGATGACTTGCTCGCTTTGATAAAGCACTAGCGGAACAAGTAGTTTACCCAAATTGGATTTGTCGTTCCCATATTGTGACGTTATTAAAGAGACGCCCAATGCAGCAGTCTTAGCAGCACCGCAGAACATTATACATACAGAATCCCTCTTATTATAGTAGAATGGTCTGAATATTTTATATGAGTAGGAATACAACTTGGAAGATATGCCGGGAACAGGCTCGGTGGGGAAAAGTAACGGAATAAAGAAAGGCCTTGCACAGACGTAACATATTCCAGTAAAGAACACGTAAATCCCAAAATTGAAAAAGCAGAGAAATATAATGCACGTGTGTGATACACTTGTAAAGGCATGCTGTTTGAATGCAGTAGAAAATGAATTGAACATGATTAGCAGTAGCATATACGAACCAATTTTGATATGGAACCGCTTCAAAAAGGCAAGATAAACCTGCGTTGGCTTTGCCAAGAAATTTTGGATAATTTGTCCGACAAATAGAGGAACAAACACTGACAGCCCCACTTGTTTCATGACACGGCCATATAATGCTCCTGTACCTTGTGTTCCTGCAGGATTTCCAAACTGGAATGGCCCTCCGCCAGTGTACATTTGAACCAAAGCCGGCGTAATAAACGCACCTAACATGTTTCCCAAAAACACTTCGCAAACGCATAGCAAATCATTTCCACCAGCATTGGTAGTCATTATAACATTCGAAGCTACCGTCGTTGGGCAAGTTGCCGTCAGTAGAAGTCCGACCAAAACCCAGTCGTCAATATTTTTATCATTTGAGGCCTTTATAGCACAGCAGAACCCATATACTATTGAAGATGTAATCAAGAAGCTGATAAGGAAGATGGTTGAGTGAGCTCTCCAGTTACCCATGTTAGCCAATAACCTCGAGGTTTTCATACTAAGTCCACTCTGTAAAAAGATCCATGCTACAGCACCATATCCAATACTATATTGGCCTCTTATTAGTCCACCATCGGCGGCAAAGTTGGGTGCAAATCGAGCTATCACAATGAAAATGGCTAGACAAAAAAAGAACCATTGAGTCTTTAAATATTCTGAAATCGGATTATTCCATATTTTTCTCCATATGTTTTTCTTAACTTCCATCTCTAAGAAATGAGGTGTTCTAGTAAGCTTATTCGATGTTGATACTCTTGAACATATCTTTCGGGGATTCTTTGTTTAAATACTTCACGTTGATCCATCTATTGCATTCACTTCTTACCTTTCTCACCAATCTTTAAACTCGTCTCGGAACTTGAAAGTTCATATTTCGGACCGAGCAAAAAACAGAAAGACCTCTGCAACAAACGGTGACACGACACGTACATACTGTGAAATGTACGGCAACCGCTTTGTTATAACGCTGCATTGGACTTTTTGGTGTATGGGCATTCATATTATGATCAGAAAGATGATTCATCACAAACTTGGTTCAAGACTTTTTTGCCCTGCGCGACCCTACCATGGCTTTCTGTTGCAAAGAATGCTGTTATTCTTCCGAACCTCTAGTTATTTGTGAAAAGGCACGCTATCGTGATGTTAGTGTTGAATTTTCGTCAAGAGCCTCAGTCTAAATAGCATACATAACTTGTCCTAACTCGCAGACCTACATACCCGAGGCGTTGCTGGTAAAAATACAGGGTCACACACATCGGCCACAAATCTTAGTGGCTAATTCATGCCTAGCAGTAGATTTTAGAGGGCAGTACGTATCTTATACTGTTTCTGTGTGGCATTTATAATGCGTATAAAGCTCTCTTGGCCCAGCGCCCCGGATTATTTTTCAAAAATGAATATCATCTCAGGTAACAACGAAATAAAGAACCACAGGGCATAAGGTCACTCCCACTTTAAGGATTTGATATGTTCAGTAGAGCCGTTTCCGGTAAAAGTCTGAAGTGGCAACTCGTCGCCTTGACATGGATTCCTGTAATTATAACATTCAATGAAAACGTATGTCATATTGCAAAAATTCAAGGATCATCAATGAGGCCGACTTTGAATCCCAGCGAACGTAATTCCTCTACTGACTGGGTACTGCTATGGAAGCTCAATTGCAAAGACTCAAACAATCTGAATCGAGATGATGTCATTTTGTTCAAATGTCCTACAGATCCCGCCAAAACGTATTGCAAGAGAATTAAAGGCGTTCAATACGATTCAATAAAAACGAGATACCCGTATCCTCGAGATATAGTTCATATTCCTAGGAATCATTTATGGGTCGAAGGTGATAACGTATTTCATTCTGTCGACAGTAACAATTTTGGCCCGATATCCACAGGTTTGGTGATAGGCAAGGCCGTAAAGGTAATATGGCCACCTTCACGATGGGGAATTGATATCAAATTGAGTACAGGAAGACAGGATCTCATCACGGCCCAACCAGAATGAGAAATAATGTATTTTAGATTGTGACGGTACCATTGATCTACTTTTTGGTGTATATGTACGCTAGTTTTAACTAATTATGAATAGAATATGCATGAATATGTGTGGAAAATGCTTTACTCGCTAATCTCTGTTTCTTCCTCGTGTAGTATTCCTGAGAAGAGTAGTCGCTTTACAGGATTTAGTGGCGAATTATCTTGTTCCTTAGCGCAAGGATACTTGGCTGACGGCGTATTTAACATTTCAATCGGGGTTGTGAAAGTACTATCACCTTCTTCGAAACTATAACACGAGTCGTTATCGACCCCATCCATTAGTAACATCTGATTTGCACTTAAATTAGGGCTGCTGTTAACCGATATCTTACTTGCTGAGGAGAAATCGTCGCTGCTAGCAAATATATTATTCTGACTGTAGTTCCGTAGCGAGACTCTAGGCGGAGCTTCATATTTGAAGGCTGGGGACTCCAAAGGTTTGAATTTATGGAGCCCAGTTACTAAATCTTGATTTGAGCTTGTTCTCATAAAGCTTGATTTTGAAGAGCTGGGCACAGCTGTCAGTTTGTGCAAAGAACTATTCCTAGATATCATCTTTTTCGAATCATTCCGGAATCGTTCCATTTCTTGATCGCGAGATGTTAGATTCTCGGAGGAGTCCATTCCAACATATTTTCTAGGAAAACACAAATTGGGGTATTCATCGAAGAATCCCTTGTAACCTCCGTCGAGGATAAGTATATCGGGATAATAGAGGTCGGGATAATTATCGTAGTTGATCATCCTATCGCAGTTGCGTAAATGCGAAGCCATCATAGGTCCTCTATAAGAACTAAATTCGCAATGAAATATGAGTAAAATCGGACCCTTTTTGCTAGTCTGTATAAACTCCTGTTCCAACTCTTCTCTTGATGAGATGTTTAAAGCATTCGTTACATGCCCTCCTTTGAATTCATACTCGAATCTACAATCGATGATACAATAAGATTCATAGTGATCTTTGTGAAGTTCATCCCGTAGTATCCGCTGGAGGGTTTGCGCGGTTATTCGAGGGAATTGGTCATTTGTATTATTTTCATCGAGATGGAAGGGTATTTGACTTTCGCATAAAATCGAAGTAAAAGCTTTGCGGGTACATGAGATGTTATCACTTTTGGCTTGCTGTGCAATTGTAGAGGTGTGGGAAGTATCAGTGGAGTTATACCTTCTCAAACTTTCTCGATTCTTCTTCAAAGATTTTCGACTTTTTTTGGCGCTTGATAAGTTGGTATATCTGTATGGCCTGTTTCCACTACTACCATTTAGACTACTATAGCTATTCCTTCTCAATGGACGTTGAAAGGTATGTTGCTGGGGGGCGAGTACAAAATCGCCAGCATTCTGGAATTGAAGACCTAGAGGGCTAGTTGATTCCGGGCTATCGTAAGGAGTATAGCTATGGGAAAACGACAGACATGGTCTGTCACTGGCTATGAAGCTGCCTGATCTATCATATTTTCCTCTAGGTTCCGGTGTATCCGAGTTTGTCCTGCCCATTTGTGAACTTTTGGCCGACGTCAGATACCGTTCATCCTCATGAAATGAGCATACTCTTTCGGCCTTCGAAGCCTGGGAACTTGCTTCGATTGACTTAAAAGAATTGTCTGCCTTTGTTTCACCATGATGATTAACGTCAACATCTGATATTTTTTCAGCATCACTATGATTAGCCTTTTGAATTTCTTTATTTTTAGGCTTCAGAAAAGAGTGAATATTCTTGAAGATACTCTTTTCATCATTAAAAGAGTACCCTAAAGCTACTCTGTGTAAAATTCCCGGCTCGCTCTCTTTCTTCTCTCTATCATGATGTAGTTGCAATTTGACCATTACTGTTTCAACCTAATTGCCCTCAATTTTGCGTAAATAGCAAATATATTGTGGTCTGATTCGAAAGAAACCGACCTGCCAGTGTCTACTCTGGTGGGCTGACTTAAATAACTCGAGTGGCAAAGGTAGCTCGCCTTATTTTGGGGTTTGATAAATCGAACAATCTTCCTAGCAGGGATCGAGCTTTATTTGGATTCAACTTCAACTGGCTACGCGAAATGGGGCAAATCGTATAAAACAACTATATGTGATAAATTAGAGTTCATTCATGAACATGGTATCTTTCTTAAGGCTGTCCCGTAGTGCGAGCTTTTGTTTAAATACCTCAACATCATGTACAGCTTTATAATTTGTCTTTTTTGACTATACACTTCCAGCCTTGAAGTATCTCTTTTGGCGGGGTTGGGTATTAGACCGCTAGATCGTTGTCATAAGAGTTATGACGTCACAGTAAAAGCTTATATGGTGCCTCAGGGTTCAATTTTTCTAAAACTTCCACTGCATACCAATAATACTCTTCAAAAATCATGAGTGGAAACGGATAAGAACCTTAACGAGACAGTGATTTGTGACATGAAACGAAGCACAATTACGGCTGCGGCAAGGCAGGCGAATTCTAATATGTATAGAATGGCCTAACTTTAGAAAATCATACAGCATCCGCATACTTCAGATATTCTTGAATATCTTCTGTGGTTGAAACAACGTCTTTGGTTTTCGGTGGGTGAATAAATTTTTGGAAATTTATGATGTCGCTAGAATGAGCCAGCCTATTGATACGACTTTCCTTCTTTTTTTGTTTATTTTTGAGGGGGGATATATTATTACTTTTATTATTGGTTTTGTTAGCTCGGGGTGAACTTTTAATTCTGATTAAAGCCTTAATGGGCGTGGGTATCTTCATAGGAGATATGGAAAGAATGGAAACAGTCTCATTCATTTCGCCTCCGGTATTGCATTGAGATTTGCATTCTTTTAAGTTGTCCTCTGCTTCACAACTGTTGAGATTATTTGCGCTCGGGAGACCACTGGACTCCATGAAGTCTGTGACCTGTACTGGCTCCTCATACGACGAAGTGGATGAAGAAGTATCTGGGGTATTAGCTGTATCATCGAAATTATCTGAGGGCTGTATGGAGGAATCAGAGACCTGGGCTACTGTTCTGACCTTTTCTAAAGGTTGCACTTCAGAAAAAACTTTTTTTTTGCCGCTTTTGAAGTTTAATAGTTTGGTGAAAAGGTATTGAACAGTGTTGTTGCTCTTCTTGCTTCTCTTAGCTTTTGTTGATTCGTTCATCTGCGTGACTTTTGTGGCACGTTTTACGTCTTTCGGCAGAATTACCAATGTCAATTCTTCTATATTAATTCTTGTCCTAGGATTTTTATCCAGTAACCTATCAACAACCAAGTCATTCAAAAACTCTCCATTTAACTTAAAATTAAGAGGAGTAGATAACACTTTTTGATATGTGTCAAATTCATTTTCACCGTAGAATGGTAATTCATTGTGAAGTAAACTACATAGAGTTATTCCCAAGGACCAAATATCCAATTTGTATCCATCCTCCACATCATCGAGAATAGCCTCCTCGAATTTACAAAGTTCAGGTGCGATAAATGCAGGAGTACCGACAATTTTGTTCAGCTCGGCCTGAAAACAATTTCTAAGTAACTCGTCATTAAAAGGTAGATTTTCAGGTTCTAATATGGCACAGCCAAAATCTGAAATCTTAAGCAGCCCTTGGTTGCTATCCACGAGAATATTGGAAGGCTTGATATCTCTGTGGATAATACCCTTAGTTCTTAAATAATACAATCCTTGGCTTAAGTCAAACAAGGCTTTCTTCACAAAAGTCAAGTGATCGCAGCCAGGTAAAACTTGCTCCCATTGAGGATGAACCTGCTCGTGATCTTGACGCTTCCATTTCAATTCGCCCAAGTTACACCACTCGTTGACGATGTATATTGATTTGCTTAAAGAAGAATCCAAACACTCCTTAAGTGAAATCACATATGGGTTCGATAATGTAGTCATAACGTAGATTTCCCATCTACACTTTTGAATATTCATTAGTTTTACAGCTTCGTCGCCGGTAAGTGAGCTTGTCAGGCCACGGGCTTTCCATAATTGAATTTGTCTCATCGTTTGATTCATTGAGAACTGTTGATTATTCCAAGGCTTTTTTGTGATTACCTTTATCGCAACTACCAACCTATTAGGTCCTGAGTAAGCCTTGTAAACTTTGCCAAACTTTCCGGAGCCAAGTGACGAACCTAAAGAGTACTCATTGATAGAGTGTCTATCTTCCTTAATGATAGGCTTCACATAAGGTTCAATTACGCTCGTAATATATAAGGTGTTTTCTTCAATTATGCTATGGTAGGTTGGTTTTATCATTGTAGAAGACCTTGACGACTGATAACTAATCGGCGGGCTCTGATAACTATTGCCTTCTGAGAATTTACTGGGAGGCCCCACAAAGGGGAAACTGATCGTATTTTGTTCATTAGTCTCAGGGATTAACGTCGGATTCCTCAGTCGGTGGTCCACATTCATTATTACGCTTGCACTGACTTGATATGGCCGGTAAGTTGTCTCTTTGTTATTGCAAGTAGATGCGTTTTTTGCACGGTTGTTTTGGGCAAGATGAGCATTACGCGCATTCTTGGACAAGCCACTTGCGACTCAGACCGAAGTCATGACCTCCATCGGAGCACAGAAAATGCTGTTCTATCAATTTATTAAATGCATTAATTGTTCGTTAATTTCTATATAATTTATAAACTAGAATTATTTTTACATTTTATTATGTGATTTAAAACGCAGAAAAAGCTTTATTAGGTTTCTAAGTTCCCGATTGGGAGGGGTTCATAAATATTTTATCATATTTGTATCATTATTGTAATCTGTGCTGATTACTTTTGTATCAAAATGTGATGGCTCAAAAATCTCCATGTTTCTTATGTGTCTTCAAATGTTGTGAAAGGTTATCACTTCTGCTAAACTTCTTGTCACAAAATATACAAGCAAATGGCCTTTCTGTTGAATGGACAGATCGTATGTGTCTCTTCAAATGCTCACTACGCCTGAAGGCTTTGGGGCATTCTTTGCATTTGAAAGGCTTAGCATCATCTTCAGCAGCACTCATTGGGGTAATAGATCTACTTTTGCCCCTACATACATTCGTACTGTTGCTATTTGGTATCGGGTTGATAGTGCTACTATTGCTATGGATTGTCATTATGTTTGGTGTCGACCTCCTTCTTCTTGATGAGTTCGCAGACGATATCAGCGGGCTGGGCATTATTGTGTGGTAATGAGGTGGAGGTGATTTACTCAGTTTCAAAGAGTTATTCATGGAAAGATCATACTTCCTTTTCTCAACATGTTGAATCGAATCTATTTTTTCAGAGCCCGTGGTGGCAACTTTGGCGGCAGTTGACGCACTCTCCGAAAGCATCATCGATGGAATGATGAACTTCTGATTCTTGGATTTTGTCTTTGAATTCGAAGAGATTGATTTCGGTGATTTCGGCGATGTAATCGGCTTCAAACTGGGCATAGGAGGATCAAAAGTTTTGAACCCAAATTCATCTTCCTCATCGGATAAAACAGGATTCTCCCAAGAAATGACCTTCAAATTTGATGATTGTGTGCCATTTTTGTAAAGCTTCGAAAAGAGATCGTTGTTCAATGAACCATCTAAAACTGACATCGAGCTTCTTTGCTGCTTCTTTATGCCATGCCTTTGATTCAATGTGTTTGGATTTGAGATATGAGAGTCTC
Source organism: Zygotorulaspora florentina (assembly GCA_003671575.3). Classification (NCBI taxonomy): domain Eukaryota; kingdom Fungi; phylum Ascomycota; class Saccharomycetes; order Saccharomycetales; family Saccharomycetaceae; genus Zygotorulaspora; species Zygotorulaspora florentina. Next base: position 240,880 of record PPJY03000001.1, on the reverse strand, counting down.
GCAGGGATGCTTGTGTGAAATTCATGTTGTAATCGTTCAAAACTTGTGTCAACTCGTTATCCATATTGAAAGGATTCTTTTCACTCCTCGCTGCTGCTTCGGATTCCACCAGAGCCCCATTGATAGTGTTTCTTCTGTCAGGCAAATTCCAGAAGTCTATAGAATGAGAAATAGAGTTTCTATTATTCGAATATTCCGGGACAGGATTCGTAACAACATCGCTATGTCTTCTATCGTTATCACAATGACTGCTATGCATATGGGACATTTTTTCGCTTATGTTGTAATTGCTGCTAGTGTTGTCGTTTGCAAGCATGTCGGTCGAAACATATTCGTCCAATAGAGAATTGAAATTTGATTGGTCGTAAAATTCATCGTCGTTTGGCTGTGTAAAAGTGTCCACAAACAGATTTGATTTTAGCAAGTTTGGATCGATGAACTGGGAGGATGACGAAGAAGTGTTCTGCAGGGGAGACGATGATTCTCTTTCTTTCCGATTCGCTAGAATGAAGTCATTAGAAGAAGACTGGTCTGAGTTTGTATTTGAGTTATTGTCAAACTGCTCCTGAATAGCGGACTGAGCATCCAGCATTGCAATGAAATCGTTCATCGCCGTCGGTGTCGATAGAGTATGCGTGTGAGAGACCCGATTCTTCATTTTGTTATTGAAGCTCTTGGGATTCCTGGCCGTGGAAGATGACTTCACTGTGGTGGTATAGTTATCCTGCCGTTGCTGCTGGGGTTGCTGTGATTGCTGTTGTTGCTGAGCAAAGGAGGCATTGCAAAACTTGAAGTTATTGCTGGGTGTGTTCAAGAGCTCTGTGGAGTCGAAGGCGAAGTTTCCAAAAGCGTTGATGTCGGGTGAGGGCAACCCGTGGGCGTTCGTCACCGGAGTGTTTGTTGTTGCTATAGTATTCAACGTAGTGCTGGCACTGCCATTTGACTGCGTCTTGCCAGCCCCACTGTTGTCTCTTATGTTGAGCGACAGAGATCTGTCGCTGTTTTTGTAAAAGCCAGTGTCGTTGGTCATGGTAATAGCGTCGTCATTCTCATCTATCTTTGTCAAATCTAAACTGGAACCAAACCCAGGTTCGGCACAGTTGAAATAGCTGGCGACCATTTTGCGAGAGTGTGTTACAGTCCGGTAGGGTATGGCGGGCAGCACTGTGAGCGAGTGTGTAGAGCGCAAAGCGTAGTTTCCAGGTGCGTCTTGTTTATATGTAAAAGGCCTGCTGCCAACATATACGACTACCTATCGCGAATCTTTATCGTGTGAGATAATTTATTACCAAAAATGAAGGCCACTACTGGTTATCATGATGCACGTACATGTAGCTGGCAATAGACGTGGGGCACAGAGCAAATGGCAGCCCCGGTAGATAATGCGCCGTGCCGTGCAGAACGGGCCGAACTTGCTTACGGCCGCCGCAGAAGTGCCCCTCGTCGGGGACGACATGTTTTGTGATCGCCCTTTTAAGGCTGTTGCCACTGGCAACTCCGACTTCGGTGTTGGGCGAGTGAGTGTGGTGTGACGTGACGGTTGTCGCATGTTGGGGGATTGCTGGCTCTTGTTGGGTCTGCAACCCCAGCTGGCTAGCGTGCTGGCACGAGAAGCGCTGGGGAAGCGCGTGTGAAATGGTGAGCTGCCCGGTCGCTTCTGGGGCAGCGTTTCCGAAACGCAGGGGCACGGGAAGCGTTCGGGAAGCGTTTGAGAAGCGCGTCCATTTATGGTAGGGTAAGCCTTTGGGACGGCATTGATCCTGACAGCTGCCGCCCGGCGCCTGGCCGCCGGGCGACCAGGCGACCTGGCAGTTTCGCGAACTGCTCAAATCACACATTAAGCGACGAGTCAGCCTACAATCTTCACGACCAATGTTTTAAAGCCCGAGGCATCGTGAGCTATGCAAGGTGGCATTAGAAGAAAGAAGGATCTGTTGCCAAGATACAAGAACTCCAACGGGAAGCGCTCTCGTGGAGGCTCGATGTTCTTGACGACACCAATGAAAAAAATTGCAGTCTACGCATTTGCCCTATTCTTGATGTTTCTACTGCTGAGAATTGGCTATCATGATTATAACAAAGTTCCACAGCTTGAACTCGATAAGGGCTTCAAAGAGAGTCCCATAAATACTATGGGAAATATACCTGGAAACGGTGAGGTTTTGTCCAACATCAACGCGAACTCGAACACTGACTCCAACTCCAATTCCAAGAAAAAGGTAACGAAGGAACAGTTCAACAACGAGGTCGCCAAGCAGCAAGAAGTGAAGAATCTGGAGAAGGAATACAAGCAACAGCCGGCTCACAAAGGTCCTATAGATAAGGAGATTAAAAACAAAATAGACATATAATAAAATAAATTACGTTAACGAATTCGCACGCAGTGCTATTTAATGTTATGTTGCAACGCCTCTTTCCTTTCTTGCCAGATGGTCTTGCCACTGCATGCGCAAACTTGCTTGTCGTTCTCCCATATGCCCGCACTACGGGCTATAACACCACATATATCGTAATCTTTGGGGTTACCTGCTTTATGGCTGGGATTGGTAGTGACAACAAAGCTACGGGCGATGAGCTCCCAAACATTTAGTGGCGCCTTTAAAAATGCCTGACCGCTGTACAGTTTGTCGTCGAGATCGCTTTTGGAGTTGCAGACAATTGGCTCTTTAAATTCATACCAAACATCGCCGGTGCTTGTGGCACCGCCAGATACGTCACCAGTTTCGTGGATACTTGCCCAGTACTTGCCCGGTTTCTCGACACCATTGATAGTTATGTCAAAGAAGGTACATTTCTCGCTGACTTCGACAATTCTTGCGAGCCCTCTGACAGGTGTGTCCTTAGTTAGATCTAGGTTTTCATGGGTCTCCAATATCGATACTGCGGAGGAATTGGGTTTTCCAGCACCTCTTATAATGGCATCGCGCCCACATTTTTGTAGTGCAGTGATTATACTCGATGGGGCCACATTACCATTGACACTGAGGATTTGCTTGGTCAGATCGAATTTTAACTCATCAATTCCTTTGACCTCGTTCAAGCAGTTCTTAATATCCTTTGTGCAGCCATCACAATGCATCGGAGTGGCATAAGTAGCCTCAAAAGCAGTCGTCATGTTTGAATTATCTCACTTATTTAGTTAATAGGGGGGCCTCTCTGTTCGGGCTTTTGTACATTTTTATATCCTTTAAACTCAAATTTTTTTCAATTTTATATTATATAATCAAGAAGCGCGTCCAGGTCCATGCTATCAAAACCCGAACTTCCTCTTCGTATAGACGTAAGCTGTATAGGCTAAAAGTACCATACTTGCAAAAATACTCACAAACCATGTCAAAGAGTCGTTCTTTTGGCCAGGAACTATGACGTTCATACCCCACAGACCTGTGATGACATTCATTGGTAGCACAACAGTACCCAAGATTGTAATCTTACCCAGGACGTCGTTCATATCATTATTAACTTTTGTCATATCGATATTGATTTGAGCCAAATAATTTGAGTGTGATCTACTCAAAAGCTTTTCATAATGATTCAAGGATGATACCATTGTGATTATATGATCTTGGATATCTCCCAAGTACATTCCAATCTCGGATCTTGGAGCAACTTCCCACTGCTCATTGCATCTCTTCGAGAACCCTTTTATAACATCTGCTTTAGAGCCTAATAGCCTCGAGATGCTCATAACACGTTTCCGGCATTCACCAATACGTCTCAACATGTCGCCCTTTTTCTTCCAACCAATGAGATTTGCATTAAACGTAGAGTCGCCAGTTGATCTCGAACTTATTGATGATGACACTGTCGTTCTACTTGTTTTACTAAATGCAGTTCGGCGTGAAACCCTGTCGAATGGGAATGAATCTCCATCCGAAGTGTCGTCTTCGGAATCTTCGCTTGAATCGTCACTTGAATCGTCACTGTGGTGCATCTTCAAGATAGCGTCCTCGATGTCGTAAACCTCATCTTCAATCAGTTCAATCATTGGAGCAAACGAATCGGTAATATCATCAATCAGGGCATATGCTATCCAGTCTGATGTAACATTCAAATAATCCTTTAGAAGACGTGCTCTTCTTCTAACATTAATTGGATGTGGTGTGGGTGCGAAATGAAATGTCAAAACACCCGTTCTGAACACGATAATATAAACATTTAGTGGCTCCAATTCACCTTGCCGTGGTTTATATCTATCTCCTGATTTTCTTTTGTACTTTTCTTTCTCCTCCTTCTCCTTTGCATCCCTGCGACGCCTTGCACTCGATGTTGAGCCGTAGGTAGTTGTGGTTCTATTTGTCGACGACCTTCTATTAGGATTGAGAATCGACTGAAACCAATTACTCTGACGTTTTGTCGAGTGTTGCGATCTGTGTAAACTTTCTCTTTCGACCATTGGACTGATTGAGTCTTGTCTTCCCTTCTTTTTGCGTGTGTCCCTTTCTGCAACAATGTCAAAACTTCTAAAACACACCAAATAGTAATCCTTGAATAATTCAACCTTTTCGCGAGCTTCTCCAAGAAAAATGTCCTCTGTCGTCAATGGGTGGATACCAAATGCCTTACTCAGGACTTTCATTTCTTCTTCCGTTGGATTCAAAACATCTAGCCAAAAAGGAGATACCTCATCTTCTTCTGACTCAGCTGGCAGCCCAGCCAATCCGTAAGAAGATCTATTGAGCTGTAGATGAGACGCTGAATTCTGAGCCGGTGGTTGAGCCTGGTTTTGGCCTGGAAATGGTGTACTTGATTTTGTTAATGGAGTTTCTGATTTCTTCAACGAGTGCCCATCAGAGTATGCTGCAGTCACGAACAGTTCGTCGAATTTTTGGCCAGGTTGTAGAAGACCAGAAACTGTTGGCGAGTGAATTGTTGAATCTAAATCGATTCTAAAATAAGTAAATCTGAAATGCTCGGGATTATTTGAAACAATATGGGGTGGATATTGGATATTGCGCCCCACAAGAAAATTATCACGCATTTGGTCTGACGAGGCTTCTTTAGGGGGATCCCTTGCACCTCTAAAGGCCGAGGAATTCGATACCAAAGAAGACCTCTTCAAGTGCCATGGAGCCAGCTTCTTTGGCCTCAAGCGGCCAGATCTCAAGTTCTCTGCTTCATTAACCCTAGTATTCCCTAGCTCAGGAACATCGATACTTGTAACGATCGGCTGCGAAAAAAAGATGCCGTCGTTATTACTTTTTCCTGGTTCTTCTCCAGATTCGTCCTCATCATCATATTGGAAATGGAATTCTTCAGCATCTTCCAAGGCTTGTCTTCTTAGCTTTTCTGTTTCTTCCTTAGAGAACTCTTCCAGAACACTTACGTCTGGCCACATTTTATCTGTGGTGCTGTCTTCATCATCCAAATAGAGGCAAACATCATCAAGAGACGAAGGTGTCGAAGATCCTCTAGAGGAAGGTCTCGAGTTATATCCCTCCTCCTTTGAGCTTTTGGCAGACCCTGAGTTTTTGCCGCTGCTATTATCACCACCTGCAGTTCCCCTTTGCTCTTTGGTCTTACTACGAACATGTTGCATCAGTTCATCGACATCGATAACAACATCATCTGCTCCTAGGGTGTTTCTTCTGTGAGGTTGAGGAGGTCTAGACATCCCACTTCCAAACACGTTACCTCCATAGTTTCCATTCTTCGCCCAAGCTTCTAGCTCAGAAGGGCTCAGTTTGGAAAGCTTCGACTTTTGGAACAGTTCTTGGTCCTTTAGTTTTTTTGCACTGTGGCTCTTTGTAAGCAACGCCGGTAAAGAGGCTCTATGAATGAAATTATTTGACGCACTCCTGGTTCTGCCACCACCCAAACGACTTAGCACAGGTCTATGGTCTATAAAAGTGTCCCTGTCTTCTCTCGTAGAGGATCCTTCACTCTCATGTAGGATACCCAGGGAGTCTGCCTCATCGAAGTCAGTCACAGTATTGTGCTTGTGCTTGCCGAAGTCGTACGAACCAACCGCAAGTCTGGAGGAGTGTTTTCCGTGTCTATTTTCGTCATGGTCGGAGTCTGACTCATCAGACTTCAAGCTGGTATTTGGCGAAAGTAATGGGGCAACTTCTGGATCGTTCTTTTTTCCCATCTTTCTTCTATGATTTCTGTTTATGATCTGGACACTAGTTGTGAAAGATCACCATGAAGAAGATACGCAATCTCTACTATTCTATGGTTTTAATAAACGACCCTGTGATGAGTGAGTTGCTGAAGTGGACAGATCAGTAGGATCAAAAGGATAAAGTTTGATATCTCTTCCTGTTTCTTTTTTGTTCCTCAATTGTCGCTAGAAGCAAAAAGGTGAAATTCGAAAAGTGAAATTAACCGTCCGATAAATAAGAAACATCTCAAAATCTCAAATGATTGTAAAGCAAGATACGTAAATATATAAGGGCTAAAAGGCATATCGCCCAAATCCTATTCCTCTTCACTAACGTCATCATCCGGTCTATTCATTTCAGCTTCTAGGTTCTGTACGAAATCATCATCGCTTGTGATTTCCGTTTCGTTCTCTGCCTTCACCGGCTCCTGCTTCTGCTTCTCTTGCTTCTTCTGCAGTTCCCTCTTCTGTTTATCTGCAAATCCAGGAATAACTAAGACGGCGTTGGCCTCCCTTTCGTCGTTCTGTCTCTTCGCCTCCTGTGGAAGCAAGGTGGGTGGTGCAGGTTTTTTTTTCTTACTTGACGATGAGTAATCGCCATCTTTCTTGCCCTTCGATCCGTTCTCTTTGACATCCATCTGACCGTGGCTGTCGTCTTCATCATCAGAGAGCAGACGCACCGTCTTTGTTCTTGGCCTCTTCGAGCCGAATCTGCGCAATGCCTCATCGATATTGAGCCTATGTTTTAACAGCTCATCGTATAAATCTTCCGTCAATGATATACCTTTCTTGCCGGGTTTCATCTCACCGGTTGAAGTGTCCATGTAGTACTCCCTAATATCAATCAGGTTCACATTTCTGAATTGCCTCACGGTAACTCTCTTGTTCTTTCCGAGGTCAAAGATTGCATCTGAAGCTCCCGCGCCAGGTGGACCACTGGTCATACTGTTGGATGGTGCAGAACTGCCGTCGAATTTCTTTCTGTTTTTATATCTGTTATAATAAGACATGTTGCCCAGGTATCGCTTGTCAATACGTCAGAAACGAACCACTCAAATAGTTTCCAATTCATCTTTAAATTGAGTCCTGAAAGCATGTCTTCCGGCTGATCCTTTGTTCAGTAAGCTTCACCTATTTACCCGCCTAGAAGAAAACGTGACAGTAGAGGGAAGCCCATAGCTGTTCTTCAGGATATAGGGCATCGGGTCGTGATAAAAGAAGAGCCTAAAGGAGAGTTAAGAAGGGATCAAGAATAGTAGTTCTATCGTTCGATCTTTGAAGGTCGAATAGGTGCTTTTTTTCGCGCTGTTTGAGATACTCTGGGTCTCTTCCGCTACATCCCCTGATCGTCCCTGGGCGCACATGCAGACATACAAAGGGCACCATCGATAAGTGAAGAATATGTAAAAAGATTAATAGTGTTGGCTTCGTTCACTAGACGCGACGTTTTTTGCACTGTTGTTCGACGTGGCTTGTATCAGCCTTGTATAGCAAGAATTGAATATGGCCGAGTATAAAAAGGGAAGGGGCGAGAACAGTATGTCATGATTTTGTCAAACATTTTTCTCGAAGAAAGCCATAGCGTTAACGATAGTTGACAAGATAGTATAGCGTTTTTAAGTGACCCGCATCCCAGTTACCTAGCAGCATAGATCGACATGAGTATATATTTTGCAACTTTGTTTGCACTGTTGACCATCGAGATGGCTATACTTTTTATAGTAGTTTTGCCTCTGCCACACAGGCTAAGAAGAATGATCTATAAAATGTATTACAAATGGTCCTCCAATAGTCAGTTCAAGACCGTTTATTACATATTTGGTGGCTTGGTAGGGTTGCTGTTCGTCGACTCGTGGAAAAGGGCTCAGGTGAAAGTCTCGCTATACCACCACAAAAGGTACAGTGAGGACGACAGTGATCCGTCGGCCGTTACGCCGATTCAAGCATTAGCATCAAGAGCATACAACCAAAGAAATGTTTATATTTCTGGCTTTATCCTCTATTTTATGATTTGCATTCCCACAGTGATGACTATTGTAAGGAGATTGAACAAGTACCAGACTCTAATCAACGAGCAAAACGAAAAGAACCCAAAGAAGGCTCACGCAGAAAAATTGGTGGAGGATAAAGAAATAAATGTACTTAAAGAGAAGCTCAGAGCAAAGGATGTCTCGCTACAAGGCTTGCAGAAACAAGTTAAAAATCTGGAAGAGTATTTCGACAAGCAAAATTCAAATAAGAATCCTGCAGGTGACGAGGCTGAAAAGAAAGATCAGTGAAACTTTATACTTTTATACTTATTTTTTCATATTGAAATTTTTTTACTGATTTCAGAATGTTCGATTCCTGATGGCCAAGTTTCATTCAAATGCTTGCCAAAGATTTTGGTTTGAAGATGGTTGACAAGCCTCGTGTCCTTCTCATCAAGCTGGCCGTTGTTAGCTTTCACAGTAGCATAGCTTTCCAAAGCAGAATTCATTTCTGCTACACTGCTGACACCAATGACGGTAGAGCCTTGGTTGTACCATTCAGCAATTGCGTACCGGTTAGCTAGGTCGGCCAAGTCCACGCTGTTTTCCTCACAGTATTTGCTAGCCTGGTCGGCGCAATCGCGTAGCTCTTGAGAACATGGGTGGAAAGAGTGGGTTGGCTGCGACCTTAGCAGCGACATGGCCAAGATGGAACCGTTGTTGATTGTCTTTAACCTAGAATCCTTGACCCAATCATCTGATTGATCTTTTAATAGCCTGTTTTGTAAGTTTAGGTTGCAGTACGATAAAACCGAGTCTAAAGGACCAATGCTTGGCTCCTTTTCATACACATATTTTGTAACATATCTCAAATAATCCACCGGGTATCCTGATACTCCGAAGTTTTTAATGATTCCTTCGTCCTTTAGTAGTTTTAATTCTTTTAGCGCCTCAATAGTCTGTCCCAAAGGAACAAACTCGATATCGTGCATATAAACTAGATCTAGATAATCAGTCTTCAACCTCTGGCACGATCTATTGACACTAAACCTAACATTTTCCCTCGAGTAATCGAATTCGTCCAATTGAATTCTTCCCACCTTGGTACATATAAAATAAGTGTTGCGTGGAAATTCTTCCTTTATACTTTCCAAGGCCCGACCAAATATGGCTTCACTTGGACCATAGTATGGTGAAGTGTCTATGGCACTCATACCTGAGGAAAACGCAAGTTTCAGGATTTCAACAATAGGAACCTTAGAAGGATCATCGTTATACTCTTGCTTTAATGTAGCACCGCCCAAAATCAAAGGTGGCAATGAGGTTATGTCAGTTGCATCGACTGGTAGTCTCATGGATGGCTTGTATTTGTGGATTGATGGTGCTTAGGTCATTATTATGAAGACCATGTTTGTCCTATACAGATCTTATCCGCTCTGACCAATTTGTTCGACGTTTTCGTTGAAGATGGCACCTCGTAGGTGGGCGCGAAGCAATATTCTCACGTTCCAAAACCCTGACTGAGAGACAAGCTTTTTGAAGGGCACAGCCGCGCACATCAAATCACTAATAAAGTCAATTGTTTTGCCAATATGGGCAGGATTTTTGTTTGGTAACCTGAAGACTGGCCTATTATTTAGATCGACAGATGAGTACCTGCAACACTTTTGTCGAGTAGCCAGCAAAGTTCATACCATTGACCCAAGAGGACTTCTTTTCCTGCTGTGAGACTTGTTTTGAGGAAAGCATTATTCTTGGGTACTTTCAGTCAAGTTTCTTCTTCTTTTTGCTGTTTCTCTTAGGAAATTTACCTATATACATACTTTTTAAATGGCAAACTCAATGCTCTTTAGATGTTCTGGCCTTCAAGAGGCTTAAGCTAGTTAAGCGGCATATGTTATAATCACTGGAAAATTTGCGACCGCCAATGAATGATATTTTAAGTTCTTTATATAGTCCAGGATGAAGCACTGTCGCATGAGCCCGACCTTTGGGGGTAGGATCGATGCAAGTTCTCTTTGGTTTAAGGAACTACGATGGAACCCTATGCGCTGGCAGTTGCACCGACGGGATCCCCAGGAAAAGTTTAAGGAACACGGCGTGTCTAGTTTTGGTTTTCGGGGGTAGAGTTTGATATTTTGATACTAACAGAGGCGACTTTTTGTAACAATATTTAAAATATCTCAAGTTAGTCTGACTGGGACAGCAAAAGTAGAATTGTTCGCTTTTTTATTTGGAATGAACGAATTATTAAGGCCGTTAGGGCAGTATAGAGGGGTATATACGAGAGTCCAGCAAACTAAAAAATATCACTGCCTAAACAGTTTCATTTATTAAATGATGTTATTTTCTAGCTCTGCTACGTTACCTTCGCGATGAATTCTCAGATTACAAGTGAATAGAGGAATGAGCTCATTAAGAAAAATGAGCTGGGGATGCTACGGTAGGCCGAATTTTTCTTAGCTGTGCTGCTTGTTGTAGTTGAGTCTACCGTATATATGTCTCCTCCTGTCGAAACGGCCTGCGACGTACTCCACGTGCTGGAATATCCAGGAGCCTTTATAGCACCTGGAATACTACTGGAGATAACTTCAATGTTTTCCCCGGTTCCGTTCAGGCTTGCTTGTCCGAGTGATATCTCCAAGTCGTCAAGATCGAAAACAGCGTATGTATCAACTAAGAAAACATCGCCGAATATTGCAGTTTCAGACCCACTGTCATATATTTTCAAAAAACAAGTTGCAGAGTTAGAATCTAACAACGCAATATAATTTGAAACATCATTCGAAATGGTGAAACCTCCGAATTCAAATATAAAATTCGTCGAATTTTTTGTTGGGCAGGCACCGGTGTAAGCACCCACCGACGAATCAAATTCGTAGTTGAACTTTTTGGCTATAATCTTCAAGTAATCTAAGGGTATAATCATTTCTGTAGTTCCCGAATCTATTAATGCAGGAAAGGGAGTGGTTGTTAGAGTCTCCGTGTTGTTTCCGTCTTCCACAGCAATGCCTTGAACTGTGACGTAAAACTCAGTGGCGGTTCGCCCAGTATAGTCTGGATTAATTAAGGGCAGGGTATAAAGTTGACCTGAATACCTATTGTGGTCCACAGCACCAAATAGTACAGTACCCTTCTCAGCATCAGAATTCTCTATGAGTAACGAGTACGCAGTTTTTTTAACGAATCCCTGCTGTTTCAAAAGCACTGGGAAATTGTCGTATGTGTATGATCCATGGCCACCATTGTAAGTGCTTTCTTCTTTAGGTAACCCTACACCAAAGGTTCCAAACGAGGCGTTGCTCTTATTCGCAATTGCAAAATTCACATTTTTGACTGTCATGTTACCTAAACCGACGTTATCAACGCCCCAATAGCCAGAGGCAAAGTCATAATCACCATACACTATACTGAACAGTGAGTCATTTTTTGTGAAGCTCGAGGATTTGGATGGATCAAAAGTCCCATATTCTGCGCAGTCTACAGTGGCAATGCTGCTTGACGAGGAAGACGTGGATGTCCCGGTAGGATTAGAGGATGAGCTACTCTCTCCTGCATCTGCGTCACAATACGGATTCGAAGGCTCGACCACATATAAGTCTGAAGAGCCTGTGTCCAGCATGACAGACACCTCTTGGGAAGGCGACCCCACGTTTATCTGCACAGAGTAAAAACTGGTCTGGTCATATAAAGTTACACTTTCATAGCCATTGGCTCGTTTCCAGAAGCTACGCCTTTGCCACTCTGATGCATCAGGATTGGCTTTTACTTTCGTGAAGGGTATAGCAACGTAACCATTATGAAAATTTGAATTGTCTGGATCTTTGATTGCAGCAGCCGCCACCAAAGCTATTACACCACATAGAATAACCGATACCAAATACCTCATGATAATGGCAATTGCCAGTCTTGGTTAAATGCTCGCTTCCAAGAAACAAGCTCAGCTATCGAATTTCAAACAGTTTTCGCATTTTCAGCCCTAACGCTCTTTAACTTTGAACTGAGCGAGACGTGACAGTAGGAGATTTTGGCTCCGCCTCAACCAAGATGTTCTCAAGATTGCCTGTTTCTCGACAATGGTTTCTTCCGTCCGGATTCGTGACTGACGTAGGGCGGGTGACCCCCGGGCGTGCACAGAGATAGATATATGGTGAAGTCAAGCCCTCTAATCCACAGAAGATCTGAAATATTTTTGGGGCCAAGGCCACTTGCAATCGAATGTTCAGCCAAGTACCTGCGCGTGATGTTTTTCGTAAGTCAGACTTTGCAGACAACAATTTAATTGAGGTGAATTGTGATTATTATTTCGATATTTAACAGTACTAAATCTCACAGACTAGTCCACAACCCAAGGTTTAATAAACTTATCATGTGCAGTAAATATGTTTGGATTTTGCATAGCCATTAATCGCTGATGTAGCAAAGAGGGATAATGTAGTGGGGTTTTCGCCTTCCCATGCCCCGCGTTCCGATATCTCTCGTCCACAAATAACTCTCTTGAATCTGCAGTCCAGTGCTTTCATTACGATTTTAGAGAACGTCTCTTACGGCACGGTCAAACCTTTTTCTTGCTACAGCTTTTCAGAGTGATAAGCCCCTTCAGGAATTGCGGAAGAGATACCGGTACCCTTAGCTCATCACTGTCCACCAAAGACTTTTGATCTGAAACGCCGTCTCTGGCTATGATGAATCCTCTTAATAAAAAAAGGCAAAGCGATGCCCCGAAGTAACCAAAGCCAGCGAATATTGCTGTATTGATGTACGCTGAACCGTTGCTTTCATCGGACCTTAATTGTAAACCAATGACAGGTGATGGTAAAGAAGATATTCCGGCGAATATCCATAAAGCGCCGAATGTAATGTCGACCTTCTTCAACCCCACCACTCGGGTCACGATTGCCCCCAGCAATACCCAAACAGAGCCCATAAGCATGCCTTCGATCAGAGCGAACGCTATAGCGGTGGCTAAGTTCTTACAAGGTATCCACATGGCCCAGCAAAATATTGCAACAATAAGATGAACGATGACGCCCAAAGTGATTGGACCAAATTTATCGGCAAGCAAACCAACAACTGGCCTTCCAAGAATGTTACCAACACTGATCATGCACGACACGTACGCACCTTGGCTTGAGGAATAACCAAGACTTGTTGTAAAAGCAGATAGCGAGTATAATAATATGACGTAACCAAGCATAGTAAACGAGACCCAGCCGTAGATAAACCAGGCCCCAATATTCGAGAACGTATGCTTCTCGAATATTTTGATTTTGTAGTCGGCATTCTTGAAAACAGCTTGTCTTCTTGTTCTTATCAACGCCAGCGCGAAGATGCTCAGAACTGTGCCCATTATAAATTGTGTAATCAACGCCCATTTAACACTTTTCACTTCAATAATTCTTTGCATCCCCAGGTTATAAACGATACCACCAAGACCACTCCCACCTGTAGCGATTCCTGATGCTAAAGACCTCTTTTTGCGAAACCATTGGGGCAAAAGAGAAATACTGGGGACGAAGATAAATGCTAATCCAAATGAAATTAAAAGTCCTTGGGTGAGATAGATCTGCCACAGCTTCGTTGAAAAGGCCGCTAGCATCAGCCCCGCACTCTGGAACACGATGCCCAGGGCAAGAGCTGTATGAACTGTATACTTATGAGAAATCCATGTAATGAGAGGTGCAAATAGTAGACCAACGCCGAACGCAATGCCTCCAATTGCTGCGTAGTCTAATTTATTTCCACCGGGAAAAGTGTTAAACTGTAAATAATGCTCCAAATAGATAGCATATCCTGCATTTGCCCCCCACGTACAGAAATTGTTTACGAATATCGCCAAGAGAACTGCCCAACCGTAACCGCCATCGGGAACATCTATTTCTTCAGTTTCTTTCTCACTTATCACATATCTCTCAGACTTTGAAGATTGTGTTGACATTACCATCAAAGCGATATGTGTCAGTGGTGATCCTGGGCTGGAGTTCAAAACGGTAGCGCGATCATACTTGCGTGAAGAGCCTTGAACTTTCCATTTCTTATATGCCCTGGCAAGCATTCCGCGAAGCCTTACGTAATGAATCTATCGCAGAAGACCTTTGCTGCAGCTCGGGCCTGCTTAGTTCCGTCCTCCCGGAGATAAAACCAAATGTTCCGCCGGGACTGAGTTCGTGGTTGCCATGGTTACTCCTTTTAAGAATCGACTAGATATGCCACCGGATGCCCAGGAGGGGACCGAGTCCTCGCGGATAATGCTTGTCGGCAGCCGACTTTCAGAACTTCTCAAGCTAACAGTGCACGGATTCGCTCTGGGGGGACCGATAGATTGTGACAGACTCTGAAAATGTGCGGCTGAACAAAGTTTATTGCGACCAGCAGGTTGTTTCTAGAGCCAAAAAATTGAAGGCTTGTCCTAAGGTGAATCTATTCTTATATTTCATGAGGGTTCAAGAGTCTAAAAGCATTTTGGAGGCCTTCAATACAAGGGCGGAGGAGAAATCGCAATTTTACTGGTAGGCGCACCGGTAATGTGGGGAAATGTAGTAATTCTGCCCATGCACTCTCTCCGTGATGCGAAGCCACTAAGAACGCCAGGCACACCAATGCTGCGAATGAGCCGATGTGAATCTCGGTACATTTAGCATTCTTAGGCCGTAGGTATGTGCTCATGTGCATTACATGTCCCTTGGGGATTGAAAAATAAATTATTTCGATTATCTGCTTAATTAAATATCGTAAGTATCGTTATTGTGGCAATTGTCATAAATTGCAGTCATAGATGAGGTTTTGCACCGGAAATGCCCCTTTCATTCCTGAAAATCTGGCGAATGTGGCTGTGGTTGTCATCATTCCGGTACGCAACGGCCATAGCACCGCCGCCTAGCATCACACACACACCGCCCATTATTGAGAGCCATTTCCCAGCTGGCATTCCCTGTTGGACTGGCTCTGAATAGGTGCCTAGTCTAGTTGCCGTTCTGTGTAGGCTTCTGATAAATACTGTGCTCATATTGATTGTGTTGGATGATATGTGATATGTGATATGTGATATGTGATCTGAGGTGTTATGACATGCACGGAGACTCCATCAGGACTCCATCAGGACTCCATGAGTGTTCCCAGCCCTATATATACAATATAGGCCTCTCTCTGAGCACTTTATCCGTAGATATCGGACGACTCTGAGCTGCTCATAATGCCTGCTCCTTGTGGAGCCATTTGTGGGACCATTTGTGGTGCGATTTAGTGTCGCCGTCGTCGTTTCTTTTGAATAATGGCTTTTTGCGCAAGTCACCCCACAATCTGCATAACAAAAAAAATAGTGCGAGACACCAACTACAAAAATCGGAAAGTAAATCTCCCCAGAATTCCAGTGTGTGGTGAGGTGACTATTTTAAAATATGTACATCTAAGTAAGGGGCGATCATTCGTAAATCCAACCCAACTGGTTCAACTTCCAGTCAACTAATTCCTCTTTCTTGAACCACAAGTTGATTTCACGCTCTGCGCTTTCGACAGAATCACTGCCATGGGCGACATTTCTTCCCATGTCAATGGCAAAATCGCCTCTAATGGTGCCTGGAGGGCTGTTCAGTGGGTTTGTAGCGCCAAGAATAGCTCTGCCTTGCTTGACAGCGTCCTTGCCCTCCCAAACAGTTGCCAAAATTGGCCCAGACATCATGTAAGACAACATCTTTGGGAAAAATGACTTCTCGACATGCTCTGCATAATGCTGTTTGAGCAAGCTTTCCGTGGGGGTGACCAGCTTTATACCGACTAATTTGAAGCCTCTTTGTTCGAAACGGGATAGAATCTTGGAGATCAGGCCTCTTTGGACACCATCTGGTTTGATTGCAATAAAAGTTCTCTCGGTATTTGGGGTAGACATCGCAGTAAGACACGTTTGGTTGGGGTAGACAATTGATGATGTGCGTCAAGAAGAATACAAACCTATATATTTTGCTGGAGGCGGGTATGGCGATGCCTTCCTCGAAGATTTTTCTCGATTCTAATTGGACGGCATGGCCGGCACAAAGCCAGTGGCATGCGTTTTTCTGCCGGTGTGTACGCTCCTTTCTTCTAGACACCACATCAAGTTATAAGCGGATTTAGCTCAGTTGGGAGAGCGCCAGACTGAAGAGTTTGAACTTCGGTCAAAAGTTATCTGGAGGTCCTGTGTTCGATCCACAGAATTCGCATTCTTTTTTCTTGCTACCTACACTTTTTTCCATGAAGTACAAGAAGCCGATGATCCGTCGCTGCTGACTGTTTGCTTACATACGTCAAGCTGTAGTAAGCACAGATAGCGCCTGTGTTGGGAGGTGATGCAAGACTTCAACGAGTACGCACTAGAAGGAGAGGCCCGTGAAGATGATGCGGAAGACGAAGGGGTTAAAGACGACACGTCAAGCATGAGAAGCGAGAGTGCAACGCCGACTGCAGACGTGAAACTTAAAATGAAGGAAAGAGTGAAGGTGCCCGTGAAGTATATCGAAAACAAGACGCGAAGGCATGTGACGTTTGCCAAGAGAAGGCTCGGGATAATGAAAAAAGCCTATGAGCTGTCGGTCTTGACCGGCGCTAACATCCTTCTACTGATTCTCTCCCGGACGGGCCTTGTGTACACTTTCACCACACCCAAACTAGAACCGATAGTGCGAGACGACGAAGGCAAGAATCTAATAAGAGCCTGTCTCGAAGCATCGACCGCGGAGCAAGGCCAGACTTCTCCCGGCCAGCCCGCGCAGCCCGTGCTGCCGCAGTAGCTGTCATACGCCAAGACTGCCACGCCACCCATCTAGCAATACATAAACTTATAGACGCCCAGGAATCGATCGCAACTCTCGCAAGATCCAATACCAGTATGATGGCCAGCAAGCTTGCTTATCGTCACGGTGGACGGACCCGGGCGGGTAACCATGTCCAGGGGCGAATCCGGTCAACGAAAAATCTTGGTAGTTTCCAATAAGGGAAGAAACTAATGAACTAAAGAAATAATTTGTTCATAACAGGAAACTAAAATCCAGGAAAGGTAAAGATCGTAGTGATACAGAAGGAAACTATTGACTTCAAGAGAACTCCGGAAAATATTTCAGTTTAAGAATATATTCTAATTTTCGTAACAGAGTAACTCGTGTTAGTACAGTTCGTGGCAGGCATTGTTATTTTGATTTTCCGTTTTGTTTACAAGTGGAGAAAGTTTTTTGTTCAAGAGCTTAAGCAATTAGAGGATAGGCACTGAGACAGGTAGAGTGCTAAGGTGAACTATTCTGAGCTTAAATGTCTGATATCGAGGACGTTGAGGACTCTGGCTCGCGTACCAGCCAGTCAAAGGAAAGAAGAAAGATTGAGATCAAATTTATCGAGAATAAAACGAGGCGTCATGTAACGTTTTCTAAGAGGAAACAAGGTATCATGAAAAAA
Organism: Zygotorulaspora florentina; assembly: GCA_003671575.3. NCBI lineage: Eukaryota > Fungi > Ascomycota > Saccharomycetes > Saccharomycetales > Saccharomycetaceae > Zygotorulaspora > Zygotorulaspora florentina. The sequence goes on along the minus strand of PPJY03000001.1, from coordinate 223,387 downwards.
GCATTCGAACTTTCTGTTCTGACGGGGACTCAGGTCCTCCTGTTGGTGGTTTCCGAAACTGGGCTTGTGTACACATTCAGCACTCCCAAGTTCGAGCCCATCGTGACACAACAAGAGGGCAGAAATTTGATTCAAGCTTGTCTGAACGCTCCGGATGAGGATGAAGAAGAGGAAGAGGAGGACGAGAACAGGGAAAATGGTGCTGAAGAGATTGAAGCCAACGCTAACGCAGCAGTGAATGTGAATAATCAACAAAATCTACAGCAGCAGCAGCAGCAACAACAGCAGCAGCAACAACAACAACAGCAGCAGCAGCAGCAGCAGCAGCAGCAACAGGTGCTCAACAACACATTGAAACCGGAAGGAATGAAAACACATCCCATGCATCCAGGCATGAACCCTAGTCATGGGGTTGGTGTACCCGCAGGCCCACCGACAGGTGCGCCTGTGGGTATCCCGCAACAAATTCCTCATCAACAAATGCCTCCCCATCCTCAGGGATTTCCCAACGCAGCCTCTCCATATTTGAATCCTGAACAGAATGCTGTGTATCAACAATATTTTCAAGAATCTCAGCAAGGACAGTACTGATGAGCACAACTGCTTAACCCTTGTTTTTCTCACTCTCTTTTAATCCTTGGAAAGGACGGACTTTTTTCTTATCAATTACAACTATAATTACAACGACTTTATTATTTCTGTTATCAAACATACTTCTTTATGCATTCCTTTTATTCAATACAGATACATTACATTACATATTGTACTATGTCCAATTGCTTATATAGATTTATAGCTGTACCTTAATGTAAAATTACTATCAGAATAACCCTCTCGTTTTCGATGACCGCTTGTTTTTCAATGCCTTTAAGTGGTCCATCCATACACGTCCTCTTCACTGCATACCGGCTATATATTCAAAAAAGGATCGAATAAGCATTTTTAAACATGGTTCATACGTACCAGCCAACTGATGTCGTGCTGGCTAAAGTGAAGGGGTATCCTGCTTGGCCCGCTTTAATTGTCCCGATCGAGCTGATCCCTGAGCATGTTTTGAGAAATAGATCAAAAAGTCATAATTCTCACGGGAAAAATGCAACTGCAGAAGCCTTCGGGAATGGCCAGGACGATCAGCCCCAATCCGATGAGGAGGAGGACCCCGAAAAGTATATTATATACTCCAGCATTTTGAAATTTAGGAAGTTTGATGAGTCAAATTCTCTATATTGTGTCAAATTCTTTTGTGATGATTCATACATATGGGTAAAAAATAGTGATTTGAAGCTGCTAAGTACAGAGGAATGTGACGAATGGCTAAATAGCTCAAAGAAGAAGAACAAGAAGCTTATTCCAGCTTACACAATGGCTCAAAAGGGTTCCAAAGGGATCGATGTATGGGAATTCATTGAATATGGATCCTCTGGAAAGCCAGGTGAAGACGAGTATATCGAGGAGGAAGATGAGGAAGAAATTTTAGATAGTAATAGCAGCCTCGATTATGAGGATGAAGAGGAGGGACATTCCAAAAAAAGACCAACGCCGAAAAGAACATCGCAAAGACAAAGTCAGAAAAGGAAAACGGAGGCACAGGTCAATGCAAAGAAAAATGCTAGAAATACAAGATCAAGAAAGCCTTTGGAGGCAGAGAAACCGGAAAGTTACGAAGAGGAGGAGCCTGTAGAACCAAGAAGCAAGAAACTCCGCGCAAGTGCACCTGCACAATCGAAAGCGAAGGGAAGGAGCAAGGGAAAATCCAAAGCTATTGTGAATACGAAGCCAGTAATAGAGATGTATCATTATGAGGATGATGAGGATTGGAGTATTGTTGGTCTGGGGCCTCAAGACTTGTCGGCTCAACATAATGTGAGCCCTCTGGTGAACAGGCTATCCCAGAAGAAAAACTTTGATCGTCACTCAGAACTGAAACTGGATCTTTTAGATCGATTACTAGGTATTAATAAGCTTCTGATAGATTTGCTGATCCCTCAACAGAAGAAAAAGGTGGACGCTTCAAGAGATGATTACGAAATAATTCTAGATGAGCTTGAATTAGTTCTGAATGTGAAAGGAGCACGGGATGAATTTATAACGGTTTTCCAATCCAATGCGGAACTTTTGACAAATTTAAGGTTCTTATTCGACATACGACGTGACGAATTGGAACGCTGGGAATTATGGGATCAATTTCAAAAGGTTTTCATATCAATCTATGATTCCCCTACTTACTTAGAGACTCGTTGAATTGGCAAAAAAGGTTCTCACGGTAATGTTCCATAAGCACTTTGAATTTGAAGTTCAAGTGCTAGCCCGATGAGTCAAGCGCATCCGGTGAACTTGTATATCTTGATATTTAATCTAAATAAACCTCTAGAGCTCTGAGTTTTCCAATAAGCATGAGTTCAAAAGGCCATGGCCACTAATTACCACTAGGCGCGAAGAAAAGCAACGGGATGTGTTGTATCGTGCTGCATTGAACTGAAATTGTGTTTTTCACCTTACAGTTTGCACTAGAAAAAAGTGAAAATAGCCAGCATAGAGAAAAAAATAATGGTTAGAAGACGAAGATACTTCATAGCACAAGTCATTATACACTACCCAACTCAAGATTGCAACCATCAAATTAGCTGCCATCCTAGTATAGTGGTTAGTACACATCGTTGTGGCCGATGAAACCCAGGTTCGATTCCAGGGGATGGCATTTTTTTCCGTTAGTAATCTCTACAGAGCTTATAAACATTGACTGACAGAGGTTACAGTTACGATGGGCTGGATTTAAATTGACACAGTGCTTGAAATTCTATATATGTATTCAGGCAGAATAATTTTATATACAAAATTTTGGAAGTTTGGCTATACCTATAGTCTCAACCAGATACGGGATGCTCAACTACAAAGGTCCAGCATCCGGTGACTGGATCATAGCTTTCAAATTTAGTGTGCGGTAGCTTCTTCAGCTTCGCAATATGTCTCTTCACTAGTTGATGATTTGCATCCCTGATAGGCTCTCTAGTGGCCTTATCGGCTGGGTAACATTTATAACAGCTGATTCTAGCACGCACATTTATCCCTTCACCTTGAGCCGGAGGGCTAGATGAGTTGGGGTATACAATACATGATTTGGGCTCGAAAACAATTATGCTGCCACATAGTAAGGGTAACGGTATGTTCGATAAATCGACAGGTTCCAAAAATTCAATCTTACCATAATCTTCATGGCCAACCACTAGACCTGCTACTTTACGTAACTGAGGCAATGTTTTTGACGCTAACGTTTCAAAAGAGGGAGAAATATAATAGCCATCATCCGTGAATGAGATATCGTCCCCAAAGATTGCACGTGATCTGCCAACTGCTTCTGGGGAATTTCCGGCGGCTTCTGTAGAGACTTTCTTTGGAGGAGAAGCAGAGAGCCTTGCTACATTGACATGCTTTCCTTTTGTGTCCTTGGAAATAGTTGGACTTTCAGTGACTTGTGCAAAGATTGAAGGGTCCTTATGGGCATCTGAGCCAGTAGCCAGATCGTCCGATGATACCGCCTCGGAATTAAATGTAATTCTTTTGATCTCAGAATTATTTGGCAAGTTTAAATTTTCATCCATTTTCTTCTTATTAATGATGAGATTTTTGAATGATTTCTTATCCGGGTTAAATAATAACTTGTTGGCTGATAGAATGGCCTCATCGGCTTCAGGTGAGAATAAGGAGGATCCGGTATCAACAGGAACAATTTCTTTGCCAATAGAGTCTGGGCTTGAAGACGACGAGCTTGCTGAATCCTGGCTACCAGCAGTATCAAGCCTTCCACTAAACCCATTAGAAAAAGTGCTGCTTTTGAAGAGAGGTTTAGGGGCCAATCTGTAAGCGCCAGTGAGACTGGCTTTTTTCTTCAAGTCGGCATTAACCTTAGTGGCACTTGGCTTTGTGGGTTGGGTAATTGAATTTGGAACGGCAACTCTTGAGAAAAGTTCATTTATACCGTACACATTAGACCCTTGTGGTTGTCCCTGTAATTGCTGTGGTTGAGGCTGTTGCAAACTGGATTGGAATCCTTGTTGCTGGATAGAGGGTTGTTGCTTGTTTCCAAATAGTCCTCCGGAAGTATTGTTGTTTGAATTCGTGTTGTTTCCAAACAGACCACCGCCACCTAACGTAGGGCCTGTAGTTCCAGCAGGCTTCGAACCAAACAACCCACCCGAGGGGCCAGATGAAGTACTTTGATTGCTGTTACCAAATAGCCCTCCAGTGGCGCCCGTTGTACCTGGAGGTTTGGAGCCAAATAAACCACCGGCTCCAGTTGTAGAGGCGTTATTAGTGTTGCTGTTCCCAAAGAGTCCTCCACTTCCTTGAGAAGCTGTATTGCCACCAAATAAGCTGGTGCCTGTAGCCCCTGTGCCGCTGGGTTGTTTTGCTCCAAACAATCCTCCAGAAGGTTGTCCAAGGGTTGATTGGCTTGTTGTATTCGTGTTGCCAAAGAGGCCTCCTCCATTATTAGTGGCTTGTTTGGCACCAAATAGTCCACCACTTTGTGGTTGATTATTCTGGCCAAACAAAGATCCGCCTTGTTGGGGTTGAGATTGCTGCTGCTGACCGAATGTATTATTATTTTGCCCGAAAAGACCACCGGACTGTTGGGAGGATTGATTGTTCCCAAATAGACCACCAGTTGTCCCTGAAGGCTTCGAACCAAACATTCCACCAGCTTGTTGCTGAGCGTTATTAGTCTGGCCAAATAAGCCGCCCGCTTGCTGCTGGTTTGCATTGCTTTGGCCAAAGAGGCCACCTCCTTGTTGCTGTGGAGGTTGTTGGTTATTTTGACCGAATAAACCCCCGCTGGACTGTTGGTTTGAATTTTGGCCGAACAAGCCGCCACTTGGGTTACTGCCGTTCTGGCCAAAGGTGTTATTCGACTGACTAAATAAGCCACCTGTTGCCGGCTTATTTCCGAAGAGTCCCTGAGTAGCACCTGGCTGTTGAGTACCCGGCTGCTGCTGACCGAAAGTGCTATTGTTCTGTCCAAAGAGGCCTCCAGGCTGTTGAGAAGTGCCATTCTGACCAAAGATACCTCCGCTAGTTTGCTGATTGTTGTTTTGGCCAAAGAGACCGCCAGCTTGATTTTGAGTATTTGTTTGGCCGAACATACTCCCTCCGGCCTGCTGATTACTATTTTGTCCAAATAGCCCACCGCCTGATTGCGGGTTGTTACTTTGTCCAAACAGTCCGCCTGTCCCGGTGTTGGTATTGCTTTGACCGAAAGTGCTATTTGATTGACCAAAAAGACCCCCACCTGCGGCAGGTTTGTTTCCAAATAATCCACCAGAGGCCTGATTGTTTTGTTGACCAAATGCACCGCCTGTTGTGTTACTGTTCGGCTGTTGCCCAAACAGGCCACCAACGTTTTGCTGCTGGGTTGGATTTTGACCGAAGGTGCTATTTGCCTGCTGACTTCCAAACAATCCACCTCCTGTTTGCTGATTATTTTGACCAAACAACCCACCAGCACCAGCGTTGGCATTGGGGTTGGATGTATTGCTGGCAGCCCCGAAAGTGTTGTTCGAAGCACCAAAAGCATTGTTTGTGGATCCAAAAGCTCCCGCATTCCCTGTATTGGCACCTGATTGGCCAAAGAGGCCACCGGAAGTAGCACGTTGGTTATTGTTCCCAAAGAGACCGCCACTGGCAGTTGTAGTAGCGTTCGGCTTGCTCATGCCAAATGGAGAATTTGCGGTATTGGCCGAGTTCCCAAAGGCGTTAGCAGTATTTGTGTTTGCTGAACCAAAGGCACCACCAAAAGAGCTGTTCGTATTGTTCGATGATAGTGAACCGAAGGGAGAGTTCTGGGCCGACGCAGTTCTTTGTCCAAAAAGACCGCCACTACCAGCAGATTGGGGCTGATTTGAAACATTATTACCTATCATACCGAATCCGGTGTTAGTATTGGTATTTTGAGAGCCAAATGGAGAGACAGTTCCTGTGACGTTGCTACTATTGGATGACATGCGTCCAGCTTGATAATCCTGAAATCTCAATTCTTCAAATGAAAAGTTCCTGTATTCGGGCATGCAAGAGATACTTTGGAACGCGTTCGTCACGCCAGTCGTTGGATCTTTCTCTTGATAGGCCGAATAGGGTTTGACAGAAGTACCTGAAGAGGATGACGAATTCAAGTTGTTAGTATTCATACCAGCACCGAATAGGGATGTCGTATTGCCACTATTAGAACTATTAGCAGGAACACCACCAGTTACTGCCTTACCGAATGGAGTTGCCGAAGACGGATTATTATTGTTGGTAGACATACCAAAAAGAGTGTTACTTTGATTGTTGGGTGCAGCTGTATTGGCAGCGCCAAATCCCCCAAACCCGGATTGCGCATTGTTCGAAGCATTCATCCCAAAAGTAGACGTCTGTGCTTGTTGTGGTTGTTGTTGTTGAGAGCCAAATGGTGATGCTGTCGAGCCAAATGGTTGAGAAGCCCCACCGAAAGTCGGACGGTTTGCGCCAAACATTGAATCACAATACCGATGGAACAAGTCAATTCTACTGCGAACCTCTCTCTGAGCTGTTATCCCTTCGCGACTTCTTCCTTTGGGCACAAGAGGAAATTTTCTTTCTTGATTTGTATACTTCGTTTCCTCATCAGCGAAAACAAGAGACAGAGAAAAACCGTCGCCAACGACAAAGCTCCAATATGATACCAATATTAAAGTTAAATACGCTATATGAAGTACTAATGCCTTGTATACTTTCCCAAAACCTGTGTGACTACCGCCGGGCCACACGCCTATAAATCGCCCAGTTTTTCGATGACTTCCGCCATAAGGTTCCACCGCCTGAGGTTGACGGGCACCAATGAGCCTGTGTTTAGATCCACCATTTCGTCCTCTTCCTCGTCGAACTGGCAGAGACCTGATGAGCCGCAGCCATGGGATTGTAGAGTGCTCATGTTAGCTGGCATGCTGTTGAAACGGTCACTGCTGCCGTGACCAAACAGAAATGGTGAAGACGAGGATGACGCCGAGCGTGCAAAGCTTGTGATTGTTTCCGACATTAACGCTGGCAGTTTAGGTTGTGAGTGCTCGCTGATGTTTTCTTGATGCTTCCTTAAGAAAAACACCTACTGTCGATGTTAATAAGACAAGAACAAACCGTATGTTATATATGCACATAGATATATATGTGTGGCCTATATGTTCTTAAGAATAGCCAGGATGATAGCGGGCTCTATGCCCACATCTGGCATCAGCATGCATGGATCGTGGTATTTTATGGCGTTGTCTCAGTCTGCCTCTGCCACAGTTGCGTTGCGGCCTTTTGCCGATCGGACTTATGGGTCTAAAAAAGCCACTTGAAAGAGCCACAAGAGCAGGTCACGGGGTATGCGGCGCCGCTATCACCGCGAGGGTTACACAGCAAGAAGGCAGGGAAGCCGCCTATCTATGCAAGAGAACCAAGCCCCACAGGCGTCTAGTCTCGTATTGGACGGGAGCGCAGAATAGAGCAAGCCGCGGCGAGTAGACAGCAAAGGAGATGGCTTCTTGCCCTTGGTCGCTCATACCGGAGAGAAGCCTTCGATTCGCGGTGTGAGAGCTCTCCTAAACCTTGTGCGTGAAGCGCTGTGGTCCGGAAACATACAAACTCAGGGCTTCCTGCGTTGTGGGGTGTAGCTGCATATGATGGTTGTCCAAGGCCTCGGCGAAGGGCGGCGATGTCTTGAGGGTAGGCCGTTGCGCCCCAAGGACAAAACCACGGAGTTTTGTGCAGAGGGCTTGGATTCCAGCTGCACGTTCGCCCCGGCACGCGGTTTTTCTAGGGAGACACCCTGTTTAGGGGCCGGCAGCCTCGTTCAGATGACGCTCGCTGTATACACTTTTGTGGCAACTTCTTGTCGCGTCTTTTATTGCTAGAACGCGCCGCAGCCAACGAGGAGTTTAGCCGCCGAGTCCCTGGCTCGAGCGCTTCTCAGCTCTGTTCCTTGCAGTTTCGATCCCAACCGGGGTTCACACGCCTCCTTATAGTACATCGGGACTCGTAGCTGCGTGAAGGTATTCCCAAATCTAACTAGCCAAGATTAGTACCTCCGGAAAAACGAATACTTAGTACCCTGAATTGGTGTCTTTTCTGACAGCAAGCGGATGTCCTAGAGATGTTGCTCCGATATAATATCTCTAAATAACACTATTGAACTAACTTTTAATGCGAATAATGCTTAATGCACAGAGTAGTGTCAATATTACCACGCCTAGTTATAGCTAATATCAACGTTAATGATAGTAGCGATAATGACAACATGATCTTCCTGGCCGTTGTGTCACATGACCACTCTTGTTGGCATCTCACGTGACCGCGATGCCCGTGTAAGGCGTCTGAACTGGCGTCTGACGCGAAGCAGATGGGAGCGGAGGTATAGCTAGGTGCGCACTTGACGTGCTTCTTCTGTGGTCGAGGTCTCGACGCAGCAGCACGGCAATCGCAACGACACAACCTCCCACATTGCAATGGACGATGCATGGCCCGAAGACCGCGGAAACGACCTGATGCAGGATCCTACAGACGTTTCTGGCGTGGCGGACCCTACTCTCGTTGATCCCACCATCACCGACCCTACTGTCACCGACGAGCTAAGAACACGCAGAGTACAGGTCAAGCTAACTTCCGAACGCTTGATTAGCGATAAAGGCTTGCCCTGGGTGCTGAAAAACGGCCCCAAGAGAATAAGAATCTCGAGGAGAAAGCGCAGCGTATATGACAACCTAGAGCACATTCTGCAGTTCTACCAGTTGTGGGCACATGAGCTGTATCCGAAGGCCAAATTCAAAGATTTTACGAAACTGTGTCAAACATTGGGCAAAAATGACAAGCTATTGAGGCAGTTCAGAGAGGAGGTTTTTAGAAAGGAAATGATGGGTGACATGCCCGCTTCTCCTGTGGAGTCTGAACCAGTCGAGGCCTCGCGCCTGCAAGATGACGTGCAGGCCCCAGCACACGAGGAATCAGAGGATGAGCTGTACTCTGTCTCCACAAGACAGCACGAGCCCGCAGATCAAACGATGCAGGAGGACGAGATACGACAGGAACTGCAGGATCTCGACACTCAGCCCAACGACGACTTCTTTGAGGAGGACGAGGAAGCTATGGAGGCTATGAAAGAAATGGGCTTTTGAGAAGAAAATAGTATTTATATGCTTACGTAATATAGTATACAAAATGCACATCCTTAGGTGGTCCATAGACGCGCGACGTTATCTGCACCCGCGGAGAATAACCAAGCTTCCCTTGGATGCCAAGTCGTGTCTAGTACACCAAGACTGTTTACCAGTTTGTGGCCAGTGAGCTTTTTCAGTGGTACAATTAAGGGATTCTTCATCATGTCATCATATACTGTGGCATGGAAAACGTTGATGTTACCGTCATCGGCCGCAGAACAGAACAGAGGTAACCTCTTGTGGAAACAGACGTCCCGCACGGCCTTGTCGTGGTATCTTAGAGTCTTGTATGGCGTACTGGACAAGTCCAAGTCATGCCACAATACTCTTTTGTCGAAGGATGACGCAATAACGTTGTCACCTCTTGGATGGATATCGAAGGTAGACAGCCACCGGGCACCTGGTAACAATTTCTTGACCAGCACCTGTTGTGCAAGGTCATATATTCTGATGTATCTTTGAGTACACACAAATAGTTGTGGTTTGAAAGGGTGGAATTTTGCGTCCATCGTTATACCTTTAGACTTCTTAAATGGTGATTGAGTCAAGTGTTTAGATAATTGATGGATTAGAACGGCTGTGTTTCCCGATTCAGGTTGAACACTTACGAAATAATCACCCTTTCTGTGCCACGATAACTTCTTAACAGTTTTTCTGCATGTGATAACAATTGAGATGTCTTTTTCAAGTTGGGATGCAGATGCTTTATTCCATTGGGCGACAACTTTTTTGACGGCATTGTTGGCGGTCTCTTCTGCATCTTCTTCATCCTCGCTGTCATTGACCTGCAAATTAGATTTCTTTTTTGAGCCAAATGTGTCAAAACCAAACCCATTTTCGATTTTTGTCTTACCATTATTTTCAATGTCGAAGCCAAAGATTGGTGGAACGATTAGATATATATTTTCACCAGCAGCAACTGCTAACAGTCCTGTTTCTGGGTCTGGGTTCCACTCGATACTTTCGATGTGATCCTCTGAGTTTTCCTTTGTGTCAATTATGGTAACCTTGTAGACTTCCCTTCCTGTTAGAATTTCCCAGATTCTCACCGTGCCGTCATCTGACCCAGTAGCTAGCCATATGCCTGAAGGATCTATTGATACGGTACGTATTCTTCCTTCGTGCCCGTTGTACACGGTGGAACAACGAATTGGGAAAGGTCTCAAATCCTGTGGTGAAGGCAATTTAGGAATTAGTGATTCTGGATCGATATTCAACTTGTTCTTACGCACACGGGGAGCCAAATATAGATCTAGCGATCTCTCAAATCTCTCTCTAACAGATCCTGCGTAACCGGGCACTTTTCTTAGAGCAGAGTATTTTTGTGGGATGAAGTTTCTTTCTCTTTCGCTTGACTCAGTATTCTCCCATTCTTCCTTTTCTTCTGGAGACAGCATATATTCTTCTGGTGGGTTGTAACTTTCATCATTGGTAGGTGGGGGGAGTTTAGGGGCTCTCAAGTTCATGACATGATCATTTGTCTCGGTGGAATCTCCCCAGATATCATAACTACGAACAGCTTGCTTTTCAGCTTCCTTCATTTCTTTCAATTTTCTTGGCGGAATAATGCGGCCTTCCCTAATCGCCTTTACAATCTTCATAACCCTCTTAGCTTCATTTTTAGATGGAACAAATCTTCTCTTAGGTTCTGGCATTGCAGTTAGAGGCATGATCTCCTCGTGTCGAGTAAACCAATCAACCAAAGGTTCATATGGGTTGGTGTTTTCATCAGTCTGCTCGTTCTTCTGGATCTTCGAAATCAATTCTAATTCTTCCTCAGTCAAGTTCAAGCTTGCACCAGAACTCTTGTCCAATAAACCCGTCCAACCTTCTGGAAGTTCAATAGTTTCCAGTAATTTGTCCAGAGCAGATCCCTTAGCTGGTCTCATGATTCGCTTACCATTGATATCATACCCGACATGTGGCATTTCGTCATAAGATGATAATGGAATATTACCAATGGTGTTATGGGCCTCGCCATCACTGTCATCACTGTCATATTTAGGATCAATTTCAGGTTTGATTACTCTTGGTCTGCCATCCACATACTTTGTGTAAATGTTGGGATCGGCGATCGTACTCAATTTGACATTTGAAAGTTTGTCGGTCATGGAATTAGTGTCATCCGAAAGATCAGAATCGGTGTACTCCTCCGCATCGTCCTCAGCTTCTTCCTTTGCTAGAAGCTCATTCAATTCAGCATCAGAATCCTCTTCTTCGGCGCCCAAGCCCTGATCAGAATCCTCGGCTGCACTTTCTTCTTGGTAGTCATCTTCTTCACTATCATCTTCTTCGTCAAGGACACCATCAATATTTAAGATTGCTTCTTCTTCACTAGATTCGACATCTGAGTCCTCATCTCTCGCCGTTCTTTTATTGGAAGCGGTTAGCTCTATAGACTTCTTGGCCATTTTTTCAAAGATTCCTTGGGGAGCTAAATAGAACTTACTTAATATCTTTATGTTGTGTGTTACTTGTGCAAGATGAAATATCCCATCTCATCTCTCATCTCATCGCATCTCATCGCTTGAAAATTTTTTTCGTACGAACATACAAAAAACAGGTAAAAGAGAATAGAGCTTAGGATAGGCCGGCGAGAAGAGGAATGCGGCATACTGAATACGTTAGTATTGGTAGTAGGAGATATACCTCAGAGGAATTGTCACAGCTGTTGATATTATACGTTGTCTAAACATTGGTGGTTGCTCCATCAGAAGATATATAAATTCCCTTAGTTCTTATAAAGTGAGATCAAGTCTAAATTCGAATGATGTTCATACCTTGGATTATCGCCAATATTTATACCTGATGAAATGCACATATTGAAGTATAACACACTGTAGTCAGTAAAGATTTTTTCACTCCTCTGATCACCGTTCAATCTGCGACCACACTGTTTCTTTGATCCTATAGAATATACAGTGCCAGTATTAGTGAGCGACCGTAGATTCCTCTGTAGCAAGAAACCAGATCTTTAATTGTCTCTCAATGAGCTAATAACCGGCATATGCTAACTCATTTCTGTCGATTGATACTTTCTTGGCGCTCGATCCTGCCCTACCCATTTCATTGTTAGCTATTTCAATAAAGGAGACACCAAATCTACTCTTTAATACCATCTTCACGTCGGTATACTTCCCGTAATTGATTGTCGTTATTGTCCATGATTGGAAAAGCTTCTTGCATAAAGCGATTGACGCAGATCTCGCCAATATGTATGTCTAACTTAAATTCTTCGTTAATGGGCTGGAAGCTCGGCTCATGTCTTTGGGCCTCATCTCCTAGTCTTAATGTATTAAATGCCTTATAAATCTTCTGCTTGTTTTTTACTAACGTTATTGTAGTTTGGGGCGAGCTAGAACCTTCAGCGATGTTGATACTGTATCGAGCTGTCTTACTGAGTGACTAGATATGCGTAGCATGGGATTTGAACATGACTGCGTACATATCCGCCTAAGTACAGAAAATATCTCACGACTCTTAACGGACAATATTCCACCTAGTACCTTCCCATTCTAACAGTAATAGTGTCCCAGCTGTAGTTTGAAAACGATCTTCATTTGAAACGAGGCAGCAGTAATACTCGTATCATGCCTATTTTGTTACCCTTTTTGCTGCACTTGCTATATACTTTTTCCTGGAATGGCATATGAAATTTATTAACTGCTGAGTGTGCTACAAAACTTGCTTAGAAGGCTATGGCGTACGCTGAGCCAAGATGTTTACGTAGTACAAAATATCAAGCCAATATTAGTAACCAATGTATGATAAAAAATCTGTAGCCTTTCGCCCTTCTCAATATAATCTATAAGTTCATCTTCTTCAACAACAAACTCATTTCAATGAATGCACTCCCTAAGTGTTCCAGGTACGACAATTCGTCTGTAATTTTCATCTATTTCAAATCCAAGCGTGGAATCATTTCTGCCAAAAATCTCTCCAGTCCCACATTCCCTTGTTTTCAAGGGGGTGCTCTTTTTCTAAGAACATAATATCATTTTGCGATGCTGTTTTCATCGACTCTTCTATCGCGTATTACTTTCGCTTCAAATTCTATCCTTGATTTATTGATCTTCTTGCTAGAGAAAAATGACAATATATATATAGCTTATCTTGGTAATGGCCATTGTTTTTCAAGTAATAGCTATCTTGATATTTTGTAAGAGGGGATACCGCGCAGGAACATGTGTCAGCATGGTAGTAATGGTGATCTACAGTGGGTTTATTACCAAGGGTAAACATGTGGGAACTGTGTTTATTTATGGTTCTGGCAGCATTGCGTCCATGTCAATCATGTTGGAGGGGGTGGCGCATTGGTTGGCCTCCCGTTCTACCAGATCAAGGTATATTCCTGTTGCTATAAACCTGATGTCTTTTATTAATGTTGTACTAATGGGAGTCTATATGGCGCAACAAAATTCGCTAAACCGAAATAATGAAAGTATAGCATCAATAACAAAATAAATAGATGTCCTTCTGCATTTCCCTTAACAATATCTAATTCATGTTCCTCAGTAACCAAATCATTTCAATGTATGTGCTTCTTTGATGTTCCAGGTACGAGATATCGTCCGTGATCTTCATCTATTTCGAAATTCAAGCGGGGAGCCATCTCCGTTATGAATTTCTCCATTCCACTGCCCTTCTATTTTTTAAGATGTGTTTGTAGCCCCAAAATACTATATTTTACGATGCTATTCTCATTGAATCTTTCATCGTGTATTATTTTCGGTTTAAATTCTATCCTTGATGTATTGATCAGCTTGTCAGCTGCCTCAGAACTGTTGGGCTTCAAATCTATTGTTGAAAGAGATATTCGTTTAGGAACTATTGAAGCTACTTATATTAGACATTACAATGATACTTGATAATTGTTCAATTATAGACATGTATAAATCATCCCTCTTCTTGTGAAGTGAAACGAAACTTGAATCAAATGAAACTCATCTGGATCAGTGTCGCCAATAATAAAATGTACCTGGTGAAATACACATATTGAATCATCAAACGCTGCTGTCAGTGAAGATTTTTCGCTCTTATGGTCTTGATTCAACCTACGATCACACCATTTCTTCTATCCCATAGAATGCACTGTGCTACCTGGATATTAGTGATTTGCCGTAGATTCCTTCGTGGCAAGATGCCTGATTTGTAATCGTCTCGCAATGAGCTATCAACCGATATATTCTCACTCTTTCATATTGATCGATACTCTGTTAGGGCTCAATCTTACCTCGAGACCATAATCATCTACAGTTCGGTCTGGGAAGATACTCTTTTAAACTTTCGTATCACGCTTACTTTATAATATCAACTTTTATCGCCATCTTCACTTCAATAGAATATAACAAATTAATAAAGCGCGTTCACCTTTGGAAGGACAGAGATCCCGAAAACCAGCAGGTTTATGATCCTTTTCCAGATTGTAACTTACATCAAAATAACATGGTTTCGTGGTCTAGTCGGTTATGGCATCTGCTTAACACGCAGAACGTCCCCAGTTCGATCCTGGGCGAAATCATTTTTTTCATTTCTCAAGAATTATTATACAGACTTAAAACATGATCTAAACAACTGAGTTGGGGCTTGAAAACTATCCAATTTGTTTACACGTTTATTATTAGTTCAAACTAAAATACACAGGTCTCCGTTATTAATTTAGCTAGCTGCTCGAGATACTCCTTGTCTACTTCGTCAAATCCATTGTAATCCACACAATCTATATCGATCACTGCTAGAGTCTTATTGGTCTTGTTGTCAATGATTGGGACAACAATTTCACTTTTAGTATCTCCATCACAAGCTATGTGATCAGCAGCCTTGTCAACATCAGGCACAAGTTGCGTCTCTTGAGTAGAAGCTGCAGTTCCGCAAACACCTTTTCCGAATTGAATTGTTTGACAAGCGACTTTTCCCTGAAAAGGGCCTAACAAAAGCTGCTCTTTTCCTTTCTCAGAAACATAAAACCCTGCCCAGTTGATGTTGATGCTCAATGATTTATAGCAGTGCCATATAAGCGAAGAAGCGTTTGATAAATTGCACACCCAATTGTCTTGATCTATTGTCAACGCCTTATAACTGTCGAGGAGCATTTTCAGTGCATCCTCTTTCCTATCCTCAACATCAGAAAAGTTACTAAAATTGGCGTGATATCCCATATTGCAGCGCTAGACGTCTATCTCTTGCGTAGAGCAATTACTGTGGCAATTGTGTTTAAAAAGATGTTCATGGCTCAAATTTCCAAATCATTCCTCAATTGCGGGGGCGAAAAAATAATATGAGGTGGACAGGAATTGAACCTGCAACCATTCGATTGCAATTCCGTGGTGTCCCAGGATTTAACTGGAGTCGAAAGCTCTACCATTGAGCCACCACCCCACACTTTGGTATGATATTTGCCCTACGCAGTGGTATATATCACTTTTGAAACCCCATCCTTCGTCAATTATTTGTATTCTTCGAGCCTTAATGTTAAGTAGCCTAAGCTTTAATAGGCTTTAGACGTATTCAGTCTGTCGGAATAGATATATAGAAGGAGATAGTCATCAAGTCATGACACGAACATGTTGAAAGCCTAGCTGGTGTAAAAAGGATATCGGTTATTAGTGTTCAGCAAGACGTATTCATTCAGGTGACATCTACCCAGCAGCTAAGAAAGGTGCATTCCCAATTGACACACTTGCTGTAAGTACTGCCGTTCCTTGTTTCATGCATTGTGAAAATTCTCGTTCACCATATCGCTCACTTTATGATTAGATGTAGTGCACTTTTCGAGATATTCAAGAAGACTTTTTATGTCATTCCCGAGTTTATACTATGCTATTTAGAAGGCAATTCGTAGACGTACCTGAAGCGACTAGCTCCGCATATAAAATTGATTGGCATAGCCTAGATGCTTCAATGCTTTCATTAATGTCAAGTTTATCAGAACCCTCCATTACAGTCCTTGTCAAAAAGTACCGATTCTGTTTGGTGGTGCTAGAACTGTAGCTAAAGGCCACTTGATTAATTTTTGTAAGTATTCTGTCTTTTTTCCGTAGACAATATGTAGGATTAATGATGCTTCCCTGTAGCTAGCGACCTTTGTAGCACGCTTATGGCTGCCGCTGCAATATTGATCATGTGATACTTACTCTACTACCATGCTACCAATTAACAAATAAATTCTATTATTTGAGACTCGGGAATGCCTTGGGCTCAATTGTTGAAGGATTTTTTAAGAAAGCTGCTTTGGCGAGATAATAGAGCTTCACAATTTTTCGTTGTTATTATCTTTCTTGAAAGAGAGAGCTTTTGTTAGAGCACTGACATTAGAAACAGTATTTCGGACTCAAAACGTAAAAATAGCAATATATATTCACAAAACACAAATAAGTAAAATTGTCATTAGTCTAAAATTTAGAAACTAAGGATTAAGCTGAGAATATTTACCAACCCTCCTCTGCCCTTCTATTGCTTGAGGTCGAAAAACTGATCTATTTAGGCCGATGCGAATATGTTAATGAATTAATGAACTACGAAGTATATAAGACAGATTGTCATCCATAAATCTACCAAGTTGAAAAAGATAGATACTAAGTCTATCAAGCGCAAATAACAATACGTCCGGTGCTCTGGTTGGAGCTTGTTTCTCAAATCAGATACATTTTTATATCGCGTTGCGAGATGGTTTTCTAAGGGCAGACTCGAGCAGAAAATCATTTCTAGTCAAACTAACTTTAATTTGAACTAGACTTTTCAGAAGTTAAAATCGCCTAGGGGAAGTAAAGATCCACACCACATACGAGCAAGAATGGATCTTAGTAGTGATAACTTTGAGTATATCTTTCAACTTACCAAAGTTCTTAGTGCAGAATGCAGGGCCAATAGACAAGAGAGAGATAAGATGGAAAACCTACTCAAGAGGTTAGCAAAGCAATCTGGCGTATCATATGAACAACTCGGTAATCAAGTAAAGCCTAAGGTGATGGAGACTTATCAAGAACTGTCGAATACAAACGAAATCGACCGGCTTACATCGGAGAATTACGAGATTTTATATCAAATCGAATTGCAAGAGTACGTTAACTGCAAGATTTTGGCTCTAATTAGCGAAGTGGCTGAGCATTTGAACTCTATCAGGAGCTTTGTCATTGAGCGCAAACTGACAGGGTTCCAGAATATTGACAATTACTTGGAAGAAAAATTCGCTTCAGGTAAGGAAGATCTTTCATCTAATCAAGATGTCTTGAGGCGATCTAAGGAATGCACTCGAGAAAAACTTGACATATTGTGCCATGAATTGAAGACTCTTATTAGCAGGACTGATTGGAGTTCAATACCGAAGGACTCGAGGGCATACGTCACTTTTTGTAAGAAGCTGACACAGTTGGAGACTACTTACGATCTACAACTTACCAGCGAAGAAATGATATGATTTAGTCATGATGTTTTTGAACATGCTATTTAAAGTATGCTAAATGTGTAGTACCCAATCTGCTTGTAATTTGTGATACGTTTAGGTTTTTTCTGTGTTTCCAAGTTGATTTCTATAAGACATCTTCTCACAAAGCCACGTCCCCCAAACTTTGATAGTCTCTTCGACGTCCTCAACAAATTTTTTACTCAGTACTTTGAGACAGAAGCCTTCGTAGCCGGTATTCTCAGCATGAACTAAATCGTGAACACATATATCAAACCTCGCCTTATCACTCAGGGAGTCGACTGCAGTAGCTATACCCAGACCCTGATCTACAAGTGACTTTTGAACTGCTGCTAATTTCGAATCAAACTGCCGAACACTTTCTTCAACATCCCTCATACGTACTTCGAGTATTCTCATGTCGTACTGGAATTTGGATGATAGTGAGTTCAATTCGCGCATTTCCCCCTTAAGTAAAACTTGCTTAGTCTCAATCTCTTCGTGTTTTTTATCCAGATCATTTACCCTGTGGGTGTAATTTTGGTAGTCATTTTGAAGGTCAGTCAACAAATCATTGAATATGGCTCTGCTTTCATCGCAAGCAGACTTTCCCTCATGCTCACCCATGTATCCTTGCGCCATTTCATCTCGGCGTTGTTGAAGTTCTAATTTATGTTTTATTTTGAGCATATCTCGTGCCATTCTTACCAGAGAAGGATCGAAGGGCAATTCCCATGAGTCTGTAGTATCTTGCACCTGAGAGAATGAATTGGATCGATACATGCAGCGACTTCTCTCATCTTCTAAAGGTATCTCATCATCTAGAAGTCCCTGAGTCTTGTCGTCTGCGAAGGGCAAAGAGTTTCGCCTAAAATACTCCCCATGGTATAATTTATTTGTACCAAAATTTCGGGCATATTTGTTTTTATCGTAATTGCATACCATTGAGGATGCTGATATTGAGGAGCTCGATGTATTGTACTTTATTAACTTATTGTCGAAAACTTGCTTATCTTGATCAAAAGATTCCGAAGACTCAATATCTACCCCATTATTCCTCATTTCATCAAAGTATATCGCTTGCCTCTCCAATAAGGCGTCCGGATTACCTCTGAAATACCTAATATGGCAGAACCCTGGTCTATCCCATATTCTTCTTATTCTTCCTCTAGGTCTCCCTTTGCTTTTCCATAATAGCCCTAGAGAGCCTCCATGAACGTTTTTCACCAAGAAATCCAAATCAGTTGTCAATATCTCGTTTGAAAGATGCATAGGGTTACCTTTCCCAGCAATATCTTGAACGGTCGATTTCACTACCTTTTTGAATTTGAAAATATCTGTGTTTGAAGTTTTTGCGGAGACCTCAAACAATTTTTCCAAGGTCTTGTCATCGAGGTACACAGGACCGTGACCTTTCGGTAATCCATACTTTTTTTGAAAGATATGAATGCTTGTAATAAAGTCTTCCTCCTCGAATGGATCCTTTGACGATGTACAATCTTCAACCTTTAGTTTGAAGTAACAGCTCAGAACTAGACTGATCAAAGCAGCGACAGTGGTAGGTCCCAGAGTACCCTCATTCTTGGGTCTCTCAAGGCCTAGATAAAACTTGCCATATTTGGCCCACCAACTGGAGATTGCCTTCTCCGTACCTTCACACAGGAGGCCATCTTTGTCGCCATGATAGAGATGAAAGTAACTTAGGGATGTTTGAAGTAGAGTTATTAGCTCTATGACTGGATTATACGTCCATAGGGAGCGCGATGGTTGAACAAATTCCTCTAGCTCAATCTGCTGCAGATATCGTTGTCGCAATTCGGAGCAGATGGGGATTTTGTATAGCTGAGAAAATTTGTCTTCCGCTGCACTTGATGGTGCACATAGTAATAAAGCTGATCTACCACCACAACGCATTTTTTTCAGATCGTAGTTAGCCTTGAAGTTGGTCCATATTACTCTTAGATCCCCACATTCAACATGCAAAAGATTTAAGGCTGAAGGAACTGAGGCTAAATTTGTGACAAAAAGGGTCCCTTTTGACATTTGTTTCGGTTGTGAAAAATGTGACAGGTCTTCGAAATACTTTCTCAGCGATCCAGGCCACTTCTCAGGGTTTTTTGGTAGTACAACTTGAACAGCATGAACTACATCCTGCGAGTTTCCGGTATAAGATGTGATGATTGTCGAAAGTTTTCTCTCAGCTGCCCATTGCTCGACGATATATATCTCGAACCCGTGAACTTCAACTTCCTTAAAGTTCAAATTTACGAAGGACTCCAACTTACTTACGTGCAGTGCTCCAATATCTGGAAAAATGAAACTTGCGAGCGGCTCCGTGGCCATTGGCCTATACATGAACCTGTCGGTATTCAGTCTCCCACCTTCTGTAAGTTGCCCATCATCAAATGTCATTCCTAACTGAATCAAACCTTCTCTTTTGCTCGCAAAATAAACGCAGGAGACCTTTTAAACAAGTATCTTAGGGGCAGGAAGAATTCGATATCAGGTTTCTTGCACTGACTCGTATAACTTGAACGCTTCTAAAACTCGTCCAACACAGGAAGAAGCAAACCAAAAAAAACCTTGTTCGTTGCCTTCTATATTACTGATTACCGCCCTCCGTATAATCAGTGCTTAACTGAATGATTTATGATATACGTGGGCTATCCCCTTTTTAGATGGGCTTGTTGGTCTTCATATGTAATGAAGAGTAATGCAATGCCAATTTCGTTCACTATTATAGTCCGGGTTATCACTTAGGACGTAACCAACGGTATAACGGGGTGCGAAGCCTTATTAAATTGTAATGTAGAAATTCAAGACAATTGGAACACTGTCGATTAAAGGAGATCAATCAAAAGTTGGTGCCAATTGAAGGTCGAATTCTGCGAGAGCAAAGCTAGCTCAACAATTTTCTATATCGAGGATCGCAATGGCAGAAGAGGAGGCTATTTACCGTATGTATACATAAAGAAACACTGAAATTGGCGTTTTGGCAAGTTTGACCGATATACTGACAAAATAATCTATGTTATTCAGGCTCCGCGGATATGACATATGTCCAATTGTATATACCATTGGAGATCTCGAGAGAGGTCGTTTGTCTTCTAGGGAACCTAGGAAATATGATGATAAGGGATCTCAATAGTGAACTATCGGCCTTTCAAAGGGGTTACGTGAGTCAGATAAGAAAGTTCGATGATGTGGAAAGATCTGTGGCTTACATGCAAGATGTGGTTGACAAACATTCGGCAAAGACGTGGAAATATTTCTTACATACAGACGAGGAGGGGAACGCTATCCAGCACCCCAAATTATCACAACTAGTTTCCACAATGCATACGCATTCCCATGATTTTATTCACGAGACTGTTGAGGACATTACGGGATTTGAAAGTCGAGTGAGGCAGATGGATGAGTCATTGACCAACCTGCGAGAAAGGTTGAACTGCCTCATCGAGCAGAGGCATGTCATATTTGAGTGTTCACGATTTTTGGAAGGCAACCCGAATATATTCAGCCGAGTGAATGGTGAGGAATCTACACTACTAGATGCTGACGAATTCAGGCTTGCCAATCAGGACGATATAAGCGAGACTTTAAGTGAGACCTTCTCATTTGACGATGACATTGATAACGAGGGTCTCTACGAACATAGACAGGAGTCTGGTGTAAATGCATCTAATGAAAATTTTGACAGATTAGAACAAGGCTTTCATGATAAATTTATGATAGCCGGTTCGATTAGAAGGGATAAAGTGGAGATACTGAACAAGATTTTATGGAGGCTACTTCGTGGTAACTTGTATTTTCAGCACTTCCAAATAGATGAACCACTTTTGGAAGAGGGTGAAAAAGTCGAGAAAGACAGCTTCGTTGTTTTCACACACGGTGACATCTTGTTAAACAAGGTAAAGCGGGTGGTAGATTCATTGAATGGTAGAGTCTTTGGTTTCAGTGAGCGTTCGCATGCCGCTTTACGTTCTCTCAATGATAAGATTTCAGATTTACAACAGATCATATTGACTACTGAGCAAACTCTACACACAGAATTATTATTTGTTGGAGACCAACTTCCAACTTGGAATGCAATGGTTAAACGAGAAAAGTACATCTTTGCGACATTGAACTTACTTAAGCAAGAATCTCAAGGTTTAGTTGCGGAGGCTTGGATTCCGAGTTCCGAGTTGACTGCTGCAACCAATGCCCTTAAGGATTATAGCGATAGTATCGGCTCTGAATATGGTACGGTGATCAGCGTTATCCATACCAACAAACGCCCCCCAACTTATCATCGAACAAACGAGTTCACACAAGCCTTTCAAGCGATCGTCGATGCTTATGGTATAGCCACATATAAGGAAGTAAATGCTGGCTTGGCGGCAGTAGTGACGTTTCCATTTATGTTCGCTATTATGTTCGGAGATTTAGGACACGGCTTCATTTTGCTTCTAATGGGGATTTATCTTTGGTTAAACGAGAAAAAGTTCGAGGCCATGAAGAGAGAGGAGACATTCGACATGGCATTTACTGGTAGATTCGTTATAATTCTTATGGGAGTGTTTTCGATGTATACTGGTCTAATATACAATGATATTTTTTCAAGATCCATGACTTTATTCCCATCGCGTTGGAAATGGCCTTCCACTTTCAAAAAGGGTGACGCAATAGAAGCTACGCAAGTTGGTGTGTATGCTTTGGGGTTGGACTCGGGATGGCATGGCTCTGAGAATAATCTCATATTCACAAACTCATACAAGATGAAACTTTCCATATTGATGGGATTCATCCATATGTCTTATTCTTTCATGTTTTCCTATATCAATTACAGAAACAAGAAATCGATGGTCGACATAATAGGCAATTTTATTCCTGGTCTTATTTTCATGCAATCGATATTCGGATATTTATCTTGGGCCATTATTTACAAGTGGTCAAAGGACTGGGCCAAAGATGGAAAACCTGCGCCTGGGTTGTTGAATATGCTAATCAACATGTTTTTGTCACCAGGAAAAGTAGAAGATCAGCTATATCCAGGACAGTCTTTTGTACAAGTTATCCTAGTACTAGCTGCTCTCGTATGTGTACCGTGGCTTTTGTTATACAAGCCCCTTACCTTGAAGAGACAAAACAAAAATGCCCAATTGAACAGCAATTTGCTTGACGGACAGAGGCAAACCGATTCTCTATTTGAACATGACCCTGAAAGTGAAATGATAATCACTGATTATGAGAACGATGACGAACATGAGGCATTCAATTTTGGGGATGTGATGATTCACCAAGTAATACACACCATAGAGTTTTGCCTGAACTGCATATCTCATACTGCTTCTTATTTACGTTTATGGGCCCTATCCTTGGCTCATGCGCAGTTATCAACTGTTTTATGGTCAATGACTATTGCAAATTCGTTTTCAGCTGAAAATTCAGGATCTGCTTTGGCGGTAACTAAAGTTGTATTACTTTTCGGGATGTGGTTCGTGCTTACAGTGTGTATTCTGGTATTCATGGAAGGAACGTCTGCTATGTTACATTCTTTGCGTTTACAATGGGTGGAGGCCATGTCTAAATTCTTTGAAGGTGAAGGGTACGCATATGAACCATTTTCTTTCAAAAACATATCGGATTAGTTACCTATGGCCAGAAACGTTTCGAAAGATTTTGTAGGTAGATACTAAATGCTATTAATGTAAAATATTTATAGGAAAATGAGCCTGTTAATAGAAATATACGTATTATAATTCATCGTGCACTATGGATGATCCAGACAGTGTCGAGCTTTCTGTGCCAGAGCTATGCGATTCTACGGATGATTCTACGGATGATTCAGGCTTGCTTGTGGTTTCAGAAGTGGAAATTACAGTGGCTGACATGTCTTGTTCGGCCATACTCTTTTTCAACTTCTCTTCCTTCCTCTTCCTTGCCTTCTCCAGCCTTTGTGCCATCGATAACAATTCACGCATTCTGTATTCTCGACCCATATCGAATGCATGGATTTTCTTTGCCAGCTCGATGGATACATCCTCAAAGGCTAGCTTCATTTCAAGTAAGATTTCCCGATCTGTCTCATCAAGAAGTCCGGAATCCACGAGACTTTCCATAGAACTCATAGTTTCTTTCATGTTGGTCAACGTTTCATTCCACCTAACAAGCAGCTTTGAAATATAACTTGGCAAATTAATCTTATAGTATTCCTTTTGGACATCAAGATCAAATTCATGGAATTTGCCCTCGATCAGCTTCAAAGTCTGATTGACACTTTTCTCCGAGTTTGTCAAGTTAAATAACAAACCATTTCCTGATTCAATCATTTTCTCGAATTGCTCACCGTCCAAAGGTTCCGAAAGATATTTCAAATAAGTATCTATTTTGCTTCTCAGCTTCTGTATCTCTACAATTTTTTCGTCTATGTCGACCTTCCTGGAACCATCAGCGTCCTCTTCAAGCCATTCCAGGTAATCAGGTATCATTTCAGCCAGCTTCTCCAAATGCATACGGGGGCCTTGCTCAATAACATGTTCCATCTCCAAATACTCCCTAGTTTCATAAAGTAATCCTTCAAGCAAATTTTTGGCGGCTTCTAATTCAAACCTTTCCTTATCCTTGTCCACCAGTAAAGATATGTGCTTTCTTACTCGATACTTTTCATCTGATGGCATATGCTTCATGGTGACGTCATTACTTTTGATTGAGAGTTTGAAATGACGGTTTGACTTGCCCTTTGGAGAATTTGTCTCTTCATTGTTTTCATAAACATTCGAATCTTCATTCTCGGGGGAATCATATTGATTTGAAGGGGCCTTTAGGCAAATTGCCTCTACTTTGTCCACATCGAAAATTCTATTTTGTGACAATGAAAATGTGGCATTGTAAGTGACTCCGAAAGGACACGATTCTGATCTGGAGGCTTTGTCCAAATTCTTTGAGCTCGTCGTCACAGTTTTGAATATTCTGTCATTCTCGTAAAAGTCAATGGTGAATACGTCATTGATATCATTAGAAGTTCCTAATGCAACGGTATTCTTTGTTGGATACACTGCACCTTTCGGAAAAACAATTTCCTCAGATTCCTCATCATTCACTTTAATACCGTAATTGACAAAAGAACGTTCAATAATATCCAGAGGCTTTGTTTTGAAGGCATTGAAAATCTTGACCCCCCTTATAGTAGCCCCATTAACAGCTGATTCGTCCGCATTGACGCTTCTTAAAATTTTCTCATCAGCAATTATATTGCTTAATTGTTGCTGTACGACCGGCACCCTGCTAGATCCCCCAGTTAATATAATACCAGAGAGCTCAGATAAATGAACATCTTTACCCCACAGTTGTGAGCTCAACGCATTTTCAATTGGTTTAGCTACTTCGGAGAGGGAGTCTTCTATGAAATCCTCAAATTCTGATCTTGATATCGTCGTTTTAAAATCAATCTCATTATACAGAGATTCTATCGATACGCTAGCTTCTGAATTTGCACTCAGGACAAGTTTAGCCTTTTCAGCGGCTTGAACAATCTTAGCGAGCGCTTTCGGATTGGCATGAAACGAGTCTGTTCTTACCTTCTTGTGTTCTTCCAAGAACTTATTCTCAATCAAGCTTGCGATTTCCAGAGTAAACTTTGAGCCGCCAAGTCTATCATTGAAACCGTACCCCCCAAACTCCAATTTGAGGGGTTCGCTTTCATTTAGAGGCTGCAGAATAGAGAAAAGAGATGCTTTAGTGGAGCCGCTGCCCATATCATACACGAGATAGTAATTCTCTTCACCAGGCGTGAAATCACGTTGTTTAAATGCAAAGTTGATTAGAACGGAAAGCCCATCATTGACCAGACAGGTTTGCAAATTATCCACTGTGCTTGCTCCGACGTCAAGCAACGCTTTGCGCTGATGCTGGTTAAAAAACTCCGGGACGGTTAACGAGAGTTTGTCAACGAAATCAAAACCAGAGGGATCCTTTTCTTTTAGCAGTGCGTTAGCCCTGTTAACAAGTTCTTGAATATTCATCGCCGTTAGTTCTTCTACCGAATATTCGACGTCATGTACGCGGAATGCAAGCGATTTTCTTTCTGTCTCTACGATCTCAACGCCAGGATGCTCTCTCAGATATAGAGTGATATCGGTTATGTCACCTTCTGTCTTACCTAGCAGTGGTTTCAAATGCAATAAAGTATCTTTTGGAAATCTTGTTGAAATTGAGCCTACTGCTGATCCAAAAAACCGTTCGATGTCATTTAAATTACTTCCAAACTTTCTGATGGCTAGACCAGAAATATCCTTTCGTTTGGATTCAGGGGTTAGAATTAGTTCCATGGGAGCCTGTGGTGACACCACCATAGCTTTCAAAAACTGCTGTCCATAATCAACACCTACAACAGCCGCTATAACGCGATCATTGACAAATAAGGCAACAATTGTAATAAGCCAGTATACCACAGAAAATCGCATATTTAAATGGACCTATGCTTGTTATTCTCAAAGTTTTAAAAACTTATTGAGTTTTCGACTCTTGAGTTCTTAGCTTTTCAATGTCACACGTAACACTTAAAATATGGAAATTTTTCGAATCGGTATGCGCTTCAACATATGAAAAGACATCTTGAATTTGAAATTGTTCATTTCTTTAGATGAATTTGAACGGTAAATAGTTACGGTATTGAGCTATGAGTGGACAAGAGGCTCTAGAGGACTTGAGATCCAAGATCATAGCATCTATGAGACCGGATCAAGCAAGTCGAAACCCGGAAAAACGACCCATTACCAACAGTGACAGGAGCGATGAGCCGATAAAGAGGTCAAGGACCGGTGAGTTACCGAAAGGACCAAGAATCAGTGATAGGGAAGGTGCAGCCAATAGCTTACCAGTCAATGACCGAGCCGGCCAGAGTAGATATGGTGGGGCATTGAGACAAGGGGAGAGCAGACCCCCTCGGTCAAGGTTTAATCCTCATGAAAGAACCTTTTCAAGAATGCCCAATGCATCCCAAAATTATCAAGGCCGTCAACCATATCACGAGTACAACGATCGCTCACGATCTGGCGTGCCTCAAAAAAGGTTTGGGGACAGTTATCTGCAAGATGTCACTCCAATCGATCAAAGAAGAAGAATGCGACCCAGCAAGTGGGATGTGACTCCAAAGGGCTTTGAAAAAGTTCCTGCTGAAAGAGCCAAATTAAGCGGCCTCTTTCCTCAACCTGGGCAACCTCAAGAACTTGATCGCTATAAGTTGGAGAGAGTTGCCATGCACGGTGGCACCAAGAGTAGACGGACGAGAATTTTATTTGATGACGCAACAAGTAATAATCTGACAATTGCTAAAATGGGCTGTACGTTGGTTATTAAACATATTGGCGGTACTAAAGATACGTCTGAACGATCGATGGAACAATTTTTAAAGAAATTCATAGCGGGCCTAGGCAATGGCTACGAAATGAAGAACTACTCTCATAGCTCGGATTTCGACTCAGTAGAATTTAATTCTCCGGAATGCACGACCTTGGTATACGCATCTCGATCATACATAAATGAGCAGATGAGCAAAACGAGCCTCGAATGGAAAAGGCCAAACGAATACGTTCAGCAGCTGGACCACCCAGACAGATTATGTGGGCCCGAGATAATCGCCTTGGAAGGTTTGCCTACTGACCATGAATCAATAGAGAAATACCTTAATGAGAATGGTATCAAATTTAATTTTTGCACACCGATTTTCGACACCGAAAATGACGTTCGTTCCTTCACCAAGTGTGTCTTATTTGAAATTGCGGAGACCGACGAAAATGAATTGAACAAGCTCAAGGTTCCCTGGTTTAGACCAAATTATAGCACACTGACGCAGACTAGCAGCTCAATAACCTACCAAACTTTACCAGCGTTCGTAGAAGACAAAAAGCGATCCAAGTCCAGGGTCATTGTGCTTTTAAATTGTGTAGATCCATTGGACTTGAAATACCCACCATTCTGCGAGGAGGTTGAGGACAACCTCAAAGAGACACTCGAAGGCGTGGAAACTATATGGATCAAGAAACCTAACGTCAATTACAGACTGAATTTTGAAAACATCGGTGAGGGTACTGGCAAAATATACATCAAATTTAAAACTACAGAAGCGAGCGAAAAAGCCATGAACGATCTACCGGGTCAAATGTTCAACGGTAGAGCAATATTGTGTTCGTACTTCGACGAAGAAGACTTCGACCTAGTAAGGAATCACTAAATTGGGATCAGTCAGGTGTTCCACCAAAAGATTGTATATATCGGAAGGGATTTTTGCTACGAATCCGACGCCTAGCTTGATGATTTCGTCCGCATCAAAATCAGGCAGCTGTCTCGTCAAGAGGTTCATGGGAGAATCCGACTTGAGAATTTTCGATCTTATTTGCACCAAGATCGCCACCACAAACAAGATGTTCATATGGAACCCGTAGGCAAACATGAAATCCCAAAGTTTGCACACTTGGTCCAACGGTTTGTTACAACTCGACAGGGTGAGTATAGAAGGGATCCCGTAAATCTCTGCCGTGAGCAGATTGTCGCTAAGGAACTTGCTCAGTTTCGGGTCGATGATTTTCAAGCAGATGTCGAGCAGCTTGGCACCCTTGTGAACCCCGGATAGGTTATTATTTAGATAGGTAGGTATAATCGAATAGCACAGTGTCGAAAACAGCTGGAACGCCATCGGCTCGCTGGGACAGCAGTACAGCAGAGGCGCCAGCAGCACGTTCATCCCCTGCACATACGTGCTGACCTGGAAGTTGGGGTCAGAGTCTGCGAGCCGCAGACTCTGCCAGGCAAAACACGACAGGCACCTAATCAACGAGTCCTCCGAGACAAGAGTGATAAACTTCGGGTCCGTCTGCAGCGTCCGGAACGTATCGTTCTTGATCTTTTGTATTATGGGCGCCCGTACCGCCCCCAGCTGCAGAAAAGACAGATACACTTGCGTGGACCTCTCCATCGACGTGCGCGACAAAATCGACCATATGTAGCACCGTAGCCTCTGTTGTTGTTTATCGTTGTACGCGGGCAGCCCTTCGCTGAGGATCAGATACCGCAATTGTGCTAGCGAGCTGTGAATGATCAGCGGAGGTTGCGATATGAACTTCTCGATCGACGCCATAACGACAGCAGACACCACCTGCCCTGGTTCGCAGTGTTCCAACCCGAAGATTGACTGGAATGCCCTGCGATATACCTGGAGCATCCTTGCCAGAGCAAAGGGCACGTGACCAAAGACGTAAGACACGACACACGTACACGGTGACAAACCGCATCTCTCTTCCGCAGGGCAGTTACCCGGGCCTACGGACATGCACCCTAGGAAGAACGAGGTACCCGTCAGAAGCTTTCGCAGCGCGTTTTTGCACCCAGAAAGATGAGCCCGAAAAACTTCACGGAGAAACAGCGCACAGCCAGCCGTGCGCCAAGCGACATAACTAAAACCGAAGAAAACGTTCGCCCCTCCGTAGACCACCTTGGCGATGGCACTGAACTGACATGGAACTGCGATAGAACTACGATGTGATAGGCCGTCAATTCTGCCTGCAAATCGAGCCCGCACGAGTACAGTGTCGGTGGGACATTTACCGCAGTGGGTATTGCACCCTGAAAAGAAACAACACAGCGAGGTCGCCATCCGTTTGAATAATTAATTCTGGTGCAAGCTCTCCATCAATGTCCCAGGACGTTAAGAGCGCGATTGACACAAATTGTATATATACATTGATATATATGCTCATAAATGTGCTCTTGAGCTTAATCTTTGTGCTTCTCTGATAATTTCCTCTTATAGCATCGACGAGATAAGATACCAGATAGCGCGAAAAGGATGAATTTTTCATATTTGGTATATATGCTAATCTCTGTGGGGCTTGCCAATGCGGCAACCCACACGTACAACTGGACAACGGGCTGGGTAAATGCGAATCCTGATGGGGTTTTCGAAAGACCCGTCATCTCATGCAATGGGGAGTTCCCATGGCCAGACATCCGTGTGGAGAAGGGCGACCGTGTGCTAGTTTACTTGACCAATGGGTTCAATGACACCAGCACTTCTCTGCATTTCCACGGGCTTTTCCAAAATGGTACAAACCAGATGGACGGTGTTCCGGGGCTGACGCAGTGTCCAATTCCTCCGGGACAAACTTTCCTATACAACTTTACTGTCGACCACAACTCTGGTGCGTACTGGTACCACTCGCACACCGAGGCTCAATATGAGGACGGTATGAGGGGTGCCTTCATCATCGACGATGGCGAAAACAACAAGAACTATCCATACGAGTACGACGAGGAGGTTGTTTTGTCTCTGAGCGAATGGTATCACGATTCCGTCGCCACGCTGCTGCCTCAATTCTTGAGTTTGTTCAATCCAACCGGTGCCGAGCCAATCCCCCAAAATTTGATTCTGAACGATACTAGAAATTTGACCTGGGAGGTCAAGCCCGACACTACCTATTTGCTGAGAATTCTCAACATTGGTGGGTTTGTGTCCCAATATTTCTGGATCGAAGACCACGAGATGGAAGTTGTCGAGGTCGACGGTATCACGGTCGAGAAGAACAGTACTGACATGATCTACATCACAACCGCACAACGTTATACTGTCCTGCTACACACCAAGAATGATACATCGAAGAACTACGCCATCATGCAAAAGTTCGACGACACCATGCTGGACGTCATTCCAGATGATTTGGAATTGAATGCCACTTCTTCGTTGACGTATAACACATCTGCGCCATTTGCGGAACAAAACTACGTGGATTCGATTGACGACTTCTTGGACGATTTCTACTTGGTTCCAATTGACAAGGAGGAGCTATTGCCTGAACCGGACTATCAGATCACTGTCGATGTTGCGATGGACAACTTGGATAACGGTATCAATTACGCATTCTTCAACAATATCACGTACGTCGCCCCAAATGTCCCCTCTCTATTTACTGCTTTGTCGGCTGGCGAAAACTCAACGAACCCACTGATCTACGGTTCGAACACAAATACCTTTGTGCTTGATAAGGATGACGTCGTTGAAATTGTGTTGAATAACTTGGATACCGGTAAGCATCCTTTCCATTTACACGGCCACATTTTCCAAACTCTCGTCAGAGACCGTACCTACGATGATGCGTTGGGTGAAACCCCGGTCTCATACAACGAAAGCGATCACGCAGCATTCCCCCAATACCCAATGATGAGAGACGTTCTCTACGTCAACCCGCAATCCAATTTTGTGATCAGATTCAAAGCGGACAACCCTGGTGTTTGGTTCTTTCATTGTCATATCGAATGGCATTTGGCCCAAGGGCTAGCCATTGTGCTGGTCGAAGATCCTCTAGGAATTCAGGAAAAGTCGTCCCAACAATTGAGTTCAACTTCTCAGGGCGTTTGTAATGCGATGAACATGCCACTACAAGGTAACGCGGCTGGTAATTCGACAGATTTTTTCAACTTGCAAGGTGAGCCTGTCCAACCTAAAACTATTCCAACTGGTTTCACCGCTAAGGGTATCGTGGCAATGGTTTTCTCATGCCTGGCGGGTGTCCTCGGCTTAGTCACCATCGCCATTTATGGCTTGATGGAGCAGACTCACGTAGAAGAGCATTTCCTTGAGGATATGAACATGAATGTGGCTGAAGTGCTAGACGATGGATCTTCTACCACAGAAACAACGGAAAAAGCTGCGCTACAACCAACCACTTACTCGTTAACCGAAGAAGCTGTAGCGGAACCAGCCACTAGCACACTAGCCGAAGAAGCAGCACCGGAACCAACCACACGCCAATATTGATATATCAATTTTTAGACATTTCTGCTAGGGTAACACAGGTTTTG
This sequence comes from Zygotorulaspora florentina, assembly GCA_003671575.3. Classification (NCBI taxonomy): domain Eukaryota; kingdom Fungi; phylum Ascomycota; class Saccharomycetes; order Saccharomycetales; family Saccharomycetaceae; genus Zygotorulaspora; species Zygotorulaspora florentina. Next base: position 191,947 of record PPJY03000001.1, on the reverse strand, counting down.
TGTATAAGTAACGTCAATGTAGACTAATATTTTAATATAACTATGACTAATTACAACTCACAACGGTCCTTGAGGTTTGGTCTTGAAGACTGATACCATGGGTGCATATAATTCGTCGTGCATGACATACGCTCTTTTTCATCAGAGTTGGCATCGCAGAGACCATCCCATCTTTCTTGAAGAACCTTTTAATACTGAAAAGCGTATACTTAAAGAATGCCAAGTGGAAAGGATACCATACATGCGTTAGGGGCGAATGGCAGTATTGCAAAAATCTAAGCACTGTGAGAACAAGTGTAGTCCCAATGGCGAGGGCAGTTGCTGCGGCTCTATAAAGTCAGAGGAATTCGCGGGACCTACGAATGCCAATAACCCAAAGAGGGCTAGAAATGCGCGTCCGAGAAGACCTCGATTCAGATTTAAAAGAAATATGAAAACTGAGGGTACGAACTACGATCTTATCACTTCTATGGACTATCTCACCGAAAAGTATGGAATCAAGAAGACTCATTATATTGAAAAATTCCTCAAATGTATTCATAAGAAGATGGATCATGGTGTGAATAAGATTAGCGACAAGTACATTGGCTCTTTGAACCCATGGGTTAAGATCAAATTCTTCCTTTTGTTAGTCACTCTTGCACAGAGAGGGGGACCGGAGTATTGGATGGACAAAAATGAGCAAGACAGGGATTCAAGCGCAGCGCTGAGGTTGAGACAGCAGCAAGAAGAAAGAAAAGGAAACGGTAATGTGCAAAGCAGCTATTTCTCTCTGACAGAGCATATAATGAGGCAAAATATAAACCACGATTTTACAGAACGCGTATATGACGAGAATTATGTTTTCTCAAGTATCTGGGCAAATTTCATGGAAGGTTTAATAAATCATTATTTGGAACAAATTATTGTTCCACGCTCTGAAATGAAGGTCTGCCAACAGTTGTACAAACCTATGATGAAAATAATATCCCTCTATAATGAATATAATGAACTAATGGAAAAGAGTGAGCGGAATGGGTTTTTGTCTGCTGCGACCGAAGAATCACGAGAGGAGAAATTAATCACCATTTCTTCTAAAGCGACCTCTGTTGTCGAGGAATTGGATGATCATGAAGATAAGGACAAGGTGACACAGGAGCGTTTGCAAAGAGCTCAAAAATTACTTTGGCAGGCACGACAAGATATCCCAAAGACTATTAGCAAAGAGTTAACTCTTCTTTCCGAAATGTACTCCACGCTATCCGCAGATGAGCAAGATTACGAATTAGATGAATTTGTTTGTTGTGCCGAAGAATACATCGAGCTGGAATATTTACCAAGCCTAATCGATGTGCTATTTGCGAATTGTGGCACTGTGTATTTTTGGAAGATCATGGTAGTTTTGGAGCCATTTTTCTATTACATTGAGGATGTAGGGGATGATGTCATCGAAACCGATGATGAGCGGGAGGAAGAGCACTCAAATGCCAGCGGTTTAACAACTCAAGACGATCTCGAGGAAGGCGAGCAGAGGTTCAAACCTGACCAGAGAGTAGTCATTTTAGAAAAGATTTGCGAAGTTGCTGCAAGGCAAAAGTGGATATAACATGTGCATGTTCCTATGTATTTATATATTTTGGTTGTTTCGAGTAATGAGATATAAAACAGGGAAGCTGAAAACCTAATGTTGTTTGCTTGGCTTGTAACTAGGCAATTCTGAATACTTGTGGTTCTTCGTATTTTTAAACTTCTTCATTTCTGAAACCTTACCAAGAACACGACGCTTCTTTTTTTGTGCTTCACGGGTAATGTCAGAAAAATCTCTGTAGTTGTTGTTGGCGTACAGGAAAAAGTACATTAGCACCAAAGCAATGATCACAACCGTGGGCATTGTAATTGCCACATACCACCACTTGTTGTCAGTAATACCTGCATCTTTGAGAGCTAGTTCTTCCTTGGTATGTCTAAAAACAACGGAACCTTGATCTATTGCCAAGAAAACACCGTACTCTAATGGATCGAATTCGTCATCTGGGATGTTTTCTGGCTGGACTGACAAAACGACTTTCCGTGTTCGATCGCCCTGTAACCATTCCTCAATAACCTCGATAGGATGAAGGCCATCAACATTCTTGAGCCAATCTGACGAGTAAAAAGCCGCCGTTAAATCTCTCTTCAAGATTCCTTTCTCATTAGATTGCTCTTTAACGTAGGATAAGTGCACTCTGACTTTTTCGATGACTTCGTCAGAGTTTTCATCTCTAAAAAAATGAGTGTACCAAGTTGTGAAATAGGTCTCTCCAGCTTTCCACGAAACGTGCTCATATGGAATACAAAATGGCGCGCTTGGCACATCCTTTGTGCTACCTTTGTTAAAGTACAGTTGTGGAGTACATCTGACGACTGGGTTTAAAGAGACATAAGTGTCGTCCTCATCGATGAATTCCTCTTCTTCGTGGGGTTCATTTGGTGGCAAGTCCATTGCTTTCAACTCTTCATACGAGTAAGTGCGTGTGGTCACAGATTGGAAGTAAGTCGAATAGTCTGGAATACCCTTTTCCGTACGTCCGTTCTTGATTACTGGTTTAATAGTTTTTGGTTTTCCCACCTTATCCAACGAGACCCAAGGTTCTAGTGGGTCCGGTGTGGCTTTTGGCTTACCAGAGAAAGTTACACCAGCAATTACAGTTGGTGTTACAATCTCTTTTTGAGTACTATAGATGGTCCTCAACCATGGCTTAGGCGAGTCCGATGTCGTGTGCTTTTCCTTTGGGTTCACCTGAGGTCTGTAACCTTCAACACTCACTAATAGAGAAGCCCAGGCTAATAAACAGGGTATAGCACTTCTCATTTGATTTTTTTAGCTCTCTGAAAATATTAAAAACAGGAAAGCTGACTTTTTATACTGCTTGAATGCTATATTTGTGCTTATAAACACTTTGTTGAATTATTTCATTTTTTCAATGTTGTGGATTTCCGAGTGAATTAAAAAATGAACGTGAAAGAAATCGTGGAGATTACAGCACGCAGTTCAGATCAGAAGTTAGAGTGAGTCTGAATACAGCGTTCAAACAGGTGTGGTATGGTTGATAAAGATCATGGAAACTATATAGTGACCCTGGTACGAAATAACTTACTACATTATCAATTATGGAATGATGTCCACGTCCGCGATCAAAAGTTGCTTTGGAAAGGCCGTACCTTTCAAGTCATCACTGGTCGACCTTCTCATAAGCTCAGCAACGATGGTGACTACGAAGATGACATACATCTAGAATATGTGCTTCCTGTAGAAATGTCAGATTATAAGAATAGTGATTTCACTCTGGAATGCTTGGATGAAGTATTCACCAAATTATGCGATACCGAATGCAAAAGGCTGACATTAGCCATTGTTAATAATGACGGTACCGTGGTATTCTATTTTATTTATAAGGGTATACACAAGCCAAAAAGAAATTAGAAAGGAATACAATACCGTTTCCTGTTATATATATCTACGTACACCATTGAATACCGCCATGACAGCGTTGCCTTGTTCTTGGAAGGTTGGCTCTCTTTGGGGAATCAATGGGTCCAATGCGCAGCAAACTTTTAGCTGGCTCTTCAAACTGTTGAAAATTTCCGAACCCAGGGCCTGAGCTAAGTGGTTTGATATTTTGTCCGCATTTGGGAGCTGCAGTTGCACGTAAATATTAGCCCACATCAATAAATCAGCCGGTATAATTTTCTCAGACAGTGAGCGTTCTCTTATTTGAATCCACATTCTCAGACATTCACTAAGTTTATTGAGAAAAACCAGATTTTGCTTCACGTTTTGTAGTTCTTCTTTGCTTATCTTTTTCTTTTCCTGAGTTACTTTGAAAGCCTTGGATTGAGCCAAGTCTGATGGCTCTTGGGGCCATGTAATGTTAGCAACGAAATCAGGATCATCCTCGTGAGTTGAGTACTCGAGCATACCACTGCACCTTTCACGAGCCTCTGCTCGATAATGCATTGGGGTATTATACCACATGGGCCAATACAAGAGTTGAGTAAAAACGTATCTGGTATAAGTTTCATAGTTATGCTTATTCAAGTAAAGCTGGTACTCTGTCAGTACCGTCAGCTCTGTATTGGTGAACTGTAGTAAAGCATTGCGCAAAAGTGTAGCGGCATCGTTACTTGGCTTCTCATTCTTTGCTAGACAATTTATAATATTCACAAACCCAGATATCTTTTCCCCATCATTATATATCAGCACCGGGAGTTCTTTCTCTGGAGATAAGTCAGTATTGTTCGTGAAAGATATCTCTATTGTTTGTCGATTCGTCTCTCTAGCATAATCTCCGTTTAGAAACCAATAAAGCGCGACACATCCAGGTGAGATTGAACTTGGTTTTCCGTCAATACCCCACATATGTATCACTGCTCCAGGCATGGTCAACTCTAAATACTCACTTGGTATACATCTAAGGCTAGAGGGATCTTGTTTTAGTTACAATTATTACACTTGTTTGATAACCTGCTCATTATTTTCACCGCGTTACCCGTTCTCTTAAGCTCTCTCTTGTCAGAAAGGCAAATGAAATTTGTAACTCTAGTTTGGGAAAGGCGGACGGCTTGTAGAGCGTAGTCAAGTGTAAGTTCTGTCAAAAAACCAACAGTCTCCGGTCTTTTCGACTTCTAGGTTTCCGCAGGATCACTATTAATTGGGGATGTCGAGTAGCGGTACGCCGGAGTTATCAGTAGGGGCAAATAATAAGTCCTTAACACCACCTATGCCTAATTCTAAGAGGGATCCTAGCGATGTGGAAGGAATTCTACGTGATAAGATAGAAACAGAACCTGTCAACATACTTGGATACCTGGAATTGGTCCGATTTTATGAATCGAAGGATGCATTCGATAAGTCTCGGACAGTGTACGAAGAGCTTCACAGACGATTTCCATTCTACTCGCCTCTATGGACCGTACAGTTGAAAGGTGAGTTGCAAAGAGACGAATTCGAGACTGTGGAGAAACTTTTAGCACAATGCCTGTCCGGAGAAATTGCTAATAATGATCTCTCTTTATGGTCAACATACCTGGATTACGTTCGTCGCAGAAATAACTTAATAACAGGAGGCCAGGAAGCAAGAGCGGTAGTTGTAAAAGCCTTTGATTTGGTCATGGAGAAATGCGCTATATTTGAACCAAAATCGTCACATTTTTGGACCGATTACCTGAGCTTTTTGGAACAATGGAAGCCTGTAAATAAATGGGAGGAGCAACAACGTTTAGACATGATTAGAAAACTTTATAAAAAAATGTTGTGCGTGCCGTTCGATAATATAGAAAAAATGTGGAATAGGTATACTCAGTGGGAACAAGAAGTTAATTCTCTTACTGCCAGAAAATTCATTGGAGAGCTATCGGCAGATTATATGAAGGCCCGTTCTTTGTATCAAGAATGGTCTCTTTTGACAAAAGGACTAAAAAGATCTACGCCCTCAACTTTGGCCACAGCAAACAGGAACACCATTCCCCAGTCAGCGGACTCTTTAGATTACTCCCAATTACAAACATGGCTGGGATGGATTAGGTGGGAAAAGGAAAATAAGATTGAACTTCCGGAAGATGTTTTGAAGGCAAGGATAATATATGTGTACAAACAAGGTGCTCAACATATGATTTTCTCTGCCGAGATGTGGTACGATTATGCTATGTACGTTACCGATGACTCCGAACGCCAACAGATACTGTACACTGCGGTTTTGGCCAACCCCTCTTCGCCTTCTCTCAACTTCAAACTTGCTGAATGCCATGAAGTAAGTAATAACTTCGAGGCAGTTCAAAAATGCTTTGATGATTGTGCTCAAAGTTTGTTATCAAAATATCACCTATCTGTTGCTGATTCCGATGAAGAGGCATTGTACAAGCTCAGGAAGGAACTAACGTTTGTCTATTGTATTTATATGAGTTCAATGAAAAGATTATCAGGCCTATCTGCCGCTCGGTCTGTATTTGGTAAGTGCCGTAAACTAAAGAGTATATTAACTCATGATATTTACATAGAAAATGCTTATTTGGAATTCCAAAACCAAAATGACTATAAAACTGCATGCAAAGTACTAGAACTGGGTTTGAAATACTTCCAAACAAACTCCCTCTATATTAACAAATATCTTGATTTTCTCATTTTAACCAACAGGGATTCACAGATTAAAACGTTGTTCGAAACCTCAGTAGAGAAGGTCAAGGATTTAAGTGGGTTGAAGTCAATTTACAAAAAGATGATAAGTTATGAATCAAAGTTTGGAAGTCTTAATAATGTGTACCTACTGGAGAAAAGATTCTTTGAAAGATTTCCCGAAGAAAACCTTATCGAGACATTCACTGATCGTTATTTGATTCAGGATCAGAATCTAATTAAGAAATTGGAACTAACATATATGTACGATAACAGCAACTCATCATCAGAAGACTCTGATGTAATCACAAGGTCCTCGAAGCGATCTCGTGAAAGCAATGGAAATAATCAATCCGCAAAAAAGGCTAAGAAGGGCCCGTTGGTACCTCCGGACATCATAGGCCTCCTGAGCATACTCCCTAAACGTCAATATTTTAAGTCTGCCTTGTTGGATCCACAGAGCCTAGTAAACTATTTGAATGAGCAGGTGGAACTCCCAAAAGAAGTAAATTGAATTAATTAATAAACTGTATCAATTTTAAGATTAAATAGTAATTGTATAGGTCAAATAAATGAGCGCGAATAGTTTATATAGAAAGGCTTACGCGATTATAGATCTCACCAAGATGGACCATCGAAGACTAACAGGAAAACTGCAACCTATGAACGATAATCACCATTGATGGTAACGTATTCATGAGATAGATCACATGTCCAAAATTGTGCTTCCTCGGTACCTGTGCCTAGGTCAACTGATATTTCTAGATCTGGAAGAGCTAGTATCTCCGAAGCTCTCTCCTCATCAATGTCCAATTGAGGGACACCATTAACAACAAGTTTCAATTCTCGAGGCTGTGAGTCATCTGTAGTAACAAAGCTGACATTTATTTTATTAACGTCCAAAGAACTCAAATTATCCAACTTTGCGTAGCCAATTGCACACAGAATTCTTCCCCAGTTGGCATCTCTGCCATATAATGCGCACTTCACCAACATAGAATTAGAAATGGATTCTGCTATGATTTTTGCGTCCTCAAATTGCAGAGCGTTTCTAACGTTTACTGTTACAAATTTGGTCGCACCTTCACCATCACGAACCACCAATTTAGCCAAGCCTTGTGCAAACTCCGTTACTTGCTGTTTAACTTGCTCATACTCAGGGGATGATTCTGATATTTCTGGTGTTTCAACAGCTCCGTTAGCAATCATGCAAATGGTATCATTAGTGCTCATGTCACCATCAACCGATATACAGTTGAAAGAACGATGTGTAGCATACGTCAGCATTTTTTGCAGAGCTCCACTCTCAATTGGTAAGTCAGTAACAACATAGCCTAGAAGAGTGGCCATATTAGGGCAAATCATGCCCGCACCTTTGGCCATCCCTGTTAAGGTATACTCGACACCGCTGGATAGAGTAAACTTGGAAGTGATTAATTTTGGAAAGGTATCAGTGGTACATATAGATTTAGCAATATTCAACCAAGACTCAAAATCTGAATTGAATTCGTCTTTTTCAAAGATATTTTTGATACCTTTCGAGATTTTTTCCATTGATAGCCTTTGGCCAATCACACCAGTTGACATGACCAACGTGGAGTCTTGAGAGCCAAGCTGGGCATTGACCAATCCGACCATCTCTTGCGCATCTTTTAAACCCAAATCGCCAGTGACTGAATTGGCGCAACCGGAATTCACAACAATGGCATTTATTCCTTTACCATTCGTAGAATCCAAGACTTTCTTACTGATTAAAACTGGAGCAGCTTTGAACTTGTTTGTAGTAAATACAGCTGCTGCAGATGACTGGTACGACTTATTGGTGTTCAAAAGGACTCCCAGATCTAAATTGCCATTTTTTTTGACTCCAGTAACAGCAGATGCTACCTTGAATCCTTTTGGAAAAAACCCATTCTTTGGCACGTATAATGAATACTTATCTATCATCTTCGCGCCCTCTTGCAATAACCTGGAATTGATCTTCATTCTATAGTCCTGGTAATTTAATAACTCTGCTTCTTATGATTTGATAGTGGTGGACGCTTATGATAACGTCCATTTTTTCTACCACGGCTAGTCCGCTCACGGTGCCTTCCGTTCAGCTGATTCACAACTTGGAAAGTGAGTCACAGCTAACGTTTCTATACAAAAATAAATTATCTGTCAAAGCTACTTGCATACATATGATGTTAGTAATAAATGTGATAGAGTAGTGCTTTGAGCTCAATCGAGCCTTACTTAATTATATGAGAAAGTACAAATTGTAATTAAATGAGAAGTATATGAGATCAATTAGAAGGAGCCATTTGATCATTGGCTGGTTTTTCATTCTTGGCAGATGAAACATTGGACGAATTGTCATCGTCTTCATTTGATTGAGTTTGGCTATTTCTAGTGAACAAGGCGTAACCATGAACACCGTTTTCCTCGCCTTTGTCGCCGTCCATTTCATCTTCCTTCTCCATGTCGTCATCATATAGACCCAATGCGTTAGCTTGGTCATCGATTTCTTGTAATGATAATTTAGGCAAGTTGTTGGCAACTCTCCATGGTTGGGTACCATCCTCATGGGCTTTAGCAAAAATAATATCAATTTCTTCCAGAGTTCTACCGGCGGTTTCAGGATAGAAGAAGAAAATGATTGGAATGTAAAGATAATTCATGACAGCGAAAAACAAGTAACAGCCCCAACCCGATTGGCCAATAAAGATTGGTGTGAACATAACGACGGCAAAGTTACACAACCAATTGGTACATGTGGAGAAAGCATTCGTAGATGCACGCACCTTCATTGAAGCAATTTCTGGAGGATAGATCCATGGTAGCGACAATAAACCCAAACCAAAGAAGGTAATGAACAGGAACAAACCTACGGCTGCACCCTTAGCATTTTCCTCGTTCTCTTTGATCAGACATGCGAATGTGATGGTGAATGAAACCGCTTGACCTGTGGCACCCAACAAGAATAGCTTACGTCTGCCCAGTTTTTCAATCAAGAAAAATGATCCAATAGTTGAGAGAGCATATATCGTGGAGAACACACCACCCAAAATCATCGAGAGTTTGTAGTCTAGCTTGATCGTTTTGTTAAACAGGACAGTCGAATAGTAGATGGCGGCGTTACAACCTGTGAACTGCTGGAAAAATTGGGTCGATGCAGCAACCAACGCTCTGTGTAAGTTTTGAGATTTACCTTTGGAGAACAGATTGGAGATGGAGTTCTTTTCATTTTCGGTTCTCTTCACTGTGTCGTGAAGCATAGCAACTTCGGCAACAATTTGATCGTCGTTTGGATCAACATCGTCCAAAGCACCCAAGAGATACCGAGCTTCCTCGGTTCGACTCTTACCAATCAACCAGCGTGGGGATTCAGGCAGCTTCGTCATGAAAACGAGTAGGCACAAGGCAAAAAATATCTGCATTGACACAGGAAATCTCCACTGAACTGATGTATCAATGTATGAAAATCCGAAGTCAATCCAGTAGGCAATCATGGTGCCGAAAGCAATAGTAGAACCTTCCAAGTTGACCAACAAACCTCTGTTTTCCGGCTTGGACATTTCTGATTGCCACACAGGAATAGTGGACGTGTTCAAACCAGTACCAACACCAGTAATGACTCTACCAATAATAAACTGACCCAGTGGCCAGTAGTCACGGAACGCACATGTAGAGATAGTGGCACCAACGATAGTGATGATAGACCCCATCAAGATTAGAGGTTTTCTACCGATCTTCTCACCGTAGAACATAACAAACAAAGATCCGGCGAAACATCCCAGCTCATAGCACGATGTGGTAGCACCTTGCACAACCGTTGCGTGTCTGTCATTGTCACCATTTTCCTTCGTGGCTGGGAACTCATAGTTGAATTGCTTTCCTGTAATCAAACTGGCCATCAGACCTTGATCATATCCGAACAGAGAGAACCCCGTCATGGAAGTGATGGTAATGAAGTAACGCAACTTCTTACCCGTCAACCCCCAGTGTGCGGTTCTGTCGAAAAACCTTGACTTGATTTTGGATTTTGTAGACTCTTTCATTATACTTGGCATAATGGCAGTCAATTAGCGTGTCTCGTTAACTGTATAAATGTGTATTTACATCAAGACCCAAGAAACCCCACACATACATCATCTTACATTCATGGAGGTTTATATACTTCGATAAGTTTCCCTGGGTCCAAAAAAACTGCAATGCCGACGATGAAAAGTTTTAGTCAAGCTGTAGGTCTATTGCCGATTGAATGTGTTCCGGTTGTGTTGTAATTACGACATTTGTTAGTGCTTGATGGCCTGCCACTGAAAACTAGCACTTCGAAAATTTGCTTGATGGTGTTTCCCGTAGCCAAGAAATACGCAGCGAGATGAGGTCTTGCCGAGACGCGCTCGAAGGGCCCTTTACCGGAGTAGCAAGAAAGAAAACCAACCTTCGCAGAACCAGCGGCACGCGAAGACTGCCCTCGACAACAATGAAATCTGGCTGACGTAATTTGCGCTTAGGTGAGGCGCGTTTCTTTTTGGAAGAAAACTTCGAGAGGACAACCCAAATGGCGAAGCTCCCTCCCCGCGATCGGTGATAAAAAAGATGGAAGGAAGAAAGGTGAAGACGTCATCCAATGAAGCAAGGGGCTCCCCGGAGAACCCTTCCCTGGGACAAAAAAGGGACAATGGACTAGGGGGCTGGGACAATATTTACATTCGATAACTAACACCATGTATGTAACTTCCTACTTGGGAAGGCTAACGCACCTTTTCCTTGGCTACGGCGTTGGTGGTGGCGACGGCCTGCAACCATTCCAACTGTATCTTGCTCACGTTCCGGGCGTACCCCTTTGTGGTAAAGACGTACTCGGTGTACATGATTGCGGGGCACTGCTTGTTGAGAAATAACATCGAGGACGGATGAATGCTGATTGGCTCACCGGTAACCACGGTGCGGTACGACCTATCGGGCATGCCAATAGCACAGTTCTTCGCGAACCCGGTCAGGAAGCACCTCAGGATTGTAGCAGTGTCGGGTGCGTGCGGGGTGGGCTGCGCGCCTATGTCCTCCCGCGGGAAAAGGTGCTTGCAGTACATTCTTAGTTGCTCTCGTATCTTGACGACGTTTTTGAAGCCCCGGTATGATACACAAAGCTCTTTGCACCATTCCTGCTTCTCGAGAGAGGAACCGAGTTCGTTCATGAAGATATCGTACAGTTCTTTCATCATAACCAGGTCCCCATACTGCCTGCCTTCGTTACACAGAGTCAACCGCTTTTCATTGACCTCATCTCTTTGCTCTGGCAAGGGATTGAGCATCAGATTTTCAACACTTAGGCATGACACGATGTCAATCACGGCCTCCAGGCAATCGTGCTCGCTGGCGTTTATCAATACGCTACTTAGCTGGGGGGTCAGCGGCAGTAACGCCATTTGCGCGCCCCTTTTAGTGATTTTCCCATGGTCGTCCAAAGCAGCCAGCTGGTACAATTCTTGGAGGCCCAAAATCAGGGCCTCTTTTCCGGGGTTTTCGAACCATGTCCAATTTATAATATCGTCGATGTCGTATTTCTTGAGCATCAATAAGGGCGATGTTATGTCACTTCTTGCAATCTCTGGCTCAGTCTGCAGAGGCAGCTTAACAAAGTCCCTTTCGCAATAAAGTCTATAGGACTTGCCCGCGCTTTCTCTACCTGCACGACCTGTTCTCTGCATAGCACTTGCTCTCGAGATAGGCACGGTCAGCAAAGTGGCCAAGCCTAACTGATGCCTCCAGACCTTGACTTTACGCAGGCCTGAGTCTACAACAAATTTAACTCCTGAAATGGTGACAGACGTCTCCGCAATGTTTGTACTGAAGACAACCTTTCTTTTGAAACCCTTAACTTTGGCAAAAACTTTCGCCTGCTGCGCGGGCGGCAATGCTGCATACAGCGGCAGGGCCAGCATCAGCGGCACTCCATTCTGCTCTGAGATGTATTTGGATATCTTGTTCAAAATGGTCACAGCCTTGTCGATTTCCTCCTGGCCGGGCAGAAAACATAGAATATCACCCAATTGCTCGCCTTGATTGATCTGTACACAGCATCTGATGATATTGTCGACAACATCGTCGCATGGGCCCGGTAGGTAGTATTGTGCTACGGGGAACTTACGGCCTTCGACGAATAATATTGGCGCATCACCGAAGAATGAACTGAATTTTTCAGCCTGCAAAGTGGCCGACATTACTATTACTTTCAAGTCAGGCCTGGGTCCTCTAATCAGAGACTTCAAAAATCCTAATATCAAATCAGTTAATACTGTCCTCTCATGCGCCTCATCAATTATCACGACTCCATATTCGTTTAGATCTTTATGCATCATTAGCTCTCTCAGTAGCATACCATCTGTTAGGTATTTAAGGACTGTCCGCTTACTTGTACAGTTGTCGAATCTCACAGAGTAACCAACTTCTGTACCAACATTACAGCCATGCTCTTGAGCAACTCGTGTGGCCAAGTTGAGAGCTGCAACACGACGAGGTTGCGTTACAGCGATCCCTCGAGGTCTTCCTTTATCGTGTTTAGTCAGATCCTCGAGTAGAAACTGAGGAATCTGAGTAGATTTACCCGAACCTGTCTCACCAATCAAGATCGTGACTTGATTAGCACTTACGTACTTCATAATTTCATCTCTATTTTGATACACTGGTAGACTTTTTCTTATTTGGAATAGTTCTTGCGCCTTCAATTGAAGTTGCTTGGGACTAAGAAAATTGTTCGATGGTATTTCGAGATCATCTGAGTCTAGGTCATCTGGCTGGCCTTTGCCAAACGATACCTCTCTTCTGCCCTTTTCGCCAACCTTATTCCTTTGGAAAGGACGAACTTTTTTTAACGATTTTCGTTGTGACCTTTGACCTGACTTTTCAGACATTTTTCCGAAAGAATACGAGCCAAATGGTTCTTAATATCAATATATGGGATTCCACCCGATTTGCGATGGGCTCAAATTGATTAGCGCTCGTGGCACTTTCTTCCATTAAGCTGCACCACATCTCATCTCATCGCATCTCTGCAGAAATCATTTTTTCCACGTTTTAAAATCATCTTCCACGTAATTTCGGTGTGCGTGCCAAGCCCAACGAAAGTTTAATACCAGAAAAGAAGGTTCCTAACGAGTATCGTCATTTGGCCGCTCGTTACCTTGTGAAAGCTGAACGATTGATTCTATTTATTTCCCACATCGAGGTCAACTGTGTTAGTGTTTGACGATATATTCTAGTGTTATTATCACACGGAGCCAACCTACATGATAGGGAGGACTTTGAGCCATGTACCGACACTTGCATCTTTGAACATTCGTTATAAGAAAACATTCGGTCACAAGTTCAGGGATGCGATTGCAACATGCGGCCATCATCTGAAGCCTGTTAAAAAATATGTTTTCCCAAATTTTTTGGCAGTGCATTATTTCTACATCATCTTCATGACGATTATCACATCGATTCTTTTGTACCCAGTCAAAAACACCAGGTATATTGACATTCTATTCCTCTCCGCCGGCTGCACAACACAAGGTGGTCTGAATACAGTAAATTTGAATGACTTGCGGTTATATCAGCAGATTATTTTCTATATTGTTTGTTTCTTCTGCACCCCTATAGCCATCCATGGTTGCCTTGCATTCGTTAGACTTTATTGGTTCGAAAGATACTTTGATGGAATAAGAGATTCTTCAAAGAGGAACTTTAAAATGAGAAGAACAAAGACAATAATAGAAAGAGAAATGACCAGCCGAACAATGACTGGCAGAACGATGTCTCGAAACCCTCAGCGTGGCCCACGGACTGCATCTTCCTCGCAAAACCATACAGGGCCAAAGGAAGACTTCCAAGAGAAGCTCTTTAGCGGCAAAATGCTATTTAGAGAGGAAGGGGAACCAAACCATGTCGATGAGGACAACCATGAAGAACAAAGCGTGGCAGTGAAGGATAAAAGTGGCTTAGATTCGAACGGTTCATCGTGGTCTAGTTCGAACACCATGAAGGATAACGGCAATCACACTCATCCACCAACAGGCAGTGCCTTGACATTTTCTGAGCCACTTCATAAAAAGCTTAAACAACCTAGGGAAAATTTTGCAGGAAGACGGCGATCCGCTGATATCTCACCGGAAGATATGTACAGATCAATTACTATGTTGAAGGACCAACATCAAGAAGAGAATGAAGATGATGGGCCACCTTTAGTGATTAGTGCTCCTATAGATAGAAAAGTTGGAAATGTCAAAAACAAGAAAAATGGAAATTACAGGCACGCTTCTGTTTTCCGTGAGGAGCACATAAAAGAGGAAGATGAAGCACCAGAAATTAGTAAGGCACCGGATGCAACTAAAGTCAATAATAAGCATTCAGAGGATATTTTGCCCGAATCACATAGTTTAGAGCAAGAAAGCAAGGAAGTTCAAGACCACGATCATGCATCTACCCTGACAAACTCACCAGAAATACATAACGACACACAGAGATCAGTTGGGAAAAAGCCTGAACACTATGATATTTGCTCGAGGACAGCTCATGGAGCGAATATTGGAAACGCTGGCCCTCTCATTCAATTTGACGTATCTGCACAGCCAAAGAAAAGACCATCGCGTCCAAAGTATGGTGGAAGCAGTCAAAAGATTCCATCGCAATCTAAAAGCATGCCTAAGAAAGCCCTCTTAAAAGGATTAAAAAAAGGAAGGGGACTGCGACAGAAATTCAAAAGAAGAATATCGACAAATTCGTTTGAAAAACCTCCAAAGGATGATGCAAATAATGATGAAAACAACATGGAGGAGTACTTTGCTGACGACGATGTTAGTGATGATGAGAACAATTCCCAATCATCTATTGGGAACAACTTGCCATTAAACATATCTAAATCATTCGATCAGGGCACTTTCCCCAAATTTGGAAGTGGTTTACGTAAAACCGGGTCTCTTGATATAAGAAGTGCTAAAGATCTCGACCAGCTAGCTCAGTCCCCAGATTTTCAAAGCATGATTTACAAAAATTGGAAAAGGAAACACAAAAAGCAGGCTTTACTGAAGCGCAGAAAAAGTTGGAATAGCAAGTTCTTTGATAATGAACATAGCAACGACTTTCCATGGAATCAGGTCAACGCGGATGGCGGAAATGACTCAAGTGAAGAGGAAACGAATCATGACAAATTACGTAAATACGTGAGCCATCCTGGCTCTCACCACCACGAAGAGTCCGATTATGATACGCACGATGGTCAAGAGGAAAGCGCAAATAGTAATAGCATAAATGGCCAGGATATGGGCGATGAAGAGCAAGGGTATTATGGATTTGAGATTGACCCAGCTTATGAAGCTGTAGGTAACCGCCCAGGATTATCAAGGACAATGAGTACCAACTATCTATCGTGGCAACCTACTATTGGACGTAATTCAACCTTTATGGGATTATCCAGAGCACAGAAAGAAGAACTGGGAGGAGTTGAATATACGTCTATCAAGTTGTTATGCCGAATTCTGTTGGTGTATTATTTTGGCTTTTTCATTATGGCATTTGTCATGCTTGTACCTTGGATTTCTGCTGAAGAGAACTATAAAAAAATTGTCAGAGCGGATGGCATTTCTCCTATATGGTGGGGATTCTTTACATCTATGAGTGCATTTACCGATCTTGGTTTTACCTTGACCCCTGATTCGATGAACTCTTTCAATAAGGCCATATTTCCTCTAATTGCAATGATGTGGTTCATAGTAATTGGCAACACAGGATTTCCCATCTTGCTAAGATTCATCATATGGATCATGTTTAAATTGTCTCCAGAGCTTTCTCAAAGAAGGGAGAACTTGGGCTTTTTATTAGACCATCCCCGTCGTTGTTTCACATTATTATTTCCATCTGGGGCAACGTGGTGGCTTTTAGCAACTTTGATATTTTTAAACGGAACTGACTTGGTTTTGTTTATCATCCTTGACTTTGGATCTGAAGTTTTGAAACCTTTGTCACATGGATTCCGTGTTTTAAGTGGTTTATTTCAAGCAATCAGTACTAGAACTGCGGGATTCACTGTTGTGAATTTAAGTCAGCTGCATCCTTCTGTCCAGGTTTCTTATATGTTGATGATGTATGTTTCTGTTTTGCCCTTGGCCATTTCTATTAGAAGGACAAACGTTTATGAAGAGCAGTCTCTTGGACTATATGGAGAGATCGGGGCAGAAGGTGAAAACAATAACGAAACCATCAGTTCCAACAGCGATAACCGTAGTATAAATGCTAGCGGGCATACAGGAGATGGCGAAAGTGTCGGCAGCACGACAAACGACGGCGAGAGCGCCGAGACCGACACACCCAAGAAACCTCAACGTAAACTCATAAACGAATCATTTATTGGTGCCCATTTGAGAAAGCAACTGTCATTTGATTTGTGGTTTCTTTTTTTGGGACTGTTCATCATTTGCATTTGCGAGGGAGGAAAAATTCAAGATCCCCTGAGACCACAATTCAACGTGTTTGCGGTTCTGTTTGAAATTGTTAGTGCGTATGGTACTGTTGGCCTTTCATTGGGCTACCCAAACACGGACGCTTCTTTTTCTGGTCAATTCACCACACTATCCAAGTTGGTCATTATCGGGATGCTAATTAGAGGCAGACACAGAGGCTTGCCGTATGCACTCGACCGTGCTATTATATTGCCGAGCGAGAGACTAGACAACATTGACCATATTGAAGACTTGAAACTGAAAAGAGGAAATGGGGAGACTAGTACTAACGCCACTGATCCAGTTACAGCTTATTTCAAGAAAAAATCTGGGTCAGTGCGCCACACCCTCAGGAAATTGAAGCGCAGCGTCAGCGAGCCAGAGGAGCATCTGCTACACTCATACGCAGAACATCACCATAATCAAGGGTACAACTTGGAGCAAAGCGATCAAATAGGGGATCACCCACTCCAAGATAGCACCTTCTCACGGGGTACCCATAATACTCACGATGAGCCCTCGTCATTACAAGATCCGAGCGTCGATTACAATGGAGACTCATACGAGGATGAGCTGGAAGACGAAGATGAGCTGCCAATGACAACTCAAGCTCCTGTAGCGTTCCACCAAACCTTGACCACCTAGTTAGGGTAACATGCATCTCACACGCCCGACCGTATAGATATTAGTCATTTCGTTTTTGCACTTTCCTCCTTAGCCAAGGCCCAAAAGCCATCTCTCGGGAAGTACTGAAGCACCCCACACCGATGATTACCCAAACCTGAATAGGAGTAAGATTTAGTTAATAGTGCTACGTATGATGAAGGCCGCCTTCGCAAGTGAAATGGAGTAACCAATAACGTATATAACTGTCTCTCTTAAAGCTAATATGAGAATGTATTCTATTTCAGATAAAAGAAATGTCGTTCAACTAATTAGACAACCAAAACGTTTTCTCCCTGTAGGCTGATAAAGATATATCAAGAATCTTTTCACATTAAGAACTCTCCTCTGAGCATTGCAAGGCTTGACAGCTGGCCGACCTGCCCTTGGCCCCAGCTCAGTCACATGCACCATATGTCACTGGAGTACCTAAAGTATGAAGAAAAAAATGTCTATGTGAAAAAATCACCGACGGAGCTATGCTTTCTCGGCAGACCGTTGATGGGCAAAATGTCCTCTGAATGTCCATTTTGTCCTTATGAGTTAATTCCCCATGAAGATAGACATGTTTGCTGAAAAAAATTTTCACTTTTGCCGCCGATGCGATACGTCCTAAGCGATGCGATCCAGACGGTATAAATATCATATCAATTTTCCAATATTTTTTCCAATCCAAATCTTCTTTCCAAACTTTTCATTTGGTTTGTTAAAGGGAAGTATGTTTTAGTCTATTCGTTTTACTTTCTGGTTTAATATCATCATTATTATCTTGTAACATCTTATTTTTACTGTTTTCTTATGTAGTTCTTCCTTACAAGAAAACCAATAATAGAAGACATTGTCGACGGTCGATCCCCCATCTTTGTCTGAATCAATACAGTCGATCAAGGATTTTACGTTTTAGAAGCGAGAGAACTTGCCTGCAATATAAGAAGTCTCCCACACAAATTCTCATTGCGAAGTGCACTCGTTTATTGAAATATAGACATTCGGCTTGATTTTGAAGAATCCAGGACGAAGTATTGTATATTTGGTATGTTCATATCCAACAACCTGAATGAGATGAGCTGGTGCATCTGAGTCATCGTTTGACACGGGATCGTACACTCTTTCAGTCTGCAGCTGAAAAATGACGGATGGCTGATAAAGTTCTTTACTTGATGATATTTGCATCACCTCATCTCACGGAACCTCACAGGATTCACCTCTCCGAATAAGTCATACTAACTTTTTTGCTTTAGATAATTGTCCCCACAGCTTAGTCTAAGAAGAATCACTGCACATATACCCCTCTCTTTTACTGATGTCTGATATTATTCCTACTCTTCCTGTGACCCCTCCAATGGAATCAACAGGTGAACGTTTGGTGGCTCTAGAGCTTAAAGATGGAACCTCATTGTTTGGTTATTCATTCGGTGCGGAGAAATCTGCTGCTGGTGAATTGGTTTTCCAGACTGGTATGGTAGGTTATCCTGAATCTATCACAGATCCTTCCTATGAGGGCCAGATTCTAGTTATAACTTTCCCATTAGTTGGTAACTATGGTGTCCCAGATCGTAATTTAAGAGATGAATTTGTTGAACAATTACCAAGGTATTTTGAAAGCAGCAAAATTCATATTGCAGGTCTGGTTATTTCTCATTACACCGAAGAGTATTCTCACTGGTTGGCAAAATCTTCCTTAGGTCAATGGCTAAAGCAAGAAAATATCCCAGCAATCTATGGTGTAGACACAAGAGCTTTGACCAAACATCTTAGAGATTCCGGTTCAATGCTTGGTAGACTTTCTTTACAGAAACCTAGTGTTTCCACTATTGACCTCGCAGAAATCGACTCACAATGGGAAAGCAATTTCGACATTCCCGATTGGGTTGATCCAAATGTACAGAATCTAGTCGCGAAAGTCTCCACCAAAGAACCTAAATTGTTTGTACCCCCAACCGATAATGATCAGGTCAAACTCCAAACGGGCCCCGATGGCAAGGTTCTAAGAATATTAGCTGTTGATGTTGGTTTGAAATATAATCAAATTCGCTGCTTTGTAAAACGTGGTGTTGAGTTATTAGTTGTCCCATGGGATTACGATTTCACCAAGGAGCAATATGATGGTTTATTCATCTCCAATGGTCCAGGTGATCCATCTGTGTTGGCCACTTTATCTGAAAGGTTATCATCTGTTGTGGAATCCAAGAAAACCCCTATTTTCGGTATTTGTCTAGGTCACCAATTATTAGCTAGATCAACTGGTGCTTCAACTTTAAAATTGAAATTCGGTAACCGTGGTCACAACATTCCTTGTACTTCAACCATTAGCGGCAGATGTTATATCACTTCGCAGAACCATGGTTTTGCTGTAGACGCCGAAACTTTGGCAGATGGCTGGAAACCACTATTCACAAATGCGAATGACGACTCCAATGAAGGTATTTATCATACTGATTTACCCTATTTCTCTGTTCAGTTTCATCCGGAATCAACTCCAGGCCCTAGAGACACTGAATTTCTATTCGATGTTTTTATTCAAGCCGTTAGTGAGCATAAGTCCTCTGGCGTGCTTAAACCAATCGAATTTCCAGGTGGATTATTGGAAGATAACAGAAACGCTCATCCAAGGGTTGAAGCTAAGAAAGTGTTGGTATTGGGATCTGGTGGCTTATCCATCGGACAAGCCGGTGAGTTTGACTACTCTGGCTCCCAAGCTATCAAGGCCTTGAAAGAAGAAGGAATTTACACTATTTTAATAAACCCGAATATTGCTACTATTCAAACTTCCAAGGGTTTAGCTGATAAAGTTTATTTCTTACCAGTTACTGCAGAATTCGTTAGAAAAGTTATACTTCATGAACGCCCGGACGCAATCTACGTCACTTTTGGTGGTCAAACCGCTCTTTCTGTTGGTATTGAAATGAAAGATGAATTTGAACATTTGGGTGTTAAAGTTTTGGGTACACCAATTCAAACCGTTATCACAACTGAGGATCGTGAACTATTCGCCAATGCCATGGAAGAGATTAACGAAAAATGCGCTCAATCTGCTGCCGCAAATACTGTAGAAGAAGCTCTAGAAGCTGTCAAAGAGATTGGTTTTCCAGTTATTGTTCGTGCTGCTTATGCTCTAGGTGGCCTAGGTTCTGGTTTCGCAAACAACGAGAAGGAATTGGTTGATTTATGTAACGTAGCATTTGCATCCTCTCCGCAAGTTTTGGTTGAAAAATCCATGAAAGGTTGGAAAGAAGTTGAATATGAAGTTGTCCGTGATGCTTTCGACAACTGTATTACAGTTTGTAATATGGAAAATTTCGATCCATTAGGTATTCATACTGGTGACTCTATCGTTGTTGCGCCCTCTCAAACGCTTACCGATGAAGAATACAATATGTTGAGAACTACAGCCGTAAATGTCATCAGACACTTGGGAGTTGTTGGTGAATGTAATATTCAATATGCTCTGAATCCATTCTCAAAAGAATATTGTATTATTGAAGTTAACGCTCGTTTATCTCGTTCTTCCGCTTTGGCCTCAAAAGCTACCGGTTATCCACTAGCATATACCGCTGCCAAGTTAGGTTTAAACATTCCGTTGAACGAAGTTACAAATTCTGTTACCAAATCTACGTGTGCTTGCTTCGAACCTTCATTGGATTACTGTGTTGTTAAGATGCCAAGATGGGACTTGAAAAAGTTCACAAGAGTTTCTACGGAACTTTCTTCTTCTATGAAGTCTGTTGGTGAAGTTATGAGTATTGGTAGAACTTTCGAGGAGGCTATTCAAAAAGCTATCAGATCAACAGAGTATAGTAACCTAGGGTTCAACGAAACTGATCTAGACATTGATATCGATTACGAACTGAATAATCCATCTGACTTGCGTATCTTTGCTATTGCAAACGCCTTTTCGCACCTTGGATATTCAGTTGATAAAGTTTGGGAGTTAACAAACATTGACAAATGGTTTTTGAACAAATTATACGACCTAGTCAAGTTTTCGCAAAAGATAGAATCATATGGGTCTAAAGAAAAGTTACCTGCAATTGCCTTGAAACAAGCCAAACAATTAGGTTTTGATGATAGACAGATCGCCAAGTTCTTGAACTCTAACGAGGTCGCCATTCGTAGATTAAGAAAAGATTACGGCATTCTTCCGTTCGTGAAGCAAATCGATACTGTTGCTGCAGAATTCCCAGCCTATACCAACTACTTATACATGACCTATAACGCTTCCACCCATGATGTATCATTTGATGACAAGGGTGTCATGGTTCTCGGTTCAGGTGTGTACCGTATTGGTTCATCCGTAGAATTTGATTGGTGTGCCGTCACAGCTGTCAGAACCTTGAGAGCCAACAATATCAAGACTATTATGGTCAATTACAACCCGGAAACTGTCTCGACCGATTACGATGAGGCGGACAGACTCTACTTTGAAACTATCAACTTGGAGAGAGTTTTGGATATTTACGAAGCCGAATTATCAGCTGGTGTCATTGTTGCTATGGGTGGCCAAACGTCGAATAATATTGCAATGCCTCTACATCGTGAGAACGTGAAGATCTTAGGTACTTCCCCAGAAATGATTGATGGTGCTGAAAACCGTTACAAATTCTCCCGTATGTTGGACCAAATTGGCGTTGACCAACCTGCTTGGAAGGAATTAACGTCCATGGAGGAAGCGGAAGATTTCGCCAATAATGTGGGATACCCAGTTTTGGTTCGTCCTTCGTATGTCTTATCTGGTGCCGCAATGAATACCGTTTATTCTAAGGATGATTTGGAATCTTATTTGAATCAAGCTGTAGAAGTTTCTCGTGACTATCCTGTGGTGATTACCAAATACATTGAGAATGCCAAAGAAATTGAAATGGATGCCGTCGCTAGAGATGGTGAATTAGTCATGCATGTTGTTTCCGAGCACGTCGAAAACGCCGGTGTTCACTCCGGTGATGCTACCTTGATTGTGCCACCTCAAGATTTGGATCCCGAAACAGTAGAAAGGATTGTTGTTGCCACCGCAAAAATAGGTAAAGCACTAAAAATTACTGGTCCATTGAACATCCAGTTCATCGCCAAGAATAATGAAATCAAAGTCATAGAATGTAACGTCCGTGCTTCCCGTTCCTTCCCATTTATTTCTAAAGTTGTTGGTGTCAATTTAATTGAGCTTGCAACAAAGGCTGTCATGGGGCTACCTTTCACCCCTTACCCAGTGGAGAAGTTGCCTGACGACTATGTTGCTATAAAGGTGCCACAGTTCTCTTTCCCACGTCTTGCTGGTGCAGATCCTGTGCTTGGAGTGGAAATGGCATCAACTGGTGAAGTTGCCTCCTTCGGCCACTCCAAATACGAGGCGTACATGAAGGCCTTACTGTCGACAGGTTTCAAGTTACCAAAGAAGAATATATTACTCTCTGTTGGCTCCTTCAAAGAAAAGCAAGAACTTTTACCCTCTGTGAAAAAACTTTACAACATGGGCTTCAAACTATTTGCCACAGCCGGTACAGCCGATTTTATCTCAGAACACGGTATTCCAGTACAATATCTTGAAGTTTTGAACCAAGAAGATGACGAGAAATCCGAGTATTCTCTAACCCAACACTTGGCTAACAACAAGATTGATTTATACATCAATTTGCCATCTGCAAACAGATACCGTCGTCCAGCTTCCTATGTTTCTAAGGGTTACAGAACTCGTCGTATGGCTGTTGATTATTCTGTTCCTTTGGTTACCAACGTGAAGTGTGCCAAATTATTGATCGAGGCTTTGTCCAGAAACTTGACGTTGAATGTTTCAGAGCGTGATGCACAAACATCTCACAGAACTGTGACACTTCCAGGGTTTATCAATATTGCCACGTTTGTTCCAAATGTTTCAAATGTTATCAAAGGTCCAGCTGAGCTGAAGGAGACCACCCGTTTATCTTTAGAAGCTGGTTTTACTTTCTGTCAAATCATGCCAAGAGCTGTCGTTGGTCCTACAATCACAGATTCAATTTCACTGAAGGCTGCAAAGTCCACTTCTGAAGATTCCTCGTATACTGACTTTTCTTTCACTGTTGCAGGGACTGAAAACAATGGATCCTTTGTCTCACAAACTTCGAATGATGTAAGTGCATTATTCTTGCCTTTCCGTCAGTTGACAAACAAAGTTTCCAAGGTCGCTGAAATACTTCAAGACTGGCCTATTGACAAACCAGTAATTGCAGAAGCTAAGACTTCCGATCTGGCATCCGTTATGTTACTAGCGTCATTACAAAACAGATCGATCCATATCACCGGTGTTTCAAACAAAGAAGATTTATCCTTGATCATAACTGTGAAAGAAAAAGATCCAAGAGTCACTTGTGATGTCAACATTCACTCTTTGTTTGTCTCTCAAGAGGACTATCCCGAGGCTATCTTCTTACCAACCGAGGAAGACCAAGAATTCTTTTGGCAAAATTTGGATGCGATTGATGCATTCTCTATTGGTCCACTACCTACCTCTCTAGCACATGTCACTGGTAACAAAGTGGACATTGGGTTGGGAATAAAAGATGCATTGCCTCTATTATTATCTGCTGTTGAAGATGGGAGATTGACGATAGATGACATCGTTGAACGTTTACATGACAATCCCGCCAGAATTTTCAATCTTCCAGAGCAAAACGATTGTGTTGTTGAAGTTGACTTGGATTACTCATTCAGACACACAAAGAGATGGTCGCCATACACAAAAGGTGGTTTGAATGGCGGTATTGAGCGTGTTTTGATAAAAAACGAAACCGTTGTTTTAAGTGGTGACTTAGTCGCAACTCAACCGGAAGGTAAGTGCGTTATCACTTCCAAGAACAGTCCATCAACCCCTTTAGTTTCTAACGAAACTCCTTTGAATGCTCCAACAACTACAGTATCAAGGAGAAGATTCTCATTCTCAAATGAGAGACGTAATTCAACTTCCAGCTTCGATGAGGGTGAAGGTATGATCGACCAGCCTTTGGAACAAAGATTAATGTCTTCCAGACCTCCTAAGGAACTTCTTGCTCCAGGAGCAATCCAGAGTTTGATCCGTGGTAAGAATCCTTTCAAGGGAAGACACATTTTGTCTGTGAGACAATTTAAGCGTTCTGACTTCCATGCCTTGTTCGCTGTTGCTCAAGAATTAAGGGCAGCTGTTGAACGTGAAGGTGTTTTAGATTTAATGAAGAGCCGTGTTCTGACCACCATTTTCTATGAACCATCCACACGTACTTCCTCTTCTTTCATTGCTGCTATGGAACGCTTGGGTGGTAGAACCGTCAATATCAATCCGTCTTCTTCATCAGTTAAGAAGGGCGAGACTCTACAGGACACAATTAGAACTCTGGCTTGTTATTCTGATGCAATTGTGATGCGTCACCCTGACGAGATGTCTGCCCACATTGCCGCCAAATACTCGCCAGTTCCAATCTTGAACGGTGGTAACGGTTCTCGTGAACACCCAACTCAAGCCTTTTTGGACTTATTTACCATTCGTGAAGAGCTGGGTACCGTTAACGGTATTACCGTCACATTTATGGGTGACTTGAAGTACGGTAGACCTGTTCATTCACTAGTAAGGCTGTTGCAGCACTACCAGGTTAGAATCAACTTGGTTTCTCCAAGTGAATTGAGATTACCTAAAGCGCTACGTAACGAATTAGCGGAAGCCGGCTTATTGGGTATTGAAAGCGAAATGATCACACCGGAAATCATTTCAAAATCTGATGTTCTATACTGTACCAGAATACAACAAGAAAGATTCGAGAATAAGGATGAGTACGACCGTTTGAAGGACGTGTATATTGTCGATAACAAGATCTTATCGCACGCCAAACAACATATGGCTGTCATGCATCCTTTACCTCGTGTGAACGAGATTAAAGAGGAGGTTGACTACGATCACCGTGCTGCATACTTCAGACAGATGAGATATGGTCTATTCGTTAGAATGGCCTTGTTGGCGATGGTGATCGGCGTAGATATTTGAACTCAATTATTTCATTGGTGAATAAGTGCGACACGACACGGGTCCCAACTTTTTGTGGGGACTTCTGATTGGGCCCTTTCGTGAGACACTTTTGCCACCGGGAGAGAGAACTTACTTATCCAAAAAATCCATTAAGATGTATACTATTTATAATTCGTAGCTGTTTTAATTCAGCAATACGCTGCAAATCAAATCGCAACTCAAAAATCCTACGCTTGCCATCAATGGAAAGTACTTTTTAAGCCGCGTAGATGGAGCTCGTTCTGGACGATCTATAATTCTTACAATAGCATCAAGGTCCGCCATGCCATGCCATACCATGTCTTGTATTGTTCTTCTTTGGGCCAGGATAGAAATTGGCTATTCAAGATAACTCGTCTTCTCAGATGGGTATCTACCTCAGTGATGTGGAAGGCAGTATCATTAAGAGACCCAGTAAAGCAACTTCCCTTTTTGAATGTTAAGAGGTGTTTCAGAAAAACTTGCTTGGGATACAACTGGCTTCTAAATAATGACCTAATTCGAAATGCCATCTCGTCGAAGAACCAAAGAACCAGCAAATTCGTAGATACAAAGAGTCTTAGGGATAGCGGACGTCCCACGAAGAGTGATCGAGGTCATGACAAGGTTCAAGTACATCAAGGCGGCAGGCAGGAGGTGTCATCCAAGAAGCGAAATTTAGTGGTGAAATGGAATACAGGTACAGAGAGAGATAAAGCTGCTGCAAATTTGGTGCTTGGTCAAATTTTTCGAATGAATAGAGCCGGGACCATCAACATTGTTGATCCAATAAGCAAGAAAGTTGAAGAGACTAATATTCGTAATTTCGCCAAAGGAATCAATCTTAACGAGTTGGGGTTCAGTATAGTTAATGTCGAACAAGTTAATGAAAATACTCAGATCCCGCTTGTTAAAATGGTAGATCGAAAAACAGCCATGAAGAAGTATGCAGATGAGGTTGCAAGAAGAAAACGGGAGGAACTAATTAGCATGGGTGTCATAAGAAAAAAGCAGACCAAAACGAACGACACTGAGAAAGCAGAGGACACCATTAAGCAAATCAAAATGTCTTGGCAGATCAAAGGAGACGACTTAACTAAACAAAAGGCGCATGAGATTATAAATCAACTAAAAAGAGGATATAAGGTACATCTTTATCTTGATGACAAAAACAGTCTGAACTCTAACAATTGGGCCGCCAACTATGACGACATGAATTTGAAGAAATTAGAGAACAAAAATATAAGCACCAAGCAAATAGAACACCGAATGTCTTTAATAGATCAGCTTGAGGAAATCATCGAGGATTACTCTGTGCAACCGATAAAAGAGGGGAATGTTCACACCAGAATGATCGTCAAACTGGCACCTAAGCCGGTTATATCTGATCAAAAAGCTAAAGATAAGCTGGCCTTGAAGGAGCAGCGAAAAAAAGAAAGACAAGAGAAGTTGCTGAGAAGGATTGAAAGGAAGAAGCAGGCAGTTTGAGCAATCGCCTATCTCCGATTTTCAGATACTCTTCAAATAAAATTGAAAATAACTTGCACTTGATATCATGTAATCAATCGACCATCGCATGTAAATATGTATTTAAAATATAATATATCTCTTCAAATTTACTTTTCAAGATAGTACAATCGCACCTGTCAATTGATGCCCTTCTAAACTCCCATAACCATATTGAGGGACACCAATGATTAAATGGCCCTCAACGGAGGCTTTTAAACTATGCCCAAAGTTTGTTACGCCTTTGTCATCAACCAGAGGATTCACCATATGCAAGTGCTTCAATGTGTTCACCAAAAGGACGTCCAATTTCCAAAAGTTTACAGTTTCGTAAATCTCTTTCATTGAGATCTTCCAAATGGCTCCTTTGCCCTCATAACTCCCAGGCGATGAAATAAAAATCGCTTCATCTTCACTACTGTACTCAATAGCAGTTCCAAAACCGACGCTGTAGAAAACCGGCTCAGACTCAACGATGAGACTCAAGGTTATAAAATATTCTAGGAACCCATCACCTTCTTTATAAAGAAACACTTTACTGAACAAGTGCTGCGACACAACAACGAAATTCTCACCATTGTAGGTAAGCGTATAAAGCGTTTTACCGAACATACCATGAGTCTTTGAGGAAACTTTTTCAAAATTAATAGGGACGTCCTCGCTAGGTAATATTATGCTTTTCTCGATTATAACATATTTGGGGAGGACATTATTTTGAAGTTCATTTAGCCCGTATGCAAATATAGCGCCTAAATTTTGACAAGTAACGAACAAAAATCCCTTCTTATTCCACATTGAAGAGACGACCACATTGGCCCCAAAATGTTGGTACGGTACAGAAAAAGGACCACCATGGAGCCTGATTGTGCTTACAGAAGATATATCAATCGTCTTATGCGAATTTTCAACACCCAAAAATGGGGCTATGCTTGCCCCGAAAATTACTGTAACAGAACCCGTTTCGTTGACCCCGTAGCTTTCTCCTGCCAGTAATATTTCGGGTATTCCATCTCCATCCACATCTTGAATTGAGGACACCCGAAGCTGCAGAGCACCTGCAGTCAAACCATCCTCAATAGTTAGTAATAATTCGCCATTGTGATAGAATAACAAACTGTTTGAGCCCGGCTCTGATATGACCAGGTAGTCTATACAATTGAGAGAAAACTTGTTGACCTTCGCACCTCTCATAGACGTAAACGGTTCCAAAGTATGCGGATGAAGTGTCTGAGTTTTAAATTCGTCGAGTGGTATTAAATAAACAGACCCTCGGCTGTTCTCCATCGGTGCTCCAACTGCCAGGTAAACCAAACCATCAGCTTTGAATTGTCCAAGCTCTAAGCATGTACCAAAGGACGAAAGAGACACTGTTGGTGTTACAAATTTCGTGTCCTTGCTCCTTTCTATTCGTACAACTCCGGAAGAGATGGAATTAGAAATACTAGGGAGGTTTCCACAAAGCTCCAATTGACTCAACATGTCCTGCGAGCTAATATCCTGATCAAACAGGTTTTGAACTGCTGGTAGGCATTTTTGTAGCATGGCAATCAAGTCGAACTCACCGCCAAGCCAACACTCTTGCATAAAATCGCGTGCTCTAGGAGATATCCCATAAGCAACATTCAACAATTGAGCTCTTCTCTTGGAAAACGTGTAAAGTTCACTGATTGACGCTGAAAGACCCCTTTTGGCACAAATATCTAATTCCGCAAAAGAAATGTCTTCACTAGTTAGTCCATTTCTATGTAACATCTCCATTATATCATCCTCGCGAGGCAACGACCAATTGGCATTTGTGTAGAACATCCATGCAGTACTTTGAGAATTTCTGATTACATTACTTAGACCAATAAATTCTCCCATCACGTCAATGAAGTCATGGGCCTCATCAATATGACCTTCAAACTCGATCTCCGAAAGCACTCTAAGCAGCCCATGCGATCTATAGCCTTTGACAAGAGAATGCCAAGAGGAATCCACCACTTGATGGGTGAATATCCCTAAAAGAAAAGCCTGTAGCTTAATAGAGTCCTGACAATACCTGCGTTCAGAATCAGAACCATATGTTTTATGCCAATACTTGATAGAGTCAATCATGAAAGGAGGCCAATGAGTGACTTCAGCAAAATCACTTAACTTCTTACCTGGTTTACAGGAGTATAAAGAATCTGGGAAAAATGCACCTGCCTTCAGCCATGGATAATAATCGTGGAGCTCTTCAGGAGCCACTCTAGCCAGGAAAGTTAAGTGTGAGGTAACACCAGCACATTCTGCGTCGTTGGGGTACCAAATTAATATTTTAAGAATGATTAATCCAACCTTCAATAAACGAGAAAAAAGCATTAAAATACGAAATAATTCCTACACCCTCGCTTTTAAATCGACTTGTTATAGCCTGCTGTTACATATGGCCATTCACCTGGCCTTATATTATGTATGAAATCAAGTTATTTTGAAGGTCTGTATCGTATTTGTGCAATGATCTTAGGCGCTTCCACCTGCGAGGTAAGGGAAGGGGCGTTGCTTCACTCAAAAGATGAGCTACACATTGCTACATAAACAAAAAAAAGCTAAATTAAGAACCAGCTTAGCATATGATTATTGGCGGATACTTGCCCTGGTGGTGGCAAGGCGCATGCATAGTATGTACAGCTGTAGCTCTAGGCATATCGGGCTTTTCGATTACAATGCACTTCTTAAATTATCGGAAACCCCACGAACAACGTCTAAGCGTACGGATACAGTTGATGGTTCCCATATTCTGCATAACCTGCCTCACAGCTACTCTATTTCCGACTATATCAGGGCTGTACTTCGATCCTATACGAGAAGTTTACGAGGCATTTGTCATATACACATTTTTCTCTTTATTAATATTGATACTAGGTGGTGAACGTCGAATTATCACAGAGATTTGCCTTGAGCATGTACCATCAAGTCATGCTATACCAATACTTGGGCGGTTTATGAGAAAAATAGATTTATCTGACCCCAGTGATTTTCTAATGGTAAAGCGAGGAATATTACAATACGTCTGGTTCAAACCGTTATATTGCTTGGGAAATTTCGTTTGCATATGTTGGAAACATCCAAAATTAGAAATGGTCCTTTTAATATTATACAATGTATCAGTTACATGGTCTCTTTACAACTTAGCACTTTTTTGGAGATGCCTTTATGATGATTTGAAGCGTTTCAATCCTTGGAGTAAATTCTTGTGCGTCAAACTAATTATCTTTGCTTCATATTGGCAAGGTATCATAATTCATGTATTGAATTTGAGCAAGAAGACGAACAACGGCACGGAATTCGACCAAGGTTATGTGTACCAAAATGGGTTACTGTGTGTGGAGATGGTGGGATTTGCGATCCTACATTTGGTTGCTTTCCCATGGAGCGTATATGCAACGAAGAACATGCCACTAAGTGCAAGATTGGATTATCTGCATTCCTTAAAGGACTGCTTTGGGTGCCGTGACTTGAAATGGGATTTCGCTTACACATTAATGGGTCCGACATACTACAACTACCGCAATTTCGAGCCGACTGCTGAAAGCTCACTAATAGCGAGAGCAGATCCGCACTCCCGAATGCGTAGACTACAGCAAGGGTTCAGATTTGAAAATCAGGGAGAGAGTAGACATTGGGTTGACTATGGTAGCATACCGTCTGAAAACAATAGTTCAGAAGCTTGTTATTCAGCAGACGAGAATGCGGAAAAGTGGGACGACAGTATTGCAGGTCAAGGTTATATCCCGAATGATCCCAATTATCCAGTTGTGTCTGACATATCGAATGGACATCGATATAGTAACAATATCAATAAATTGAGAAGGGATGTGACCAGTCGATCTAGCATGGTGTGAAAGCTATGAAAATCGAGAGTGGTTGAAATTTAGTCCCTTTCGGATGGAAAGAAGAAACTCTTATAAATGCGGAAAAGGTGAGTATTCCTTAAATAAGCTAAAAAGGGTAAATAAAAGTAGTGTTATATAGAACTGTTCTTTTGTTAAAAAACATAATTGTTCAAAGGCGCCTCACTTTTAATTGATTGCCAGACTTCTTCAATTTCCTCCACCGCTCCCTTAGGCAGAGGTCCTTCTTTGATTGCATCAAGGGTATCGGATATTTGCTCAAAATTCTTGCCTCCAATAATGAGTCCGTCTCCGTACTTCTTGTCCAACGCTGAATGAAAAGTGATCCACCTGTAAGCCAAATGGGCTTTTGGAATCTCGTATTTTTCTGAGATTTTGCCCCAAGTTTCCAAACCTTTCATCAATGAAGGTCTATTGTATAATTTACTGTACATCTCGCCAATCATATTCGACTTATCAAATCTGCCTTGCCCTTCTTCGATTTGTTTGACGGTCTTTACCAAGAAACCTCCTGCAATCGGCGAGTAGGCATCGAATTCGATCCCATATTTTCTCAGCAAAGGGAACAAATCTTCCTCTATACCTCTAGAAAATGCATTATAATTACCTTGAAAGACGGTAGGCAAAACATAATCTTTACTCTTAGCGTATTCGTATAGTTTTTTGACACCCTCGGTAGAATAGTTGGATAAACCGAATCTTTTGAATTTCCCCTGCTTGTACAATTCATTGATTGCTTCCAAAGTCTCCTCAATTGGGGTGTCGGGATCTGGTGCGTGTAGAAAATAAGTATCGACACTATCGGTCTTCAACTCTTTGAACGATTCATCAATAGATTGGAATATATTCTGTTTAGACAAGTTCTTTTCTCCAAAGCCACGAGCCTTCGTTCCAATTAAGAAGTCCTTAGACTCTTCTAGTTCGCCAAGAGACTTCTCGCTATTGGGATAAATTCTGGCGGTGTCCAAATCATTGACGCCACCCGCCTTTAGCAGAGCAAAAATTCTATGCGCTTCTTCTTTTGACAAGTTGGCCAGTGGATAAGCTCCATATATGATCTTAGGGTGAGCAGTCATTGTGTCGTGTATGGTGTGCTGTGCGGGTTGTAGCGTCGTGCCTATGGGAGATGCTAGCGTTCTACTAGGAGGAAGTTTGAGAGGGGAGCTTAATCTCCTCCTTTTATAACAATTGGTCGCTGCATCACCTTCGGTTGATCCTTATACCTGTCCCTTTATGTATTAGTAATTGTGTCCGTTTTCTTCTTATTTCCAACGTTTTCTAAGCTCTTACTAACCACGGCGCTTCTTAGACGGACTTCCATAAGGAGCCACATTTGGAGACACTCCAGCAAGTAAGGGAGAAACGCAAAGCAAAGCGGCAAGAGACTCACACCCGCGGAAGGTGAAAGACTCAGTCGATTGTTCGTGTATGCCAGATGGAAAAGCTTTATCAATTGCCTAGGTAATATACATAGTTATTTACACTAATTGGTTAGACGTTGGGAATTGCCGCTTGGGCGGAGGCAGGGATTGTGATTGATATCGAATTGGTCTCATAAAAATATACAGGAGGAAGTTGGAGGGTGATGTGACGGAAGGATTCGGATCAGATGATTTTTTCGTTAGAGATCAGGAAATGCTTGGCACACTCGTAAGCTGTCCATGAAATTGCAGTTGCCGGCATGTTAGCAATAACTCTTGGCTTCAACCCGCGCCAAAACCCGCCCCAGCCATGAATTTTGAAGATCGCCTTGGTGGCTTTAGAAAAAGTATCTGCCTGCTTGAAAACCTGAAGGGAAACAGACTCGCTCCCTCTTACTTGCAAGACCGTCTTGATGCAGTCCAAAGGAGTTGTAATCGCAGCACATGTGGCACCACTGATACCACCGCACATGCAATGTATTAAGGGGTTATAATCATTTGAGGGGTTCAAATACTTGACAGATGACTCGTAGATGACGAAGTTGAACGTGGCGAACGGTATGTTCATCGCGATTGTGGTTGGATAGGAGTAAAAGAACGCCATGAGACCCTCGCGCTGGTATATCTGTTTTGCAACGCTGACCATGGACGAAGAAGTGTTCAGTTGCATTCTTTGCTTTATGGTGTCGAACGGATTCATCAAGGCGTCTGCGGCGATCGTGGCCGTGCTGCCGCTAAGAGCCGTCTTCAACGGCTGGTGCGTGCTGTAGTCCTGGGGGTCAATCAATTGCGATTTCGCAAACTCGTAGGTTGCGAAATATACCGCGTGAGCAGGGCCTGCGCCCAAAATCACAGACTGTACACCTTTCCAGAGAGCCATGGAACCTTCGGACGTGGAGATCTTCGATATCTGTGTGAGCATGCCCGCGGGGGCGTTCGAGATGCTATTGGCCGACTGTATTCGAGTCTTCAAGGCGTCGATGGGGAACATCACTGCGTGCTCCATGATCCCAGCGAACGCCCCGGCGATCAATTGCGTCCACAACGGAGCATTAGAGGGCAGCGATTCGTAGTCTATTTCTTGAGCTGTAACACCTTCAGAAGTATTCATTCTTGGCTTCCTTCTGAGCGACAAGACGGACTTCTATGTCTCCTATTTCTCTTACTTCTTTCTTAATCTGGGATTTTCCTGATTAATTTTAAACCTCGATTTTTTCCCTGCGATGTGAAAAAAAGTCGACCAAAAATTTGTGATATTTTAAACCCTTCTGGAATTAATAAAAAGTGAAGGAAAATAAAACGAACTAAAGAGCCCCAACATCTACCAAGATGGGCGAACCACTTCTCTTGATTATGTATAGCACACTTACACATGACACATGCCATCGCCTTCCAAATTGGAGAGTCAAAACGTAGGTGTTTTTCGAAATAATTAAAAAAGGGTGCGTCGCAACTAAATGAGGAAGCCCTAGCGACCCTACCGGTTTACGAGTTCGCCCTAGGGCCAGCAGCTCAACAAGAACAAGAAATAACACCGTGTAGCGCTCTCCCGGCAGCCGTGCAAAGGACCACCATGCTCGTAAGCCATGGCGACTGTAAGCCTCGGGTCCTGATAGGCCTTGCTATCTATGTTTTGCAGCGACACAAAAGACATCCAACCCGGCCTGGAACGAGCGGGCACTTCGACGTAAGCGAACGAGCGAAGCAACGTGCAGCTCTCGACGCACGTGACCAAACGGAAGCCTGCCTCCGGTTCCGCGGAGCGCCGGGCGATGCCGCACCCGGTGCGGGTAACAGCAGCTCGGCGAAAATTCATCAGATCACTGATAACGATGGACTTCGGCACCACCACCGCCAGGAACGCTTCACCACTGCAGCGGATCGCAATCGCATTCTTGATTGGTCAAGATGCTAATTGTCTCGAGATCTGCTCGAAATGCATGACCTTGGCGTGGGTAGGACAGCGGGGCGCGCATGTATCCATGCTTCACAACAATATATAAATGGCGCTAGAGGGCCACCATTGCACTCGGAGCTGAGATTGTCAGAAAGAGTGTGCAATGATCGGTCAAGGTATTATAAGAACAGGTGTTAAGGCGGCTAGGGTGAGCTCCATGTCGGCGCCAATTTTCAAAAAGTCGCCCGGCAACTCTTTTGTGTCGTTCAAAGAATATAGACAGGCGGCTAAGACTTACGGCCCATTGAGCGCGTCGCTGGCCCAGAGAAGACACCTAACGCACACCATCAAACACTGAACTCTTAACGGCGAAATAAATATACACACTCTATATAACGGCATAATTTAATGAATGAATTTTTCACGACATAATGTTTAGTGCTGAAAACACGAGGGGACAAACCGCGACCACGGTGAAGGGAACGCCGGCGTAGATGATGAATCTACCAACGATGTCGATCTTGGCCTCTCCGATGTAGAGAGGGCATTGCGTCTTGCTTGTTTCTTTCACTTTTTCGCGCAGTAAAAGCTTTTCCTGTCTATCATCTTTCATTCGGATAACGCGAGTAAGTACGTTGTAGACTAGGGGCTTGCTTATAACGTACTTCCAGACGGCTATTACTGGGACACCAACTACTAACCTGTAGAAAAAAAATCGCAGTCCTTTCTCAAGCCCCATTCCGGAGCCCGCTCGAATGCCCAAGTTCTCCAAGAACCATTCGCTGCACTCAATTCCACTGATGACGCCCACAAAGGCAACGCTGTCCTGGAAGCACGGGCACTCGTCGACCGGCCTAACATGAAGAAATAGTATTGCCAGTCCAAACGAGATGCTCAAAGGTGGAAGCCACATGTAGGTGCCATATTCAAACGCCGAGAGAAAGTGGCCCAAAACAAACTTCATGATGAAACAAAACACTCCCACTAGTGACCCGCTCACAACATCCAGCAGTCCGTGCATGCCGCAGTATATCCTACCAACAACCAGTGTGAGGTAGTATCCCAAGGCAGCTAACGTCAACACCAGTTTGAGTAGCAGTGAGGTTTGCGATATTTCCCAAATACGCCACAGTAGAAGTAGTGTCACTGCCGTGGCATTAGCAGAGTGTGAGCTCGGGGCGCCGTACTCCATCGTTGTGTAGGCACTAAAGGTGATCCGATGTAGCGGCGGGGACTTGGGTCTGGGCAAACACCAGTAATCTTTCAGGTAGCCACTGATGTAGATCGAGTAGCCCAATAGATACACCATATCACGCACCATCCCAAAATGTCCTATGAATGCAGGGATCGGTAAGCAAAGAACATAAAATGTGTGTGAACCCAGTACCGAAGTGTAAGCGAAGAAAAAATCTCTCAACTTAGTTCTGTGTGCAGACTGCCAATGATACAGCCCAGTAGATTGTGTATCCGTAAATCTTAGCAGATATTGTCTCATAGCAAATCGCATTGGAGTCATCTTGGATTTGAAATGCTCGGGAGGGTGATTGCCAGGGTCCTTTAACACATATTTTTGCAGGGTGTCCTGGGGTTCCGAGAGACCTCTAGGTCTCATTGCCTCCTCTACTGTCATGTTTGTGTTATGACGGTTTTGTTAGCCAATTATTATGCAATTGTAATCTATCGTCTCATCTAGAGGGTATTTTGAAATCAATTCCGTGATATGTCTAAATGCATCTTCTTAAGTGTTCTCATGTTTTTTTTGATGCTGAAAAAGTCGAATTTTATTCCCGAAGAAAATACTGCCACGGAATGAAAACACCCAACTGTTCAAAGACTAGCGTGCACCTAGCAGCACGGAAGTGATGGCATTAGGACCACTTGACCACTTGTCTTAAAATACCCGTTCAAGCGAATTCAAATGTTTATCTTGACATCCTGTGTGATAGTCGACGGGTTGCACATTGCAGCACGCCGGCACGCACCGGAATATGCGGGATCGGGTCGAAGATCATGCTTGGTCTTTAAACCTGTCATCTACGATTAACTTCTCTATAGTCCTTGTGGCATGTCGGTTCACGAGGTGAGATCCGAAGAGCGGGTATCATCATTCAACCCGCACGTGCAAAGGTAACAATTACAATCCAGGGCTACAATAGCAAAAGCAGTGTAGGTGCAAGAAGTCCCCCGGGTGCCCCAGTTCTGTCGCTATGCTATAAACACACACTTCACTCTAGGGTATGAACGGAACTACTTCGTGGAAGCCCGCCTCCCGCCGGCAAGCAAGAAGATTCGGCATCACAAGTTCCCATGAAGTATCATTCCCTGGTTCTAAGGCGCTTTTAATGAGTAGCTTCGACGCCATTTCCTTAAGTCCCTAGTTCCTTTGCTTTCCTTTCGCAACAGGCGTGATTCGTAATTACGTCAGTGGTTGATTTACATTCTTCTCGAGAGACTCTTCGTAGCGCTGCGTTTTTGATTTACGTAGGCAATTTCTTTTGCGATGGCCTTCTCGCATCAAGAACTAGACCCGCAAATATCACAAGCAATAGTCAAGCTCAATATCGGTTGGAGGTCTTTCCATCCCTAATATTCATGTCTCACTCATCGCTCTTCTACTTTGTCGCTCGTATAGCATGAGTCCGGTTGTTATTGGAAAAGAAACTAAAAGGTGGAAATATGCGAAGTATACAGTAAATAGTCTCTCATTTGTTGACAATTGAAGTAGATTTATGATATTGCCCTCTGGATTTGCTAAAGTTCATTGGCATAGCTAAAAAGAAGTCGGTTGCCAATGAGAAATGGAGCACCCGGGTCTATGGATCTGCTGATGGTTAACACAAGAAGGACCGAGCATAGCGGTGACTTCTCCAGCGAATTAACCCGCGAGGAATCCTTGCGGTCCACGGTGCCCTATGACGAATCAGAAACCACGCTTGAAGAGAAAAGCATTCAGAGGCTACCAACTGCCTTTGCAAGAACGCTTTCTTCCATACCTAGCTTTGAGCAAACCAAAAAATGCACGGATATGGCAGACTGCCATTTGAAAGTTGTTGTCGTTGGGGATGGCGGTGTTGGAAAAACTTGTTTACTCAAGTCATATATTCAGAGAGAATTTCCCACCGAAGATATACCCAGCGTGTTCGAAAACTATACGACAAAGATAGAAGGGCCTAAAAATAAGGTTATTGAGCTGGCCCTGTGGGACACTGCTAGTCAGGAAGAATTCAATAGGCTGAGGCCGCTTTCATATTCTGGTGTGGATATATTAATGGTGTGTTATGCTGTCGACAACAGTCAATCGCTGGCAAATGTTAAAGACATATGGTTTCCCGAGGTTAAACATTTTTGCCCGGATATTCCGATCATGCTTATAGGAATGAAATCTGATCTAAATGTCAGAAATTTTAATTTCAAGACCAACAATAAGGAAATGGTGAACGTGGAAATGGCAGAAACGACCGGCAAGAAGTTGGGTGCGTTTGTTCATATACAATGCTCATCAAAAAATAAAACTAATGTTGACGAGGTTTTCAACATAGCTCTGAATGCAGGACTATATGATGTATTATATGGACCCAAAGAATTCCCTCCAGTTCTGAAAAATCCTTTTAAGAAAAACCTGTCTCTTAAGAAATCTAATACTGATGTGCAAGCCGGCCACGATAAGCTTGATGATAAAAGAAAGCACAAGTGTCAGATTCTTTAATGGCGAACATTTAGAAAATCTTGATCTTGCACTAACGAACAAGTTGTAGGTGCCACATATAATAACTCCTTATCGTCCGGTGTTTCGATTCTTAGAGCGCCCTGTTTAATACATTTCAATTTTACTTAATGCTAATACATAATAATGAATAAGTACCATATCACTTTGTGCCTAACGAGGGCTATAATTTGTGCGTATTAGTTGGTCTGTTCGGAGGTTGATATATATTCCGCCGCTTTCTTCCCTTTAAAAGGATGAACCGGATCGTCAAGTCTCCCAGCAAGAAATAGATAAGAAAGTAGGTCGAAAAGTCAAGCATTTATAATGAAGGGCAACGACTTAGAGTACGTTCATCCTAGATGGAGAATAGCCATCGATAGAGGTGGAACATTTACTGATTGTATTGGTAACCCAGGGACAGGTAAGCAAGAGGATGATATCGTTATCAAACTACTCTCAGTGGATCCAAAAAACTATCCAGACGCTCCCCTGGAAGGGATAAGAAGAATTTTGGAAATATTTGAAAATAAAGCGATTCCTCGTGGAATGCCGCTGGATATAGCAAATGTTGAAAGTATTAGGATGGGTACTACTTTGGCAACAAACTGTGCGCTGGAGAGAAATGGCGACAGGTGCGCCTTTGTCACAACGAAGGGATTCAAGGACTCCATCTTGATTGGCGACCAAACAAGGCCAAGTATATTTGAGCTAAATATCAAGAAACCGGGGCCATTGTACGAAATGGTAATTGAAATTGATGAACGTGTGACATTAGAGGACTTCTCTGAGGACCCCGAAGGACGTCAGTCATCCGCTGATTCTGCCTGTGACACAGTCATCGGAAATAGTGGGGAGGTCGTACGAATTTTACAACAGCCTGATGAATCGCAAATAAAATCAGCTCTTAAATTAGTTTACGATTCAGGTATTAGATCCGTAGCAGTGGGCCTGCTGCATTCTTTTACGTACCCTATCCATGAGCACATAGTTGCAAAAATTGCCAAGGAGATGGGATTCACTCATATTTCCTTGTCATCATCGGTTTCCCCAATGATTAAATTCATACCAAGGGCACACAGCGCAATAGCTGATGCGTATTTAACACCAGTCATTAGGCGCTACTTAGATAGCATTGAAGAAGGTCTTTCAAATACTGAAAACACGAGCATCCAATTCATGCAATCTGATGGTGGTCTGGTGGACGGCCATAATTTTTCAGGTTTGAAGTCTATTCTCTCTGGTCCTGCGGGTGGTGTCGTGGGGTACTCAACGACTTGTTACGACAAAACGAACAATATCGCCCTGCTTGGCTTTGATATGGGCGGTACTTCCACCGATGTGAGTAGATACAGCGATGGCAAACTTGAGCACGTTTTCGAGACGAAAACGGCAGGAATTGTCATCCAATCCCCTCAATTAGACATCAGCACGGTTGCTGCTGGAGGAAGTTCGAGGCTTTTCTGGGAAAATGGCCTTTTCAGAGTAGGGCCAGAATCTGCTTCTGCTGATCCAGGGCCGGTAGCTTACCGGAAAGGTGGGCCTTTGACTATCACTGATGCAAATCTATTCTTAGGTCGTCTTGTACCTGAGTTCTTCCCCAAGATATTCGGACCGAATGAAAATGAGACCCTGGATCTTAATGCCACAACAGAAAAGATCTTGGAGCTGACCAAGGCCATAAATGATGAATTGGGATCGGATATGACACCCGATGAAGTTGCGGATGGGTATATAAAGGTGGCTAACGAATCTATGGCAAGACCCATCAGAGCCCTCACTGAAGCCAAGGGTCATATAGTGTCACAACATATATTAGTCACCTTCGGGGGAGCTGGTGGCCAACATGCTGTGGCTGTGGCTGATTCACTAGGCATCCATGTGATTTTGGCTCACAGGTATTCATCCGTCTTATCTGCTTATGGTATCTTTCTGGCGGACGTGGTAGAAGAAAGACAGGAGCCATGCTCCTATTTATTGGGAGAAGCAGATACTCTAGCAGCTGTCCGTCTTAAATTCCAGCAACTATCCGGGGAGAGCACGCGTATTTTGGTGAAACAAGGCTTCCCAGTGTCAGCTTTATCCTATGAAAGATACCTTAACTTGAGGTATGAAGGAACTGAGACCGGTTTAATGATTTTGCAGCAAGGAGGTGAGGAGAATTTTGATTCTTGGTTCAATGCTGCGCACAAGAGAGAATTTGGATTTTCGTTTAACGATAAAAGGATAATTGTTGATGATATCAGAGTGAGAGCGATAGCCAACTCTAACGTAAGGTCTGAAGAATCTGTGGATGAACAATTGGAGAAATATGAGCGCAGACTTGTGTCAGTTTCCAAAGAGGCCAGCTTTTTTAAAAAGGTTTTCTTCAATGGCGCTAGACTTGACACTCCAGTATTTCGCATTGAGGAGATGCGATATGGAACTGTGGTCAGGGGGCCTGCCATTTTGGCTGATGGGACCCAAACTAATGTTATACCGCCTAACGTGGAAGCAACTATATTGAAGTCACATATTTATATTAAATTGCTTGACAAAGATTCATACAATCTCACCCGTACTGACAAAAATAAGATAGACCCTATCTTGCTGTCGATTTTTGGTTATAGATTTATGGATATTGCCTTGCAAATGGGAACTCAGCTTCGCAAAACATCAGTGTCTACAAACGTTAAGGAACGCTTAGATTTCTCCTGCGCCATATTTGATCCAACAGGGGCTTTAGTTGCCAATGCACCGCACATTCCAGTCCATTTGGGATCCATGTCGACCTGTATAGCCATGCAAGCAGAATTATGGAGAGGTAAGCTTAAACCAGGTGACGTAATAGTTACTAATCATCCAGAAATCGGAGGAACTCATTTGCCTGATATAACTGTAATTTCCCCAGCATTTTCAAAGGAAACTGGTGAAATTAGCTTTTATGTTGCATCTCGAGCTCATCATGCAGACATCGGTGGAATTCTCCCTGGATCTGTCCCCCCAAATTCCACTCAACTTTACGAGGAGGGGGCAGCTATCTATTCTGAACTTGTTGTAAAAGAGGGTGAATTCCAAGAAGAAATGATTACCAACCTGCTTTTGGTAGAGCCCGCAAAGTACCCTGGTTGCTCTGGATCTAGAAGGATAAGTGACAATATAAGTGACCTAAAGGCGCAAATCGCTGCGAATAATAAAGGTGTACTTTTACTTTGTAAGCTAATTGATGAGCAAGGGTTTAATGTTGTTGTTAGGTATATGGGAGCAATCCAAGACAATGCCTCTCGGACTATCAGGAAGATGTTGAAGCAAATGACTGACCATTTTCAAGCCACGGAGTTTACGGGAGAAGATCACATGGATGATGGGACGGTGATCAAGCTGAAGGTTTCCATGAATGTTGAGGACGAAAAATACACTTTCGATTTTACTGGAACTAGCCCACAGGTATATGCAAATACTAACGCTCCCGAAGCCATCACGCATTCTGCGGTACTGTATTGCTTGCGTTGCTTGGTTGCTGAAAATATTCCACTTAATCAAGGGTGCTTGCGGCCAATTATAATAAAGATTCCCAAAGGCTCTATACTTTCTCCAACAAAGGGTGCTGCGGTGGTTGGCGGTAACGTTTTGACCTCTCAAAGAGTTACCGACGTTATATTAAAAACATTCAAAGTAATGGCTGATTCGCAGGGCGACTGTAACAATTTTACGTTTGGAACCGGTGGCTTGAACGTTGCCACTGGAACCGTGGCTAGAGGTTTCGGCTATTATGAGACAATCTGCGGAGGACATGGAGCAGGTGCCCCCTCTTGGAGAGGACCAGGTTGGGATGGAACGGATGCAGTTCATACTAACATGACAAACACAAGAATGACGGATGTCGAGATTTTTGAGCGAAGATACCCTGTCTTGCTAACCAATTTCTCAGTAAGAAGAGGTTCTGGTGGCAAAGGAAAATTTAATGGGGGAAATGGTGTCATAAGAGATATTATGTTTCGCTCACATGTACAAGCCTCAATACTTTCAGAAAGAAGAGCCATTGCACCACACGGTCTAGAGGGCGGATCTGATGGTACACGGGGATTGAACTTGTGGATTCGGCATAAAGACCAAAGTGTAATAAACATCGGGAGTAAAAGTACTGTCAGTGTTGAGCCCAATGACCGCATCATTATCATGACGCCCGGTGGTGGGGGTTGGGGGAAACCTTGATGAGGCATAAATTGTTTTCCATCACCCAAAGCTTGTCTTTATTCTTTCTTTATAATTAATTAGTAATACTAACTACCTCTATATCCCGACGTCTTTTCTGTCGCTCCAATCATACGACACTGCAGAGATTCTTGTCTGGTGTCACGTGCTGATATGTATGCGTCATTCCTTACGTTTCTGATTTTTTCACAGATTCGATTGATCTAGCTCATCGACATCGCACAATATGGAAAAAATGATAGATGCATTGATGCATTCATATGTCTTTCGCAAATAGCGTATGCTCTCTATTGGGAAACGTGCATTCAATTGTATATCTTCCCTAGCTAAGTTTGAACATTTCTCAAGAGGGACTGTTCGTTATCATATGACTGTGGAAACGACTCTTGCTGATGGAGATGCCTCGCTGGTCCCCAAGCGTCCTTTGGCCACATCTGCACAACCTCCAAGAATCAAGAAACCTAAAAAAGCGAAACTGAAGAAGTATAAGGCCAAAAAAGTCGACGCAACTTCACCACTTGGAGTTTTGCAGTTCGAGATAGATGAACTCCTCGAAGCGCAAAGTTTGAAGCGTGAGAATGTGTGCAACGACGTATCTGCGATTCTCAACGATACATCGACCATTGACGGACCTGTAGCTAGCGCCTATCATCGTGAAGTGAAAAACGTCAAGGTATTGAAACTGGGCTCAAATGGAGATGGTCTGGGAATCATCGAGAATCCTGTTGAAGACAATAAAAAGCAGGTGGTGATAATCCCTTTTGGATTACCAGGAGATATTGTTGATATCAAAGTTTTCAAGACTCACCCACACTATGTAGAAAGTGACTTGTTGGCTGTTGTTTCAAGTTCGCCGATGAGGAAGGACAACTTGATCAACTGTAAATACTTTGGTAAATGTTCAGGTTGCCAATTTCAGTTCCTCAATTACGAGCAGCAATTAGAATTGAAAAGAACGACAATATCCCAAGCTTACAAGCATTTCGCGCCACGTCTGCTGGGCGATGGGCTATTGCCTGACATAGATTCAACCACTGGATCGCCTTTGAAATTTGACTACA
Organism: Zygotorulaspora florentina; assembly: GCA_003671575.3. Taxonomy (NCBI): domain Eukaryota; kingdom Fungi; phylum Ascomycota; class Saccharomycetes; order Saccharomycetales; family Saccharomycetaceae; genus Zygotorulaspora; species Zygotorulaspora florentina. The sequence continues at coordinate 149,050 of PPJY03000001.1, read as the reverse complement.
GGACCAAGCTAACACCGCACTTTGATGTTCCGAGGAAAGTGAAGGTCTTGGAGAAAAGGCCCCCGCTTGGATTTGGTCAAAAAGGAAGGCCCAAATGGAGAAAGAGTACAGAAGATGCAGGTGGTTCATCCCCTATTCTTGACATTGAAGAATGTCCCATCGGAACTCCAATAATCAACAAAGGAATGAAGAATGAGAGAGATAGGTTTAAAAAAGATTTCACCAAATATAAAAAAGGCGCCACAATTTTGTTAAGAGAAAACACTACTCTTTTGAATGCAATAGAGGATACCAAAGTTCAATTAACCTCAGATGGCTCAAAGGACACTGATGGAAGCCTGAGCTGCATAGAGTCTCAGGATGACGTTAATGATCAAAAATTGGCTAAAACGTGTGTCACAAATACAAGACAGATTGTCACCGAGTACATCGACGGCTATACGTTCCAGTTCAGTGCAGGTGAGTTTTTCCAAAATAACAATTCCATACTACCATTGGTAACAAAATACGTGCGCGAAAATCTACGAATAGCAAACTCAAAGCCAGAAGACGAACACCATCTTGTCGACGCATACTGTGGCTCGGGTTTGTTCAGTATATGTAGTTCGAAAGGCGTCAACAGAGTTATTGGAGTCGAAATATCGGCTGATAGTGTTTCATTTGCTGAAAGAAACGCAAAGGCGAACGGTATCGAGAATTGTCAGTTCATTGTTGGTAAAGCAGAAAAGCTGTTCGAGTCGATTGATATACCAAATAATAGGACGTCTGTGATTCTGGACCCCCCAAGAAAAGGCTGCGACGAATTATTCCTCAAACAGTTAGCAGAATACTACCCCGCAAAAGTCGTCTATATCTCATGCAACGTTCACTCCCAAGCAAGAGATGTCGAATATTTTCTGAAAGATACTGACAAAGGTAAAGACTACAAGATCGAGAGCCTAAGAGGGTTTGACTTTTTCCCCCAAACCCACCATGTAGAGAGTGTCTGTGTACTCTCCAGGACATGATGTACAATATCTAAAAATATCGTATGTATGTATGTATTGGTCTTATTTATTTCGCCAGATAGCCCACAGTTTACGGTAACAGAATTTATAGGAGCGGTGCTCATTTTAGACTGTCTCTCGAAACTCACATCCGTACCTTCTGACGTCCATCTGTACACCCACAGTTTCTTCATCTTGCTTAAAAATATCCTTCTCAGCTTGTTCGCCCGCGATGTGCGACGCTTTGACTGGCCGGATTGGACAAACTTCACCATGAATCCAACCGCTGCAAGGCCCAGACAACGTGAATAATCCATGCGAATTGATGAGTTTCATGCAGTTGGCTATAGACATCAAGAGGTCATCTGAAGATTAGTTTCGATTTAGAAGTATCTCGTGAAATACAACGTGTATCAATAAGCCAAGATGGAAAACGATAAGGGTCAATTAGTATGTGGATAAATTACCTCAAGAACTGAACAATGATGGAAAAGCTAAGGCGAACTGCAAACCAGTGAGAGACAGTAGAACCCGTATAAGCCCGTGTCCTATTAAGTGTCAAATCAACGATGTATCATCACAATGCTGCTTTAAAAGACGAGGGTCAGATCAAAGAAAAGAAGTGGGAAGCGGGAAAAATCCAACGGTGCTGCAGTACTCACGCGTGGCCGTGAACTTCATAGGCTCACAGTTGCTTTTCAAATTCGTCTCTGGAGCTCCCAACCCTATGTTCATGTCAAATGTGTCGATAGTTCCTGATTTACTAACAATAATTTTCAACTCTTCTCTACAGGTCGAACTTTACGTTCCAAGAAAGTGTTCCGCCACTAACAGAATTATCAAGGCCAAGGACCACGCTTCTGTCCAAATCAACATTGCCAAGGTCGATGAAGAGGGCCGTGCTATCCCAGGTGAATACATCACTTACGCTTTGTCTGGTTACGTCAGAGCTAGAGGTGAAAGTGATGACTCTTTGAACCGTTTGGCTCAAAACGATGGTTTATTAAAGAACGTCTGGTCTTACTCCCGTTAAGTTAAGGATATGCTATACTATTCTATAACATTTAAACTTCTATAGCTAAAACTAGGTACGTTTTTTAAAGCAGAAAAAAACTAATATATACTGTGTTTTCATTGCATTGTAATACATGATATGTCGTTGCTTCAGCAAGTTTAGATCTGGAACTCTGTATCTCTATCTTATAATTCCTGCTGATCCGACATAGCCGTAGTTTCAATATGCTCCTCCCCGCTCCCCACAAATTGCCTTGATATCTGCAAGAAAAATTCACGTAGGTACAATCTATATACAAAGAAACATATGTAATAGCAGGGAAGTGTGAAAGATACTGATTTATTTAACAAGTTATAGTCTTAAAAGTAAATCCGGTAGGTGTAAAGTCATTTTAATTTTAAAAAGCAAACCAATCAAGTACATGTCTAGAAGTTTCGGGGTCGCAACCCTCTTGTACTCGACTGACTATTTGCCAGGAGTATTTACTCTGGGCTATCAGCTAAAAAGGCTCATCGAAAATAAGGAGGCTTTCAAAACGTGCTTGATAGTCACAAAGCCGTTATATCAGAATGATCTAAGCGACTTGTCGAAAAAAATTCTAGGGGAGCTATTCGATGAGGTTGTTCAAGTTGACCCCTTGAAGGATCAGGATTTATGTATGGAACAAAACGCTCCTAACTTGACACTGCTTCAGAGACCTGAGCTTGCATTTACCTTCATAAAGGCTCGTCTTTGGGAGCTAACCCAATTTGACAGAGTTCTTTATTTAGACGGTGATACGTTGCCGCTTGATGAAGACTTTATCAAGATATTTGATGTTATCCCCGATCAAAGAAGCTCCCAAGTGGTCGGTTCGCCGGACATTGGCTGGCCAGACATGTTTAATAGCGGCGTTTTGATGTTGGTTCCGGATATGGAAATGGCAGCTCGCTTACAACTGTTCCTGCTGCAGCATATTTCGATGGACGGTGCTGATCAAGGGATACTGAACCAGTTCTTCAATCCCTGCTGCTTTATGGGCACGCTTAATGGTCTTGAAACGAACACTAACGAGTGGATCCGTCTGCCATTTATTTACAATGTTACGATGCCTAACTATGGATACCAAAGCTCCCCAGCCATCAAATATTTCGAGTCACAAATAAAACTAGTTCATTTCATAGGTGAAAACAAGCCCTGGAAAGGCTGGTCGCAGCCAAATGTCAACGGTTACACCACTCTTTGGTACAAAATTAACAAGGCTTTTCAGGAGGAATACCAACTCACAAAATGTTTTGAAGAGTTGAGCATCGAAGAGAAACCAAAACAGAAGCTGTGGGATCCGACGGCATATTATCAACAAAAAATTGGAGATCGCAATAGCGTCGGGGTAGATACCACTGATTCCGACTCGGATGGGAATAATGCTCAGTTAAGTGTGAAAGAAGAATTGCCAGAACGTGTATTTTCGGAAGACACCAGAACGCAAACGATACTTTCAGAAAAAACGGCCGGTTTCCGCTCCAACGGTATCAATATCTTTGGTCCATATTCCCAGCCAGAACGTGTGTTCCCTGTTGAGCCTAGTGCTGCAGCGCCTGTAAAAACTACCGAGAATGTGGATAACCATATAGTTCCTAGCTTGACTCCTGCTTACGCTCAATACGAGACCAATCCTGAACGAGTTTTCCCCCAGGACAAATCGACAACGCCCCACTCAGCACATGAGTCTGAGAATCACGGTCGCGTTTTCCCCGAAGATACAAGGGATACAGATGTAGCACAAGGTTCCTCTACAAATGAATCAGAAAGTCTGATGCAGGCTCGCAGCAGCAATCCTCATGGTGCTGCATTCAATGAACAATACGTTAATGGCATGGTGAAATGCGTCGAAGACGCAGAGTCCATGTTAAGAGAGAGATCGCCTCCCCGAGACTCCCCTATCGAAAGGACCTTGGCCTCTATCCGAGAGGAACCTCGGGAAGAATCATGGCCACCCCATATTTTCGACTGGGAAGACACTGACTACTTAACCAAGGTTGAAAGAGCGTTTCCGGATAATGCGTGAAGTCAATCATCCCTCACAGAAATATTTTCTACCACTTAGCCTCTTTGAACATCAGTGATGATTCTGGGCTTTTACAGAAGCTCGATGATATTATATACAGCATAATACTAGTATTTAAGCACCAGTATAGCATCAACCAACAAATACTTTTCATAGCTCTTCCATTTCAAATAAGGTCATTATCCACGATACTGACGTGCGTAATGACTGAAAATTTTTTTAACGCTGCAAAGCATTACCTTTGATGAGCTACAAGATATTGTAGAAAATTTAAATCATTGCTTCATCGTAATTTGATTCCATTTTACTTACTTTATCAGATCTAGTTAAATTAGAAGCGTAAAAGATATAATATTACCATTACGCAATATGTCCGCTGAAGGAATTACTGAAGTTGAAGAATCTCAAATCTTAACCAACTATGACAAGGTTGTTTACAAGTTCGATGACATGGACTTGAAGAATGAATTGTTGAGAGGTGTTTTCGGTTACGGTTTCGAAGAACCATCTGCTATTCAACAACGTGCTATCTTGCCAATTGTCGAAGGTAACGATGTCTTGGCTCAAGCTCAATCTGGTACTGGTAAGACCGGAACTTTCTCTATCGCTGCCTTGCAAAGAATCGACAGCGAATTGAAGCACCCTCAAGCTTTGATTTTGGCTCCAACCAGAGAATTGGCTTTGCAAATCCAAAAGGTTGTTATTGCTTTAGCTTTCCACATGGACATCAAGGTCCACGCTTGTATTGGTGGTACTTCATTCCAAGAGGATGCTGAAGGTTTGAGAGATGCTCAAATTGTCGTTGGTACTCCAGGTCGTGTTTTCGACAACATCCAAAGACGTAAATTCAAGACCGACCACATTAAGATGTTCATCCTAGATGAAGCTGATGAAATGTTGTCCTCTGGTTTCAAAGAACAAATTTACCAAATTTTCACATTATTACCACCAACCACTCAAGTCGTTCTTTTGTCCGCTACCATGCCAAATGATGTCTTGGAAGTCACCACTAAATTCATGAGAAACCCAGTTAGAATCTTGGTTAAGAAAGATGAATTGACTTTAGAAGGTATTCAACAATTTTACATCAACGTCGAAGAAGAGCAGTTTAAGTACGACTGTTTGACTGATTTGTACGATTCTATCTCTGTTACCCAAGCTGTTATCTTCTGTAACACCAGAAGAAAGGTCGAAGAATTGACTCAAAAATTGAAGGCTGATAACTTCACCGTTTCCTCTATCTACTCTGACTTGCCACAACAAGAAAGAGATATCATTATGAAGGAATTCAGAAGTGGTTCTTCAAGAATCTTGATCTCCACCGATTTGTTGGCTAGAGGTATTGACGTTCAACAAGTCTCTTTGGTTATCAACTACGATTTACCAACAAACAAAGAAAACTATATTCACAGAATTGGTAGAGGTGGTCGTTTCGGTAGAAAAGGTGTTGCTATCAACTTCGTCACAAATGAAGATGTTGGTGCTATGAGAGAAATCGAAAAGTTCTATTCTACTCAAATTGAAGAATTACCAGCTAACATTGCTGAATTGTTTTAAGCAGGAATTTATTATATTACTGGATTATGCTCTTATTTTATCTTTAACTTCTCCTCTTTCTGTTTATTTTGATACTACTTTATGTCTTTAGTCTCAAAGTGAGATTGAAATCTATCTTCTTTTAAACTACATAGTTACGTAAATATTTAAAAGGGCTAAATTTTTAGTGTGAAATTTTATTCTTTGTGGCTTGTTAAACTTGATCATTTTTTTCACTTCGGTCATCAACTCCATCTCATCGCACTGAAAAATTGTATATTTGTCCATAAAAGAAACGGAACTTGCTTAAAGTATTAACTCATCACAGCTATCGGATCTTAGTCTTCCTCATGGCTCACACTCCAAAAATTTCCCAAAGTGAAACACCGAGGAAAGCTCTGGAATCTTTGCTGGTGCATTGTAAGGCAGATCCTAATTTACAAAATGACAAAAATGTTCATATTATTATGAGCATGAGTAGAAAAATGGGGGTTCAGAATGATAGCATACCCCGTATCATACCATTAACTTCCTGTAAGCTAAACAAACCGAAGGATTTACGAATTCTACTTATAACAAAGGATCCGTCGACTATTTATCGTGAGACCTTGACTAAAGACGATGCTACCGCAGATCTTTTCAAGGAAATTATTAGTCTCAAAGGGCTGAAAAGAAGATTTAGAGGAGTTAAAATAAACCAGATTTATAAAGAATTTGACCTATTAGTGGCAGATTTTAGAGTACACCATTTACTGCCAGCTGTGCTAGGTAGTAGATTCTACAGTGGTAACAAAAAGTTACCTTATGTGATTCGAATGTCTAAGGAAATTATGTCACGAGGTAAAAAATCGATTAATGAGTGTGATGCTGCGTATGTAAGGGCTCAGTTGCGGAGCATTTGTAGGAATACTTCGTATGTTCCCAACAATGATAATTGCCTCAGTGTCAAGATCGGTGAAGTAAATAAAACTCCCCTGAATGAAATGCTGCAGAATATACAGGACATTTTAAATTTTCTCACTGATAAGACAAAAAAACCTCAGGGCGGTATAGTGAAAGGGGAAATCACCTCTATATTCGTTAAAACTACTAACAGTCCAAGCTTGCCCATCTACGAGATTGTGGCCGAGCCTGCCTCTGTTTATGAAGATGACGATTTAAGACTGTGATAGAGACTACATACAATGATATATAAAAGAAGAAGTTTTTTTAAATTTGAATGTAGCTTTGTCCTCAACCTTAAAAGTGTTGATAGTCACATCAGTGCACCTTTTGTGAATAATGTGCATACTTTTGGAGATGCGTTTTGAAAATGTCTAAATGGGGAAGACTATGAGTAAAGAAAGACCACCCGAAAGCACTGACATAAGGTTTCCTAGGAAGAGTATTTAATGTTTGCATTCATATGAGGAGAATCTACTTATTTTTGGCAATTGGAGGCGGTGTGGTTGGTATTCTCTTGGCCCAAATATTTTCCGAGGTACTGAGAAGCTGTTACGAGCAGGATAAGATGGAACAGCTCTTTTTCCAAAGGTCAAGGGAGGTAATTGCAAAATACGATTTCAAACGTCAAAGGAATTTGATCAAGTCTATGAAGCTGTCAACGAACACGTATGATGATAGTGCACTCCTACGAGAAACTAAAAAGAGCAGTGAAAAAGAGAATGCTACACTATTGATGCTGGTGCGAAATTGGGAGCTTTCTGGTGCTTTGAGATCAATGAGATCTCTTGAAGACAGATTCAATAAGGATTTTGAGTACGATTGGACTTTCTTGAACGATGTACCATTTGAATCTGAATTTATAGAGGCTACAACTGCAATGGCAAGTGGCAAAACGCAATATGCATTAATTCCATCCGAGGACTGGGACCGTCCTCGACAGATTGATGAGGAAAAATTTGAAAATTGTTTACAATCTTTACACGACAGAGGTGTTTTGTACGGAGGTTCAAAATCATACAGAAATATGTGTCGATTCAATTCGGGTTATTTCTTTAGGCAAAACATACTAAATGAATACGACTATTACTTTCGAGTTGAGCCAGATGTGGAATATTTTTGTGATTTCCCCTATGATCCTTTCAAAATTATGAGAGAAAATAAAAAAAAGTATGGATTTGTAATTAGTCTTCACGAATATGAGGATACCATCACGACGTTGTGGGATGTTGTTGAAGACTATATTGAAGAAAATAGTGCAGATATTGATATGAACACTAACTCTTACAGATTTCTAACAGATAATTCTGTAATAGGGAAATACTCTCCAATAGTGGATTCCAACACTGATTATAATTTATGTCACTTCTGGTCTAATTTTGAAATAGGTGATTTAAATTTCTTCAGAAGTGATGAATACAAGAGATTTTTTGAATTCTTGGATTCGAGAGGCGGGTTTTACTACGAAAGGTGGGGAGATGCGCCTGTACATAGCATAGGAGTGTCATTATTATTGGATCGTGATGAAATTATACATTTTGATGAACTTGGTTACACTCATGTTCCATTTACAACGTGCCCAAGCGCATACTATTTAAGACTACAACAAAGGTGTCAATGTGACCCTCAAGATGAAAGCAACATAGATATCTCGCCGAACAGTTGTCTCATGAGATGGTGGAAAAATGGGAGTGGGAAATTTTTTCTCAAACATTAATCAGTAGAGAGTTTCTAGATTCGATAATTCTTTCAGTATTCTTTCCAGGTCATCATCCGAGATTTTGTTGTTCAAGCTGGGAATTAGAGTTTTAGCTTCGTCTGCCGTATCGCACGCCAGGGACCCTAACTGAGCAACTTCGAAAGGGTGTAATCCTACACTCTTCAACAACTGTATCACGGCACTTACAGTCTCCTGATCTCTAAATCTCGAAAAGTTAGTCAAGTACTCCATTGTATTCTTTAGATCTTTATTATTTCCTCCTGTAGTTTGTTCAAGTAATGCATCCAGCGATTCTAATTCTTTTTCACGAGTCTCTGTCTGCAAGAAACTGTCGTCTTCGTCGTCGTCATCGTCTTCATCCTCGCTAACATCGTTGTCTCCACCAGATCCGCTGCCGCCATTTGGTTCATGACTGTCTGGACCGTCCTCTAGCGATCCATTCGATTTGAGATTTCTAGATTTTGTTTTCTTTTTCTTCTTCTGCTGTTCTAAAGACTTTTTGAATGCTCTTCTGCGTTCGGTCAGCGCTTCTTTAATGACCAGACGTGCCTCACTAAGGTTCAAGGAGATTAGGTCTTCTTCTTCGCCCAAGTGATTTACCTGCTTCAATTGAAACTCTTGGCCTAATTGCAAAGTACCTGCATTTTCTTCTTCCTCAACTTTCTTTAGCCTTCTTCTCCTCGTTTGAAAGGTTGAAGTGGATATATTCATGTTAAGCACAATTCAATCTCACTGAAACGGCCCAGAATAAGATCCAAGTAAGCTGCAATCCTGGTTCCAGTCTTTATTTCTGAAGTTGTGTTTCTCGACCATATTTTTTCAATCACCGACGACGTATTTCTTAATCTTTTGATAGTCCGATTGGTTACCCGACCGTTGTAATCAACATCTTTTTACCGATGCACCGACGATAGGTGAGCCAGAGGTCCTCTCAAAGAGTCTGGGTATGAATCGATATCCATGCCAAGTCTTTGAATACAAATCGAAAATCAATGGCTTCTTTATCTACCTTATAGCATATGTATTTACACAGTTTGCGAAGTATTCTCGATAAAACACATGACGTACATCATGATATTCACGGCCAGCATACGTTGCAGGCTTTGCATGGAATAATCCAGGGTTAGAGGGGACACGAATAGTAGAGACGACGCGGTCAGAGGACTCATCTGGGGGATCCAAGGGTTGATAAAGGCGTGTGCTTCGTCAGCGTGTCATTCGTGCGACTCGAGCGTGTAAGTTCCACTGATACACCATCAAAAGTGGACTATAATGCAACAGGCAAACAATCCACCACCCAATGGGGATAATGGTGATGATGGGAAGCAGAGCATATGGAATCCGTTGTTTATGAGTAGTCAAGAGGGAGCATTGTCAGAGCAGCAGCAGCAACATAGAGAGGATGTGGAGCAGCAACAGCCCAAGCAACAAGTGCAATTTCAAGTACAAGACCAACAGTACAAGCCTCAAGTGCAATTTAACTTTGTGAACCCCTGGGGGGAAAGTAGAGAGCAAGGAGATTGCAGTTCAGCTACGTTAGACAACGTGATGGAGGAAAGCACGCTATTGTCAAGAGATAGCGTTAGCAGTGAAGCCCTTAGAAGACGAAAATCAAGCTTGATAATACCTCCAACAAGGGCACCTGGTCCAAATCCTTTTGAATATGATGATGTACAACAATATCCTAATATCTACAATTCTCAGCAGCCACAGCAACTCAAACAGAGGCCCTTATTCGGTAGTGGTCAAGCTAATCAACAACAGCAGCAACAACCTTTAAATAATTTGAGATTTGTTCCATCTTCATTGTACACGGGGCAGGACCCTCGCAGGAGGCAAAGTGTAGCAGTTGTTAATTATCCTCCTACAAATATCACAAACACTACGAATCCAAAGCTTAGCGTTGCAGCCAATACATCAAACCATGTAATATACCCCTACAGAAGGTTAAGTGCCTATCCCCCCAGTACAAGTCCGACAACCTCTTTGCAACCTCCGTACAAGCAATTGAGAAGAGACGGTAATGCTCAAGTTCAGGCAACTGGGGCCAGTGCACAGATTTTAATCCCTCAGATGCAAAAATGTAGCTCCAGGTTAGATTTAGCACCTAATCTGAATGCTACGCCCAAATATCGGCGTGCATCTCTGAATTCCAAAACAATATCTCCATTAATCGCTTTGACCAAGAGTCTTATTACCACTTATTCACTGTGCTCGCCAAATTTTTCATATCAGACATCGAAGAATCCAAAACGTGTTTTAACAAAACCAAGTGAGGCCAAATATAATAATGGATACGATAACATCAACAGTGACTACATTCTTTATGTAAACGACATTTTAGGGACTGAGCAAAATCGAAAATATTTGGTACTCGACATACTCGGTCAGGGAACTTTTGGTCAGGTTGTTAAATGTCAAAACGTTCTTTCTAAGGAAATGGTGGCCGTTAAAGTGGTGAAGTCAAGAGCCGAATATCTTAATCAAAGTATCACTGAAGCGAAGATTCTGGAATTGTTAAACACTAAAGTGGACCCTCTGAATGAGCATCACTTTTTGCGTTTGCATGATACATTCGTCCACAAGAACCATCTTTGTTTGGTCTTCGAACTATTGAGCAATAATCTTTATGAATTACTGAAACAGAACCAGTTTCATGGCCTGACTATTCATTTAATACGATCTTTTACGATCCAAATGCTAGACTCCTTAAGCGTTTTAAAAGATAGTAAGCTTGTTCACTGTGATCTAAAACCAGAAAACATTTTACTTTGTTCTCCGGACAAGCCAGACTTGAAAATAGTCGACTTCGGTTCTTCTTGTGAAGAAAGAAGGACCATTTATACATACATTCAATCAAGATTCTATCGGGCTCCAGAGGTGATACTAGGCATACCATATTCCACGAGTATTGATATGTGGTCGCTGGGTTGCATTGTAGCGGAACTGTTTCTAGGAATCCCTATCTTCCCTGGGTCCTCTGAGTTCAACCAGCTAACAAGAATAATTACATGTTTAGGGTATCCGCCCACATGGATGATGGATATGGGTAAAAATACTACAAAATTCTTGAGAAAGACTGAGTTTGCCGAAAAAACGAACTATGCCGTCGATACTAAGAAATATCAATTGAAAACCGAAGTGGAATATAATGAGGAGTACAAAACCGACGAGCAGCCTAGTAAGCAGTATTTTAAGTGGAACAAATTACCAGAAATTATAAAGCATTACCGTCTGTCTAAGAAAATCAAAGGAAATCCCAGTCTTACTGAGCAGGAGATGCGTGACCGTGATTGTTTAACGCACTTCTTGGCAGGGATCCTTAATATTAATCCTTTGGAAAGATGGACACCTCAGCAGGCTGCTATGCATCCGTTTATCACCCAGCAGCAGTTCTCAGGGGAATGGTATCCACCAGGATCATTGCATGGCCCTTCGCCATCTGCCGGGGAGCCAAGTTCCTCAATCCCAAGAAGACCAAAAAATGTCAGACATCCATCATTACAAGAGGGCACTGCCAGAGAATTTAATAAATTGCGCATCGTTGAAGATTAGCATACAACATCATTACATAACATTTCAAACATTTCAAACATTCCAAACATTTCATTATCTTTGTTCTTTAATTATCAAGTAACTCAAAATTAATGTATTTATCAAAATTATTCATCACATACAAAACTACAGCCGTCTCTTCATATATACAGGTGTCATGCAACTCAAACTCTTAAGCTTGTAACGGTTGAGGGGAAGGTGCAGCGTCCGGAAGAGGAGGTGCCATGGGCTTTGCTTGCCATGCAGCGTATCTCTGGAACATCAATCCCACACCCTCAATAACACCAAGTAAGCATGCACATGTGATAGCACTATTTCTAGTATGTCTCCAGCCACCTCTTATGGCCAATGCACCACCGGTGAAAAACCCACCGATGATCGCATTCCAGGGGTCCTCTCTTTTCCTTACTGCTTTAACAGCACAGTCAAAAGTAGAAAACAAACCACCCCATACACCGAAGTTACCACCAACCACTGGGGCACGCGCCTTTATGGCACCCATGGCTCCAGATCCTCTTTCGCCTAGCGGCGAGTTTCTAAAACCTTTAATACCGTGCCAGACACATCCACCGATGGCACCCATGGCGAAGGCACCACCGAAATCGTTCAGGATAACGATTGGACAAGGATCTCTAGAATGATCTGCTGACATAACCCACCTCCTTTATAGCTTGAACCGGAAGATTTCTTTCTTTGTGAATGGCTAAGCTGCTGTTCTTTGCATCAAATTTTAATCAATTGACCTTTCATGAACTTCCAGTCAGTCAGTATAGCTTTTTTTTCAAGCCGTTCGACACGATGTTCGGGTAATCTCACTTCGTTTCAATGATATTACTGATTCGGAGCGTCTGTAAATCATATAGCAGAGTGCTGATGTCTGTGATTGCTCGATGTTCAATCACGACGCCGAAGCATCTTTAACAGCATTTGATCGTGATCATTGAGCTTCGCTCGATTGCGTGATTTGAATGACTCCCGCGTGGGAGTCACTCTCGCCGAAAGTGTCGTGGCATTTGTGATCTTGTGCAGAACCACTCACTTCGGCCTCCCTGCAGCTTCAAAAGCGGTATTCCGGCTCTTTCAAGGCAGTTTTTTTTATTCGATGTTTTTGTAAGCGTGTAGGCAGCTGGCGCATAATTCATTCTGAAATCGTAGCAGTTCAAGCAACCTGAGCATATCTCTGGGTATGAAGTCAAGTAAACTTTGGTGTTAGCTTTTTTGCTGCCTTGCATGTAACTTCCTTGTTTCCTGACACGTAGATGCATTGCAACTCTGTGGCTCAGAGATGTGTGTAGTCGCGCCGGAAAATGTTCAGCGACAGGCGCCAAGACGGCAGATGTCAGTAAATGGTAATTGTAACTGTATGCAAAAAAATTAGGATAAAGTGTGGCGGGGAGAGGGATTAGGCAGTATACCTTCCAGTTTTGTGGTCAAGCAGTATTATTACATCTCCATCGAGTTCTTGAGTGTGACGCGGATGAAAAAGGAGGAAGAAGGAATAACGATTCAGTTATCAGATCTCACAAACAGTTTCTGAGGAGGTGCACTGGAATGAGACTAGCTTTAGTCTTCCAAATCAGCATTATTTGCTGCGGTACTACCATGAACGCTGAGCGCCTCACCATTCCGCCCGCATATAGCTTTGGATACAATAGCTACGAACAAGTAGATACGCTTATGCAGAGGGTGGACGGATCAGGTGCGACGGCTCCCGCAAAAGAACTGTACAAGTTTGCCATATTGAATGCTGTAAGAATCCTGGGGAAGGAAGCTACTCTGGAAGACTCGCTTGAGGAGCTGGCAAACACTATGGAAGAGAGTATTGTCGCACTGGCCATGTCAACAGAGACAGAAAACATCGCAGCTGTGATAAAAGGGTACTACGATTTTGCGTGCATAAGTTCACTATTTCAAGCCTCTATGAAAAAATATGAGACCCGATTCTTCAGGCCAGTGAATTGGGTGTTTCTACAGCCATGCAAGTTGTTATTGCAGAGGTATATTTCATATTTGGACAGAATGCTTAGGTGTAGAAGGGCAGCGTTTCTCATTGATGGGGTACGACAAATCGACCATTTTTCCCACACTTTAAGGAGAGCTAAGGTCCTCATAATGGCTGCACATACAGTTTTAGTGTCCATTGAACAGGTGGGCGTTGCCAATGTGCTGCGCAAGAATGGCCTTCAATACAGCAAAGCATCTCCTCATTACGGGGATGGGGTACAAATAGGGGAGCTATTGGCCAATAAAATAGCTACAAAAGAGTACACTAGTTTAGAACTGGCATTTGGTGCAACGTATTGTCTGTTGTCTGTCGTTGGTTCCTGTGTAATTATTCCTATCATGTGTACAACACCAGCGCTCATGCTCACACAATGCATGTGGATGGTATTTTCATTCACTGGCCTACATCTTATCGTTATAGCGGCTTACATCTCTTTTTTAGAATAGTAATTTTGAAACTGTTCTAGTCACATAAAATTTAGTCATTTCTACATGACTCGTTTAAAGAGCGCTTGTGGCACTGGTAAGGTATCACGCAGAAAGAAGAAAATGGATCTGAAAATTCTTCAGTGGGAGGAGGAGACGAATGATTTCATTGAGTCGAATAAGTGTTGGATAACCGCTTGCTTTGGAGTGTGGCATGACCTGGGATTTTTCGAATATTTAAACTTGTCTGTTATGAAGGTAATATTTACATTGTCTCAACGTACCTTATATAAGAGTGAATCGTTTTGAAAGAGCAAAATAACCCGTTTATTGACTCAAAGCATACAGGAGATGAGTATTAGATTATTTTCCACTTGCAAGTCTCTGCTGATTAAATCAAATGTGGCAAGAAGCGCTGCAGCTACTGCGGCAGCTACCTCGAGAGGTGCGTCGCTTGAGGCGGATGTACTAGAGTCACAGAGTGCATTAGACTATGCCCTATCTCTTGAGTCGGCAAGCCATCATTGGACAAAGGAGCAATTAGCATCCATATACAATACACCTCTGCTCCAGCTGGTTCATAGTGCTCAATTGCAACACAGAAAGTGGCAAGACCCTACGAAAGTGCAACTATGTACCCTGATGAATATCAAAACAGGAGGTTGTTCTGAAGATTGTAAATATTGCTCACAGTCTTCGCGTAATGATACAGGTCTGAAGGCTGAGAAGCTTGTTCAGGTCGACGAAGTCATTAAGGAAGCTGAAGAGGCCAAGAAGAATGGATCGACTAGGTTCTGTCTTGGGGCCGCATGGAGAGATATGCAAGGTAGAAAATCAGCCATGAAGAGGATTTCTGAGATGATCACCAAAGTCAACGATATGGGTCTTGAAACATGTGTCACGTTGGGAATGGTGAACGAAGATCAAGCTAATCAATTGAAAGATGCAGGTTTGACAGCATACAATCATAATATTGATACCTCTAGAGAGCACTACAAGAATGTTGTCACATCAAGAACCTACGATGATAGACTAGAAACAATTAAGAATGTTCAAAAGAGTGGTATTAAAGCGTGCACAGGTGGTATCCTGGGTTTGGGTGAAACTGAGGAAGATCATATTGGATTCTTATATACTTTATCGAACATGACCCCTCATCCTGAATCCTTGCCCATCAACAGGCTAGTGGCCATTAAGGGTACCCCAATGGCAGAGGAATTGGCGAAGCCAGACGCTAAGAAATTGAAATTTGATGAAATTATTAGAACAATTGCAACCGCAAGATTAGTCATGCCTCAAGCTATTATTAGACTAGCCGCTGGTCGTTATACCATGAAGGAAACTGAGCAATTTTTGTGTTTCATGGCTGGTTGTAACAGTATCTTTACTGGGAAAAAGATGTTAACTACAATGTGTAACGGTTGGGATGAAGATAAAGAAATGCTTTCCAGGTGGGGTTTACAGCCAATGGAAGCATTCCAGTATGATGCACTTGAGGCAGAGAGAAGAAAGAAGTCTCAAATGGCCGCTGCCTAATCTATTCAAGGGATCCAGCTCGCCATTACGACTTGTATATTAACTTATTATTATTATTATTTATTGGCTTATTTAACTAGTACACAAACTACGTTGCTTGGATGAAACTACTAACCCACTTTAATCAATGTCCTCGTTATTGTGTCTTTCCAAAATGAACAAACCATAATCAGTGGGTCTGACGTCAGTGTGATTCTCCTCCTGCAAAGTTTCTTTGGCATCAGCACCGCCGTAAGGTGTCTTGGGACAATCCTTTAGGTAGCGACCCAGCTTCTTGCCATCGCTCAAAACAACGAATTTCTTCATAGTATTTTCATCCACAAATGTCTTGATGATATCATAGGCCCATCCGAATAAAGTAGGCACGTTCACGAAATATTTGGCGAAGAGTAGTTCCGGATAAAACTTCTGGAAGATGTGGATAACCTGTTTAGTGCATTTTTTAATGTCACTATCCATTCTAAACACAGACACCCCTTTATAGTCGTGGACTTGAGTCATATAGCAGTTCGATTCATTAGTGAAGTCTAATAAACGTAGACCTCTTTCCATTAAGCCAATCCTATACCTCAAGAATTTTTCTACATCTTCAAAGAGATGCTTTTTCTTGACTAATTGGCCATACAAATTCCAAGTGACGACTTTCTTGTTTGCATCTCCATCGGCATATGATGTCAATATTCCAACCATTTGTAGTTCCTTATTGTGAGACTCGAGGAAGGCCGCACTCAAAGGATTAAACTCCGATCTCCATTTCATGATGCTCACAAAATTAGATTCAATTTCGGAATACTCAAACTTGTAGGCCTTGCAAAGCTTATATATCAAGGCACTGGCGGCGTCCTCGTTGTAATATTTTTCAACAAGGCCCCTGTCCTCATCCTCTGGGTTCATTTTGTATCCGTACAACTCATCGTACCCATGGCATTTTTCCTTTATCAACCTTGGGACCGCCAGGGAAAACTTTTCAAATACCATTCTCTCTTCCTCACTATTGAATTTAAAACCATTCATCCTAATGTAATTGATCGATATTTCCTATTTTCTTGTAAACTTGCAACCCAGAGAAAGTTTGTTTTGCTTGATATATCTCTAGCCTTGCCTATACATTTGCTAGGCGTGCTTTGCTCGCCAAGCGCGTCTTTGCATTCAGTTGACTAATCAACGTTATACAAAGGTTGCACGGACGAAGGCTTGGTATGGCGAGTCCTCGGCTTGCCATGAGTCAATAGGCTATGTACAAATACATGGTATTCTTAATTGTATTGGGATCCTCTTCTCTCTCGCCTATAAAACAGATGCATGTTTTTGCATTTCTATCATCACGCTTGAACCTCGCAAATTGAGCAAGTCTTGGGCGTCCAGTCTTCTCTAACGCTACTGCCACGTATGCCACCATCTGCCGCAAACTCATGGTATTTAGATTGGTTTACAAATACTGGAGAAGCAGCTAGATATTAAATCATTTGGTCTGGAAAAATACATCTAAAAAACAAAAACTATTCATTAAACCTGATGAACTCTACATACTTTCCGCTCTCTCAATGGAGTTTAGGAAGTCTCTCCAAATATTCAGCTGTTGATTGGCTGTCGAATTGCCTGAGTGGACGATATCGCTTAGCTTGTAATTCCAAGGCTCTATTTCCTTAAAATCAATTATTTTAGAATGCGTATCTGATTTGCTGATGGCCGCCGTCGACATCTTAGAGTATTCATCAGAAGATATATAGCCCCAGGTTTCATCAAACAGAGTCTTGAGGACATCGCAATCTTTCATGGCGGCAATCTTTCCTCTTCGGTCGTCCTCGTCAATTCCATAAACAGTAAAGAATTCGTTAATACACATTGCAACCTCTTGGCTTGGTCTCAGAATTAGAACCTGTATATTATCATCGTTCCCTTGTCTATCCGGCAATCCATTAGAGAGCAGGACACAGGTGTCATTATCTATTTCATCGCTAACCTCTTTACTATCCAACAGCTCATCAACATTTTCAAGCACCATGCTAGTGGGGGATAGATAGCACACGATATCAAATATTTTGACCAACGCGATGAACAAAATAAGCTTAGAATTGGGGTGAATTGCCTCTAGTACTTCCGTAGATAAATATTCAGAGTAGTTCAAGGTCTCGATTCCCGAATTCTGCAATCGTGAAACGTCTGTGTCATTCGAATGTAAAACATAAAGCTTGTATTTTGAATTGACGGCCAGAAGTGATTTGTGGAGGATCATAATGGGTATTGTGAGTTCAGGTTGATCATTTGGCAAAATAGTCGCCCAACAAAACTCCGGAAATGAAGGAATTTGCGGTTCTAGCGAGGATGCGCCTGAAAAGGAGCTCCTTGGATTCAATAATTGTCTTACACGCTGGACCTCTTGAATAGAACTTCTTCTCGGTGGAAGAGGTCTGCTTATTTGTGATACGTCCCCTTCGTATTCTGGTCCACCTAAAGTCAAATCTGTCAAGATGTCACTAATTGATTCCTCAGTGTTCTCTGTCAAAGAGTAATGACGTTCAGCAGGGTAAGGCTCAATAGAAGCATCACCACTGGTTCGCGTGAAGTTGGAGGTTGGGGAACCATATCTGTTCGATGACAAATTGGAACCTGAAGAAGATGCTATGTAGCTTCGGTTTGTAGGTGTTCCCATTGGAGACTCTCTTAGCAAAGGCGAATCGTTGGAATTCTGCGGTTCAGACCACGACTTCCTCACTGCATCATCTAATTCGTTTGTAAAACTGTCGGGAAAATACTCTGAGCCGGTGTCCATTGTTAAGCAATTTCAATCAAATACACTTCCATTGATTCACACCAAAACCCCCGCTCGCTATCTCGTAACCCCTCGTGCTTCTTAAATTAAGCAGATAACCTTAAGTACCGATTTCGACGAGCCTGGTCTGCTTGAAGGAGTATGAATAGTAAATCCTTCTGCCCCAGCTGCCTGTCACTCAGGCCTTGAGAAATGAATAGCTGGTGTAGAAGATAGACGTTAGGTACTACTCTCCTGCTTTGTTATAAGCAGCCACACCGCAGAAGATGTAAAAATAGACAAATGTTAAAGCCGCTTTAACTTATTAAACTGATCGGGCAGTAGAACTCTTTCACTGCTTGATGCACCCCACGCCTCTTTGGAGTTCTGCTGATTTTATGTTGTAATGTTAGACTTAAGTAATCAATTTACCTGATTTTGCCCTAAAAACATATACGGAAAACGATAATCTAAAAGCGAGTCACTGTTTTACATACAAAAGTGATGGGGGAAAAGCGATTAAAGATAAAGAGGTAGTCTGATTTACACTAGAATCAGTACGATGAGAAGGACTTTTTCGCAGCTGTCTTCGAAATTGCTCAAGAAAAAGGAGGATGACGAGTTGCAAGCTACTCTAAAATTCTTGACAAGAGGTTCCACGCCAACCACTTCAATATCTTCGTTTTTGAGTGGTTCGAGTGCCAGAGGTAGTCTCGTTGCTGATTCGTTGGCTACGGAAGAAGATTCCAAACATGTTGAGAGGATACTCAAAATTTTAAATTCTACATTGCCGGAGGTCGAGTCTAAAAAGAAGCGGGTCGAAGCCCATTATGATATACTCTTTACTCAGTTGAAAAACATTGTGGAAAAATCCATTGAGGATTCTGTTGGCTCCAAGACATCTGATACTATTTGTGAGAGCTCGGATGTGCTCTATAATAGATTGATGATGCTGCAATACACAAATAAGTTAAACAATGTGAAACAGTTGGCAAAAATCGTGCTGGCAAAAAACTTCCAGGCTTTCGACAAGGTCTGGGAAAATATATCATTGTTTAATGATCAGCAAAAATTGACCCTTACTATATTGCTGTATTACCGCGATGGTAGGGAGGAGGTACGGCAAGAATATATCAATAAATGGTTCCAGAACTACCATAGCCTACATATTACAATACAGAGGGTACTCTGGAGATGCATTTTGAAGAAAAAGATTGGTAGCGAGAATAAGTTTCAAAATATTCAAGATTGTATCGGACGAATATCAAATTGGAGCAGCAATGACACTGTGGTTCTTTATCAGTCGCTTTACGCTAGCGCGCATCTATTGCCAAAAGATTTGCCTCCCAACGGAATGCTATTGAGTAAAAACCAGGAACTTTTCGTGGCAAGTTTGAGGACTCTTTCGAAGTATCAGGCTGTCGTGAACGGTTTGACTAAATGGCTGGTTAAATTAGTAAAATTGAGCGTTGAAAATAAGTTAGCAATCGAAAAAAAGCAGCCGATGCGGGGTGCTGGTTCTCCTTCCGGTTCGGACATATCAATATACCAATATAGGTTCATTAGGGGACTGGATCTGGAATTACAAGAAATATACAGCTTATGCGAGGGTATTTCAAAATACGCTCCGCTTCGAGATGAGCTGGAAACGATCTTGATAAATGCTAACGATGAAGAGCAAGAGGTGAAGTCCCAAATGTCTCTCAAATTTATATAAAAAATTCCAAGAAAATGTCCCATACTCTAGGTCATCACCGTTTCATGGATCGCTTAACCAGTAAACTGGAAGCAACCTCTAACAGCGATGGTTTTAAAGATGGATAAAAATTTTTCAAAGACAGATGCTCGAGAGATCTGAAGTCAAAAAATAAATCTATCTATGGCATTGCAGCGAATTCTCAGTGAGAATGGCAAAATTTCAATGTGTTTATATTCTCATACTTCTATAAATCAATACATCAATACAAGAGGCACGATTGAACTACCACTTTATCTCAGGCAACGTCACATTCTTTTTTCTTTCGAAACAAAATTAAAAATGAATAGTAACTTATGAAGCGAGAAATGTTCAAGTTCCTCTCTTTTTATATGAAAATTTTTTGGATATTGAAAATTGAGAATTCGAAAACCAAATCAAAAAGAAAAAGGTTCAACAACCCTGAACTTCTCCCGCAGAAAGCCAAACAGTGCATGCATCTGATAGAATGAATAGGAACAACGATCCCTTGCTCGCTAATCTAAATGCATTCAAAAATAAGGTGAAGTCTGGGCCTGTTCTGCCGGCTAGAATGACGAACGGAAGTGATAGAAATAAGGATGGCCCAAACGGCAGTCCTAAGAAGAAGACAGCATCGCATCGTGAGGATGGCACAAAGAGTATTATCGAAGTGGAAGAGATCGATGGGGACGATGATGATGATGATGACGACGATAATGATAACGATGACGACGAAAACGGCGAGGATGATGAGGAGTCACCCATGAAGAAAGTTAGGCCAGGTTCGATAGCTGCTGCTGCATTATTAGCATCTCAAACAGACATTTCGAAGAGTCATGACTCTTCGAAATTGCTTTGGGCAACTGAATATATTCAGAAGAAAGGTAAACCTGTTCTGGTCAATGAGCTGATGGACTACTTATCAATGAAAAAAGACGACAAGGTTTTGGAGCTATTGAAAAAGTTGGATAAAATTCAGCATGATCCCAAAAAAGGAACATTCAAATACATGTCCACATATGATGTTCACTCAGCACAAGAGCTGATAAACCTACTGAGATCGCAAGTGACATTTAAGGGTATCTCATGTAAAGAACTAAAGGACGGGTGGCCGCAATGTGATGAGACAATTAACGATTTAGAAGAGGAGAGTAAGATTCTAGTGCTGAGAACTAAGAAGGATAAAACTCCAAGATACGTATGGTATAACAACGGTGGAGAGTTGAACCGCATCGACGAAGATTTCGTAAAAATGTGGGAAAACGTTCAGCTTCCGCAGTTTGCAGAATTACCCAGAAAACTGCAAGACCTTGGTTTAAAGCCTGCGAGTGTCGATCCAGCTACCATCAAAAGACAAACTACAAGGGTCGAAACCAAGAAAAAGAGACAAAGAAGAGGAAAAATTACCAATACTCATATGGCAGGAATCTTGAAAGATTACTCACACAAGGCATAAATAATGTAAAATTTGTAGATGACTGCTCTATTTATTTCATTCTATTTTATTTTCATTTTAATACAGAGTTTAAATAATGGGAAAGCTGCGCTATTTCTTCCTATCCCTCTTCTTCTTGTCCTTTTTGTGTTTTTTTGATGGTGATGACGTTGAGGCTACAGCTTCCTCTTCCTTGCGCTTCTTGACTTTTTTCTCTTCAGAAACCCCATAATCATTTGCATCGTAACCCGTCGGGAAGTGCCTCATCTTCAATCCCTCTACTTTTACCACATTAGAACGGGGCACTCTCAGTTTATCAAAGTCAATTCCCGGTATAGCCGCAACTTCACTTACCGTGAACACTCTATCCAGGGAAACTGTCTCGCCCTTTCTGTTACTGACGCGCAGAGACTCTCTACTCTCGTCGGGTACCAGTACTGTGAGGTTACTGTTATCAAGCCCATCCTCTTCGGTTATGCTGTATTTCTTGTTGCCTTCGTCGAGGGCAACTAGCGAGCTTCCATGGCCTTTTGCGTCAAAATCCACTGGCAAACTCTTCAACTTTGATACGTCTAGGCTTGCTGGGAGTTTTATAAGCCATATCTGCTCTTCCGGTTTCTTATTGAATTTCTTCAAATGCTTGCATTTCTTGTAATTTGATGGAGCTCTGAACACTTGATCTACTTCCTCGTTGTCTTCAAATTCGGAATCCGACACGTACTCCTTCGAAAGCCCACTCATTCACTCTAATCTATCACTTGCAAGCCAGCTCTGATCAATCGTCACCTGTCTCGATACCTCTCTAACACCTGCTCTTTCATCAACTTTGGGCTCATCGCATTGGTATCTTGAGGCCTTCAAAATTTTCATATCACCAGAAACGCTTCGACCCAGAAAGCCCCGTACCAATCTACATTTTTCACAGCACAAAGCCCTATATAATTTGAGGAAAAGTTGAAAATTTTTCGATGAGCCTGAAAAACTATATAAAGGACAGATATTCCACTATCAATTAAAATATTTCATCATTAATTAATTGTTACTTTTATTTACTATACAGGTAAGAAGCTCAAACAATTCAGAAGGAGCTTCTTGAAAATCTTGGGGTCAAGATGCAAGTACTAGACGATGACTGTTTCAAGGATGAAAAGTCGCAGGGAAAAATTTTATGTTGAGGTTTTGAAAATATTTGAGCATTTATGCCCGGCTTTGATGATAACGGTGATACTTCTTTCCCAGTCCGATTCGACCATGACGACAAGGGATTCTACCACGTTCCGGTAGATCTTCTTCGGGAGATTCTACATTAAGGGACTTTTCTTGCCAGTATATTTTTCAATATACGATAACAAGACACTGAGCCATTTCAAAATACCAAACATATTATTCTTTCCATGTGGCGCAGAGTATTTAGTCGACTTGCATTTTGTGACCCACAATATAGTTAAAAACAGAAAAATGTTCGCGATGATGAAAATTTGGTTAAACATTCGCAGTTTCCACGGTAGGAGTACGCTTACGAACCCATCGTTAGTACTCTCGGTGACCGCTCTCATTGAGACCTTCCTAGGATGTCTGAGTGAACATTTTATCTTAAACGGCTTTCTTGTAATGCTATTTATCTACTTACACTGTGCCAAATGCTTTTGGCTCCCAACTCGACGGTTGTGACCATATCTTGACGTTGCGTTCTTGGCCTGGCGATGTGCCGCTGATTGCCTTAGGCCGATTCATTCTCTCTCTTAAATTCGCAAGGTCATCAAGGATTTCGTGGGCCTTGGTTGTGTTCGTGGTGCTTGCTGATAGCGATTGCTTCTTCAATGGTGAGAGCGCATACAGCTTTTTGTCGGATGGTTTGTAAAGCTTCGATAGCCTGTTAATCCTTTCTTTCAATGGTTTCTCGATCTCCTGATCTATGTTGGTTTGTTTGCGTTTCTTCCGCCTTTTATTAGCATGAGAGTTCTTGAGTTCATTTAATTGCTTCATTAGAGATTCACATATCCAGAGCGTCAAATACGAAGAATCATTATCGAGCAGCAAGTTCCAACTATTCCATTGAGATATCAACAGGTTTATGTTCAAGCTATCGATAAAATTTACAAGCAGACTCTTTTCAAGTATGGTCCAATTGACAAACATCGTCCTCAGTGTTCCAGCCTCGCCATTGGATTGGTTTTTGAAAGACTTTGAAATCCAAGAATAAAACTCTTGATCGAATCCTTTAATTTTAGTGATTAACACTTTGAGTAGTATTGGTTCATAGTTGGCTACAAGCTTCTCAATAAACTCTTTTTTATCATTGCATTGTTTCCACAGCGCTTTGCAATTTGAGATATATTCTTCGATTTGCTCGTTCGGTGATATATCCAAACTTCTCTTTCGTCCACGATCCTTAGGCTCTTCAACAGTAAAATTGGAACTGCTGATTAAATTTATCGTGCTATTTTCCCAGACCCATCTATACTCTATCAGCAGATTTTTCAACTGCTTCCCAATTTCAAACATTCTTCGAATTTCCCTGGAGAGATTTCTTTCCGAGTCACTGGAAATTTCATCATCGGTATCATCCAACTCATCATCGTTCCAGTAGTGATCCCATAGCCATATGAGAGCTTGTTTTGACACGTATCGAAGCATATCGAGAGTTGGTAGATCTCTTTCATGTGTTCCTCCGTGTCTCAGGTCGACAAAAAATGATGGTAGACCTATTTTTTGTGCCAGTGTATGGAGTGGAATTGCATACTGTGATTGCTGTGTTGGATCCAACAAACCATTGACATACCGGATCAGCGACATTGTGTAACTCAATCTGGTGGGAAAATTGTCATCTCCCATCCCAGAACTTCGCTCATCAAGGAGAACCGAACTCGTAATCTGTGCTGTTGAGTCTATCACATGCGGCAGGTATTGCGATCCTCTACTTTGGTAGCACTTGACTCTTTGAATGGCCCTCCATCGACAGTCGAGGCCATCGATAACTTTTGATTCGCCCATCTTATCTGGATAAAACCATCTCTTTAATTCATCTAGCTCATTCGTGTGTGCCCAGGGCACGATGCGTGCTAACACCATTCTATAATACTACAAAAAAAGGCTCTTGTTATTTCTTTTAAATTGAGATGAGTTCTTCATTGGTCTTTTTTCTCGTAGACATTTTTTCATATTAAGATCAGCAATCGAGGTATACTGAAAAATAAATTCGTGAATTCAAAACATTGAGAAAAAGAGCACTTTTGGACCTGGTAGTTTTCAAATAGTCTACGCTGCTGTTATTTGATGAATCTTTCAAAGGATGTCGGATCTGAAGGCTCAATCTGGACAAACCGTTAAGAAACGTAATCGTTTGACAGTTGTGTGTTCTAATTGTAAAAGACGCAAAAGTAAATGTGATCGAAAGCAACCGTGCAGCAACTGTGTTCGGTTGGGTGATCAGGATACATGTTGCTACATAAGCCTCCATCCAGGCGAGGCAGGGGCTGAAGAAATATCAAAAGTTCAAAAGAAAACTGTTAGGGCTAGTATTAACAAGGATCAAGTTAATCGTGTTTCTGGAATACCAGGGAATTTAAATGAGAATGCACCAGTGGGCGAGCCGTTGGAATTAATAAATGTAATACCTGGTGGCTTTTTGGTGTCTGTGAAACGGTCGGCAGCCACGGAATATTCATTATTTACCGATGTCTCTATGGAGCATCGTGACCCTTATTTGAAATGCTTAATAACCTTTAGACATATTGCAATTGGGATGACGGTTAAAAATCTGAAAAAGAACAATGTCAATTTGAATTTCAATCCAAGTCTGCCTCAATCTTTTACGCCACTATCTATTTTCGACGCTGATGGAGATCCATTATCATCAGAAGGTGCCTTTAGACAACTGCAGCTTATTCATAAATCTTTGTTCGATAAATTCGGATCTTACAGGAAATATGATGCCTTAAAATATGATGATGATGAGAGCTTCGTTGCGCAGAATTTACCAAGCAGGATTCTATTTTTTAATGAAATTCTGCCGCACTTTGTTGCTCATGTTTTTAGCTTGATTCCAATTTTTGATATGCGAATATTAACGTATGAAATAAATTCATTCTATGATACTTGGGAGGGAAGAGGAAAGCTTTCCATTAAAGACTTTGACCACGTTGTTTACTCCATGGTTTTGTTGATTACGAAGATATGTCAGTTATCCATGAATTTATCGAAACTATCAGCTAAAATACAGTTCCCACTTCGTGATCTAAACACCAGCAAATACGTTTCGATAGTGAACCATTTTCTTTTTAAAATGAAATCACTGAGAAAATGTACATTACTCCAGTTACAATGTCTGATTTTACTTCGATTTTATTACTGGTGTGGACCGGAAGATGGGGATGGAGCTGAACATCAGCACAGTCGAATTCTTTTGGGTACAGTTATTGCAAGCTGTAAGGAAATGGGAATAAATTGGAACGCTTTGCTTTCTCCAGATGATTACTTTTTCGAACTACATGAGCAAAGTCGTCCCGATCCTTCAATAATGACCCCTGAGGATTATAAAAGGATTTATAAAGCAATATGGTCTTACGTTTTGTTCTGGGATAGAAAAATGTGCTTTATCAATGGGCAAGAATGTCTCATAACGAAATCTTTCCATTACGTTTGCACCAGTGAAAATGCTACGTGGTACGAAAAAATAGCAGCTCTAGATTACATTTTTAAAAACATAAGTGATTTACTGAATGATGCGCCTACCAGAGTTGATATTAAACTACTTTATCGAGAGTTGGCCAAGGCTCGAAATCTCTTTTTCAAGTTGAAAACAGAAGACAACAAAACCTTGGACTTTGAATATGAATTGCTACTCAGCGTTTTTGAGTTATGCCTTATTCATGCAGAAATGATCAATTATGAGCTTAAAAATGATGCAGAAAAGTTTTCCAATACCATTCAAAAGTTGTGGGGTCATATTGTGCACTTATCACATATTTCTTTAAGTTATTTCAATGACGAGGGAGACCAGTTTGACAGCTTTGCTAGATATTACACGAACAAGGCGATGGCTGCCGCTGCCAACAAAATATGTGTGCTGATTCCCACTATGATTTTGAGGTTCAACAGATTTTCCTCATTAGGTTTTGCTGAACGGGATATTTTGGTGAAGTTTTTATTTGGCTTTTCCTCACTGTACTTTACGGAATTTGGATTTGACTATTACCGATGTTTCAAGAAAATGTTTACAGCCAAAATAACCTACAAAATTTTGAATCGGCCTCCTGATAAGGATTCATGGGTCATTATATTGGAGTTTTTGCTGCATGAGCTAAAAAGAGAATTAAGTGGAAAAGTGGGTGATGAAAAGAATGTAAGAGGAACCATGCCACTACTGGTGAAACTGCGAGAAGCCTTGAGCAATATTCCCAAGCATGAACGAAATGTGCTGAAAACATGGAATGAACAAATTCTTCCCATTGGGGGAAGTAAAAATGTCCAAGGGTTTAATCTTTATGTTGATCAACTACATCCATTCCTGGTAGATCTATTTTCGAATTCGTTTAACCTATTTGCATCATTTTATGATAACGCAAGTTCCAGACTTGTTGATGGGACAGAAAATTCTAAGTCTAATGAAAATCCTCAAATTTTAACGAATTCTCCAAATACAGATATAGAAGATGTTGGCATTCCATCCAATGGCGATAATTCTACCACAAGCTCAAACGCAGATCTCGAATTGGCAAATCTTGAATTAATTCAGGATTTGTTTGAACCGTTCGATTTTGTATCATTCTTCTGATCTTCCATGTAATTAAAAGTTAATAATCTTGAAGCAAAACTTCGCAATTATATTCTTATATAATTCAACCTATATGGGCCATTATAAAATAGCTACCTGGCCAATTTAATAATGGCCACTTGAATTTCTCGCCGGGGTGAAATACGCGGCCTATGCTACCTGTTACAACAGGGTCACTTTTCTTGAAACAGAATCATTCGAATCACCATTGTTTCTGTTGTTTTTGCTGTGTTTTTGAGACCATCCTTGTAAATTCGACTCGTATCCCTCGTGATAGAATATGGGTTGAAAGATTCTTTCGTTATCTTCCTCGACTACGACCGATGGAATGTCATTCAACATCAAAAATCTCAGCTCCGGGAATCCTCTCAAAAAAGCTACGTACGTTGCTTTGTAATGGTGCATTAAAGCATGATAACATGAGATCACATCCTCGCTTGTTAAGGGTTCGTGGGGTAATCTTAAGCATGCATACTCTAGAAAGACTTTATCCATGTCTTGGTCATGTTCTTCGAGAGGAACTAGTTGAGCTTTATTCTGACGATAAATGAAAATATATTGGTTCATCTTTCGAACAAACTCATCTAGATTCATAGGCTGAGTTCGAACGCTTGGGTAGCAATCACAAGCTTTCGAGTAAGGGAGCAGAGATAATACTCGCATCATTTTGAAAATATCTTTAGCAGCAAATTCGTAGCTATCTGAAAAATATTCGTCCTCTGGAAACAAGAAGAGTTTCCGCTTTAGAATATTTTCGAAAACATGGCTACAATTACTACAATAACATTTTTGGTTCAGCATATACTTGCCATCATGAACAGAAATTATCGGAGGGTCCATAGCTTCAAATCTCATGTCGATAAACTGTAGTCTTTTGCAAACGAGTAAAATCGTTAGGAAAATCTCTGGATTTGTTGCGTCAGGCAAAAAATCTTCCAAAAAATCCATTTTCAACCTTTTCAAATTGTTTAAATTATAGAAAAGTGAAACTAAGACGTCAAAGTTTTGCTTGATGGAAATCAATGAGAGATCTTCCAGATGGATAAAGTCTTTGAAATCTTTGATCATTTGCAGTTCGCTGGGAATTAATACTTCGTTCCACGAAATAACTGTTAAAGTCTTCAATGTCCGCACTTCAAAGATATCAGAGAGTTTTGTAAACGGTGGGGTTCGTAGCCTAGTCTTGAAATATTTGGGGTCATAAAATTCTCTTCTCCAATGTAGTTTCAAATCAACAATTTGTAGTTTGTGTTCCAGAGGGTACAGATAGTTGAATAACTTCAAAGGATCGATAAAAAGAGTCATGTGCGATAGCCTGTCTGAGATTCTCACCTTCAAATACCTTTGTAAATTTTCAATGTAATCTTTTGGAACTTCACACTCGGGCAAAGAGTTTGGTGGTGCCATATCAAAGCTTATAACTTTTTGTGAAGATATCCTGCCGTTGGCAATAATGTCGTTACTTGAGGGATCCGTGATATTCTCTAACCTTTGCAATGAGCTGCCTCTTGTGCATAGAATTGAAAGTATGTTCTTTTGTAGGGTGGAATCTAAATCCCAATTGATTCTGATCCACTGAACACAATTCCGAGCGAACTCATTCAACGTGAGAGTACTGATAAGCTTCCTCAACTTGATATTCGCAATCTTGCGCGAATCTTCCTCAACAAGAAATGAAGGGATACTTAAAAGGGTCCAGTTGATCGCCAAGTTCATATAGTCACTCCGCACCACATTCGAGTCGTTTAAATAGATCCTCCTATAGATAAGTTTCATGCCGATTTTATAATGTCTCTTGTTTAGCAAGCAAACATTGAGCCTGTCTGGTTGAGGTAAATGTGAGAAAGTCTCACGTAGTAGCTCATCCGGTAGCCTCTCCAAAGGAAAATGTACCTCCATCCCTAGACCCATGGTTGCGACACCAAATACTGCAAAAGTGAAAGAGCTCGCCGACGTGCTGCAAAGTTAATAATTCAGTATTAAAGAAACAGTGTCCTGCCAATGCTACTGTCCTCAGCAACACATTCCTTGACGCTCTTCCCACCATTACTGTACTATGGCCATAGCTTTAACCTATCGAACAATTGACCGTGATGGACTGATTATTCGTAGCCGGGTAACTTTCTTTCCAAACGATGAAGAAGGCTTATTTTTGGAAAGGGGGCATCGATAAGAACCTCGCAAGAACAATATACAGTTTTACAGAGGTCAAAGATACATACTTACTGTCGCTAGAGAGATTTTCGATGAAAAGTGATCAAGTTACACACACGCAAAACACAGCTACAACTTCTAAAGCTAAAATGGGGAAATTTTCGGTTAACAAGGGCGACATTATCTTACTAATTCTGTCACTTTTCGTTCCACCAATTTGTGTTTGGAAGAGAAAGGGCTTCTTCTCCAGAGACTTCTTGCTAAATCTACTGCTGTTTGTCTTCTTCTATGTTCCTGCCATTATTCATGCTGACTATGTCATCTATGAGACCAGTGAGGAGAGAATTTCGGACTACGAATCTTTGGCGGCGGGCGTCCAGGAAGCAGAACAACCAAGCAACGGTGACTTCGGCGTTGATTTAGAAGCTGGAAGCGGCGATTTGCCACAATATTCTGATGTCGTTGCGACATCTCAGAACGAGGGCCCAGAGGCTGCAGCAGCAGCCAACGCGATGGATAACAAGGTCCAACATTAGACACGCAGGTGGTTTTTTATTTTTTTTATCTTTACTCAGTGATATGTACATAAAGTAGCTAGATGGTATATATTGGAACATATTAGAATATATTTTGAGTGGTTACGTTATGTCACTCGGCGGAGTTCAGAGAAACTCTTTAGCTTTTCTCCTGAAGGCGTGACAATCTCTTAGCCATTGTCTATATTCTCTCAAGGACCCAATCTTCTCGCCGTAGTAATCTGGCACCGGGTTACTGAAACTATGAGAGGAGGCATCAACCCTGTTTTCGATCACTCTTTTCAAAAATTCCTTGTTCTTCTGTTCAAACCCCTTCAATTTCTGCTTGTGAGTTAGATTGAACAGCTGTGAGCCAATCAGTGGACCCAGTAAGTAGCCCAGTACACCGGAGGCACCAATTCCAGCAGATATGACAGCCAACGGGTCGAACCCTAAAATTGACTGCGTTGGATCAATTTCCATTGTGGATAAATACGCCCATGATATGTTACAACCTAGAAATGCAGTGAAAATTGAGGAACCTACGTTTATTCTACGCTGCTGCTTCCTCAGCTCGAAAAAATCCGTCCAGGACAATTCTGTGGATCCTTCGTGTTGCTCTGTCGAGACGAGCCTGCTTCCATTTACCCTGGCAATCCTAACGTTAAAGTTCAACAGTTTGGGCAAAACAGCCCTGCTAACGCTTACTTCACTGCCTATATGGCCTCCAATTCTAGCAAACATTGTCCAAATAATTTCGTAGCTTGCGTGGATCCTTAAAAGAGAGCTCATTTCACATACCAGTTCATCGCTCTATATCTTTTGAATATCTTTCTTCATCACACCACAGCGCAAACGCCCAACACGCAACAGAGGACGGGTAACCCTGGCACTCCCAAGCGATGCGAGCCCTCCAACACAAGGAAAGGACAGGCATACGAAGTTAAGCGATTCAGAGCACCAGGTACAGAGTTTATTCTGAGCATTAGACAGTGGTATCAGACATCGAAACCTACTAGCAGGTGTTGTTACTGAACGTATCTCGCGTTAAGGGAGCCAATACGGATTACTATTACTTCAGCGGCAGGAAGGTAGCCTGACAAGACACACACCGATCTGCGCGAAAGATTGATTGTCTGTTCTATATCGATGGCTGAGCATGACGAAGGTGAGATGGACGCCTATGAGCAATTTTACTTGGAGTCTGACGAGTCTTCTACAGAAAGCGTTCGCAGAGAGACCTTGCAAAAGGAACAGCAGACTGAATATTACCTGAGGAGCCTCCCACAGGAGTCTTTGCCAAAGCTCAAAGCACTGCAGGGTACTCGTCTGATAAGAGAGAAGGGCGGCGAGCAGGTCGAGTTTAATGCAAGCAAGCGCCAGCGTTAGTTCTGACTCGCGCCAATCAGCGGATTTGCTTGATGTATCCCAGCCTGGCCAGCATACTTGCGAGGTTTGTTTGCCTATTGCTTTATGGAAGATACAGTCGAATGACGTGAGAGTTTTTCCGCCGATCTTCTACGGTGCGCGCAAATCCTCCAACGTCAGAAGAACGTTCGCTTGAGTAGCTGCAGTTCAAAAGATCAGCAGTTCGATATTTCTTCAGGGCGGCGTGTTCAGCGTGCTACAGCGCAGTGATTCAGGGCTCGCGTCTGGCCCGCTCAAGCATTTAGCAACAGTGGGAAGATCAAGAACAGTTCCCTTTCTGGCGGATGTTCCATTGCCTGGGGCGTTCAACTACAGCGCAGCAAAAAAAACCGCGTGCACAATCGCCTACGCGGGCGGTTGACGGTCTACGGTAAGCGTTCAGCTTGTATTTGCGCATCCCAAATTGCAAGTATCCCTGAGGCCTGCATAGTTTTCCACAATGTTTCCATAGGCGCAGGACCCGATGGGCTTGTCACGTTACTGCAAAAAGTAAAGTTAAAAATTTTCCCTGATTTACTCCTTCCCCCCCCCCCCTCAAATAAGCAGACGTCATTGAGACTGGCCCGATATTTGAGTCAAGAAAATATGGATTCTGTTGATAGGGCGCATGCTACAAGTTTGAAAATTTATTTTGAGATTGATCCCAAGAGTCTGCAAATTTAGTTAGGTAGGTTGAACAATTGAGGAGCCAAACTCCTTTAAATAGGCCAATAGCTGGGTTGAAAATTTCTGATTTTCGAAAGGAACGGGAAAGAAAATATAAATACTTAAGGGTCGTTAACAACACAACTTTTAGGGGAAGAAGAGCAGCCCACCACAACAACTGTAAATTTGGAGTTTATTCTCAAGTGTTGACATGGGTATATGCGGTTCGAAAGAAAGTAGCGCTGATTCGCCATACGTGGAAGGTACCACGAGGCAACAGCAGTTGCAGCAGCGGCAGAGCAAAGGCGGAGGTCTGAAAGACGACTCGGCGATTCAAAAGCAGACACCCCCAGGGAATAATGCGGCTGGCAGTTCCAAAGGTAACACTAAGGGTAGCACCAGCGGAAGTCGGCACTCTGGGTCCAATGATACCGTCATAAACAAAATTGAAAAGGCGGGATCGATTCAAACGCAAACTACGGCCTCACGGGTTAGTAATAATGACGAGAAAGCTACTAACAGCAGTAACAAAGATAAAGAGGTCAAGGTCCTTCTTCTAGGTGCCGGCGAAAGCGGTAAATCTACAATCATTCAGCAATTGAAAATTCTACATCAGAATGGTTTTAATCACGAAGAACTCCTGGAATATAGGCCAGTGGTCTTCAAAAACGTCTTGGAGATCGGTAAAGAATTGTTGGACGCTAGGGCGAAATTTGAGCTAGTGTTGGATGATGAGGCAGACGTTACGGAAGACGATATTCGCGAGGTCTATTCCTTTGACCAGTCGCAAGAGAATCAAGATAACAAGGAAACTACTGTGGAACAAAGTGAAGAAAAGTCAAAAGACCTGCAAAACTATCCCTCTTTAAGCACCTTAACGCAGTTCCCCCCCAATGTATCCCGCACTCTATCGAAGGTATGGAATCTAGCTTCTACAAAGGATCTGATTAATGGTTCTCATAGATCAAAATTCTATCTGATGGATTCGGCACAATACTTTCTTGACAATCTGGCGAGGATATCAGAACTCAACTATATTCCAAATGAACAAGATATTTTACGTTCGAGACAAAAGACATCAGGTATATTCGACAGTGTTTTTGACGTTGGATCTAACTTGAAATTACACATGTACGACGTCGGTGGCCAAAGATCTGAGCGTAAAAAATGGATCCATTGTTTTGATAATGTTACTTTGATCATATTCTGTGTTTCTTTGTCAGAGTACGATCAGTCATTACTTGAAGACCAATCTCAAAATAGGTTTCAAGAATCTTTAGTTCTCTTTGATAACGTCATTAATAGTAGATGGTTTTCGCGTACCTCGGTGGTTTTATGTCTGAATAAAATTGATCTTTTTGCTGAAAAGCTGCAAAAAGTTCCATTAGAAAACTATTTCCCAGACTACACTGGTGGGAAAGATATCAACAAAGCAGCCAAGTACATTCTTTGGAGATTCGTTCAACTTAATAGGGCTAATTTAAGCATCTACCCTCATGTTACTCAGGCAACTGACACCTCAAATATAAAATTAGTCTTTGCGGCAATTAAGGAGACACTTCTAGAAAACTCTTTGAAAGATACAGGTGTGTTATAAATAATATCATTATATTCATGATGGGCTGGTTCCAGAATCTATCTTTCAATTATCAATCCCTCAAATGCAACAGTGTTGAAAGTTACTTGGAATAATAGTGTCAACACTAGCGACTGTATACAAATGGAGAAACATATATATTTTGCTGAATCACAAAGGATTTGGCAGTATGCTATAAGTTATGTAACCTTTATTGCCTAATGTCCAGAAGCTAAAATCCTAAACAGCCGCTGATGTTGATGAAGTATGATCGATGTTCTTTTTTGTGTATCCAATCACCATCCTCAAAACTAGAAGCCTTGACCTGCCAGTCTTCATTGGAAAAGTCTTCTGGGTTATAATAGTCTCTTGATCCCCTGTATTCTAAATCACAAATTTGATGTGGTAAATCGCCTTTCGTAATAAATATTTCCAAGCCTGCAGCATGATAAAATGGTGGAACCATAGGAATGTAGTCTCCATCGTGAACTACTCTAAAGTAACCTTTACTAAAAGTTATTCCTCCTTTCTCGTTGATACACCTGTCGATTTTCCGGGTAGAAAATAAGTCATCCACCCATTCTTTCATTTCTCTGTTAAACATTTTGGGGTTAGCATAAGTTAACACTACTGGATCAAATCCTCTCAACTTAAACTCAATCCCCGAAATGGTAGCCAAGGCGGCCCCTAAAGAATGCCCTGTTATCACGAAATGGTAATCAGGATATCTCTTGAAGATTTTTTCGACGGTCTCCAAAAATGGGTCCCCCAAGGTTTCAGAAAATTTGTTAAAGCCTCTATGAATTTTGCAGTTTCTACAGGGCTCTATGAGGCCGTCTTCTATCAACTTCTGGTAGCATTCCTGCGAGGTGGGCGAATATTTCACTGGATAAATCTCGAAATCGCTTGCCCAATCTTGCCTTGTTGTTGAGCCTCTAAAAGCCAAAATAACCACTTTTTTTCCATGATCAACCATAACAGCTCCTGTTCCCAGTTCATTCTTTTCTGCTGTCAAAACTAACTCAACTCTAGTTTTGTCATTGGTGGGATTCACATTTTCATTTGAGCAAAAGGCAATATGAGAAGGGCATCCGCCATCTCTCAAAGTTTTACCTGGGATCAGTGAGTTATCAGAAATGCAGCTTACCATGGCTGATATTTTACTAAAGTATACCAACCTCTCGTAGATTTCGCTGCTGAACTTCACATGTTTGTCGCACTGATAATTTACGTCGTTTATCTCGTTGACGTTTAGCTCAACATTGGTACTATTTTCTGAAATGGTAAATACTGTCAAAAATAATAACATAATATTGAGACCGGATATCAAATTTTTTTGTAGGTACTGTGACATCGTATATTTTCAACTTCAAAAACAAATAAAAATAATGAAAGCTCTTGAGGTACGTTTGAATTACAGCTTCAAAAAGCTAGTTCTAGAGATTTGGTTCGCACTTTAATGTTAAAGGAGGATGACTCAAGTTGATAAGCATACTTTCCATATATAAAGGCTACATTTTATATGTTTTTTTTGTTTTCATTTGTTTCTCGCGACACAAAATTGTTTACCTGAAAACTACAGAACCCTACCTTAATATAAAAAAATGCACTCAAAAAATAACATCAGAGAAATATCTCGAGGAAGACATTACATAAAGTTGCCAAAGCCCATATGCAGCACATCCCTAATCCAATTGGCTTCATATTCTTTTTAAACCATTCATGAATTGGTTGAGGAGCCCCAAAAAAAACTGCAAGCAATACGACCTGTACGATTAATGCAATGCATGATACAATGAACTTGTGGTCAGAAGTGCCACGATCGCCTTTGAGCTCAACATACCTCAAAAACCATGAACTGTCCGAGCTTTTATGAACGAAAGACATTGCAATAAGCCCACTAATTCCAATTCCTCCCATTGAATTTAATAGTACGCCTCCCAGGCAAGAGGTGCAAGATATCATGAAAAATTTTGTTGCTGTTCTATTCAGATCTTCAAGGTCATTCTGCGGTCTTTTTTTGTAAAGCCTACACATGGCGACATTTGAGATTAAATCACTAATGGAATTGCCCCATGCAAATATTGTCAGTCCCAATATTCCTTGCGAGATTTGTGTGAGCTTTTGGTAGATGGCGAGCATTTCGATTAGTGAGTTAGCAAGGAGAGATATCCATAGAATAACGTTCAATATACCCACTGACAAAAAAATGATCGTGATTAAATTTCCCAATCTTTCCACCATTCTGCGTTCCTCGCTTGTTTCTTCACTCATTATTCCTTGTTCGAAGCTCAATTCTGCTGAAGGCTCAATTAAGGAAAATGTGTTGTAAGACAACAAAGTCTTATAAAAAGATAAGGTAAAAGCCACCAATGCTGTAGATGCAGATACTGCCAATATCCAGTAAATGAGAGAGAAATGCTTGACCATAATACATGATAAAATTGAGAGTGAAATGACAGGGCACAAAATAGACTGAACAAAAAGTAAGCAGATATCATTCATCGGTATAACATATCGAGATTTACTTTCGTCATAATCGAGAATATTATTGGGTTGAGGGCACGAGAGACGCAGTAAAACAACGAAAGGGACCGTGAGGACAGAGAGAACGCCATCAATTATAGATTTCTGGCGAAAGTTTAAAAGGTGAGGTGTGAGCATTTGAAAGAGTCCGACTCTCATCTTTTGAAATTTCGCTTCGCTATTGAAAGATTGTGGGAATTCTTGCTGATCCCTTGTAGAATTATGGGCTCGTTCTGGATCATCTGAATAAGGTTGGAACACCATGGGAGAGCTTTGAGGGCCTTCAGGTACTTGGTATCTGAGTGCATTCTTGGAAGGTTCGGTGGAAGGCCTAACAGAATCCATATATCCGAAATTAACGCTTGAGATCTCATTATTCATGGATACCAATTCTGCTTGATTGTCATCATTGATGTCTTTAGAATTCTCCAATATTGACAACAGGTTATTGATATCCATTGCTGAAATGATGCTCGGTTTTATCCTATTTGAAGCCAAAGGTTCCTCAACAATTTCCGCAGACAAGTTCTCTTCACTCGTTTTAGTCTTCTTATAAGTAAATTTAACCACCAGATAAAAAATATAAACCAACATCATGAGGAGGCAATTTAAAACTGTTACTCTATCTCTTATGCAAATGTACCACATCAATAATATACCAACTAAAACAAAACCCAAATCTCGTAGGACCATGTATTTTTGATGATTTGTGAAATGAAGTGGTGTAGATGACATTATAATACATATCGAACCTATGACAATGCATAATATGATGCCACAAGCCCCCAAAACCTCTCCAACTGACAATGCTGCTGCACCAGACGAGCCGTTGACTGAATCTGAAGATGTCCAACTCATCAGATTCGAGAAGAGATCCGGCGATGAATTACACCATGATAATAGTACGGCCATCAACGTACCCGTTCCACCAGATCCTGAGTCGGTCAATTTCGCCACGCTGGGACATAGATATTCTGAAGCTGCGATTCCAAGTAACACGAAGCAAAGCGTCACATGTAGAAGGCTTGGCAGTACAAACCCTATCGTTAATGAACTGCTACTATACAGTAATTCTGGGTGCGCTAATTTGAAAGCCCATTCCATGTTCTTGTTTGTGCTTTATACTCAGTTAGCGATGCCCAGTCTGTTCAAAAGTTGAAATTTTGGTCACTATTGTACTCTAAGCCGCCTTTACGGCGCTACCGAATTTGTAGATTCAAGTTTTTTGGTATCATGCAAAAGAGTAGGCGCCGACCATTACAGTCGAAGTAAACAGACATCTCTTTACTCCCCAGACTAATTGAGACGCATTCTGCCGTAAATAAATCCCATGATAAGTCTGGAGCTCGTAGAATGCAATCAGATGAAAGAGGCAGAACTTAGGAATACGAACTTACGTACAAAAACTCAAACGTGTACCTACTAAACTATTAGCTTTAAAGATGTTTTAATGATAATACATGGATCTGTCAGGTTAGTAATTCAAAATCTGTAAGATTTTTATTAATGAATGGTTTGAAGTTTTGGAACTAGCGAATTATAGCAATGTCGCCAGTCTCATAAGAAATAATCCCTTGTCGGTGCACCCCATTTAGAATGAGTTGGGACAACCAGACATATAGTACGATAACCAAGTTTACTTGAGAAAATGGTAGATGATATCTCTTAAAAACCGATTGAATTAGATACCAACATACAAATGTAATATGAGAAGATGGTAATATCCATAACTCGTCAAAATATGTACTTCAAGGCAGTCCTGATATTAGAGAATATAAGAAAAAAAGCTAGCAAAAGGAGGGCGGGCTCTCAAGTAAGGGAGAGATTATAGCGACTTCAAAGTTATATAGCGGCTTCTCTGGGCATGTTTTACAAACAGCCGCTCCTCGACTTGCTATTTGTGAGACGCTCATCTTCAAAATGGCTCCGTCAGCACACGAGAGATTTTGATTCATCAGCAAACAAGAGGTTTTAATCCTTCGGGCGATACGATAGATGCAGCCTTTTGCAGATCTGCGTAATAAAAATCTGCCTTTTTTGTCACTTGCTGCTTCTTGCAGCTCTGCATGAAGAGGTCTGCGATCAAAATAGTCGAGAATTTACTCTATAATTATATTGTCCAGTGTGCACTCGATCTAAATGTCTTTCAGCTCTTATTCCTACCATCCAAGACGGTGGCTGCGAGAAATACTAGTGGTTAAAGCAACTTGCAGGGCCATAAACGAATCGACAGAGATGCTTTCCCCCGAGAGCTGTGAACAGAAATCGGCTTTTGGCTTTAGAAAGAACTGGGCCAGACCAAATTTTTGCACGGTGGGTAGTTCGAGTACAGAGCCGCCACAAGAGAGGCCAACTATGAAGTTTCACAATAGTTGTCAGCATGTACGCTATTGAAATCAAAGCAGACAAAACTTCCGTGACGTGACATATATCTGGAAACATCGAGCAGGAACACAGGAGAACCAGACTTGCAGAAAACACAAAATGGAGCGAGAAATATAATCTTGATTTAGCTTAGTAAATTAGGTGGCAAGTGCGAAGGAGCGTTCGAGGCTGCGTGAATACAGGTGTTTTACTGAAAAGTTTACATTGATTGGATTACTGTGTAAAGACGATGGCCAGGCGGGCCTGGTCGCTCAGCGGATTTCTATGTATATATATGTATTTAATATTATCAAGCTTTGTAATCGACCTTTGTCTTTGGATAAGAAGGGCCAATCTCTTGAATAGACAAAGCAGCCAACCATTGACCAACATCCACAGCGGCTGCAACTGACTTACCCTGAGCTAAAGCGGCCATAAATCCACCAGCAAAGGCATCACCAGCACCATTGGTATCAACAATTTTAGAGCTCTCCAATGGTTTGACTGGGTAAGTGTTGGTACCATTAGCAGAGTAGACGACGGTTGGGTCTAAACCTTGGGTGAAGACCACCGTTCTGTCCTTCGAGTCACCTACGATATGTTGAGCAATAGCGACTAAGTCTCTGTCTGGCAGACCAAATGCTTCAGCATATGAGGCAGCTTCGGACTCGTTACCGATAACATATGTGGTGTAAGGTAAGGCTTCTTCCAAAGCAGCTTTGAAGAATTGTGGAATAAATGGAGCACTCAAGTTCAAAGCGAATGGCTTACCGGTCTTTTGAGCGTGCTTGCCTAGCTTAACAATAGCCTCTGGCGAAACAGTTAGATGGAATCCACCAACGTAAAACAGCTCGGCGTTCTCAACAACGCTCCAATGCTTGTCCAAGTGTTCTGGAGTGAAATGGTTTGCAGCACCCAGGTCTGTGACCAGAGATCTGTTGTGACCAGTAATCAAAGCAGCACACTTACCAGTACCAATCTTTTTCTGGAATTGATACATGGAAATTACACCAGCAGCATCATTTTCATTCAATAATTTAGCAGAGTACTGATCTTCACCGACAGATCCAAAGTAGCCAACTTGGCCTGGTCCTAAGACGTAAGCAGCACCTCTGGCAGAATTTTGTGCGGCACCGCCGGCAACAAACTTGACATCGTCGAATTTCAACAACTCTTCAAAGATAGCCATCTTTGGGTCATCACTTTGAGCATCTACAAGAATTGCATCGTTTGCTTTCAAAGAGTACTTGGCCAAATAGTCGGTGGTGACAGTGGCTTGATAATCCAACAATGGATTACCCAAACAGATTAACTTAGGTGTAATAGATGCCATCTTGAATAATGCAGCTTCTTCAACGGTATCAAATGCTCTTAAGCCCCAAACAACCCTGTAATCTCGAGTGGAAGTGCGATGTAATTTGAAGAAATTCCTCCCGCAGTTCTGACCACGATGGTAAAACATCGACGATGCTGCTTGTGAAAATTTCAAATTCACGTGGTTAGCAAACAGCTTCATTTTGGTCGCTTCGTTTAGCTTCATTACCCTTCTCTGAGCTGGCTCACAAACCATCGAACTTGCATTCAATGCCTATCCAACGGTTTTCCTATCGAGTTTCGGAGAATCCGCTGTTGGGTTGTTTCTAACCTTAAAAGTGACTCGATTTCCAATTATTGTTGGGTTTTATATCGCAGGAGGAATTATATACTTAAGAGTTGCGAGCCTGAGAAAAAAATACCTGTTCGAACACCTCGGGTTGGAGAGTTGCGAAATCTGCGATTGGTCCAGGGCTGTTAAATAGATAGTTTTCAGAACTGCGAATTGTGGAAACTATTTTTGACGGGTACAATGATCTTATTGAAAAGCGATCCCTTTTTGAAATTCTCTTTTTACCCTAATTCAGACAACTTGTATTTGTTGCACTTGCATGAGATCATAGGTTCATTCGTATTTTACCAGGTGGTCAACGCTTACGTAGCCCCATGGCTGAATAGACTGATTTTCAAAGAGCATTACACCTCCATCGATGACAAGAAAGTCAAGATCAATTTTGACATTCACACTGTGTCGAATATTCAGTGTCTAGTCTCATTCTACACCATTGCGCCCATTCTTCTGCTGCCGGTAGGCCTGAACATTGTCACGTACCATGACGAAGTCAGCTCGATGGTGTCTGCTTTCAGCATGGGGTACTTTTTGTGGGATCTCTTCATTTGTGTGCGGTACTTCAAACTATACGGGTTTGAATTCCTAGCCCACGCTCTCGGTTCGTTGTACGTGTTCACTATATCTCTGAAACCCTTCTGCCAGCCGTGGGTTGCCAAGTTTCTGATCTTCGAAGCAAGCACTCCGTTTGTCAACACAAACTTTTTCATTGCTCAACTTTCAAGAGGCGCTGCCAAACCAGTGGTACCTATGTGGGTGAATGCCATAAACGGGCTTTTATTACTGGTGGTTTTCTTCACTGTGAGAATCGTGTGGGGATTTACCGCTGTGGGCATATTGATTCGCCAAATGTGGAAAGTGAGGAGCCAACTACCAATGACACAGTCTGTCTTTATACTTACGTTAAATGCAGCAATGAACACCTTGAACCTGTTTTGGTTCAAAAAAATGCTGAAATTGGCGAGGAAGATGTTGAAGGGTCCATCGAAAGTTTCGAAGACAGCATAAGACATACAATTGTTCATACATAAATGTTTATGTAAAATAACGCTAGATGAACCAGATCTGAACCATGTTACAGTGGGCTCTCCAGAGGCCTGCCAGGAGGCTGTACGTTTGCTCTGCTCATCCATTAGGTATACCAGTATACAGAGAGGCATTGAGCAATGCCATAAAGAGTCCGGGTAACTAAAACAGCCCTTTGACTTTCGGCTACAGTGGCAAGAACGATCATAGCTTCAAGATGCCATGGGGATGGCAAGACCCCACGCAAAATTAGTTAAGTGTAGCTGCCCTGACACCATTTGACTTACTAACTGCAGAGAAGCCAGTATATACATTTGAGACAACTTTTGAGAATGGCAGTATTTGATCAGCTTCAGGTCCTCCTGGATAGACCGGACATCCCGGTGAAGAAGATAATTACTGGTTTTTCTATTGGTATATTTGCATTCGAAGCTTACCTGTCTTACCGTCAGTACAAGGTTTTATCAAAGGATAAACTAGCCCCAGTGCTTGAGAATGAAATTGACGACGAGACTTTCCAAAAATCAAGGGAGTATTCGAAAGCTAAGGCAAAGTACTCAATATTCGCAGATATTTTTGGTTTGGCACAAAAACTGATTTTCATCAAATACGATTGCTTACCTCGTTTGTGGAATTTCAGCGTCCAATTATGCAATCTTGTTTTGCCTACGCAATACAAAGTTGTTTCTACTGTTGCCCAAAGTTTATGTTTCCTGAGCGTTTTTTCCAACATTTCAACTTTGATCGAGCTGCCATTGTCTTACTATCAGCACTTCGTCCTGGAAGAAAAATTTGGTTTCAATAAACTGAGCACCAAATTATGGATAACTGACACGATCAAAAGCATGCTATTAGGCCACGCTCTGGGTGGCCCAATTCTTTATGGGCTGTTGAAAATTTTTGAGAAATTTCAGACAAACTTCATATGGTACATTTGTTTGTTTGTGTTTGCCATCCAGATCTTGGCAATGACTTTGATTCCTGTCTTCATCATGCCATTATTCAACAAGTTCACCCCCTTGGAGGATGGTGATCTGAAGAATTCGATTGAAACCTTGGCCAAGAAAGTCGGATTTCCTCTGGATAAAATTTTGGTCGTCGATGGCTCTAAGAGATCTTCCCATTCTAACGCTTACTTCACAGGCTTGCCTTTCACAAGTAAACGTATTGTGCTTTACGATACTTTAATCAATGAAAGCTCTGTGGATGAGATAACTGCAGTCCTTGCCCATGAAATAGGCCACTGGCAAAAGAATCATATTTTGAGAATGGTAATCTTCGGCCAAATGCACATTTTTGTCATCTTTTCATTATTCACCGGTGTTTACCGCAACCTTTCATTTTACAACGCGTTCGGATTTTTTATTGGATCCCCAGATGCTGCCGCTGTATCCCTGTCTACTAAAGTCTTCACTCCAGAGTTCCCAACCATCATTGGATTGTTACTATTCAATGATTTATTAACCCCAATGGAATGCATCATGCAATTCCTCATGAGTTTGGTCTCAAGATTACACGAGTACCAAGCTGATTCCTACGCAAGAGGTCTAGGACTAGCTAAGGATTTATGCACTGCTCTGATCAATCTTCAAATCAAAAATCTATCCACAATGAATGTCGATCCATTGTTCTCGAGCTACCATTATTCTCATCCAACTTTAGCAGAGAGATTAACTGCCTTGAATTACGTTTC
Source organism: Zygotorulaspora florentina (assembly GCA_003671575.3). NCBI lineage: Eukaryota > Fungi > Ascomycota > Saccharomycetes > Saccharomycetales > Saccharomycetaceae > Zygotorulaspora > Zygotorulaspora florentina. The sequence goes on along the minus strand of PPJY03000001.1, from coordinate 106,013 downwards.
AGAGAAAAAATCCAAATAGTTCAGCAAATCATATTCATAGCAATTATATAATAGGACGCACCAACCTGTTCGCCGTTGTGTTGCTTGCAAAATTGTAAATATTTCGATATATTACGGTATTCTTTTGATATCATCGTTATAGCGGGGTAACCTCACCTTGTCAGGTCGAAATTCAAATGTTTGAAGGGCCCCTAGAGTTTTAGCTCATTTGCCACCGAAGGTAGGTAAATTTGCAAAGCCTCTCCCTTGAAGGACAGTTAGGCCTAGAGGTGGTAGATACTCGTTGACTATAAGACTCTTGACAATATGACGAGCGACTTAATGGAAATAGATCCCCCAATTGAGAATGCAGACGGCGTGAAATACGCCGAAGAGACCACAGTCGGAGAAGTAATTGCTGTGCTGCGTGATATCGGGAAGGCAAGCATCACTTTGGATCCATACTTTGTTTGGAAAGGTTTGAAAGAGCTAAATAGTCTGAGAAAATCGGCTCTAAACGAGGAAACGCTTTTAGCTCTGGTAAATATATTGTATCCCGACTCCTCTCGGTTCAAGGAGCCTTTATTGAAAGCTATCAACCCCGACGGGAAATGCACGGTCAAGAGCGCCGATGAAATAAGATCGGGATATCCTGCCACTTTCTATGAGGTGGGAGATGATAAGTCAGTTGAGGTTGCCGCAGAAATCAACAGTTTCATTCATTTATTAATTGTGCTATACTTACTAGATTCTAAAAGGTTGAAAGACTTGGAGACTTTCAATAAGAAAATCGTGATTCCAAAAGTTTTGACCTTTTACAATCAGAGATTTTTGGACATGATTAACGCCAAACTATGGTTTTATATAGTCATCTGCGATGAAATTTTGAACACTACAACAAGTTTAGCGACACGCTCCGACATGATTAAATATTTGAAAACTGCATCTTTAAAACATGACAATGAGACGAAGGCAATGTTAATAACTTTAATTTTAAGAGGTTTCCTGTCCACGGGCGAGATAGAATCTGCAGCAGACTTTGTCGGTAAGGTCGAATTTCCAACTAGCACAGATGTTTCCAGCCCCCTAGAGGCCCGATTCTATTTTTACCTTTCAAAAATCAGTGCAATTCAGCTAGACTATTCAACGGCCAATGAATATATTATAGCTGCCATTAGAAAAGCTCCAAGCACTCAGAATAGTTTGGGATTTTTACAGCAGGCGAACAAGCTACGTTGTGTCATCGAATTACTAATGGGTGACATTCCGGAGTTGTCTTTTTTTCATCAAGCTGGAATGCAAAGATCCCTTGAACCTTACTTTCACTTGACAAATGCTGTTAAACTTGGAGATTTGAAAAAATTTACAACTGCTATCGCCAAATATAAGCCCCAATTAATAAAGGATGGCAACTATCAACTTTATGTCCGTTTAAGATCAAATGTCATAAAAACAGGCATCAGAATCATTTCCTTGACTTACAAAAGAATCTCTTTGAAGGATATTTGCTTGAAATTACGCTTAGACTCGGAGCAGACAGTAGAGTATATGGTGTCCAGAGCAATCAGAGATGGTGTTATCGAAGCAAAGATAAATCATGAGAAAGGCTACATTGAAACAACCGAACTATTGAATGTTTATGACACCGACGAACCTCAACAAGTATTTGATGAGAGAATCAGGTTTGTCAATCAGCTTCACGATGAAAGCGCAGTTGCAATGAGGTATCCTGAAGACAATAAAAACAAGAATAAAATTAGTACATCTGAGGAAGACGAGTTTCTGGACGGATCTCTTCTGGATGACATTTCTGATTTCTCCGATATTGATGATCTTGGATTCCTCTAGAATGACTTCTCAAATATATAATGGGCCCAGAAAGGCATGTATAAAATCATTCAAAGATATGATAACGTATCAAATAAATAGGTAACCATTTGTGATACAACTTTTTGTATGCACACACATATCATTCAATTAGGTTCTCGCGATTTTCATTTATATAAGCGAGAAGGGTTTGGCATTTTTGAATTTTTAAGGCCAAAAACTGGTAAACGGAAACATAGATTCCACATTAAGAAAAGGTTCATACAATATGGGAATCAAGCAAGAGGTGGAAATGGCTTTAGATTCCAATGGAGGCTCCGAAGATGGAATTCAATTAGCCTTGGATCCTAACCTGATTTCTCTCCCTTTGCATGGTTCCACTGCAAGTCCTTTAGGAGCAACGGCGAATGAAAATTCTTTTGACCAACAGAGTCCACCTCAAGCCTTGGAGGGTAAACCAGATGATATCCAAGAACCAGGACTTTTATCAAAAAGCTCCAGGGGCGCAACTTTAATGGATAACCCTTATGAATTATACGGTCAAATGCCAATGGGGGAGCTGATACCGCTAATACTACAACAAAGGGGCCCTGGATCTAAATTCGCTGATTTATCTGAAGAAGTTTTACTCCAAGAAATAGAAGATGAAGATAATACTCAATTGGAAAAGTCGAGAGCAAATCAAGGCACAAGAGTGGATGATTCTCACATCGATCCCAGCGGAGTTGATACTGACGAAGTTATGGATTTAGACTACGAAAAGAGAGTATCAGGGGAACAAGATGATCAATTTCATGCTGCACAATCTTCTCAATTGGGAAAAGATGATTTTGGCTGTTTCGCGAGCGAAGATGGTGATAATGCTATCACTCAGGAGAAATTTTTGAAAATTAGAAAGGAAATGATAGAGCACATAAACTTAGCTATGAATGAATCATCATTGGCTTTAGAGTTCCTTTCTCTTTTACTGTCATCTGTAAAGAAATCTACAGCCCTAACCTCAATGTCTCCATTCTTGAAGAAAACCGTTTCCGTGGGGTCTCTCAACAGTGATAAGCTACCACGCGAGCCTATTTCTAAAGATGAGCTGCTTGACTCTGAAATATTAAATAGGGGATGGAAGTTGAGAAGTTTAAATGAATCCAGGTTTATTTTGAAAGATAGCTTCAGAAATTTAGAGTTAGTGATGTCGAGGGAGCATGCCTACTGGAGTAAAATCTCGAAATATGTGAGCAACAAGGACGTTATTTTCAAAATGAGAGATAAGAGTACAGGGCTGCGATCTCTGGGAATCAAGTATGGTTACGAAGATTCAGGGTCCACCTATAGACGGGATAAAGGCGTAGCGGTTTTGAGGAACAATCTGGAACAGAATTTACTAGAGTTGATACCATCATCAACCATGGAGAATCCTATGTCTAGGTCAAATGAGAAATTCATCAGGCTTCGAATATTTACAAAAATAGAATCCGAAGACGATTACATACTGACAGGCGAAAGCTCTTTGGACTCTTTATTTGTCAACGGATCAACAATCAAAAAAGACCAAGACGACATTAGAGGTCAGATTAAAAGGTTGAAAGCTTTCATATTTGAGCAAGAACTAATGCACCAGTTGAAAAAGGAATGCTCTTTGCTAATCTCTTATGGTGTAACTATTGAAAACGAAAACAAAGTTGTGATGGAATTGCCAAACGAAAAGATTGAAATGGAACTCCTCTCGATTGAGGACACGTCGGTTGTAAACCATATTCAAGATGCTCCAAAAGTGAATGATAGAAGGGCCACTTTGGCTCTCACAACGTTGAGAATGCTGCTAATTGTCATGTTCAAGAAAAACCTGAGAAAAAAGTTGACCTCCACAAGAAACAGTAATGGCTTGAATATAGAAAAGGATATTTTATTAATAAGGCCACTTCTTGGAAAAATGAGGCATCAAAATTACAAGATTCTGCTGAGAAAGATCGTGAAGGACTACGTATTGGATATAGTAGAAGACTCGAAATTAACCGAAACTTCTCTTTTCAAAAATAGCAATACTGAAAAGGTAGCTGATGCCCATGTCGCCAAACTGACAAGAGAAATTAAGTCATTTGCGAGCCTACTAGATACCTCAAAGACGAAATTCGAAATTACGATTCCGGAAAAGGGGGAATTGATCTTGGTTTTGAGCAGTCCAAACTATTGTAATGCAGTGGTATCGGTTAATTATGAGGAGAAAGCTAACAGTATTTCTTTTGATACCAAGTTTTCAGAGTTCAAGGAGATTGAAGAGTTCTTGAACTTCCTTGTGACTGAATACGTCAAGGGCAAGGATATCCCGATCAAGAAGGAAGAGTAAATGACCTTGTAACTGCAAACTATAAATGCATCGTTGAGATATATAATATATACATATTCTGAACAGTTCGCGCTACATATAAAGACTATCAAGATCCAACTGGCATGGTAGTTCGACCCACGTACAGTATTACTCGTCGACGGTATTTATTTCCGAAATCTGCTCAATTTCCTGGGCACTTGATAAGGTTGGCTCAGATTCTCCGAAATTGTCATCTTCAACCTCGTAGTTTTCTTCCTCTGTGTATCCCTCCCGTACCCTGGTGAATTCGTTGTTCCTTTCCTCCCTTAGAGCACCAAAAACCACAAAATTGATCCATACCTCAATAAAAGAATAAATAAACACTGCGTTGTTGTGTACATAAAAGTTAGACTCCCACATATATGACATCCCTGTCAAGATGAAAAAAATTAGTAATCTCACTGGGACAATAGAGTTGAAATGTTTCTTATTAGTTTCCAGCAAAGGAATTAGGTCTTGAACCGCTGAGAGTAGAAACAAGATACCAAAAACACCTAACTGAGCACTATTTTTTGACATCATCAAACCAGGCAGGTTCATCGCCTGCGTTAAGACTAGAACATATGAATTCTCTAAAATCTTATTGATGTCAACGAAACAGAAATAGGCTAGAGCGAAAAGAAATACCACTCTAACAAAAAGACCATTGAATGAAGATATAGCTGCCATTGTAGGTGATATTTTGCTGTGATTATTTGTTGTATGGATCAAATTATTACAAATGGCTTTTGTCTGTATCCTTTAAGAATATATGCTTTCCCGTGTCGAATAAAGTAGAAGAACTTGAAAAATAAGACGACAGATGTGAAAAAAAGATCATAAAAATTCACATAAACGGTGCAAAATACTCATAAGGTGGCAAGCAACTATTTATAGAAACAAATTGTAAACTAATTACAAAGCTTGTAGTTCAACTTCTGATGTGATCGATTTTTTTACACGCAACCCTCAAAATGTCCTCCACGTCCTGTGCATCTCTCAAGTATATCAGTTCATCATTTATAAATGGGTCATTATCATCTTCTGCGTCCTCGGATTCATCTGAGCGGTACGTGCTTTCAACAAGGTCTAAGTAATCTTTCAGACACAATATTTCAAGCTCCCTACTGCATGCTAACTCATTCAATTTTCCTGGGGTAAACGAATGCAGCCTTCTTCTCTTACGGGCGTTTCGGCTTTTGTAGTGCACAACAAAGGCTAGGAAACAAATTGTGCCACATTTACTACAGAAAACGTCGTATTCTTCATCATCTTCATCCAGTATGTCATGCATGTGTATACCGGCTGGCTCTTCTTCCTTCTTGGGCGATGGCAATGTAGACTCGTCATTTCTTTTTGAACTGTGATGCGACAGTCGATCCAGGCGATACTCGTTCGTCAGTACCCCAGACAATTGTTTAATCATCCTGTTTTTCAAATTGAGGGCATTCAACAGCTCTGAATAACACGTCCTAACAAGGGATTCCTGGAATTTTTGACCATCACGAAGATAGCTTGCTAAAATGTTCATCATTAATTCAAACATATCAAAAACGCACTGCTTACCAGTTTTTCGGTAGTCAGATATAGCTTCGATACCGTAGGGAACCCACGAATCGAGAGTGAAGTTGACAGCCTCGTTGAAATTGTAGCCACTGTTGAACCCAGCATGATAACACTTCGGGAAAGTAATTATATATTCATTTGGGTTTTGGATTGCCTTAAAACAATTGATTTTAGCGTCCTTAAAACGCTTGTCATATGGGGAGATCAAGGTGACCAACTGGTGTAATAAGTCAGGCTGTTTTTCGAAAAGATCTGGAGCAATATCCTTCATAAACCGCTGAAACTTGTCACAGGCGTACTCCGGTATACTATACCATATTTTTGGGGCTCCTTCGTGTTGGTAGTTGGCACTCAAAGTGTATTGATCTTCTAAATGCCAGCAAAACGTTGAAAAGGTGGATCCAATGTAAATCCAGGGGATAGTCATACCAGATATTCTTCTATCAAACATCGGTAGTAAAGAGCCTTTAGCATTTGGTAAATTGAGCAGGTTCATCGGGTGTTCGGTATACTTGGAATACTGATCCTTTTCAGCTTCATCCAGATTTTTTGGGGTATAATATGTGGTTGGGAAACCAGTAATTTCTCCAGGATTAGAGCCGTTGACATCAGCACCGTATTTAACAGTAATCGTGTTTTCCATGTCACCGACGTAATTCCAGAATTTGTCCTCTATTTGCTGCGTTGAAAGTGGGTCACCCGTGACCGCATCTGTCGTCAACTCTTTCTCATTGGAATTGCAGCGTGATTGGAATTCTGACAGGGTATAAAAATGCGTCTCTTCCTTGAAACCGTAATAACCATTCCCGATGATGCAGTTGTTGCAAATCCATTCACCCTTGGGTATCGTAGCTAATGGGGGCGATAGACACGAGATATGGAAAGGTTTATCGCAGGAGTCGCACAGTATAAGTTTTGTAGGATTGGTGGAAAGATTACACAGAACGCAACCCTCGTCATCCTCGCTCCCTTCATCTTCATCTTCAGATGACGAATTCTCTTCTTCACTTAGCAAAGACTTTGGATACTTATCTTCGTACAGGAGCCGTGAAAATAAACCAGAACTCTCTTTTTCTACCTCACTAGAAATGAAAGTATAGTATTCGGAAATATACTTCTCAAAGATCTCCTGAGCCTCTGTGCTTGGTACACGTAGCGTGCGGGAAATTCTTCTCCATAGTGACCCATCTCGCCATAAGTCTTGAACCTCTGGCAGAACCAATGAGCTGGGCACTTGTTGCTCAGACGCAACTTTTCGGGCCCGCTTGCCTTTTCCTGTAATATTACTGTCACCAGCTCCTTTTGTGGCTTTACTATTGGCGTCCTTCACTATTTGAATAAAAAGATCATAAAGATACAATTTCTGCGAGTCCTGACACACTATGTAGGGTTTTAAAAGTTTTTTGAAACCCGAAGCAAATTTCCCTCTCTTAGTTCTATTATAATTATTTAATTGCTTCATGAAAAATAATCGACTTCGGTTGGAGATATGAAGCTCTGATAATTTTTGAACCCTGACGTTGAATTTGAAATCATCCTTATTGATCGAAAACGGTGGCTTGAAACCCTCCGGCGGGACAAGCTTGATCATCCCATAAATGTGGCCAATCCGCTGAATTTTCTGCTCCGACAGATATTCAATGGGGTTGGCGAACTCTTCTGCGCTCGGATAAAGCGTTGGGATAGACTCCATCTCGAAAAAAGAGCCCTGGCTATATCAATAGTATTGTCCAGGGAACAGATAGGTGCTGCTGCCAAGATTCCCTCTGTAGTTCTGAGGTTATTCTTATCATTTCTGAAATGTTACCTTGACATTCCGCTTGCTGCGCACGACCTGCCATCCATGCTAGTCATTTCAAAAAAAATCAAACATCAGAAAACGTTTATCAGTAAGATAACAAACCAAGCGATACAATTGAAACCTTTACAAAAATAATGGGGTACACTTTGACTATTCTAGGATGCGGCGTTATGGGCCAGGCACTCTTATCTGCTATCTACAATGCTCCAAAGGCTGAATCAGATGAATTGGCCTCCTTATATCCTTCAAAGATCATCACTTGCAACCACGACGCCGAGAGTGCTCGGGTTGTGGACCAGTTGTTGGAGACGTTTGGCGTGTCTCCCAACGGCATCAGTGTCGACTCTACATATGCCAAGAATGTCGCTGCTGTCAAGGCTGCCGATGTTATCATCCTGGCAACCAAACCTTTCTTGGTCAAGCCAGTTCTGGACGGCGTCAAAGATGTAATCGGTGGTAAACTGATCATTTCGATAGCCGCAGGCTGGACCTTTGAGCTGCTGCAACCATACACCGAGTGTATCAGCCGTGTTATGACCAACACCCCAGCCAAGTTCGGGTACGGTTGCGCAGTCGTCTGCCACTCCACCGCGGTCAGCACCAGACAAAAGGAGATCGCCGCCCAGTTGGTCAGCCACGTAGGCACCGTCGTAGAGCTTCCCGAGAAGAACATGGACGCTGCCACTGCTCTGGTCGGCTCCGGCCCAGCCTTCGTCTTGCTAATGCTGGAATCGATGATGGAGAGCGGGATCAAGATGGGAATTCCTCTGAAGGAGAGCAGGGAATGCGCCATGAAGGTCATCGAGGGCACCGCCAAGATGCTGGAGAAGACTGGCGCCCACCCTAGCGTGCTAAAACACCAAGTGTGCACGCCAGGAGGCACCACCATCGCCGGTCTCTGCGTCATGGAAGAGAACGGCCTGAAGAGCGCCATCATCAAGGGTGTCGAGGAGGCCGCCAACGTCTCCGCGGAGATGACCAAGAAGATGGCCAAAGACTTGGAGGCCCAAGATAAATAGAATACATCGTCTTTATAGATATCATATTCGCTGCACCTCTCCAGTGCTCCCACAACGGCAGCCATGGTCCCTGTTCCGGTTACTCAAACGCTTCTGGAGCGCTTCGCAGTAGCGCCATGCGCCGCGGCCGAGAAGCAGCGATGGGACGCATTTCGCATCTGTTTCCCGTACGTTTCGTGCGCCATACGGTTCCCACGGCGCGTAACCCACCGCCTGGCGGTCACCACACGTGACCAGTGCGATGAACCCACGCATCGTGACCAATGGGAGGCCTCCATTCCAGGGCTCTGCGGGCGCTTCTAGGCATTCCGGTGCCAGCACGCCTCCAGAAGTTTCGTCGCTGCGCACATTTTGGGCAAAATTGGAAAAAACGTTGATTTTTCGATTTCGATTGGTTGTAGGCCCCTTTCGAAAGTTGGTCCAGTGCGCATTACACGGTGGTAGTTAGTTTTATATAACTTACACTCTTTCTCGATCGTGTTTTCCTTCCTGGTATACAGCTCAAAGTTAATTGTGATAACTATACAGTTACAGATCTCCTAGACTCTGGAAACATAGGTGTCGTTGGAAATCAATTGAATTGTTGGTACTAAAAACGAAAACTAGTTTGGTTCTAGAGGAAATTGTTGCTGGCTGAAGAATATTTTGTTTTAGTTCACAAAGAAGAATCATGGTTTTAGTTTCTCGTTCAGCTTTGCAAGCTGCTAAGCGTGTCAGTGCATTCAGCGGGGTTAGAACCCTAGCCACCGCAGCTGCTTTGTCCGGTAAGGTCAAGGCTGTCATTGGTGCTATTGTTGACGTCCAGTTCGACCAAGAAAACTTACCTGCCATTTTGAATGCTTTGGAAATCGAAAGACCAAACGGTAAGTTGGTCTTGGAAGTCGCCCAGCATTTGGGTGAAAGCACGGTCAGAACCATTGCTATGGACGGTACCGAAGGTCTGGTCCGTGGTGACGCTGTTCACGACACCGGCTCTCCTATCTGTGTGCCTGTCGGTAGAGAGACTTTGGGTAGAATTATCAACGTCATTGGTGAACCAATTGACGAAAGAGGCCCAATCAACACCAAGCAAAAGAAGCCTATCCACGCCGACCCTCCACTGTTCGTCGAACAATCGACTTCGGCCGAGGTTTTGGAAACTGGTATCAAGGTTGTCGACCTGTTGGCCCCTTACGCCAGAGGTGGTAAGATTGGTTTGTTCGGCGGTGCCGGTGTCGGTAAGACCGTTTTCATCCAAGAGTTGATTAACAACATTGCCAAGGCTCACGGTGGTTTCTCCGTCTTCACCGGTGTCGGTGAGAGAACCAGAGAAGGTAACGATTTGTACCGTGAGATGAAGGAGACAGGTGTCATCAACCTAGAGGGTGAATCCAAGGTCGCTTTGGTCTTCGGTCAAATGAACGAACCACCAGGAGCTAGAGCCAGAGTTGCCTTGACCGGGCTAACCATTGCTGAATATTTCAGAGACGAGGAAGGTCAAGATGTCTTGCTTTTCATTGACAACATTTTCAGATTCACTCAAGCTGGTTCAGAAGTGTCTGCCCTATTGGGTCGTATTCCTTCTGCCGTCGGTTATCAACCAACTTTGGCCACTGATATGGGTTTGCTGCAAGAAAGAATCACCACAACAAAGAAGGGTTCCGTCACTTCCGTCCAAGCTGTTTATGTCCCAGCTGATGATTTAACAGATCCTGCCCCAGCCACTACTTTCGCGCATTTGGATGCAACCACTGTGTTGTCCAGAGGTATCTCCGAATTGGGTATTTACCCAGCTGTCGATCCTTTGGATTCCAAATCCAGACTGTTGGATGCGGCAGTCGTTGGTGAAGAACATTATGCAGTTGCTACTCAAGTCCAAGAGACTCTACAAGCATACAAGTCTTTACAAGATATCATTGCTATTTTGGGTATGGACGAACTTTCCGAGCAAGATAAATTGACTGTCGAGAGAGCAAGAAAGATTCAAAGATTCTTGTCTCAACCATTTGCTGTTGCCGAAGTTTTCACTGGTATTCCAGGTAAATTGGTCAGATTAAAGGATACCATTTCTTCTTTCAAGGCCGTTTTGGATGGTAAATACGATCATCTACCAGAAAATGCCTTCTATATGGTTGGTGGTATTGAAGATGTCGTCGCTAAGGCTGAGAAAATGGCTGCTTCTGCTAACTAAGAAGTTTCTTGTTTTTAAAAATATGCATATTCTTTAACAAGAGAGACCGAGTAATATCTTCCATTTTTATTTTTTCGTGTCTAAAAACTATCAGTCCATTTTTACTCTTTCAAAACCAACACCTTATTATGATGATAACGAATTTCCCTTTCCTTCTTTTGCAATATCAATTGCCAAAGATTAGTTGTAAAGTGAAATAGGTAGAAAATATATATCTTTTATATTCAAGAAAACAATTACTTCTTATTATGTGTGCATTGGTGCCTGTTTATGAGCTGTCGTTATTTTCGAATCCGGTCATATCGTACGCATCGCGCTTATATTCCCATGGTTCAAGGCATATGATTCCCTTACATCTCATAAAACAGTCGCACCAAATAGCTTTACTCCACCAGATTATCGGTCAGTCTTCAAAAACTCATATGAGACCTGCATGAAGAGACTGGCAATCCGAAATTTCATTGGCTGCATGCCAATTATACCAGGGGCCCAACGATGCCGACTTCTCAGTACATCCACCTCATTATACGGCCACAGCCGAGGTCTGTTTGAATTCGCCCCGGCTCTTTCCAAAGCTTATATTAAGGTGCTTGGACCTGACGCTCCTAAATTCCTAAACGGTTTAGTAATGTCAAAACTGGTGCCTCATTATGTGAAAAAGAATCTGACCACCATAAACCCTAATGAGCCTGAAGAACCCGAGGTTGTGCCGAAATTCGATAACTCACAGGGCAACTGGGGCGTGTATGTCGAGTGCAGTGACAAGGGTCCTTATGTCTCCAGATTTGGGATATACACAGGGATTTTGAATAGTAAAGGGAAGCTGATTTCTGACACAATAATATACCCCACGCCGTTGATAGGAAGTGATAATCCAAAGATCAACAAATACCCCACATACCTCCTTGAGTTTGATAGCTCAATAATAGATCATATTTATAGCAGTTTCACTGCTCACCGTTTGACTAGCAAGGTTAAGATAAAGAAATTCGATGAGCACAGCTTAAAATCTTGGGACGCCCAAATCCACTTGTCCAATATACCTGAGGATGTACTGAATCCTTGGATCGTCAACCTTTTGGAGCCCTCTACCATGACAAAAAGCCCAAAGGAAGCTATGGAACACGCGAGAAGCGTGGTTTCCATGCTTTTTAATGGAAATGAAGACAAAATAGAGGCATTGTATTTAGAAAGAAGAATCGAAGGCCAACTGGAACAAGACAGTTCATTTCCGCAAGTACTAAGGATAGTCACCAAATATGACGTCGAAGATATCTCTTTATTATTCAACCCAGTAGGGCTGCCGTTTGAATTTGATGTTGTCAGCAAACCCCCACAGTTCTTCAGGAAGTCCAGGTTTGAGGCTGGGTATGTGGATAGCACAATGGACTTCAAACCCGAGACTTTGCTGCCGCTAGAGCTGAATTTTGACTGCATGCCTAATGCAGTAAGCAAGGATAAGGGTTGCTATGTAGGTCAGGAACTAACCGCCAGAACATTTGCTACCGGGATACTAAGGAAAAGACTAGTTCCAGTCGACCTGGAAAATTTGCCCGAAAATAATTCACTCATGAATGATAAATATCCTGAAATCAAATTGGTGGGCAAGCGTGATACAGTGGAAGCACCTGCACCACAAGTTACTAGTCCTTTTGATGGCCCTTCCACCACTCGCATTGCAGTGAAATCAAGGCGGCACCGCGAGCGGCCTGCTGGATTGCTAATCGCCCATGAAGGTGACAAGGCAGTGGCGCTCTTAAGAATTGAGCACTTCTCCAAAGCGTTTAGCGAACAAGGCAACAAAGATGTCTTTTATATTGAGGCTAACCCAGCTACGACTGTGGCTACATGTGACGATAGTCGCATTGGTGTGGTACCTCATCGCCCCTTATGGACGTGTCTTCTGACGAGCTGATCGAACAAAACTGTATATAGGTCTTCGATTCCATATTTATGTACATAAGCAAATCCCGGTTCTGGTTATCATTTGAATATTTTGTTTGACTTCAATCCACACACCACATTAATGAACCCGTACACCGACTTTTACGTCTCGCTCAGGACTGTGCGCTCCGAGGCGTCAAGAGTTTCCTGGGATGTGACATAGGCTGCCGACATGTGGGCAGTAATGACTCGACGCACACACAGGAGCGCACTGGCATGGAGTTTGAGCCGGAGACAGTGGTTGGTTCCTAGGGCTAGGCTGGGGGCTCTCGACGTAGGCAGACGAATGGACTCTACCGCCCACCACAGTCCTGCTCATGGGGGAGGCTGGACTGGATCCCTCCTAGGGATCCTTTGTAGGGCAGGCCTGTTACGATCGTTGTAAGCGGGTCTGTCGCCTTCGAGGTTGAGTTGCCCGTACAGGGTGCATACTCTTTTTTCATCAATTGAACATTACGACAAGACGTTAGGATATTCCTAAGTTAGATTAATTGTATTTTGAAATTAAATCTTGATTGCAACGATCGATTAAAGGACTAGAAACCAAACCCAAGATGTCTGACACTGAAGCTCCAGTTGAAGTTCAAGAAGAATTCGAAGTTGTTGAAGAATTCACTCCTGTCGTATTGGCCACACCAATCCCAGAAGAGGTTCAACAAGCTCAAAACGAGATCAAGTTGTTCAACAAATGGTCTTTTGAAGAAGTCGAAGTTAAGGACCCTTCCTTAGTAGACTACGTCCAAATCAGACAACCAATTTTCGTTTCTCACACTGCCGGTCGTTACGCTAACAAGAGATTCAGAAAGGCTCAATGTCCAATCATTGAGAGATTAACCAACTCTTTGATGATGAACGGTAGAAACAACGGTAAGAAATTGAAGGCCGTTAGAATCGTCAAGCACACTTTGGATATCATCAACGTCTTGACCGACCAAAACCCTCTACAAGTTGTTGTTGACGCTATCACCAACACCGGTCCAAGAGAAGACACCACCAGAGTCGGTGGTGGTGGTGCTGCCAGACGTCAAGCTGTCGATGTTTCTCCATTGAGAAGAGTTAACCAAGCCATTGCTCTATTGACCATCGGTGCCAGAGAAGCTGCATTCAGAAACATCAAGACCATTGCTGAAACTTTGGCTGAAGAATTGATTAACGCTGCCAAGGGTTCCTCCACTTCTTACGCTATCAAGAAGAAGGATGAATTAGAACGTGTTGCCAAATCCAACCGTTAAGTCAAGAACCATTTTTTCCAAATTTGTTTTTTCACTTACACTCTGTACACTTTGTCTACATCTTTTTATTATATATCATTAATATAATAGTATACTCTAACGAGGGATCCAAACCCTAATCATCTGAACTTAAACAAAATCCATCAGTACTGCACTTGAAGACGATGTCCGTTCCAAATTGGCCTCCTGCATATTACTTTGCTGCTTGACAACGTGACCGAGAGATGAGCGGCATTTCTTGCCGGCAGGAAACGATTTTCTTTGAATTTGGGGAAAAGTGGACATGATTGATTCCAATCAAGAAAAACGAAGATTGCTAATAGCAAAACAACTGGCATGGAGGTGATGTAGTCAGAGATCATGGAGACGCATTACCGGCTAGAGCAAAGAGTATGGCACGTTGAAGCGCATGACGAAGCTCAATGGAGAGCAATTGGTTCCCTGCGCTAACGCACCGAAATGGCCACCGTTTCAACACACCCAAAAGGGAAGCGCTTTTGCTTTAGGGGTGAGAACGGACAATTATTGAGGTGCTTGTTTATAAATAAACGGGTTGGGATCATCTTGAACTTGGTAACCTACGATCGCAGTAATTTCAGCTCTCAACAACCCAACGAGAGGAATGAGACAAAGTCAACTGTATTCTATTTTGTTAACAGTCACTGCTAGCGCAGTGACTGTGGCTGCTCGCCAGGCCAACTTCCACTTTGACGGGTGGACTCACCAGGATTTGCAGCAGTACGTCGAAGACCAGAAGAAGAACATGGAGAGGTTGGGCTCCCAAAGCTTGGATGATCTGAAGGAGATACTCTCCGATAAATGGTCCTTGAGTTCGCAGCCTAAGCCTTGGTGGCACATCTGGCCCTCAAGCGATTCGGACTCTTGGTTCAGGCACGATACATCGACGCCAATATCGGATTGGTTCTTTGACACTTGGTCCCAGAGCGATCTGGAGAAGTTTCTGAAGCGCAACAAGATTGATTTCGATCCAAAGGCCTCAAAGGACGCACTGGTGAACGCTGCTAAGGAGAATTTCAAGCAAGTATCTGAAAAGCTTGACTGTTCCGGCTTCTATCCGGCGACGGGCTACTTCAGTGACTGGTCCGTGGATGATTTGAAAGACTGGCTGAATGAATACGAGATTCCATACGACAAAGCGTCAGAGACCAAAGACGATTTGTTGGACAAAGTCAGAGAAAACCTTTACCATGCTTCAGAATTAGCAGAAGAAAAAAGACTGGATGTATTAAATGCACTTGATCTCGCAGGCAAGCAGCTTGTTGACAAGGCAGGACAAATAAAGGAGGATGTGTTCAACACCTTCTCTACTCAGCAATTGGCCGACTGGTTGCAGAGCCACAAGGTTGCCGTTGATGAGAAGACTGCAGAGAACCGTGATGCTTTAATAAAGCTTGCAAAAGAACATGCCAACCTTTTGAAGGATGATGTGAGTTGGTATGGCAACACACTCAGCAAGAAGGCATCGCCTTACTTAAGTAAATCCCCAGAGTACGTTGAATCTGTTTGGGATAAAACAATGCAGAAGTTCGGCGGTCTTTTCTCTCATTTCAGACACAAGACCAATCATGTCATCAACGATACTTTCTTAGTAGATCTAGATAACTGGACAAGAGACAGATTGAAGACTTACTTGGACGTTCGAGGTGTCAAGTATCATCTGTTATCCACAAATAGCCAGTTGCGTGAAATGGTAAAAGAGGCAAGAAACAAACCTTTGAAAAATGTTCAAGAAGGCTACGCAAGGCTCACGGAGGGTGTCAATTACGAAAACATGAAAAACTGGGCTCAAGACAAAGCTGATCAAATCCAGGATAGCGATGTGTATAGCACTGTTTCCGACAAGATCGATTCTTTGAACAAAGACACCCAAAACTGGGCGCAAGATCTCGGAAATAAATGGATGGACAATTTGAATTCGTGGTCTGTAGAAGACCTGAAAGTCTACTTGAAAAGTTTCGGTGTTGACTCCACTACTTCAACTAAAGATGACTTGATCAAGGCCGCGAAATTGAAAACTCAAATGTTCTTCGGAACTTTCAATGAGCCTTGGTACACTAGATGGACCTACAAGGCTAAGTTTTATCTGACGCACCCGCTAAGCCTCCTATCATGATCAAATGGCAAATTTTATAAGTATATGTAACTCAATTAACTCGTTCGCAATGTAAATCTGGTGCATTCACTCAGGAAGCTTCGTCTCATCGTTTGGTACGTATGATATTGGATACGGATTATAGTCTAGTTTTCTTCAAGTCACTCTGCACTTGACTGACAATGCAAGGAGACTGTAGATGGGAGACGGAAGTAATCAAGAACCATACACGGAAGAAGAATATCTTTTGAGATGGCTAGATATGCTTGGTATACCAAAGTTACCGATGCTGTACACCGTTTGACTGTTTTGACGCTGATTGGTGGGTCACTCTACATGGCCGGTGGTTTAACATACACCTTATACACTAACGGTACCAAATATGAGAATCAAGTGACACAGAAGAAAGAAAGCTCAGAGGAGTTACAGCAGCTGGAGGGAGCTGCGTCTTCTGCTGAGTAGGCACTCGGAGTATAAACCCCTAGAATTTTGGTCAAACCCCAGTTTCCGCCTGTAGATATTCAACGATAGGGTCTTTCAGTTGCATTTTTTCATGTGGCTTCATTTATTATCTAGGCCCAATCATCAGGTATGTAGTTAGTTGTTAATAGTTTACAAGTCATTTAAGTACGCCGTATTTCACTTTCTTAGATTTGCTCTCGATGCTTGACGACGATTTGTTATTTGGTTTTCTCGCTCTCTTCAATCTCTTTTCTTTACCGTTGTGGTGCTTGTTAGACACCATCAACTCTTTGTGTCTATCTGCTAACTTCTGAATCTCATCGGAGGATGACGGATTCAGTATTATTACGTCCAAATCCTTGTATGACACCCCGCATTTGGGACAGGTTTTCTGGTTCACCATCTGCAGTGAGCTCACAGGTAGCACATCTCCGCAATTTACTATATAAACGAATTTGATAGAACATTTACCGAAGGTCCCCTCGCCATATTCGCAAACTATGGAGCGACTCTCTTTGGCCCTGTCTTTTGTCTCAGCACTCTCAATTTCTTTCAAGTTCCTAAGTTCCACAACATCATCTAATCTCCTAATGTGGGCGAAATTTGAGATTTGATCCTGACTGTAGTCCTCCCTTCCTGGTGTTAGCAACCATTCTAAAATAGCTTCCTTGTTGAATAAGTGTCCTTTGTAATCACTCACAATGGGCAGCCTCAATCGCTTGTTGGAAAGTTTACAAAATTTCCATTCAGAAGCTGCTTTGAAATTCCTCAAGTCATCATCTTTTGCAACGTTTCCTCCGTTGACTGGATGAAGTTTTAACTTGCTCACCTTATTAAAGGATCCGCCATCATTCTATAGTTAGTTAGTAATGGAAACTCATTATTAAGTGACTGTCTGATTACCTACATACCCCCATTTTGATCGAGTAAACGACAAGAATTTATACAGAGAGATAGGAAACAAGCCTGTACTAGGCGTCTCATGAGCTTCCCTCATATGGTCTTTTTCTACAACTTCGGCGAACTTCCATAAGGCATCGAAGCGATCTCACGCGGAAGTATATGAAAAAGCAGCAAACAGTGCTAGTATACAAACCACTACACGACGCGACCAGGGGACGCTGATTACAATGTCCAACGGTGCTTATGAGTTTCGAGAAAAATGGTATGTAAAGCTGAACACCTAAGCAATTTTTTGGTTTTATCAACTAACTTCTTTTCATTTTCAGCCATTTTTATTACAAGATTGGCGCATGTCGACATGGAGACAAATGTTCAAAGGAACATGTGCGTCCGAACAGATCACATACCTTAGTGCTGCACAATCTCCTGAATATCACGGAACAAGGGGTTGAACCCCTGTCCTTTGAAGAATTTTACGAAGACATTTACATCGAAGCTTGCAAATTCGGCCCCGTACGATCGATGATCGTCTGCGAGAATGGTAATCATTTGAAGGGCAACGTCTACCTCTACTACGAACGGGAGCGTGACGCACAGCGCGCAAGAGATAACTTCAACACCAGGTGGTACGATGAAAGACCTTTGTATTGTGACCTCACACATATCGAGGACTTTCGAGAGGCGATATGCAGAAAACACGACGTAAAATCTTGTGAGAGAGGAAATGAGTGCAATTTTATGCATGTTAGAAGACCCTCTACGAAGTTGAGGATCGATTTGGAAAAGGCTCAGGCTAAAAAGTGGCAATCTACATCATCATAGTCCCAGTTTCTCAGTATTTGTAATATATATTCTATATCTTCGTATTCAATGACTTATAACTAAAGGCTATTCCATTGGGTGGCAAAACAGTACAAGTGGAACCTCTTCCTCGTTAACAAGCTTCACTTGAGCGAGCAACTGTTCAAGACAGCCCACTAACGAGATTAAATCGTGCTCCTACAGTAGTTATAAAGCACATACTACACGCGAGGAATGGCTGATAGATATTCATTTTCATTAACTACGTTTTCCCCTAATGGTAAATTGGGACAAATCGACTATGCATTCACAGCAGTAAAACAGGGTGTGACATCGATTGGTATCAAAGCTACAAATGGTGTTGTAATTGCATCGGAGAAGAAGTCCTCTTCCCCGCTAGCCCTCACGGAGACTCTATCAAAGATCTCCTTAATAACACCAGATATAGGCGCTGTATATTCCGGTATGGGTCCTGATTACAGAGTGCTCGTCGATAAATCCAGGAAAGTTGCGCACACACATTACAAGAGGATATACGGTGAATACCCTCCGACAAAACTTCTTGTTTCAGAAATTGCAAAAATTATGCAGGAGGCTACGCAATCCGGGGGTGTTAGACCATTTGGTGTATCATTACTTGTAGCGGGCTATGACGAGCATACTGGGTTCGGGTTATATCAGGTTGATCCGTCAGGCTCTTACTTCCCTTGGAAGGCAACAGCAATAGGGAAAGGTTCGACGGCGGCAAAGACTTTCTTGGAGAAGAGATGGAACAACGAGTTAGAGTTAGAAGACGCCATCCATATAGTATTGCTGACTTTAAAGGAATCTGTTGAAGGTGAATTTAACGGAGACACTATTGAAATTGCTGTTGTGGGCGATGAGAATAAAGATATGCTTGGATACACTGGAATTCCCTCCGACAAGGGGCCTAGATTTAGAAAACTATCAGCACAAGAAATCAATGATAGACTAGAAGCATTGTGATTTTACTTCAAAATATCTTTAAACATATACGCGATGATTCCCAGGTTCACATATATGTAAGTAATGAGTAGAATACAAAATAACTATAAATAAAATGATAAGAAGAAAAAAAGAGAATGGGTAATTTACTATTCAATGCTGCTCAATTTACTTGAAAGGGGCTTTCAAAGGATCTATAACGTGAGAAGGCTTTATCAAATTCTTCGGTTTGATTAATTTTTGATGAGAAGATCTTGAAGTCCATTCTGGTCCGAGAGGCATACGTAGAGACCTCTCGTATTGCTCTTTATTTTCATAAGGGAAAGGAACAGCTGATGATTGATATTTCAGATTTTTCTTATTCACTCTCTCGTTTATGATAACGTTTTTAAGTTTCTTATCCTTTCTTTTATCTTTCTCCATAACACCTTTGACCTTCTTGATGAATTTTCTCTTCTTCTTTGGATTTGAACCAGCTCCGGCCCAGTCACCCCAACCTGGAAGAGTTACATCTTCTTCATGATCGTCTTCCTCAATTTCAATTTGCCTTTTTTCATCGTCAAAATCTGCTACAACATCATCACCAGCAAATGCTTCAGCTATTGACTCTTGTTGCTTGAACATGAAACCACCCTTTTCATCATCAGAACCACCGTAGGGGTCAACGATATTCAACCGATTGGTTTCTTCTAGGTCTAGCAATAAGTCCTCATCATTAGAGCCGGAATTTTTTGTTCTTCTTGATTGCTTATCACCATGTTTGGCAATTTTGTTAGCTTGTTTTGCCATCCTAGAGCTTTCTTTGTCGATGACAGATACCTTTGAAGACCTAGGACCCTTGTTTTCGTCTTCGTCTTCGCTGACGTTTAACCAAGGATTGAAATCCTCAGAATCTTTGTTCGTGATTTTTTCACTACTTTCAGAAGATTTTGGACTCTTGGAATTTTCCCTAACCGTGACAGCCTCCACATTGACCTTTCCTTTATTTTGGTCTACTTTAAGTTCACTGATCTCTCGATTCAACAAGCTCTGCTCCTCAGAAACTGCTGGCGTGTAAATTCTTCTGCCTTGATTAAGCAGGGTTGTTCCACCGGTTCTTTCATCTTCTTGTTCGTTATCCGAAAGGAGTGAATCAACATCTCCATTTTCGAAAGCCTTCAAATTTTCAATTGATCTCTTGTTAGAATCGCGCGCTCTAGCCTCAGCTTTCTTCATAAATTCCATGTCCATAATTCCAGATTTACCTATTTTCTTTGTCGCCACTACTGCACCGTCTTCTTTTTCGTAGGCTCTCTCGATATCACTCAAGGAAGCATCATCTTCCTCTTTAGATCCGCGATCTAAAATCTTCTCCTTCAATCTCTCACCTTGTCTTAACATCTCTTCTATATCTTCCCTGGTCTCCGCGTCGTTGGACATGCCATGCTTTATCATGTCCTTAGCCCATCTAGAATTCGTTTTGTGTTTCAAAGTCATCCTTTCTTTCGCCCTTGCCTCATCAATGTCTTCGTCGTCTGATACTCCAGCCAGCTCCTTATTTTTTAACATTTCTTTCTTCTTTATGCGATGATATGCTTTGGATTTAATCTTCTTTATTCTTTTGGACTTCCTTTCTTCCCTGAACATCAATTCTCTCATCAATCTAACCTCAGCAGTTCTTTTTTTCATCATCTCAGGAGACATTTGAGCAGTAGCCAAGTCTTCGAATTTTGAATTCCGTTGGTCCTCTACCAGATTACTTTCCTTCAACACACTATCAACTTTTTCCTGTAGTTCTGTTTGTGGAGCCTCACTAAATCTGGTAAATGTCGATGCATGATTATGCTCAGCCGGGGCATTTATGGGAAATGATAAATGTTCAGCTCTTCTATTTTGCGCTACAACATCTTTCCACTTGTTCACCTCTTGCTTAGATATCTCATATGCAGCTTTACGGTCATGTCTTTCCTGAATTCTTTGAGGCAAGGGAACAGAGACCGCTTCATTTTTGCCCTTGATCAAAGTGGACTTAGCAACAGCATCTTTGTCCTCAACCACGCTTAGCATATCGGCCAAATTTAATTTCCTTCCGGTATTTGATGATACAATTGAAGGCAGATTGTATTCACTATCTTTACCACCGCCATAGTTGTCTAGCTTTTTTACGGATTTTTTGGTTGCTTCCTTGAGCAGATCGGAAGTAATAGTTTTCAATTCGACATCTTCTTCGTCCTGTGAAATCTCGTCGAAAGGATCTTCCTCTTCTTCCTCTTCTTCTTCCTCCTCCTCACCATCGCTTGAATCTTCGCTACTAGAAGTAGCTTCAGAGTTGTCATCGATGTTTTCAAGCTTCAAACTGCTTGCTTCATCACTATCTTCATCGGCCTTGTTGTTTGTGTCCCATACCTGTGACAAAGGCATTAGGTCATCCTCATCAATAGAGGTATAGCCTCCTTCGTCTTCAGATTCTGACATTATTCCATGGTCTTTAGATTTCTTTTCGGCATCACGAAGTGTCTGTGAGAAACGAGAATTCATCACATCGTATTCGTCCTCGGATCCCAAGGCCTCGTCTGAATCCAGCTCTTCATCTTCAAAATCATCTTCATCTCTTTCACTATCATCACTATCATGACCTTCTGCTCGTCTCAATAGATTAACCACTGGTCGTCTACGAGACTGGCCATCCTCACCTTGTGATTCATATCCCCCGATCTCCTTTTCAGCTATTTCCAGGGCATTTTGAGCTCTTTTGGTAAGCTTGGATCTGGATTTGGTTTTACTTTTAGATTTAGATTTTGATCTACCCATAACAGATACGTTATCGATCTTAGCTTCAATATCTACTTCTTTTGCTGGAAAGCCCTAGGTGGATATCTCTTCAGGGCAGCTCATCGATTTTTCAAAATTTTCATTTTTTTTTTTAAATTTTCAAATTCGTACATTACCTGCTTAAGGTTGAGCCGGTGAAAAATCATTATACAGGTGTTATACATCATATGAAAAAACTAGCTATTAGTTGCCTCTTGCTGTTGATGCCTTTTACGCTCTTCATGAGCTGCAAGTGCTGTTTGTCTAATTCTGACTTCAATTGCCTGTGAATATTGACTCTTTTCTTTGATGATGTCTTGTATTTGAATTGATTCTTTGTTCAACTTGGATATTTTCTTTTCATAGAAACTGATCGCTTCCTCAGCACTCTTATCTACATAATATCCTGTGCCCACATCTACCATGAACGTTTTGTCAACAATTACACCTGGTATATATAAGGACGCTGATGCTGGAACTAAAAGTTTTTGATTCTTATTTTCAGGAGAGGTGACAGACTTGATGTCTTCGATGCAGTCACGAAACTTATTCCTTGCAATGGTTAGAGCTTGCAAAGACTGACTAAAGTGCTGCAGCTCTTGATCGAACTGTTGTCTCACTGCAGCTAACTGCTCCGGTCCAAGCTTGCTTAAATCGACTTCAGGGCAGGTACTTGTTAGTTAAAATGTGATTATGAAAAATAAATTTCTATCTCGACATACTCTTCTGTGCTGACATAACTTTCGTTCTTTTGAAATTCTTTTCAACGAGCCGTTGAGTTTAGTATGTGTATGTCGTATCTTTGCCAAAGTTTATATCATTTCCTAAATGTTCGGATTTAGTAATCTATAGTCAAGAAATTTGGTTCACGTTCAAGTCTCCACGAAAAGAGAAGATAGAGCGCATATCGGTAATGAATAACACTGATTCTACTTCATTTCAAAGTATCTTAGCTGGTGTAAAGAGATTAAGGGAAAAAGAAGGTGGTAGTGATAATGTTGGTCAGCAGCCCAAAGACGTTCCCAAAGCAGTGGTTAGTCCCTCCAAAAGTGAAAGTGTAAAGGCAACGGAAGTTACAAATGCCTTCAATCAACAAAGACAATACCAACCAGCTTCTGATGCGAACATTGTACCCTCTAACAAAGGTTCTGGGAATCTGAATACTCTCTCCAGTAAGGCAGTCCTTGTAAATACAACTCAAAAGGAGAATCCCTTGTTGAATCACTTGAAAAATACTAATTGGAGATACATTTCATCTACTAAAGGGACGAAAATATACTATGATTACTTAGTAAAGAGAAGATCAGTACTGTTTCTTACATTAACATATCACAAGCTTTATGCCGAGTATATTGATAGACGTATGCTGCCTCTACAGCAGAATGGCGACAACATATTAATATTTGTTGTTGATGACACAAATTCGGAAGACGTCTTGAAAGATTTAACAAAACTTTGCATGTTCAAGGGGTTCACTCTCCTTCTGGCCTTCAACTTTGAACAGGCAGCCAAGTATATTGAATATTTGAACAGATGATGAGCAACATCATTTCAAAAGGTCAGTTCCATGCTTGTTACCGTCTTTCGTCATTTTCGCACTTTTAGTGCCAAACTGAATGGCTCTTTTAGGCTCATCACAAATCCCTTCCAATTCAAGTTTTTGAGATGCCAGCTTTCTAAGAATTAGCTTGTTCGTCTTGTAGGTAATTGGAATACTACAAGTTGAAAACTTGACAACATTTTCATCTAAAAATGGGTACCTAACCTCAACGCCGTTACACGCAATTACTTTGTCATCGCGGTTGAGATTTCTATCATATAAATTATTGATTTGCTTAGTCAATTCTGCCTGTAATTCCTCTGGTGATTTATTCGCAAGTTTATGATAGCCACCATATAACTCATCGGCACCTAATCCACTGAATAAAACTACACTTTTCCGTTCATATTTTACTGTACTACCATCGGAGCGTCTAATATTCCCAGATCCTCTAGATGCAAAGAAAAACGCAATGGCAATTGATAAATCCATTTCTGTATTTTTGGGATACATCAAATCAATAATTTGAGGTCTGGTCTGTAGATATTGCTCGTATGGCACATTTATTTCAACAAGTTTGATGGTTATATCTGGATATAGTTTTTGGAGTGTCTTCGCACTACTGATTCCTAATTTCCTATCAGGAGTATCGCTTGGCATCATTCCAGTACGGGGATTCTCGAAACCTACATTTAGCAATTCAAGAACTACGTTAGGATAACTCTTAATGTTTCTTCGTAGTTCACCACATATCAAGGACGCTACAATGGAACAATCCAGACCACCGGAGAACAGAATTGCTATAGGGGAGTTTTCGATATGCATAGGGTGGATAGATGTCACTCTTTTCTTTACAGAGAGCGCTAGTTCTTTGTAAAGTTTTTCAGTATAATAATTCAGTCTTTCCATATTATTATCAACATCTTTACAAATAGTGAACTTGTCGGAGATATGATCTTCGTTATTGAGCTTTTTTTTCTTAGTGTCATAGGTATATATCACACCAGCAATACAATCTTCAAAACCCTCTAACGTTCCAGTTACACTAGCAACAAACAGTTCGCCTGTTGCCTCATTAAGACGAAAGCTCAGACTTCGCCTTCCTATTCTATCTCTCCCAAAGAAGAACCTTCTTTCTAGTTTATCATAAATCGTGTATGCAAATTCACCATTTAATGAGCGAATAATCTGAGGTATATCTGATCCTTCTGTCGCCAACAAAGATGCGATAAACTGTGTATCGTTATGATGAATTTCTGGATTATATAGCTCACCATTAAATTGCAGTATATACCTTCCATGGACTTCAACGCTTTGCGGGGTGAAGGGTTCACGTAGAGATAGCACGGAGGAGAACCAACTGGTAGAATGATCTTTGCAAACCTTCAGTGAAGAATAATTCGGTCCTCTTGCACAAACGTAAGGTATAATTCTGTTGAATACTGTTGAGTTGTCGGAGCACAGCTTCGGAGCAGTATTTTGTTCTTCGAATTCGACAAATTCATCTTTAAGTAATTCAGCCTCATCTTCATTTGCTAAGAAATGAAGAAGTATACCACACATAGCACAATGACCGATGGCTGTTACTTTTTGACCAAATGAAATTCGATAATTGGATTTGGTCCTGACGAAGCCATCTCGGAATTTTTCATCCTTTAATGCCGGGAGAAAATACAGCAAGTATATAAACAAACTTGTCGTATCAATGGGGGTGCGAGAGATATTACCAATCAGCAGTGCAAATGAGCCGGCAAGACGATATCCTGAGTCAGTTTGATCCACTGCAACAAGAGACTAGCCCTGAAGATGAGGGAGAAGAGCGTTACTCCGGTGATGTCAGGGTAGATAGTAATTCAAGCGTAAAAGAGCGGGAGAAGAACAAAGGAGATCAAGTCGGTACTGGCCTACTCTACGAAGCTGATAGTGATGTAGAGAAATTTTACGACTTTCAGCTATTTGCAAAGCAATTACAGGAACAAAGCGCTGAACCCATTATAAAGTATACAAAATCCTTCCTGAGAAACTTTCAAACTCAGAGAGTATTATGGACAGCAAGCGAGCAAACCAAACTTATAAATGATTTTAAAATATTTATTTACGATAAACTTTGCGATTATGAACCATTCAAATCGCTTGATGTGGCAAAGTTCAGGAATGCCCAGGAGGGAATTGAGAAATTGATAATGGGGAAATTGTATACCAAATGTTATTCTCCTTGCCTCAGAGATCTTGGATCTGATTTAGATGAAGAGCATAGACAAGACTTACTCGACGATGAAAATTTACGAAAGAAAATTATGGAATTCAGATTTATCATACCTGGAGATTTAGATATTCCCGATTCTTTTTCACTTCGATTGGATAATTTTGTGAGATTCTCAGGGAAAGAATTAAGTAAGATCAACCAATTTAAAGCCCCGCGTGATAAGATGATATGTGTGCTCAACTCTTGTAAAGTTATATTCGGCATACTGAGACATCACAAAGTGGAAGAAAAGGGTGCAGATAATTTCATTCCCCTCCTAATATATACTATCCTGAAGAGCAAGATCCCAGCCTTAGGCTCTAACGTGAAGTATATTGAGAGGTTTAGGTATGAAAGCTTCATTCAAGGGGAGGCATCTTACTACTTGAATAGTTTACAAGCAGCAATCAACTTTATCATAACTCTCGAAAAAGATGCCTTATCAACCGACAATGATGGTGGATTTGAATCTAGATATCAAGAAAATCAGATAGCGGTACAAGATAGTAAAAAAGATGTTCACATTAATGAGCATGATGGAGACATGGACCAACTTGACGCGACAGGAATAATAGAACAGCAACCTCTCAAAAAGCACAAAACCCCGATGCCCAGTGAGTATATCTTGCATCCGCTAGATGATGCGGCAAACGCAGTGATGAGTAAATTCAACGACTTATTTTCTACAGCAAAGCAGGACATTTCGAAACAAGAAAGCGTAGAGTCCGCGGCAAGAATAGACCATCCATCATATAAAGATGACGAGAATGTCAATAAATTAGTAAAAAAATTGGAGGAGCAAGAGCAAAAAAACACTTTAGAAACGCTACAAGCCATGTTCCCAGAAATGGATGGCGGAATCATTGAAGATGTATGTATCGCTAAGAAGTACAGAGTAGGCGCCACCGTGGACGTTTTGCTCTCTTTGTAGACATGTCTTTTAATAAAACTAATATGCAGATGGACAGTAACAATGCTTAATGACAGCTCGCCGGCGTGTTATGCGAGGGCAGATGGCCACGAAGCCATTCACTTTTTGCTGAGCTAATCTGGTCGTTGATATTTTGACAGGCTGTCACCAGGAAAACTCAAAAAGAAAGGCGAAGAAAATGTAAGAAAAAGGAAGGCATCGAAAAATCCTGATCTTTGTCAGCCAGCATATAAAAACTATATAAACATTTGCGCCAACAAGTATTCAACCAAATACGTAGTAAATCTTGGAACTATTGCAATATTTGTGCTATCTAGGGGTTGTGCAGCTAAAATGAAATTACAGGACCTGTTGAAGATATTAACGCTTGCGTCGGTAGGGATCGGACAAGGTCAGAATGAAACGAACAAGAGTTCAGAAGCCAGCGACAAAATAGTGGCACCGGTCTATTTACCTCTGAACAGCAGCAGCAACTTTTGCACAATCGACAAAGACGAGTTTGTCAGCCCAACTTGTGATGTAACGTTCCAAGAAATAAACGATATCAATAACGATATAAGGGGAAATCTGCTCTCGTTGGTTAAGACTGACTTTTTTAAATATTTCAAGCTAGACCTTTACAAACCATGCACTTTCTGGAATGATAACAACAGATTTTGCGTTAATAGAGCATGCGCGGTTGATGTCGTCGAAGATTGGGATAGTTTACCTGACTACTGGCAACCAGAGGTGCTGGGTAAATTAGATGACATTCAGGAAGCGGGAAATAATGATGATGACGAATGCAAATTTCTAGATGAGTTGTGTTTGGGCAAGGAACTTAAAAACAATTTTGCAGTACCAGATATCGACTATTGTGATATTGGTGATTTCAGCAATTCAGATGCCGTGCTAGTCGATCTATCTGTCAACCCAGAAAGATTTACAGGCTATGGTGGCCAAGAGTCAGCTCAAATTTGGTCAAGTATATACAAAGAAAACTGTTTTTCACCAGGGGAGAGTGGTCAATCGCTAGCAAAAAACGCATTTTACAGGCTGGTTTCCGGATTTCATGCGTCTATCGCAACACATTTGTCCAATGATCATTTAAATACAGACACCGGGAAATGGGAACCCGATCTGGATCTTTTCATGGCACGAGTTGGTAATTTCCCAGACAGAGTATCAAATATTTATTTCAACTATGCCGTGGTATCAAAAGCTCTGTATAAAATCAAACCATACCTGAAACATCTAAGCTTTTGCACATCCTACAATGAAGACGTTAAGATGATGATAATGAGCATTATCTCGAGATTGGATAGTAACATTTTTAATGAAGACCTGATATTTGAGAATGAACTAAGCTCAAAGGTAAAAGATGATTTCAGGGCTCGCTTCAAGAATGTTACACAAATCATGGATTGTGTCCATTGCGACAGGTGTAGACTGTGGGGTAAGGTCCAAACCACTGGCTATGCCACCAGTTTGAAGGTATTGTTTGAACTCGACGAGGGAGACGAAGGATCTAGACAGCATGTCGTCGATAAATTGACGAAATACGAATTGATCGCATTAATCAACACGTTTGACAGATTATCAAAATCCATTGAATCTGTGAACAATTTCGAAAAACTGTACAACACCAGGCTAGCTGGTGGCAAATTAGCATACTTTTTCCAAAACAACAATTTCTTCAAGTTACTGGGTAAAGCACACAAGACTATCAGTGAATCTGTACTCATGATAAACAGCAGTAAAGGGAATGCAGCAAGTGGAAAAAATGAGACTAAAGCCGTTCCGGAAGAAGAGGTCCAATTGAATTTCAAAGATTTAAGAATGCCCACGAAGAAGAAGACGAGTGAATTCGAGGAAAATCGGTGGGTTAAAGCATGGCACGCGGAGACGCACAACCTCTTTGAGGCGTTCAGATTTATATACAGAAGTTACGTTGACCTACCAAGAAACGTTTGGAAGATATCTTTAAATAAGATGAACAAACTATGGAATAAGTTTGTCGGTGTCACCTATGTAAAGGAGGAAGATGATGAGCCGATTGAGTATAGATTAGATATGATTTAGGTATTAAATATAGGTTCTTAAAAGTTATTTGTTTAGATTTCATTTACATAGACCGGAGTACGCTAGAGGAAACTTCTCATAACGTAGATCACTTCAGTTTTCTCTGTTTGTTTTTGCTTGGCTTGGCTTGCTTACTACCATCGGCCGACTTCCTTTTGCGCTCACTCGACGCATGATTATCATTAAGGTCATCCTCGTCTTCATCCTCCTCATCGTCTTCATCTCCCTCCTTGGCCTTCTTCAGTGACTGGCTATCCGTACTATTGAACTGTTTCTTCGCTTCAGCAATTAGCTTGTTTGTAGCTATCAACTCTTCCGATCTGCCTAGTTTGATGGGGTCGTGCCGTAGTGCAAACTTGAAATCTTCAAGCTTCAACTTATTTCTCTTCGAATTTTGAGCGGTCTTCGAAGCAGAGGTACAAATGTCGGCGAGATATGCTGCAACAAGATCATCCAGACATTGTATGCTTTCCTGAAGTGGTTGAGGGACGTCTCCATAAGCATAGAGCAGAGAGCTGACGTCTTTGGCAAAAAGATTGTTTCGTTTCAGTTTCTTTGACATTTTTTGCACTCGCTTTCTACGCTTCTACCTTTTGAAGTTGATTGAAGTGGTTGAAATGTCTTCACTTCACCGGCGTTTCTTGTCGCGTACAACAGAACCAGGCAAAAACGGATTTGAAAGCAACTCGAGCAGGCCGTTCGGTTTCCGACGTCTTTCTGCTGCTAATATGATTATATTCAACAAATGCTAAAGATATTTCAGTATTATACTTTATTTTTGCAGTATTGCTGCAGTAAAAGCTACGGTAAAGGAGAAGAGGCTCTTTTTGGATGGACCCAAATGTCTTTGGATTATAGTCTGTTTTTGTTTTTTTCTCTAATTTCAAATTGCACGACAAAATATAATATTTATAAACACTAGAACTAATGCGCCAAGCTAAGGAAGGAGAGTTTTGAAAAAGGGTCCTACCAACTGCCAAAGAAATCACCCCTACTTGCATACCGAAAGTAATTATCTCGAACATCATTTCATGGAGTGCGCGTAGTGTGTTTGTTGAGCTCGTTTTCAATTCGAAAATTGGCGCCAACGGAAATTGAACTTAATCGGTCCATATTGGACCGCCGCATATCCCCGTGGCTCTTAGGGAAACTTGGGCTGAAGATTCTCCTGTCTGTCTTCTTCACTATTGTTGTTATTCCGTCTTTCATACCGATGTTCAAGTACTCCGCCCCATTTTTCTAGGCCTTAATACACGCATATTCAAATACTTTTGGCCGAAACACTTGCAGACGGTTGATTAAGACATGTAGCTGCTCAGAACACTGTAGTCCTCTTCCATGAATGTGAACTGCTTCACATCGATATCTTTTGAGAAAGCACTGTTGCCCTTTTCCAAATGAAACGCCAAATATCCCTTGTTCATTCCCAAGTCAGTATCTGATCCAAATTCACACTCCGGCGATGAGACCAGCTGCACATATTTGGTCTCCCACCATCAAGACTTATTTTATGACATATCGCCTCGAAAGTGTGTACAATCTGCTGTTGGTGCTTTAGCACTGTCTTAGATAGCAAGAGGTGAACAGACCCGTCTCGCATTTCACAAAATTCGTTCAGAGCCAATGAGAGGCTTTTTAATAGCTCCTCATCACCAGTAGGGCTCAATCACACTCTTTTCTGTGGGCTGGAAGAAATCCTTCCAGTCATTGAGTGGCTGACTCAAAATATGATCCCTCGTTATAGAAGCTAGGTCTCTGAGGGATCGAGAAGATGATTCATAAGCTTCTTTGATTCATGATCCACGATATACCCCATTCTAAACAGTAAATCTTTGATTTTCGCGGCGCGGCATTATCCCTGCAAAATTGCAATAGACTCACTTTTTACTCCGCAAGCCCCTCGATCAGCGCGCCCCTTTCCTATGCTGCCTGCTTGCCTGTTCTTTTCATCTTGTCTGATCCCCGCTTTTCGCTCGAGGACCACAAAAAAACTGATCATGTGATTATACTTCAAATAGCGTCAGTTCAAATCCGCGGAAATAAACGTTTCTTTTCCTCTTCCTGTGCCCCACACGTGTAGTAGGCACCACTCAAGTGTCTTCCCATACTAAATTTACTACCGTCGAAGTGTTCTTAACGCTGTAACCACCGCCAAAGTGGAAAAGGTGCCTATATATGTGTAGAAGGCACATCTGCTAGAAACACTGAGAGCCTAATTTTTTCCCACGGCATTTTCAGAAGAAGTTAATTTGAAACCTTTACATGACTATGCAGCAAAAGTAAAATTGAACCAGTTTCCTTTCAGTAAATCCAAAGCCTTTTTGACAAAAGGAACGCAAAGCGATACTATAAGAATATTTAAAACCCAGTCACTAGAAAGTGGAATGATCAAACCGATTAAGACGGACGAATTAGTAGCCTAAGCCCAGTATTTCCATTACAGCAGAAATCAAGCAAAATACGTACAGTCACGGATTTAAGAAAGGTCAATCAACATTTACAATACAAACCAAGACCCATCCCTCCTACAGCCTCAATTCTACCATAGTTAACGCACCAAAACATATTCACAGTGGTTGATATTAGGAAAGCCTTTCAACAAATATCCGTAAAGGGCGACAAACCAGGCTTACTTCCTCAATCTGGAAGTTTCAAGTTTACCCGCTGACCATATAGAGTAGCTTCAGCTCCTTGTGGGTGGGGAGCATTCATTGGCAAAAAATTATTAAAATTCAAAAATAAGAAAGGATCAGTAATGGAATATTATTATGATGATATAATAATTGCGTCAGACGGCAGAAGTCACCACATTCAACTTGTAAACGACCTATACGAAGCTTTACTCATCAATGGACTAACAGTCAGCCGAGAAAAGCTACAATTAGCTCAACTACAAATACACTTCCTCGGATATAGTATCCAATACAATCGTATCTCAATTGATGAAGAGAAAAGGAACACTAAAAATTAGAAATTACCAACAACCAAAGAAGCTTCAATAAAATTCATAGGATTTACTAACTTGCTAAGCAATTTGTACGCAGTGCATCGAACCTTAAAGCCATTCTACACAATGGCTGCAACAACCAATAAAGAACAGAAAATAGCGTTGAATAACATTGTAACACCGGGTTTCCAGAATATAAAAGAATAGATACACACAGCATTGATGCTCAAGCTACTTGACCCCCAACAACCCGCAGTTATATTTTTAGACGCTAGCAAAGAAGGAACGTCAGCTATTGTTGAACAACCCGAAACAGAAAATAACAATACCCAATTATTTCCTATAGCATTTTACTGCGTAAGATCCAACTAAACTCAACAACGATATGCTACAGCCGAAAGAATTTTCTAGTAGATTATTCAAGTAGATATAGGTGTACATGGTCAACCAGTTTTAGATTTCAACGACTGGCAACATAATTCTTCTGATATTGAAATAGAAGCTAAGATCATTGAAACGTACAATTCCGAATCAACCAGCCCAGTACCAAGTACACAACCTCCAAGCTTACCCTACAGATTATAGCGGGACCTTTAGCGAGGAACGTGTATTGATTGATAATACCGTAGGAGCATGTGTATCACGCGACTCAGATATTACAGCCGTAGCTATTAGCGAGCTACAACGGCGGCTAGCCACAAGAAACCAATATTGCTAATACACATTGATTATAAAAAGATATAAAACACTTTATTTACAGGAATTAATTTAGTAGCCTTCAGCTACAGTTTTGGTACGACCAAGGAAGATCGGCAGCGGATAACTATTATTGAATGAAGATTGAATACGTCTGCAGCCTATTAACGCTTATCCTACTCATCAAACTAGAGGCTCAAACAATACACGTTCCTGGCTTCACATGTGGTGAAAATATTTCACCCGCAATATCTGTCACTGTCATGACTTGATGCAGTGCAGTTTGTAAAATACATAAAGAAGACTTTGTAACGTCGTTCTCAAGTTCATATTCTGTTATATAGAAGAGCAAGGCTGTTCGCGGACGTACCTCGAGTAAAGAACTCGACATATAAAATTGTTTAGTATAAACCCAATGCTTCTATGCTTTTATTGATATAAAATTGATCAGAACCTTGCAGAAAGCGTATTTTCTAAGGTAGCTGTATAGCTAGTTCTGGTGGACATGAATTTCATCTTGCATTTAAATGGTGCAGTGGGGATATATAAATTTCGCCGTTAAAGTTGGATAATCAACCATGCTTAGGATTACAGCTTGTTTTTATGCGAGCTTATTACCCCAACCACTATATAACGCTCAACCGGCACATATACAAGTTGAATAGTACTCTATCTGGAGTTTGGCGGAGGTACTTTTGAAAGAAGTTTGACGGTAGTCCCATGGTAAATCATTGCGTTGAAAAATACACTTTTGTCAGCAATGAATGACGAGAGAAACTTGTCCATAAAGTAGTATATATAAGTAAATATGAAGCTAAAAATATGAATGGAAGAGTTCCTTCAATGCCATTTACAGAGCCATTCATTGAGCACGATCGTTGGAGGCCTCTTCGAAAAATTGTCGCAGACCGATCTATCTCGAGCCAATCTCTTTAGTGTGCGATCCTGATGTGCGTTATTATCGGAATACGAAAAATTTGTTGAATTTCGATACCTTTATTATTAAATACTAGTATAATAGTAATTCACCATACATGGAAACATCATTGAATCCCATCCACAAATATCTTTGAAAACTCTGTCCCTTTCAACACCTTCTTATTTCCTTCATCGTTGATTAGAAAATCAGTTAACTGTCCATAGTACTACTGTTGTAGCCACTTGAATTTTTAGAAAGTCTCTCAAAAACGAAGAGATCTTTTTCTCTTTGTTTCCTTCGTATGACGGAGTGAAACCGGCGTTTGCATAACTGCTAACGCCCATTGGGGCCCATTGGGATATGAATTTCAAATACGATGGTTGATCTGTGCAGTAGAAGATGGCATGGCTAAAAAATCAACTAAAGGGATCTGGTTCACTTAACTTGACCTCAAAATGTTACAAGGTATACCTAAAATTAGGATTCTCAAAATCAGTTAAGTCTGAAAATTCAGTATTTTGAAATATACCTTTGTTTCCTCTTTCTGCTGCGATTCTATCACGTCTTTTATTCTCTTCGAGGTTAAGGGTGAGAAGAGTGGTGAGAATCACAATCATACATGAATAACAGACAATCATGGAAATCTTCGCGCAACGATAACTGGGTGCTTGAGTAGAAATGAAAGTATGAGGCCCGGCGATGTTGGCCGCAGCGTAGCCCACAAGATTTATAGATGACACCGTCCACTTTTTAGTGAAACCTGAAGAATTGGCACTAATATTTGATAATATGCAAATGTATGAAACAGGTGCTATAGCCCATAGATAGGCACCTGCTAATCTCGTATTCTTTTTATTTGCGAAGCCCAGCATGCAACTTGCAATAAGAGCAAGAACTGTGGAAAAAATTGCCCATGACAGCTTATATTTCCAAAATGGCACCCTCTTGTTAGCAGAATAAACCGACAGGATCCCAAATAGTGGACATCCAACAATTTCTATGGCCCCAATAGGCATATTCATCAAAAATGTGTCCTTCGTGCTATAACCAAAATCCGAGTGTAATAAAATTGCCATAAAGTTGGTAACACCTCCGAAGGGAATGTTTGAACATATAGTGAAAGAAAAATACAACCAAGTTCTGACATCTTTCAACGCTTCTAAAATTTGCTTCTTTTTGATATTGTGGTTACCAAATCCTTGCTGATTAACCCGAATTCTCTCGACCACCATAAGCTTTTCTCTCTTGTTCAAAAATCTTGCCTTCGATGGATCATCAGGTATCCATAATGCTATTAAAAAACCTAAGCATATCGTTACTTCACCAGCGATAATAAACAGCACTTTCCAGGCTTTGATAGAGTAACTATTTTCTCTGATGTACAGCCCATGTGCAATACCACTTAGTATGATAGTTCCTGAGCCGTTCATGGCAAACCATATAGATACCCGCATAAATCGTTCTTCTTGCTTCCAATATTGGGCCGTAATCATGGTAAAGCACGGGGTTACGATACTTTCTGCACAACCCAACAAGACCCTCAAAACTATAAAGGATGCATAGTCGACATTAGGAGCTGCATGCAAAGTCAATATTAAGCCCCAATTATAACAAAACCAGCTAAAAGTGAAGACATTCTTTTTGTCTTTTGAAAAATAAACTGCCCGGGGCCCAGATTGAAGAAAAGATAACCAAAGTAGAATGACGAGCCAACTCAGGAATACTGATCGCCACGCATATGCAAATCCTCTCTTAGTACCATCACAGTGGCAGAACCTGTGGCGTTTTTGTCCATGAACTGCACTGCCGAGAGAAGAATCATAAGCGGAAACATGCATATGTCTATCTTCCAGAGAAGTTTTCTATCCTCTGTAGGTGTGATTTTCAAGTGTTTAGCCTCATCTGAGAGCTTCATAACATCAGCAACATCATTTATGATGACCTCCTTGCCGTAGGGTGATATAACGGTTCGAGAGAATGTTTTCCGTATCGCCTACCATTCCCTGCTCCATCTCTGTGTTCTGTTCAGTCCATTCTATCTTACTAGGTAAATCGTCACCTGCTTGGCCATTTTCAACCATTTTCGCTTGCTGTACTACTTAGTTGTAGCTTCTTTGACTCATAACAACTCTTCATCTTCTGGTATTTATGTACCCATGAAACTTGATGTTGTTCAGACACGCAAAAAGCTGAATCAGATAAGCTAGCTGGAATTTAGGAGTCCAGATCCTCATAGCATAAATTTGCGTAAGCTAACACAAATTGCCATGCCTCGCACATTCTACCATTCAGCTTGTAGTTTTCAATCACGATTTTTCGCAAATTTTTTGGGCTTTCCGCCTTTAGGTGGCTCTCATTTGCCGAGGACCCTGGATCTTGCAACCCTGTCCTGTGGCCTTGCTTGCTTGCGCACGATCGGAAAAAGCATCAGTCGCTCGGGAACGAATTCGACCCGAGTTCAAAGATTCGGCAACAACACATAAGTACCAAAAGAGGTTCTGTTCTGTTGGAGCCGCCGAAGTGTCGCGCCTACTTGATTGAACCGCTCGATATTACCTAGAGAACACTCCTCTAGAATTTGCTTTGTCATCTTCTGATTCTTATTATGGTGGCTAGGCTGCACAGTGCAAACCTTGTGCAGTTCCAAGATTGGTGGCTAGTCCCTGAGCGCTGTAAGTTATGCGCTGAAACTGAGGATGATCCAAAAACTTTCGTGAAGGCTTCTCAGGAGATCAAGATAATAATATGCGGCGCAAAATGCCCTCCGAATGATACCGTAGCTACCTAAAAGAGAGGAGATATGCTCAATAATATCAGGAACATCTAACAAATTCTGCCGCATGAGATCGTAGAATAAGTTTTAGCTGAAATTTCGGCTTTCAATAAGAGCCCCCAATATACATTGTACAAAATAAAAGATCTTAAACTCATCTATGCATTATAACAGCATATTTTATGGCAAAATATAGCATAAAGGCGGCGTTGTTTTCGCTTTGAGAACTGGTTATGGGTAGAGATGAGAGGAAAACCTTTATTTGGTTAGCGGTGTGCCCGGGTTGATATATGCACGTTCCTTGCGAATTATCGACGGGTGATCGCTTCGGTTAGCGCAATTGATAATTTGCACATAAATTCTCATCCAATCCATAGTAGTTAGAGAAATTCGTTCAATCATCAAATCTATGCCGAACTGGACGACTATGAAACAATCAGCCCATCCCAACGCAAGACGAGAGCAACGGCAAAACTATAGATTATCAATGATAGAAGCGAGCATCGAGAGTCGCAATTTTGAAAGCGAAAGAATCAATGACTCGCCTAAGCCATGCTTTCACTCAGTCCATAATTCCTGAGAGAGCCGCGACTCAGAATTTTTAGAGGACCCTTGAGTAAGCTGAAGTCACAAATAACGGCTGTGGTCTGCTCCTTCAAGGCACTGAGGAGAATGCTATAGTTCATACAGAAGACAATGACGCCTACGGCTCCACAGGTTCTGAGCGTACTCATTATGATAATGTTCATGAGAAGGTCGGCTTTTCGTAATTGAACAAGAGCAATCACATGAAGCCTTATAATCGAAGAGCCATCGGCAGCTCTTCTACAGCAAGTAAAGTCGTCAACGTCACGCAAAATTCACAATTTCCCAAGAAAAAGGCCAACATTCGACAGGGAAGTTCATGAGCTATCTATTTTTTAACCACACTTGATCAGAAATTTCTGGAAGCGAATAAAACAGGATCCAAGATGCCTTGATACATCTGTCAAAAACGAAAGGCCTCAATTTCGTAGGCCACAACGAATCCCGGCAACGTCCTGAAAGAGGACGCAGAATCCGTAAGATTGCTGTAGACAAAAGGATTTCTAATGAATTCGACATATGGCTTTTGGGATTGGGGTCAGTGAATTCGGGGGCGATGATCCTTTCGCTCAGTGCAGGAACAAGCATCGAAACAGGTGATCAAACTTATTCTACAATATAAGCTTTTTAAATATTGTCGGATATTTGAAACCAAATGGAAACGATGATGATATTATGTGATATGCAAAACTTTACCCAAACAAATAAATTTTGTGTTTTCATCAACTTCATATCAGCCAGAAAAGCCTTCAGAGCTGTACCAAATTTTTCTTGGCTCTGTTAATTGTTCGAGAATGGCTAAAAGGCAACTTAGCTACGTTTTTGACGATCGATTAATTACCTTTGCGCATAGTGGCATCAAGTTGATAGAGATGCGTCTTGACATCATTATCTACACTACAATTCTAAGACCTTGTTGGTTACTCGTAGATTGTTCAATTATAGAGATATTTATTTCCTCGCTCCTCCTATAGCGATACCAAGTCTTAAACGAATGGGGTTATATCTGGCAGTATCGCCTACATCTATGCCTGATGAAATACCCCTTTTGAAGCATAACACACTTTTCACACCATTCCCACTCCACTGGTCATAGTTTGAGCTGTAATTTCACCCATTGGTATGTGAACGAAGTAGTCACTCTAATTATGTTTCAGTTACTCTATTGTAAAAAGAAAAGAAATGAATTTGAGTAAATACAAACATCTACTGTATATTGTAAAATCTATTGTGAAACAAAATAGAAGCGTTTTGAAGAAATGGGACGCAAAATACGTCACTTGCTAAGACATTTCCTATCGTTTTTGCTAATAGGCCAGCTTAATGGCTTCATCATAGGTGGGGTAATCAGTATATCCCGTAGCAGACATAGCATAGAATGTCTCTCTGTTATATTGATTCATAGGAAGACCCTTATCAATACGGTGAACGAGATCGGGGTTTGCTATGAAAAATCTACCGTACCCTATCAAAGTTCTGTCATTTCGAGCCACTTGCTTTACTTCCGCTGGCTTCAAACCGAAGTTACCTGACCTGATAACCACGCCCTTCCAGACGGAATAAACGAACTCATTACTACTATCGTCGATGGACTCACCCTCTTTTTCAGTTTGAAATGGATTGGTTACACGAGGTTCAATCAGGTGAACATAAGCCAGGCGCCTGCCCTGCTTGGCTCTTTTCTCTAGCTCACCGAGAACGTAAGCAAATTGGGCAGTAATTAATGGTTCCGTACCACCAGACATTTCCCCGTTGCGGCAAAACGGAGCGAATCTGATACCAAGCTTGTCAGGCCCAATTGCATCTGTAATAGCATCAATCACTTCCAAAGTGAAACGCGCTCTATTCTCTATGGAGCCACCATACTCGTCAGTCCTATTGTTAGAAATTGGATCTAAAAATTGGTTCAACAGATATCCATTTGCATTATGAATCTCCACGCCATCTGCACCTGCTTCAATACTGTTCCTGGCGGACTGGACATAATCTTTGACATATTGTTGAATCTCAGGCTTAGTTAAGCCGTGCTGTGGATTGTTAGATTTCTTGGCTTTTTCCTCCCGTTCTTCACTTATATAGAGCTCGTCGGTTGCCGAGTCGTACCGTAAACCATCTCTAGCTAATGTGTCAGGAAAAGCTTGTCTTCCAAGAACCCACAATTGCACCCAGACAAAGCACTTGTTTTCATGAATCCTATTGAATATCTTTTTCCATTGATCGATTTGCTCATTCGACCAGATACCTGGAGCATTGTCGTAACCACCACTTTGAGCAGACGGGAATGTGCCTTCGGTAATAATCAAGGTGCCTGGTCTTGCAGAACGCTGGCTGTAGTATTCGACAGCCCAGTCCTTGTTTGGAACATTGCCTGGAAATGTAGCTCTCATTCTAGTCAAAGGTGGCATCACCACGCGGTGTAGCAATTGGCTGTTGCCAACTTTGATTGGCTTGAATAGATTAGTGTCACCTAGAGCGACCGGGGTGAAATCTTTAACGAAAGACATCTTTATAATTTATCTGGGAAGCTAAATTGTGCCGTATTATTTCGGTGGAGAAGGCTCAGATTGAGGAGCCGTTGAGAAATATAGCCATGTTTATATATCCTACCTTTCATGGGCTTGCTTGATTTTCTTTGTCAGCATGGTAAGCGGTGAAGATAAGCAGCGACTGAAGTTCGGTAAAGTATCGCGCGAAATCTACAAACCTGCGAAAAGGAAGAACTCTTCTTATCTTCAGGTATAATCGGGAGTGATTCTGTCATTGACTAGCAGCGGCAACTGACCTATATAGACCGTGCGCTAGACAATACCTTGATTATGTCAACATAACTAAGTTATCACATTTCCCGCTTTGAAATGAGATCTCTCTCTCCGAACCCCCTTGCACATAGTGTGGCTCGCGTTTCTGATTTTTCACTTTCCAGGTGCACCCCAGGTGCAGTCTCCAGCCGTATCTATTAAAGTTTTATTCGGAAACAAGTCGCTGCCTCGGCGGTTAATCTAAACCAACCGCGGATTCTTATAAAAATAAGCAGACGTAACATTCATAAATTATAAACACACCAATATTCGAATACTTCTCATACATGATCCCTGCGCTGGCAGTTCTCCGGCAGCTAAAGCGCCCACTTTACCATAGAAGGCGTATAAACAGAGGTTCACGTCGCATGGAGCCTTCTAATGGATATCCACGTCTAGCTGAAACATGAATCCTTATACAAGTTATTCTTTCAACACAACGCCATGTTAAGAAAGGATTTTTCCCCAACTCGAGGATTTTAATGTCGTGCATGCAATTTGACATGGACGACGGTGCCTTGCAGGCAGATATTTGCCGGGCCAGCAAAAAATGCGCAGAGGAACTCTGAAAAAAATGCGCTACTACTGACTTGTCAAGGTAATGATCCCTCGACTCTGCTCCCTCGTTGACTGCCAATCCTCTCAAAGAGTTTTTTTCTCACTTAAGGTTCTTGTTCGCGAAACAATCCCAAACAGGTGAGCTCAAAAAACAGGGATATATCCAAGAACCCATCTAAGAAACCCTTGCACCGGTGAGTACTTACTCATCTCAATCAAGCATGACCACAATAGCTCAGGTTCTGTTCCGCTGTAGGGAAGCGATGAAGTTGCGACGTGTGGCGGGCAAATGTGTTGCTGAGGCAGAGGGAAAGCTGGAACACCTGCTC
This sequence comes from Zygotorulaspora florentina, assembly GCA_003671575.3. Taxonomy (NCBI): domain Eukaryota; kingdom Fungi; phylum Ascomycota; class Saccharomycetes; order Saccharomycetales; family Saccharomycetaceae; genus Zygotorulaspora; species Zygotorulaspora florentina. The sequence continues at coordinate 65,717 of PPJY03000001.1, read as the reverse complement.
AAATTGCGGATGCGGGATGTTGGGAGTACCAGAGCTTGCTGCCGCTGAGGATCCCTGTCTAGATTAGGCAGTGAATATCATGATGCTCAAGTAACTTATTGAGCATTAGAAGGCGAGCAGAGGTGCCTCCTGTCTCTCCACGCAGGGTACAAGTGGCCCCCTGTACACTAGCGTGGACATCCAGCCCCAAATGGCCTAAAGCTTTCGTAAAAGTAAATATCTGTGACGGGGTTGTCCGGCGCCTAACAAGCCAGGTGTGCTTGTCTCGTTCACGGTTTCTGTTTTCAGTGAGAAGTTTGTCCGTTAAAAATGGTTCCCGACGAGAAAATGCCATCTTTAATGTTAACTTTTGAGATGCGGTCGGAAGTGAAAAAGCAGGTAGGTAGAAGGAAGTGAACTGCAGCTTTTGGGCAATGGACTCCGAAGGTATAAATATGCCTGTCAAGCAAGCTGTCGCGAGCAAGCGATCAAAGAGAGGGAAAACTTTCACAGGGTGCTGGACATGCAGATCACGAAAGGTTAAATGCGACTTGCGACGCCCTCATTGTGAGAGATGCGAGAAATCAGGGTTAGTGTGTGGAGGATACGATATCAAGCTGCGATGGTCAAGACCGGTAGCTTTCGACATATATGGTAACCAGGTGCACCAGAGCAGCACGCTCCTCGCGAGTAATAGCGATGCCTCGGAAGAACCACAGTATCGACGGCGAAATATCGACTTTGTGAGATACAAAGATGAGTACCAGTATTATGAGGATATGGACGAAGAATTGACGACACTCCTGAACCCACCAACAGAGAACATATTGAACAAGAAAACGTGGATCATCGACAAGTTTGGTGTGTTCAGAGGTATAGAGAACGTGGAGGCCGTGGCGCAAAGGCCAAGAAGGAAGAAAAGAAAACTAGACACTGATGCCAAAAAACAAAAGATCGAGACTCCCGACTCCGCGCCGGAAATTTTGGAGAGCGATGCATTCATGATGAGCTTTCCCATTACCAATAACCATGAGTGGATTTCCAATGAACTAAGAGACGATGCTCTCTTATCAGCAGCAGCATTGCAAGGCTTTCCCTTTGCTAACTTTCCACTGCAGCCTACGAATGCTTCGCTGGACGATATCACGTCCGATGAAATTGCTCATATAGGTCACAGTGCCAACAATTCGGCTAGCGGTGTGGAAGACGCAGTTTTACAGCAAGCTTTACAAGTGCTCTTTCATAGAACTTCTGTGGACGATTCGCCAAATGAAGGCGGAGAGAATGTGAAAGAAACCCCAAAGCCTGGCACGTCTTCGCCAGCGAAGTCTGAGTCAAAGAAGGATGGACTTGTACGGCTTGAAAACGAAATAAGGCTCGATTGTAGCCAATTTGGATCCAGGATGCCCAGTACAGTTATGGAAGTTGTTCCATCTTCGATTCCTGACGAGAAGATTTTTAACTTGCCGAGCTCTATAAATCCTCTATTAAAACTACCCACGACGGGGCTTAAAGTCAACGGATTGACTAGATTTTTACTTAGTTATTATTTCCAAAATGTTGCGGATTTAATGACGGTGGTCGCACTGACCACGAACCCATGGAAAACTCTGTACTTTCCAAGAGCCTTAAAGGCAATAGGTGACTTAGCGGGCCTCGGTTACACCAGCAATTCAAGAAATTCTCTGTTAAACGCGTTGCTTGCTGTTTCCTGCTTCAACTTGAAAAGTAAGTTCGACAAAAACTCATCAGAGTCTCAGTTTTTTTTAAATCACGGTATTGAGTTTAGAAAGCAAGCTTCTAATTTCTTGAAGATTTGTCTGAGGGACACAGTTTCCAAGGAGCGTTACAAGGATGTTTTGACTGCAATTTTATCGATGAACTCCATCGACGTGGTCTGGGGAACAATGGCGGATTGTCAGCATCATTTAGCTATTTGTGAGGATTTTGTTGAAAACAGAATGAAGACTAGGCCAAAGATATCGGAAAAGGCAAAAGCACTCCATAGAATTTTTTCTTTTCTCAAATTGATTCAAGACAGTACAGCATTAGACAAAGTCCGTTTGAAAGAAATTGTTATAAAGGATACTCCAGATGAAACTCATCAGGAAGGCATTGGTCAAAACGAGGAGGAAAATAATGAAAATATGACCAAAATACCTGATAATCAAGAAGGTCAGTTCAGAGAATCACTCAGTAAGATTGACGGTAAAATCCATATTGAGTTTATAAAGAGGTCATGTCTAAACCCAGTGAGCTCCGGAAACACGCCTATTTTTAGCAATATCGCCAGTGAAAGTTATTACTGTGAAGAACCAAAAAAATCTGATGCGGATATTTTGAGCACAGATGCACTGTACGGCTTGCCAAATTCCCTTATCCTACTATTTTCTGATTGTGTGCGTTTGGTAAGACACAACGAGTATTACTGCATCAACAACCTGCCATTACCACGGCACTTTACAAATATTTGTCTGAAATACGAAAAACGTTTATTAAAGTGGAATTCAGAATGGGAATTCTGCAAAAGTGACACAAAAGAGTTTGTTAATGACACCATAGAAGGTGTTCATCACCACTCAATGAGCTTCTATAACAGCTTGATAATTTATTATTTTACGATGGCCCGAAGTCTGGATTACCAATTTCTGCAGTCTTATGTTGGGAAAGTTCTCTATCATCTTGAGGCGTTAAGTGATTTGATTCAGTTCAAGAGCGTGAAAATTGTCCCACTGATATGGCAAGGGTTCATAGCTGGATGCGCAAGTATAGATGCATCAACCCAAGATGGGTTCAGAAAGTGGGCAGCTGCTCTTGCGGCCAGTGGAATGGGTTCCTATTGGGGCGCTCGTCAAGTGATGTTCGAAGTGTGGAGGCGAAGGATCAACGAAGAAACTGGCGATAATTGGTATTCAGTATACAAAGATTGGGAGATGAATTTGATGCTATCTTAATTTACGCATCACAATGGACCATAGGCACCTTCCTCATGGCTCCTACAAATAGAGCCATTCTCCGGGCGCTCGACTACACTGACATAGTTTATTTTTCTCTTCATTTTTGGGGTATTTCTTATATCTCACCGAAATCGTATTATATATGTCAAATATTTATTATGGAAAAAGTAATTTTCGAAAACTTCCCTTCAAAAACTATCTGCCTAAAACTACACATCAATGTCACCGATGCAAAAAAGTAAAATACTTCAATACTGTCTGCTATTGGACGGCAGAAGAAACTCAAATTATAATGGATCGTCAAGCACTCACTCTATATCGAAACTTAGAAGCGTTCGGGCGTTCGGTTACATGAGAAAGCAAAATACGACGTCTCGCCAATAATGCTGTAAGTTCTACTCTACGTTGGCAATCGGCCCAGTTGTGGGCTTGCATCAATACGATCATAAAAAATGCCTCTATGATCATAGTAGGCGTGTTACAAATCAATTGACCGGTGGTGCTCCAGCGAAGTCCACAAGCAACAATTATAAGCGCAATTATGATTATCACTGAAACAACGACACTTCATTGACTAGAGCATGTGCGGTTTATGAAGGAAGAGATCCGAAACTCTAGAGGATTTTTGTGCTCAATTGGGATTCTCCCATTGTATTTTTTGGGGCATTTCAATCCCAGTAAATCGAATAATTCCAGATCTTCATTCGCAACATCTCTGTAATTGGCTTCTTCGTAGGAAACAATCCGATAATACACTTGCCTGATAACAAACCCATCCAAGAAGCCAATCAAACCAGTATAAGTGCCAATAATCAACCACCAATTATCGTTGAAATCCATCAGATGGCCGACAGCTAGCCAAGCGCCTATCGCAACACAAGCAATGAAGACACCAATACCAGTACCGATAACATCCGCGTAAAAATCAATAGTCTTCTCCAGCATCGATCTTCTTTGCGAATAGACGGTAACAACAGGATTTTCTGATTTAAAGTCGCGACGGGCACTCCTTAATGTTCTTTCAATTCTTTCGTCTGTCTCAAAGATATTGACAATGAACTCAGCGGAAAATTTATCGTATCCGCTCTAATATTTTGCAAAAAGACTGTACAGACTAAGAGAACTACAGCTGTGGCAGTATTGATATACAATTGCCATAGAGCGCTGAATTTTTGCAGGCGAGGATTGGTACCTGTAGTCTCGCCAGTATAAGGTGGGCTATTTCCTGCGTCTTCCGGTATTACACCACATATGACCCAAATAAGTATACCCACCCAGAAAATGATTATAGCTGGCAAAGATCCAATGAGATTACTCACAAGCGTTGAAACTTTGTCATACCAGACTTCATCAAGCAAAGTACCTTTCAAGTTTAAATTTTCAATTTCTGCATCGCTGGTCTCGTTGATATCTTGATTCCTGTACTCTTTAACATTTTTATCGCCACCTTCTTTGAGTTTGGGCCAAGAATCGCAGACCCCAGTGCTATCAAACGCTATCTTTCTCTGTATCAGAGATTTATAGGTTTTAGCACGGGACCTTAGAACACCACAGATGACTGTTTGTTCGTGAGTGCTGATCAATTGCTGTCTCATCAGTAACGTATCCCAAATATAACTCTGGATGCATTGTTCATCCTGCATAATAACTTGCCAGTCCATTGGAGCATGGAGGACTATACCAAGAATAACCCAGACGATGATGACGATCCACATAAAAAAAAATCATTTGCGAACCGGCAAAGTCAACAATTTTGTCTAACACACGGTCTGCCCTATCTCCAGGAAGCCCAGTAAATGCGTGGCTGGTATCGATGTCCCCGTTTTTTTGATTGTAAGAGAGCCGAGCTCCCCTTCCCTATACTCATCACTTTTAGGACCCAGAGAAGCATTCTCTTTGTAAGGGATTATCGAGGTCATATCCGCGAGCTCGGTTTCTGTTCTGGCCGCTATCATCTCTCGAGTCTCATTACCGCTCGCGATGGCAATTTGCTTTAATCTTGGTGCTCTCTGATCGCTATCTGGTCTGGATCCAGGTCTACCAAAAAAATTGGCTATTTTATCCATCTTGGGAGGTGTGACGCGCTGAAACTATAATTTTTGGGACCTAAATCGAATTAGGCCACCAAATGGTAGGCTCTCATACATTCCACTGGTATTTTATATGCTGTATCTCAGCAAAATCTGGGAAGTCAATGTATTTGAAGACGCATAACTCCCCCATTAAAGAGTTCAAATAAGATCTGGAAAATCTATGCAGCATTGTTATCGAAACAATCCCGGGATAGCTACGTACTAGCACACCCAATCCTTACTAAAAATCGAACAATAAACACAGCTATCTTGTTGCTTCGTTGATTTTCAGGGTTTAAAGTGGTTGTTGCTGCAGAGAATCGGGAGAAAACTTTATTTCTCTCATCTAAGAAAGGGTCCAATCCGCGATCTTTCGATATTCGTGCCGCATAAAACTCGCACCACCGGGGACGTTCCTCCGCGAATAACGAGCCTTGTGCTGTATTAAGTTTCGAAGAATACTGGATAATCGTCCTTTGCGAGCGATAGCAAAGGGATATTTGTTTCCTTACAATAGCGGGAACTTCCCAAAAGGGTGAACTTCGGATGTTTGTCGGAAAGGTCAGTTTAGAACCACTCGGTGAGATTGACGTCAAAGCTCATATTGAATTAATAAAAAAGTCAACTCTAAACCTAGTAAGCTCCGAAAAAACGCTTATTTTTAGCAATATTGCCGCTGGTAGCCATTATTACGGAGAACCAAAAAGCTGTCTTGAGCATAGAAGCACTGTATGACTCGTCAAATTCTTTGGTCTTAGTATTTCTGAAACTCGTCAAATTCTTTGGTCTTAGTATTTCTGAAAACGTGCAGTTAGTTAAACACATCGAATATAATAGCACCATCAATTTACCTTTCCCATGGTACTCTACAAATATTTGCCTGAAATAGCAGAAACTTTATTAAACCGAAACTCAGAATGGAAAGACTTTAACTAGTGGCAGAAGAGTTTACTATCGTTATTTGACAAAGTTTTATAGCTGCTGCTATAAATGTGTAGAAGCAAGTCGGTTTTGAAAAATGGCAGCTAGTGGAATACGAGGTTCAACTGAGGCTCTTAGCAAGTAGTGCTCAAAGTGTGTATGCGAAGAATTAACGAGACATTGGGCGAAAATTGGCACAAAGTCTTTGGGAGGGGAATCAGACGCCGTAAGGTTAAATGAGAGGTTCCATTACACTCCCTTTTCCGTCTATTATTATTTGATCAAAAAATAGCGCCTCGAAAACACACTTATATCGGCTCTTTTTCTTTTGCATTTTTGGGGTGTAATTTATAATTGTTCTCTATATAATAAAAAAGAATTTGATAAAAAAACTAAAAACTAAAAACTTTAATTCCAGCGTAATCCTTTATTAAATCCCAAATTTTTATGAACCTCCAATACCAGATCTAAGAGTTCACACGGGCAGAATCGACCTTACGGGAAAACAAAATTCCGAGCTGTTTTGTAAGTTGACAACGAGATAATGAGAAGAGTAAATGGCCATTACTCAGTTTTATGGGTTGGCTTGGAATCTTTCCTTCACATGTGAAAGAAGAATATGTTTTCTGGCCAATAAAGCTGTTAGTTCCACTCTACGTTGACAATCGGCCCAGTTATGTGCCTGAAGTAATACAATTAAGAAGAATGCTTCTATAATCATGGTGGGAGTATTACAGATCAATTGACCGGTTGTACTCCAGTGAAGGGCACAAGCAATTACGATAAGTGCAATGATAATCACCACCGAAACGACAACACTCCATTGGCTAGAACATGTGCGGTTAATGAATGACGAAATCCGAAACTCTAGAGTATTTTCACGCTCAACTGCGATTGTTCCATCGCATTTTTTGGGGCATTTCAATCCCAGTAAATCGAATAATTCTAAATCGTCTTCTGCGACAGCTTTATAGTTAGCTTCTTCAAAACCAATGATCCGATAATACACTTGCCTGATAACAAACCCATCCAAGAAACCAATCAAACCAGTATACGTACCAATGATCAACCACCAATTATCATCATATTGCATCAAATGGCCGATACCTAACCAGACCCCAATCGCGAGGCAAGCAATGAATACACCGATACCTGTACCAATGACGTCTGCGTAGAAGTCGATCATTTTTTCTAAAGCAGATCTTTTTTGAGCGTATATGGTAACAACAGGATTCTCTGATTCAAAGTCATCACAGGCACCTCTTAACGTTTTTTCAATTTTTTCGTCAGTGTCAAAGATATTAACAATAAACTCAGCGGAAAATTTATCGTGTCTAGCTCTGATATTTTGCAGGAAGACTGTGCAAACCAAAAGTACAACAGCCGTAGCAGTATTGATATATAATTGCCATGTGGAGCTAAATTTCTGCAAGCGAGGGTTACTACCAGTAGTCTCACCAGTGTAAGGTGGAGTATTTCCTGCGTCCATTGGTTTCACACCACATATTATCCAAGTTATAATACCACACCAAAAAATAATCATAACGGGTAAGGAGCCAATCAGTTTACTAGCAAATGATGATAACCTATCATACCATACCTCAACAGGCAAATCACCTTGAAAGTCGATTTGATCAATATCATCATTACCGCATTCACCGATTTCTTCACTAACTTGAGTGGACTCAAATTTGTGCTCACCTATTTCAAGTGGCAACTTCCGCTGAATCAAATTTTTACAGGTGAGAATACGAGATCTTAAAACGCCGCAGATGACTGTTTGTTCGTGTGTGCTGATCAATTGCTGTCTCATCAATAACGTATCCCAAATATAACTCTGGATGGACTGACCATCCTGCATGACAACTTGCCAAGTGTTTGGGGCTTTGTAAACGATACCGATAACGGCCCAAATAATGATGATAACCCACATTAAGAAAAATATCACTTGTGAACCGGCAAATTCAACAATTTTATCCAGTGTGCGATCTGCCCTATCTTTATGAAGGCCCGTAAACCCATGACTAGTGTCAATATCACCATTCTTCTCAACAGTCACGGTGCCAAGTCCTTCCTCACTAGATTCATCACTTCTAGAGACGATGGAAACATTTTCCTCAAATGAACATTTTGAACGCTGGTCTGTGACTTCAGCCGTTGCTGCTGCCCCCGAGGTTACATCGTTACTCTCATTATCGCTCGGAAAAGAATCAGGCTCTAAACGTGGCGCTCTTTGATTGTTATCAGGTCTGGATCCTGGCTTGCCGAAAAATCTACTAAGTTTTCCCATCTTGGAATCTAAGCGATTGTTACTTTGCTCTTTTGATTAATCTTTCACTACCCAGACAAATCTCTAAACAACTCTATCTCAGTTCCCTAGGGTGGGCTTTATATGACTGACCGTGTAACTCAATCTTAGATGTCAATATATTTTATTGCACCCCATTCCTGCTTGAAAGTATGAACTAACATCTTGAACTTGCGGTTCGCCAGCAGCTACAGACAGCTCAAGAGGTCTAATTTTGCTTCACCACTTCGGAAAAAAAAATTTGTTTCTCTACACTTCGATCCATTTAGGAAGTTGCCGTTGTACGAGGTTTGTAGCTAGCACCATGGTAACCCCTCGGCGATTTGACATCGGCGAATTTAGCTCGAAAAATGAGTGTTCTGAGCTTTTTTGGCTGCCAAATCCTTTTACGAGGAGCAGCACGCGCTCAACTTCGGACTTATAAAAGAGAAAAATTCTCAAAATAGAAGATTTGCGCAGCCCTGCAATGTTTTCTCCTATAAGCGCGAAACTGGGCTTCCAGTTTTCCATTTACGAGCGCCACTTCCTATGCAGTCAGTGGAATAGAGGTCGATAACCGTCAAGGTTCTCTCGCATGCAGCTTGGTGTCTCGCCGCAGAGTATCATCGATTTGCAAGGCAGAAAATTATTTTACAAGGTTGCTCTATTCGCACCGTATATAGCGTAAATGAGAATTTCTTGGGCAAGAAAGTTCAATAGGTAGCTTCATGCTACTGATAACAGAGTACTGAAGAACAAACCCTAAAGGTATATATGTTTCGTTCCGATTTTCGCCGATTAAAAATTGGCACGCCACTGCCAAAAGTCCTGTGACTTTCATGACATGTGCCTTATTTTTAAATTAAGAAGTAGATATGTTCAAGGCGGGTTGACAGGGGATAAGTTTTTGCCTGCACTGTTGCAGATTTATCCTTACGAAAGATATAAATAATGCGAATATATGCACTCTCAGGACACAAGGGGATGTGTAGTAGAACAGAATCCAGGCCTTTTGTTTTTATTTTTTCTAACCTGTTCACTCAATGCCGCCTGGTGGCCTTACATGGCACGAAGGCTGACATATTACTCTTTACTACAATGTCGTCTTTGTATCTTGGAACTTCGTAAACAGAAGCAGTCTTTCTCTGGCAGAAAATATATTTTGTCCACACACACATAAGTAGACGCTTGGGTGCCATTTCCGATTGGTGTACTAAGAAAACGAGGTGCGTCTTGATATCAAGCTGAGAGGATTTTAGATTTGTCTGTATTCCAAAAACATGTATGTATATATATACATTGGATCACTGACTCATTTTCTTCTATTGTGAGTCGAGTGGTCGATTGCCAGAGGGTGCAGCAAAATATACACTACCTCAGTTTGGCCTTTGAAAAAAAATATGGATGCCGCATTCTTTTGCATTATCTTGACGTTACAAGTTTTGGCTCGTGGCGCTGTAGTCATGTACATCTCCTGAAGCGATCTGATGGCAACCAATTACTGCATTGGAATTCCAACTTCCTGTAGTAAGGCAATGCAGCAGTCTCTTGAAGCTTTTTTTCAATCAGCCGCCTGATTTCATCCTCACCACGCCCCTCATAAAGCTAAACGTTATTTCTTGGATTCGTCTGTCCCGAGGCGTTAAATGACAGCGCCATCTCAATGTATATCCCTTCTTTCGAGGCACTATAATAGGAACCTCATATGTGACTATACCAATTCCAAGAATAGCATATTTTCGGATAAGCCGAAAGTATTTTGCATTCCTTATGGCTTAGCTTGGCAGCTGATATTGTCGAAACCATTTGAATATGCTAGTTGCCGATTATGGGAAAGAGCCTCCACCATAGCCAGAGTTTTTCGCGAACGATTACAGCGTTGCGGTTGCAACCCCCTGTGTCAATTCTGCCACAAATCAACTACGAGTACCTGCAACGGCAAGTAGCTTTACAACCAGTTAGCCATAATCAATGTTGTGATACCTCGATAACCCCGCCTAAAATGCCTCTTTATGCTCATGCAGGAGCAGAAAAGAGCGTGTTTGTGACAGAGGCCAGTGATAAAATATGGCAGTTTCATAGGCACATGCCAGTCCTCTTGATTGTGATTGTGCATGAAACTTTTCTATTTCTATTACCTGGTAACGCAGTTTTATACAGCTGGTCAAGAAGTCGAATTTTTAAGCTAATGACGGCAAACTCACTATTCTATATATTTCAATGATGACGGTAAACTTATAACCATCCTCTACACCTCAAGGCGGGGTACCAACGGGTAATGGCGAGACAAAGCAAAGTACAGCATTGCCTCTACTTTATTTCACCATATTAGGAATATCCTTCTGCGGACCTAGTGTGTATGGACAGAACCGCTTTCAAGGCCTCGAAAGTGCCCACGACAGCGGAAAACTTTCTATCTGTACCATGACTTCGCGCCTAGTTAAAATACCTTTCCCCTATTCTCCAGGGCCCTTTAATAGTGGATCTCAACAGTGATTAAGCCATTCCCGCTCCTTCATGCCCGATGCTGCCTTTCTGCAATCAGCGTATTCAGTTGCACTACTCTCTATTCAAAGTGCTACGAGAAAGATGACTTTCAGGGCCGCGGGTGTTCTTAAACCTTTAAATCTTGGGCCTTGTAAATATTGATAAATACTTCTGTCTTGGTAAATTGCAAATAGTTCGCCAGAAGAGTTCCTAGTACTCTTGGTAAAAAATACATTGAGTAACCAGGCGCACAGAATTTTCTGTAAAGTGGAAAGTGTACCTTACAAATACTCTCAGAGTCACACTCCCATATATCGGCTAATTTCATTTGGCCCTACAAGAGGCCCCCCTCGAGACAGAGACCATGTCCTATTCTTTCTACAGCGCCAGAAATAAGTATCTAATAGCGGCAGTCCGTTCCACAATGGGGCACAGAAGTATTTTTATGCTCCATGTTTTGGTGCTGTGAGAGCCAAGCCAAGTGAGCGAAGTAGCAATCCACTATTTTCCTCAATGCCCCATCGTGTTCCGAGGTGACACAACGCGCAACCACTTCCCTGTTGCGGTCGAGGGAAACACACTTACACGAGTTCTTCTGGAACACCAAATCAATACAACCAGTATGCGGCCCTGCCTCCGAAATCAATAATCTGCTAGCCTCCTTCGGGTGGAGCAAAGTCGTTGTAACTTGCCAATGTTGAGGAATAGCTTCCGACGAGATGTTATTTCACACTGTAGTCCGGACCCAACTCATCCTTAGTATGAGCGTTTGACGACAAACTCCTGCAACCTCCAATCGTTTCATCTCAATTGAGGTAGGGAGCCCGGTTATTGTGCGGACATGACTTCTTAGTGAATCCTTGGCTCCTACGAATAGATCTTGTCCCCTGATTGAGCCAGCAATGGTTTGATCTTAGAGTCTTTTCTTTTCAAAACAGTTGCCCCACCTCAAATTGTTGAATTCTGGTCATACATCCCCACCAACCCCATGTATACAATCGCATTGGCTAGGCAATATATTGGGGAGAAGCATGTGAGGCAGCGACTGCTTTCTAGATCAATCTTAGCGCTCCTATTAGCACGCTGCATTTTCAAAAGAGGAGTTAACATGAACCAGGAGAAAGGGAATAGACGGATATATAGCAGTATTGCTGTTCTCTAAGCTCATGTTTCTTTTTTGGAGGAGCTTTTTCAATTGTGCTCGCTTATCGTGGCCCCACCCCGCGATCGTGTACCGACCCAACGGATGCTCGACCTCCCTGCGGGGTAAACCTTATGAGATTTCATTGAATACCCTGGAGCCGACTGTAAACAGTAAGTTAGGGTGGTGGTTGGGCAAGGTCATTACTAGTTTTATACTCTTTTCTTTTGTAGATGCTCCACGTCAGCAGCATCATGAGCGGTGGGGTGGTCCAGGAAAGTGTAATTTACTGTTCTCTGACAAGTGGTTTGCGGGCGCTTTTCAGGTCGCCATTGGAATTGCAAGCTATATAAGCGTAACAAAATCTATCCCTCTCCAGATTTCTTAAGGTCTTTGTCAATTAGACTCCCACGATTACAAGCGGATAACAGCGCACGTAAGCGAAAGACAAATAAAAAATGAGCATTTCAGGACATCCAGAAACTGAAAAGAAGTGGTGGAAGGAAGCCACCATTTATCAGATATATCCCGCAAGTTTCAAGGATTCTAATGATGATGGCTGGGGTGATCTGAAAGGTATCACTTCAAAGTTGCCCTATCTAAAATCGTTGGGTGTTGATACAATTTGGGTTTGTCCCTTCTACGATTCCCCTCAAGATGACATGGGTTATGATATTTCCGATTATGAAAAAGTTTGGCCCACTTATGGTACCAACGAGGAATGCTTCGAGTTGATTAAGAAAACTCATGATCTAGGTATGAAATTCGTCACCGATCTTGTCATCAACCATTGCTCCACTGAGCATGCATGGTTCAAAGAAAGCGCTTCCTCTAAGACCAATCCCAAACGTGATTGGTTCTTCTGGAGACCACCAAAGGGTTATGATGAAGATGGGAAGCCCATTGCTCCTAACAATTGGAAATCTTTCTTTGGTGGGTCTGCTTGGACTTTTGACGAGAACACCCAGGAATTTTACTTGCGACTATTCGTTAAGACCCAGGCTGACTTAAACTGGGAAAATGAGGATTGTAGAAAAGCCATTTATGAGAGCGCCGTTGGGTTCTGGCTAGACCATGGTGTTGATGGTTTCAGAATTGATACAGCCGGTCTATACTCGAAACGCCCCGGCTTGCCAGACTCTCCAATCTTCGACAAAAATTCGGAGTATCAACATCCAAATTGGGGCTCTCACAATGGGCCAAGGATTCACGAATTTCATCAAGAAATGAACAGGTTCATCAAGAATAGGGTGAAGGATGGTAGAGAAATCATGACTGTGGGCGAAGTTGCCCACGGCAGTGACAATGCTCTCTACACCAGTGCCTCTAGACACGAAATTAGTGAACTTTTCTCATTTCCTCACGTTGATATTGGAAGCTCCAAGTTTTTCCGTTACAATATAGTCCCCTTCACTTTGAAAGATTGGAAAATAGCTATTGCTTCGAATTTCCAATTCATTAACGGGACCGATAGTTGGGCTACTACGTATCTTGAAAATCATGATCAACCTCGTTCAGTTACAAGATTTGGTGACGATTCAAAGAAATACCGTAATTTATCTGCTAAGTTGTTGGCTTTGATGGAATCCTCCCTCACTGGTACTCTCTACGTTTACCAAGGCCAAGAACTTGGTCAAATAAACTTCAAAGATTGGCCTATCGAGAAGTATGAGGATGTTGACGTAAGAACCAATTATGGGATTGTGAAGGAAAAATACGGTGAAAATTCGAAAGAAATGAAGGATTTTTATGAAGGAATTGCATTAGTCTCCAGAGATCACTCTAGAACTCCTATGCCGTGGTCAAGAGAGGAACCAAACGCTGGTTTCTCAGGGAAAGATGCTAAACCTTGGTTTTTCTTGAATGAATCCTTCAGAGACGGGATAAATGTAGAAGAAGAAACAAAAGAACCAAGCTCTGTATTCCATTTCTGGCAAAAGGCCTTAGAAGCCAGAAAGGCAAATAAGGATGTCATGATTTATGGTTATGATTTTGAGTTTATTGACTTGGACAGTGACAAATTGTTCAGCTACACCAAAAAGTATGGAGACAAGACTTTGTTTGCTGCATTGAATTTCAGTGGTGACGAGGTTAAGTTCCAAACTCCAAAAGACACTACTTCCTTATCGTTGATCCTTGGAAACTACGACAATTCTGACGCTTCCTCCAATGTTTTGAAACCTTGGGAAGGCAGACTTTACTATGTGAAATGATTATATGAGAGACGTATGAAAATTTATGAGAAATTTTGATAAATATAAATAACTAAATATTTCAAGATTGAAGTTCAAAAGGCTGCTTGCCGTTGTAAGTATGCCTGAACAAAACTCGAGAAAATGAAACCAAAAGTGTCATATGCTGGTGAGCACGACATTCTTATAGCTATAAAACTATTTTTAAAAAATGTTTTGGTGCTACTCAGTACACTTTGATGGGGTTGTCAATAAATTCCTTGTCACGCGGAGTTCCAGCTGGTAATCCGAAGACTAGTTGGCCTCGGATTTTCCAGTCGTCTGGAATCTCCACTGGTGCTGGTAGACCATTTAGAGCTGCACTGACCCATGGATTATAGTGTTGCAAATTGCACCCAATCCCCATTTGGGATAGAACAGTCCAAATATTAATCTGAACTGCACCAGAAGATTGCTCTCCAAGGTTAGAAATTTCTGAAGCCCATTTTGGATACTCTTCTTGAAGTTCTCGGATTGAAGCTTCATTCGTAAAAAAGATTACAGATCCGTAGGCTTCATCAGATATCATACGTGGTTTCGCCTTACGATGCTCTTCAACCACAGTGTTGTAGACTTGATCCCAAACCGATTTATGAGTTTCCCCAACTAAAATAATCGCCCTATTGGTTTGTGAATTGTGTGACGTAGGCGTGTTTCGGATGATGGCTTGCACAATGGCTCTAACATCATCAATAGAAATATTAGGTGGAAGGGTAGGCTTTAAAAGATAGTGCGAGCGCCTTTCTGAGATAGCTTCCAAGTATTTTGAATATGTGGGAGACATGAAAATGACACGAGGGTACTGTTGGTTTCGTGTATTGTCAACAACAGACCACTCTGGATACAACAAGGGAGGAAATTTGCATAGCTTTTATACAGCTAAACTGTGACAATTTGTATGTCTGCCATCGCACAAACTGAGCAGAGGACAAGAAGTTTTCAGTTTCGATAATATACTAAACACTACTTTACCATGGGTTATTATCATTTGTGGTAGTATTATTTCCGAATAGCTGCGTTTTCTCGGGCCTACCACTGTTTTTCCGCTTTTTCGAGGCGCTTTTCCGGCATATCCATTTTTCTCCATCCTCTAAGCGAACAACCCGTACAATGGGTGCCCATACAAAGGGTTAAACTGACAGAGTAGGGTGTGTAATACACGCTAGCGCACGAAGAATTAAGAAATGGAACTTTCATAATCTCCGATCTATTACTCAGTAAATTCCCTGAGTAAACTGATTTTTGGTACTTGAAAGTCCACAAACGGAACTGCGTTTCGGTACGTCCGAGGTCCTGTCTGATCATCTCGGCGGCTGATGGGTATCTCCGGCGTCCAGTTCTTCCCAATTTCTTGCAATCGAGCATCGATTCTCTTATTCCTCGTATTAGTAACCATAACATCTCGTAATTATTGTGATCATAAGGCCCACGTTCCTCAGCGGCCAAGTAATCTGTAACCTCATTCAGCACAATAACACGAAACGCTATTGGCTGCGTTTTCATCTCTCCATGTGTTGAAACCACATGCCATTAATTCTTGAAGCGTTGAGTGCAGGACCACTGGTGCAAACCCACCTTTTGACCAAAAATCGGATATCCTCTCATTTATTCCATCCCGATCATAAAATTGTTCATGTTGTGTTTCTCAACCAACACTTTGTGGTATTTTTGGTGGTATAGCGACGGACATTGTAACCGAATCCGATTACCATGTTTAGAGAGTAGATGCACAATTATATGAAACTTTATCTATATCCAGTATTCCATCTTTGAAGGACCACCTGCCTTCATAAACCAAATGTATTCTAGTGTAAGAAAATTTTGGATTCTACATTGATCACGATACGTGGTATTATCTATCTATAAAATGATTTTCAGCCATGAAAAAGATGTGCCGCCGAGCTCCTTCAACTTCTTGATGTTCAACAACCGATGATGCGGCTGCAATCACGGACTATGTCGTTCAGAAAGAGGTGGGATGTAGAAAGAAAATGGCCAAAAATATAAAAGTGGATTGATATATAAGTAGTTCTCTCCGCTATGGACGGTTTATAGATATTTGAAAGTTTTATGGAGAAAAGCAATGTACATCGTTCTAGAGAAGCACACTATTTTGTCAGCTCCTGTCTTATGATATCTCAAAGATAACTGGGAAATGAAATTAGTGTGGCGGTGCGCTTACACAGTTCCATCACCATCAGAGAAGCTAGGCCAAGTTTCTATCAAGTGTCGATCAAGTAAATGGTACGGCCGCACCATCACCCCTCAAATCACTCCCACCACTGTAGACCAAGTGGCCACTGGTCTCGGGTCCATGTTCTCGACGAATAATTTGCCCACGCCCAAAGAGGCTGCGCTCGCTTTTCCTGAAAACTTTAACTTCATGGCCCATTTTGATCAACTCATCGACAACTTCCGGTGGAATCCCCTCCTCGATACCAATGCAGGTTACATCTCTGCTCATAGGTCCGTCAGATCCCAAGCCTGAATCTGTAACTTCCAAATCTGGATGTGGGTACAGACAAATACGCGGAGCATCTAATGCCTCTTGTGGGTCCATATTGAAGAGAATCATGTTTAAATATACTTGCACGTGAGCCTGAGGTTGATTGAATCCTCCCATTATGCCATAGCTAGCGTATAATTCTTCTTGCCCGGAGTTGGCAACAGATGGGGTTGTGATCATCCCGGGAATAATGGTATGATACGATCTTTTGTTTCCCTCTAGGCAATTTTTGCTTTTTGGGTTTAGGTTGAAGTTTCCACCCCTATTTTGAAGTACGAACCCTCGATCTGGTATGATTATACCACTGCCAAAATTTTCGTAAACCGAGTTGATAAAAGAGCATGCATTTCCGTCCATATCCGAAGCCGTTAAATAGACAGTATCCGACTTGAACATTGGGTTTGGAATACCGTGCGTAACTTCTGAATTGATCATCACTTCGTCCTTATTATAGAGCTTCATCCGATCTTTTAGGTAATCTGGGCTCAATAAACTCTTGAGAGATTTTATCTGATCCAAATTGTGAGTTTTAAGAAAATATTCGTGGTCATTCACGTACTCATCCGAATCCTTGAAGCTCAACTTTAAGCACTCTGTTATAAGGTGTAAGTATTCTGTAGAGTTGTGTTTGATGGTTTTTAAGTTAACAATTCCAGCCTTATTTAATTCATCGATAAGCCCCAAAGTTAACAAAGCAATAACTCCAGAACCATTTGGTGGAATCTCCCAGAGCTTGTGCCCCAAAACGGATAAAGATATTGGATCAACGAACGTGGAGGTATGACTCTTAAGGTCTTCTTTCGATACTAAAGAGCCTCTCTTGGATAATTCGGAAACAATCGAATCTGCGACTTCACCTTCATAGAAACCCATCTTCCCATAATTAGCGACTCTTTTCAAAGTTTCCGCCAAGTAAGTGTTTCTCATGAACTGGCCTTTGATTGGTGCTTTGAAACCTTTGTTGGGCAAGAAAATGGACAATCCCTTTTCACTGTTGCAGTTCGCCTTCAATTTAGCTTCTGCCTCTTTCCAAAGAAATGCGCTGATCTCTGAAACTACAAAACCGTTTTCTGCCAAATCAATCGCAGGAGCCAAAACGTCAGCGAGAGTGACGTTTCCACTTCCCCATCTTTCAATGATATCACACCATCCAGCTATCGCTCCCGGCACTTGAACTTTGAATATTGAATCTTCCTTGAATCGCAAGCTTGGTAGTATATGTTCAGGGTGATTTTCTTTCAGCCAGTCGATGCTTAATGAAGATGCCGACCTACCCGTCCCATTTAGTCCGTATACCTTCTTCTCATCGTTTTTGTAGAAGAGTGAGAAGCAATCACCTCCAATACCCGTCGATGAAGGTTCAACCACACAGAGACATGCAGATGTTGCGACACATGCATCCACGCAATTTCCTCCTTGCGACAGTATCTTGATTCCTGCGGCAGTTGCCAAGGGCTGCGTAGATGATACTATGCCTTTCACCGAATATACAGTTGATCGCCTGGAATTGGTAGAGCCCTCCATTTGTTATACCTAGTGCTCACTTACCCTAGGGAGATGTCGCCTTTCCCCATATCTCGTTCTTAAGTACTTTTGTTCACACATGAGCGCGCCAGGGCGCGGAATCTATGCTTCCGAAATTGACACTATCGGATAGCAGAACTGGCCGAACTGCCGAGTTCTTTTGTAATTTCACAATGCGCTATTGCGGTCGTGTTTGAGTCAGCATCAGTAGCCTTCGTAAGACGATAATAGGATGTCATTTCTCTACATACTAGACTCGTTCAAATGAGTAAAGAAAGCATTTTGGAAACTTGGATTTTTCGGCTATTCGGCCATTTTTTGTTATCCGAGCTTATCAATTTCGGAAACGTAGATTACAGGGTATCGGATAATTTCAAACGATTCTCAGGGTATGCAGATCAACTTTCCTGCTAGATAACGATAATCTCAAATCGACGAGTCCGCGATGTAAGCAAGGGCCACCTCATCTCACTATTTGTGGGTGCTACGATAAAATAAGAGCCGTAAGTACCCTAGCCGCTAGTGACAGTAGCCAAATAGGCACTTGCTTACAAACAAACTTAATCAAGGCGTATATATATGCCTGCTGTTTTTGTCAATAATTATCATTGTAGGTCCTTCATTTGGGCCATTCTCGAGGAGGAATAAGCAGCAACAAATTGTAATGGAGAAAGGCATAGAAAGTATAATTGTTAAAGTTGGTGGAAAGGAATCGTCAGTAGATAGTTACAGGGCTCAGGATGTGGAAGCAGGAGTACTTGAAACGATCTCTAGTCCCCAACCTTCACTGACCGCAAGCCAGCTCAAACGTTTGAGATGGAAAATTGATTTGCGTATAATGCCTTTTTTCATGATAATTTATTTTCTACAATATTTGGATAAAACATTACTAAATTATGCGGCGGTCATGGGAATTAAAAACCATTTGCATGGAAATGAATTTAGTGATTTAGGTACTATTTTTTATGTTGGTTACCTCGCAGCAGAACCGCTATCAGGATTCTTGATTCAGAAGCTACCAGTTGCCAAATTCTTGGGATTGAATGTCACATTGTGGGGCATGGTAGTTTGCTTTCATGCTGCTTCCACAAACTTTGCTGGCTTAATGATTGTCAGAACTCTTCTGGGTATTTTTGAAGCTTCAGTTGCCGGCTGCCTCATTATTATTACTGGTATGTGGTGGACAAAAGCAGAGCAATCGAGAAGAACAGGCCTGTGGTACATGCAGATAGGAACAGGCCAAATACTTGGTGCTCTACTTTCCTTCGGCTTCCAACATGTTAAATCAACTAAGATCGCAAGCTGGCAAATTCTTTTCATATTTATGGGATGTTTAACGGTCATTGTCGGAGTTGCAACGATGGTATTTGTTCCTGATAATCCCTTGACATGCAAATTTTTGAGTGATACAGAAATTCAAGAGGCAATTGAGCACATAAAAGTGAACCAGGCAGGTGTCGAGAACAAAACTATTAAGTGGTATCAGGTAAAAGAATTGCTATTGAAAGATAAACAAACATGGCTACTATTTTTTATCACAATATTAACAATGATCACCAATGGTGCTGTTTCGAATTTTTCGAGCGTGATAATTTCAACTTTTGGTTTCAGCAATGAGAAGGCTACAATAATCCAAATGCCATCGGGCGCTGTTTCTATCATTGCAACTATTATTTGCTGTTATTTAGCTGGCTACGTTGGACAAAGAACTTATATTATGGCAGTTGTGTGCATGCCTTCTATTTTAGGATCTATTTTACTGCTGGCTTTAGATAATAAACATAGAGTTGGGAAATTGTTTGGTGTTTATCTTTTGAATTCAGCTCCTGCCATCTTACCTATGATCTACAACTGGAACTCTGTGAATACTTCGGGATTCACAAAAAGAGTGGCAAGAAACGTCCTCACAATGATGGCATTCTGTGTTGGTAACCTGATTGGACCTCAAATGTTCAGAGTTAAGGATGCTCCGAACTATACACCTGCAAAAATCGGTTTGATTGTTCAATTAGGTGTTGCCATCATTTTATGCCTCATATTGCGTTGGGTTGTTATCAGGGAAAATAAATCTCGCGATAAAGAATGTGTCAAAATGGATCCAGAGGAAATGCAAAGAGATGTGACCTTTTTGGATATGACAGACATTGAAAACGTCAATTTTAGATACGAATTTTAAATAAAACATATATGAAGTTTCGATTTGACAAGATGTTTATGTGTTTTGAAAGCTTTCGTTGGATAAGAAGTAATTTCAGCACACTTGGAAGAAAGTAGCAGCGCGATAAATCTATCCTACGTCCCGGTAA
This sequence comes from Zygotorulaspora florentina, assembly GCA_003671575.3. NCBI lineage: Eukaryota > Fungi > Ascomycota > Saccharomycetes > Saccharomycetales > Saccharomycetaceae > Zygotorulaspora > Zygotorulaspora florentina. The sequence continues at coordinate 45,306 of PPJY03000001.1, read as the reverse complement.
CACTAATGGCAACTTCATCCTTCTTTGCTCCATAATAACTTGCGGTTTCATTATTATCTTCATGAGACTGCAAAGATAGCTGGTCAATAACATGAAACTGTTCATGGGGGTTACCTCTGATAGCGCTCAAAATGTTCCAAATAGTGTGCCTTCCTTGCCACAATGGGAAGAGAATGATTAAAAGTGCGGCAACCAATAACCATATCATCATCACAACCATGAAGCCCGTGAACGAGCTTTTACTGAAATCTCCTCCCCATCCATAAAGTGCGCAAGTAACTACCACGTATACTCCCAATATAACGAAGGAATTAACTCCCAAACTCAAATAGCTTTGGCGTGCCAGGAACTTTTCATCCTCCTCAGTTAATACGAGCGCTTTTTTTTCCTCTTCGTCCACATCATCAGCTACCTTGATAGCACTTCTTAGCGATTTCAGGTTAAACGATTGAGACTCAGGCTTTATTAGGGAGAAAATGATAATGTAAATAAGACCCGAAAACAAACTAACAATATTTCCGATGAATGTCGCTTCGGTTGTCATCACAGTATTCTTGTTCACAATGTGATCTGCATAAACATAGGTAGATCCAAGCCAACAGACAATACCTGTAACTGTGCCTAGAGGGGCGCCAACTAACAATCCAAATTTTGTCATACGGGGCCAAAACAAGCACAAGACAACAGCGCCAACTTCAGGATTCAGTAATATACCTAGAAAACTCAATAACCAACCAACAGTAACGCCAATGTAATTAAATACCACGGATAAAGCACCCATAAATATACCAAAAGATATAACTGCAATATGTGAGGCTCTCACCAATTGGTCACCAGTAGCGTTAGGATTAATATAGGTCCTGTAGATGTCGTAAGTAGTAATAGATGAAAAAGCAATCAATTCAGCTGAGGTAGCAGAGGTTACTGACATGAAAAGCATCACGAGACCAGCAGCAGCACCACTTTTACCAAAGATAGCAGCTAAACCATAGATAACAGGCATACTGGCATTAAGTTCGGCAGCTGACAACTCATTGGGAAAAGTTACCGATGCAGGATTAGTTAATAAGGCTCTGCAAGCCAAACCAGCTGATGATCCCAAAGACCAAGGGATGACCCACCAACATAGACCACCCATTGTGTAACCCAAAAAAACACTTCTTGGATTTGAGGCAATAGCTCTCTGCGAATAACCTGGATCGCCCAAAACAGATGCCATGCCACCCAGTGTGACGGACCACGAGAGCAGTATCATATCACGGCTTTTGAAAGACAAATAACTATTCCCCGAAGACATAGGAAATACTTCCTGAATTTCTTTCAGCAATTCCCACATCTTTCCTGGTGATCCAATTAAGGATGAGCTACAAAAAGTGGTGTAGACTGCGACAATAAGAACGATATAAATTATCACAGTGTGTACCCAATCAGAGATAAAAGTAGCTTTAAGACCACCCAAAGCAGTATATATGATGACATTTAATGGTAGCAGAAAACTAGCAGCTACAACGTGCATACCCGTGCTTGCTGCAAAGCCCTGAGACCCCCCCAGTAGTAACAGCGACGAAATGATAATATTCGTCGCGGCACAATAGCAAAGGTATAGCAAATGACCTGCTTTCCCAAATCTAATATTGAACGTTTCACACACAGTATGGGCGCCTGGTGCATATCTCTTTATATTTAACGCTAAGAACACAAATAATGTTACTTGAACAGTACCGCCTACACCATACATCCAACATCCCATTATGCCATACTCATAGGCCCAGGTACCACTCACTAGCAAAGTTGCCGGCCAAGTCCAAGCAGAGACAGTCGAGCTGGCGATAAGACCTGATCCAACATTTCTCGATGCCGTCGAAAATCTTTCTGAGTTTTGGATCTGCCCTGCAAACTTGGACATCAGCTTTGAAATGGTGATCATTAAAATCGCAAAAGCTGCCCCTAAACCAAGGGCGAAACCATATCCATAGCCTTGGCTTAAGACTGGTTCCATTTTTTAAACTTGTTAGATTAAGTTTCTGCTAGGTTTATAACTACGAAACTTTTTCACAGGTTTGCAGCTTATATGCAGCCTAAAATATCTTTTCCTCTCTCATAATACCACCATAAAATGACTGTTAGGTTCCGCTATATAACTTTCTGAGACGAACTACGTCATACCAGTGAACATTCTCATATTTTGGTAGAAAACTTAAATCTTTTTATTGATTATCTCGGGAAAGGAGTGGCGAGATAACGCCAAGACTTATCGTCTGCACGCCAAGACTTATCGAGAACTCGCCAAGATTTATTGTCTGCACGCCAAACGAAAAAGAAGCGTAGATGCTGAAATATGTGAATTTTGCGCAGAGAAATGCAAACTTTTTGTAATAGTGTCCTCAATCGATCGATTTTCGTACAATATTGCTCGCAGTGTTTATTAGTGTTGCTAGTTGAAATCTTGTTTCAGATCCGCCAATCTTGAACGTTGCGTTGTTTGCTATCTTCGCTAGGGAAGCTGCTGATTGCGACACCTTTCAAAGCCCATTAGGCTATGACAAAGAGCATATTAGCGTCATTCTTTGGAGAAACAAATATTGACTTTATGTAAGTTGATAAATTCAATATTGAAGGATAAACATGAAGTTATCAAGAGTCTCTGGCGTCTTAAAGACATATATATGATTTTTAATCGTTAGGACACTGAAATTCGGCCTACTGATCCAATAGTCAGTGCTTTTCTTCCTTCCCCCTTCGCTAAATAATTTGTATACATACCAACATTTGTTCGATTTCATCAGACAACGTTATTCATGGATTTTTTTAACAAACCCATTCAACGCATTACAATCTACCTCTGTGAACTTATTTGCAGAAGTATTGACTGGATAGCAGTTGCACAGTCTAATACATTCGAGAACACAGTATTCTTCTCTGAGGTGAACTACGTGTTGTCTTTTTTTTAACCCTGTTGTAGGTCATACTGGAGACAAAACCTCTTCATTGAATGTCTCTTGACAAATATGAGCCGAATATTTGTAGAACTTATCTTAGAGGTGTCTTTTCTCCTGCCAAATGGGTGCACTGCTTCAATTTTTAGGACGCTTATTAAACTGTACCCAGCTGTAAACTTTACGTGAATTGCGAATGCTTGCCACTTAAATCTCTAAGCATTTTGGATTTCTTCACCATAATGTGCTTCGCGTACTAGGGACGCATACTCCACGTTATCTTCGTGATGCCTCAGTCTCGTTGGATAATTTTTCCGAAGACTTCCTGTGCACTTTTGCTAACGGATGTAGGGCTCTTGAAAGAGAAGAAGTTTGGAGTCAGATCTGACGCCTTTCTGGAGTCACTAATATCTTGAAAAATCGCTAAACAGCTGCCAAACTTGAACCCAGAAAAGCAAAACACAGAAGTCACAAACTGCCCGACTCACCAAAGCATTGAGGCTTTTTATTAGAGTCTTGCATGACATGTATTCGGTGCATTAAGACCCCCCAGAGCTACCCGATACTCTAAAAATACCTCCAATGTCAATGCCTACGTCAAGAACCAATTTTCCGTCATCCATCGAGCATCCTCCTACCAGAACTTGTAGCTAGTGAGAATTCCCATACATAAAATTTGGAGTATATCTGTGCAAGTTTGAAAGATATCTGGAGAAAGATACTCATTGATACTGTTGCTTTGAAATAAAATAAAGTATTGCTATTTCTTAGTTTGAACAAGAATCGATTCCTGTAGTAATATTATGGCCACAATAGCTACATACGCGAAGGAAGTCTTTATTCCTGGTAAGCCTTCGCGATATATTAGAGACATGCGAATTCTGCGAAAAGGGTCGAAGGTTTCGCCAGTAGCTTCAATAACTTATTCAAGCATTCTCGAAATTGATATTTGTACAGCACTTCAATATTTGAAGCTCCAGTGCAGGGCAGTGCGATGGAAAAATGCATGACATATCTAACATGAAGAATACCGTTGTTCCTAAACTCTCAGGAGAGCCGCAAGAAAAATAATGATATTGTTTGTAATTCTGATCGTCGCAGAGTAGTTTGTATGCATTTCTTAGGGATACTAATGCCAGTGGTTTTCTTATGTGACGTGGCCTCTGGACTGACCTGTTCTTTGGGAAGCAAAATGTTTATTTTCATTTTCTTCTTACTTTCCGTGGCCTTTCAGATGTCCGTGGGGTATTAAGATCCTAGCGAGATTTGGATTCTGCAATACAAATGATTAACCTCAAAATCAGTTAATTTTAATGTTGAGCTTCAATTTTTAATTTGAGAGGCCTCCACAATCAGAATAACATTATTCTCTCGGTGATCTTTTTCCGCGAAATTGATATCTAATCGCGATCAGATATCAGCTGTGCTTCCGAAATTGGCTTATCAGATAGCAAAAGCGGTTGGATGCCGAAAACGGCTGGGGGCTGCTCAGAGTGTCTTGTCTATCTACATTCTTGACCGGCACGTCTTTTTAGATTTTTGCACGCAAACGTCAACTCCACTGAGCCCCTAGCTGTAACAGGACTAAAGAGTGCAAATTCCACCTCTGCCACTTGCAATTGAATGCTTCGGCAAGCTCTTCGGAGATGAGAATTCAATGGAAGGAAGTATACACATGTTTGGGTGGTCACTTATAGAGTACTGACAACTTGTGTTGATCTTTCGAACCTGCTTATTGCCCTACGGATCTCTGTCTCCATTGCTGAAATGAGAACAGCCCGACGAAGACGACGGGGAATTTCAATAACTATCTCAGAATTGATGGTATTAATCTATAAAAGTTTTATGTTTATTTCTAGTCTGCAATAGCTCGAAGCAATGCTTAATATACAGGCACATTTTTAGCCAAATAATCGTAGTACAATGGCTTACATTTGTATTGTAATAGATCTTCAATTGCAGACCCATACTTTATTAATTTGGGCTCCTCCCATGCGGATTGCATTATACCGAGACCAAATGGCCTACCGTTAGATTGCACGCCCACAGGTAATGTCATCATTGGATATCCCGCTTTGGCTGCCTGTTGGTAGGTAATGGAAAGGCCACTTGGAACTAACAAGCCGTCTAATTTGAAGTTTTCACCTGTCGCTGAATCCGTGTAATTTAGAGCATAATCAATACCTTCCTGTCTAGAAGTTCTTTGGACAAATTCAACTGCTTGCCAGTAAGTTTCATTCTTCTCACCTCCCCAAGCCAACGAATCAAGGAAAGAGTCCTGACCAGAAGAAAATGCAGGATTAATGCCCGCATAGCCTCCTTCTGTGCCGGTGAAATTATAGTTATACGCAACTATGTCTTCCAAAGACTTGATCTCCGTGTTTTCCAACTCGCTCAGATATGTTTTAATGTTGTTGTAAAAATCCACTTTAACTACAGTAAATTCACTTTCGTTTGTCGAACCGAAATCCCAGTTCCAACCATCATCAGAAATCACATCTAAATTGCCAAAGTTGGTATTGTTATAAACTGTGGCACCCGCATCTTCTATCAGCTTTATCACTTCTAGTAGTCTCGATACCTGGTCGGGCTTTGCATGTGTCCATAACTTTTCCCAAGGTAAACCAAATTTGGCACCTTTCAATGCTTCCTTGTCAGCCAAAAAACTTATGTAGTCTCCGTTCTCGGGAACATTGCCCGTTTGATTTTTGGTATAAACATCTCTTTCATCAACGCCCCACATATATTGGAAAGCGTAAACGGCATCACGCACTGTTCTTGCAAGGGGGCCTGTGGAGTCTTGATGTTCTGATTCAGGAACAACTCCAGACCGGGATGTCAAACCAACTGTTGGCTTGAAGCCAACGATACCATTTCGCATTGATGGATCAATTATACTGCCATCTGTCTCAGTACCAAGGGCAAACATTATCATATTTGCGGCCACAGCTCCTGCGCTCCCGGAGGAGCTGCCACCAGGATTCACAGTGAGATTAAAAGGACAACGTGCTTGTCCTCCTCTAGCAGAATAACCTTCAGAGTAATCTGACGATCTCATGTCGGCCCACTCACTTAAAGTTGAATGACCGAATAATACTGCTCCAGCAGCTCTCAACTTGGAAACAACGTGAGCATCTCTAGGTACAATAGATCCTAGGAGCATCCAAGAGCCACAAGTAGTATCCATTTTATCTTTTGTCGCGTAATTGTCTTTTACAATAAATGGAATACCATGTAGGGGACCTCTCACAATCCCTTCCGCACGTTCCTGATCCATTTCTTTAGCAATGGAAATACAATCAGGATTTACCTGCATAATTCCATTTACGTAAGGATTTATCTGAAAATAACGATCCATATAGCATCGAACGACATCTTCAGAAGTCAGAACGCCCTCATTGAAGTAGCCTTGCAATTGGTCGATAGTAGCATCTTCCAAAGTTATTCCCCTGCAACTGCTCATTGGAAATACTTCAGAAGATTCTGCTTGTGGGTACACAAAAGTTGTGGTGTTTACAACTTGCTCTATAGCTGGATCACTGTAGGCATACCTTCTCCACAAATTCTTGATAGGAGAAGCATGAGACAACGAGACAAAGGAAAAGAGGACTGCAGCGCGTGTTATCTTCATTTGGGAGTTCTTGTTACTTCCTTGCGCTGCCATCCAAAATTAGCGTTTACCGCCCATAGAATCTGATCAATTTATAGTCAAGGAATTCATCAGATAGTGTAAAAATTTGGCTGCAATTTTTCACTCTTCGGAATATAGTGGGAATCAGAACCGCCACTGCTTATCTAAAGCTAGTTGCTCGAGCATGACTAATATTTTGTTGAAATCGTAAAATTTTCTTCAGCGGGAACATAATGCTCCTCATCAGCAGCAGAGACGTTTATTAAATGTTCAAAAGAGAAACTAGTATACCTTTTTCGGAAAAGAGATGAGATTTGTTGATCTTTATGGATGAAAGTCTTATCAGTTAGCGTGCAAAATGCGATATTGAGAGGTCAACGGCAAAGCCGACGGCTAAAAAAAAAGCAGCCGAATACTTTTCTTCGAAAGAGATTCATTTTGAGACGATAATTATTCTATAGATTTTCCAGCACCATCATTGGTACTCATTCAGACCCCTACATATGCTTCTATGTCTCGTACCTCTTTGAAATTTCTTCTTTTGCCAATGTTTACTTGTGAAAGTAGAGAATATTGAGAAATCTTTTGGAGGCGATATTATCCAGGTTAACAAATACTTTGATTTGGTAGCTATGTGTTAAAAAGTTTCCTCTACGTTTTTAAGACCTAATGAAGGGTTCTTCAAGGTTATTGATTGATAAAACTATGAATGTACCCACCACTGTATTCATAGTCACTCTTTGATATTCAAAGAACACTTGAGGGCGAAATTATTAATTTTCAGCCAAAAACTTTGCAAGTTAGCTTCATTTTTGCTCTATGGTAGAAACTGAAGTCTCAAAATTCTCTTTAGAGACCTCTGAAAGCTTTTTCTTTTCGACCTAAAGATGCTGCCGGTGCCTTAATATCTTGGATTTCATTAACCAATTTTTCTGGCGTAAAGCTTGTAATGGATACTGTTTCTGCATCCTTTGCAGCAAAATCTTTGCCCCTTTATGATGTGCCCGCTTGTAAAAGAAGAGGAAATTTTTGAGCGGAGGGCTCTGATATTTGCGGACCTGGAACCTTGAAATACTTTCCGTTATGGTTGATTTTCCTGATTTATTCAGGGCTATTTTGCATAAATCCTTCTTTGTTTTGAATTTTGGACAACATTATCAGCCCAAGAGGCTAACAAGAGTTTCGAAATAACTTGAAGGTATTCTTCAGTTCGGGCGTACCTCCCATCGTGTAGCGGCAGAACTTGACCGTTGAGTAAATTTCGTGCTTCACTGTCTTGGTAGGAAGAGACGATATTCCAACACACCCTGCCACTAGTCAAGTGATCTAAGGTTGTCAATTTTCTGGTAAGATGATAAAGATGTTCTCTAATTGTGCTAAATGCAATACCAAACGAGATTCTAGAAGTTACTGCTGCTATAGCGGCTACGACAACGCTGGGTTCATTGACTGACCATTGCGCTCCAGAAATAGAAGGTGGCCCAATATTTTGAAGTTGTACACACCATAGCCGCCGATAACATCTGCAATAAAAATGGAATTAAACTTAACTTTTTCTAGCAATGACGTCAAGTCCGTCGCGACTCGATTGTCTTGTATCCAGTACTCTTTTGATCACCTTTACGAGTCCATAGGCCTGAATTCTGTAAACCGGCACAGGCCATGTCAAACGCATTTGTAATCAAACATCTTTTTCCTATCTTTTTTGGCTTCAACGATCTGCCATACTCATTTTAAAATTTAATGAGATTTAAAGACAGAAACGACCTTTAACGGTTTTATAAGTAGATACTTATGTACCTCGATCAAGTCCAAGTTGATGCTTTGAGACCTGTGGTGGTGACTTTTTTTTTCTCCCTGGCCAAAATGTGTGCCCCTGTAGTTTTGAGCATGCTCTGGGACCCTGTTTAAAATCATAAAGACGCACGGTCAAAATATCATTGCCTGTCTCATCTCGCTCGATTATAAGGAGCAGCCTTTGAAGACATTTCAAAAGATGGGTGTAAAAATTAAGAAATTTAATGAGTTGATTTTTTGGCTTAAAGTTTTCTAATTTGCTCTCGATAACTAGGCTTCGTAAGCGGCTTGCCAAAAATGCTTGCCAGATGATTTCGTGATCTCACCTCCTCGCCAAACCTTTCGGACAAGATCTAAATCGTATTGCATAACGAATTCCCAAATCTAATCAAATATTGAATTTGAATTTATTCAAAATGCTCCGCTGTATTCATGAATTGGGAACCGCACTTGACGATTCAAATTTCGTCATAGCTGCCAGAGGTTTCTTTAAACATTGTCAACCATAGAGTAGGATTTCAAGTCAAATAATCTCAATAAAAGCCACACCATAACTTGAGCCAAATTCAGATTTTCCGCAGCTCAAGGCTTGTCACCCCAGTTTTCTGCAAAGCACAACCTTCTACCCTTTGGGGTTTATTCTCCAAAACCCATTCAGAATAAACATCATTTGTTGAGTGCTAGTCTTTCAATTGGTGAAATTTAGGCTTTTCGGCTTTAGTTATTCAATAGATGTAAGTTTTGCCACTGAAACTGATTACAAAAGTAATGGTCTTATCTGGGGAATCCGCCTAGTACTTTAAGGTTATCGTTTCATCTGGTCAGCTAATTGTTCCAGTCAAGAGTGAACAAGTACGCAGCTTTGGTGAAGGTATTTTAACAACAAATTTTAGTAGCTTAGCTGTTGGCGGTTTTAAGATATTCATTTCGTTTGAAACATGTGAAAAATGTTTCAATAAATTGATAAACCTAGCTGACTCAGCGACTTGTACAGTTTCAATTACTCATAAAATTTATATGAACAACCAGCTTCAATGTTATCTGTGAACTAATAACAGTAAAAGGAAAAGGCGTAATCTCAATTCATGAAAACGTAGAAATCGACCAGTTTAAAGGGCCCCGTTTGGTTTTTACCGATATTCAAAGAATCGAACATCTTTAAAAGCCAGGTGTACTAGAAATGGAGCTAATATTTCTGTGCTTAGCCCCTATAACTCCTGGAGAATGAAACCTGGAGAGAAAGAAGCTATCTTTTATGTTCCTTCAGGTTACGTGACGGAAGACGAAATATAAGCGATGGTCGCGATATTTTACTGTCTATATGCCCAGGCTGCGAGAGGAATGGTAGCCATAGATTTTTTGAATCAGAGACAACTTCAGCAGAAATTATTCCAAAATGTGAAGTTCCCCATATCAGGACAAATTCAATTAGACCAGAGTAAAGAGGACCAGAGGAGAAAAAAACGTGGGTCCAGAATCTATGTAGGTAACCAACTGATATGCTAGCCTTCTCAGTATTTTATCTTTATTTAAGCCCGACGCGCGACTATCAAAGACATGGGCAAATATTATTACCGCGATGAATATCAATTAGTTCTCTTAAAGCTTATCGTGCTTTAATTTCTTGTTTGTCTGTCGGCTTTTTTGAGGGATTCGAGCCGCCAGTCATAGTGCCAGAAAATATCGGGGTGTTTCCGGGTAAAAGTTTCGAGTATAAGTTGGAAGAGTTATCAGTCACATACGCACAAGAAGTTGCACCCGAGGGTTTTGACTTTGGGTAATTCAAACATGCTACTTGCTGAGTTTGCTATAAGTTTTCAAGAAATCCCAATTCAAATGCAAACGCAAAGTTCCGAATGGAAAAAATAATGATCACAGAAATAAAATCAAGCATGTGTGAAAGAATGTAATAAAATCTTAAATATACAATACTGTAGCTATACTATTGTTTTTAAAAATAAAAACTTAAAGAAGATGGAGAGACTTTTGCCGAGTTTCTTAGACTAATACACGTATCTGTGATGTAGATTTTGCTTGTCGGTCAAATCTTCGCAAAGGTGAGCTTCTGGAACGACACCTTCCTCCATGAGTTTGTCTCTCTTTTTGTTTTCAAAAATGGCCTTGAACCTGTAAAAAACTAATAAAATGTCCAATAAGACCCACATGACTATATTTACAATTAAACCGCCACGATAACTACCAAGCCACCATTGTGGATAGATGATAGCCGCCAAACAGTAACCAGCAAAGAAGGCATTGGAACAAACTGATTTTTTAGTGTTTCCTCTAACATTACTGGATATTAAACTCAATAAAATTGTCATGAAGGATGTTATGACGGAACCTAACCACGAGCCTACAATAACCCACCATCCTGAGCTTTTTTTCAAGCAGAGAACCATGATTGAACCAGCAAGGGGCAGACAAACAAGAGCAATCGATATCATAGCACGCTCACTTGGAATCAATTTCACGGCCAGAACACCAATCCAAACAAACAGTAATTGAACAGCGCCAGCAGGGGAACCATATTTCATATTTTCGTACTTATCGTAACCAAAGTTTGCCAAAATCAGAGACTGGAATATAATCGTACCACTAGTAACTGTAATCAAAAAGCCAAATGCCATAGCAGAAAGGAACAACCAATCGAACTTCAGGCATTCGAATAATTGCTGTTTGTTGAACTTATTAGTGGCAGTTCTGTCACTTTCTTCATAAAGTCTCTTGACGGCAATCTCCCTTTCTCTTGGAGTTAAAAACCAGGCAGTTCTAGGTGATATTGGAATCCACAGATAAAATGCCACTCCAGCAACCAAAGAAATTGCCCCGCAGGAAATAAACATTATTTTCCAGTCTGCAAGTTTACTTTTATTTGTTTTACCGATACCATACATTAAGAAACTCCCAACAATTTGAGCAATGGCATTCATAGAAATCCAACAGGCGGTTCTTAGGGGTTGCTCTCTCTTTCTATACCAGTAAGAAGTGATCAAAACGCACGCTGGTTGAACGGCGGCTTCAAAAATACCTAAAAATAATCTGCCAACCCAGAATCCCTGCTTGGTATTTGGGGCAGCTAAACACATACAACAAACAGACCAGATAACAACACATGCACCTGTCATAGGAGCTCTTGGAATGATTGTCATAAGGTAGGTAAAAACAAAGTTTGCCCCAAGGTTACCTAGATAGAAAATAGTGGTACACCAAGAATAATCATGCCCCACCATTTTTAGGTCTGTCTTAAGGCCAAAAACTGCAGCGTAACTCAAAGATTGCTTGTCCAAATATTGCGAAAAAAAAACTAAGCACATAAAGGGAAGAACGTATAGATCGATTTTGCGTACTAGGGCTCTTTCTTCTTCAGTAGTATAGACTACTTGTTCGAGATATTCATCGTCAAAAACCTTGTCAAGTTTAGCAATGGAACCAGAGTGACAGCTTGTAAGTTCAGCTTCTTCAACTGTAGATTTTGCCGCTTGTTTTTCGGTTTTTCCATTTGAACTCGAAGAATTGCTTATTGATTGGGATTCTTTGACAAAAGAGCTAGAAATGTTCTTTTCCTCTTCGCTCATTACTAATCTTGTTTGATTGTTTTCTTCTTGATCTCAGTATGAAGACAGGCTTCTCTGGTCTCTACTATCAGTGCTTAAGAATGGCTCCTTATATATATTTTTATTTCAGGGTACCATCCACACTCCCTCTCTACTCATAAAAGACGTACACTTACTATGGATGTGAATTCATTCCTCTATGGCCCTCTATCAATATTGTATTGATTGGGGAGGAGCTGTACATTCCTTAGTTGTTCAATAAGGAGATTCGGAATCTCGTTTCCGTAAGATCACCGATAAGATTCAATCATAACCAGAAGAGCCAAATATAATCGGTATCTTTGACACAGCGATTGAAGCGTAAATAATGAAGACCCACTTCAATCCCTTTCTGAACAATTACAATCTTATCTCTGATATGCTGTTTGAATTTTCGTGAATTTTTCCTGCAGTCTCGGCAGCTAATTTATTTTCCGAAGCACATGCAAGTGTGAACAGCCTCCCCATCAGTGAGCTGGTTTATTACGCCTAAAAAATTTAGGTTTGGATATTAAAAAGATAAGATCTCGTTAAAGTAAGGGTAATCTCTAATCTTACTTTCCTTAAAAGGAATATCAAATTTTCATAACTTAAAAAAAGAAAATCCTTATCTATGTCCTTTTTCTTTTTATCATGAAAGCAGTTCCTAACTTCTGCAGGATCTTAAATATATGCTCTTGTCAGAACGATTGCAAAAAGGCGAAAATAAGAGAAATATCTGTAAAGTTCAAATGTCACTAATCGGTAGAACACTGCTGACAGAGGCTCGAGGCGATATGCAGAAGAAGATTTTCGTAGATTAAATTACTTTTGCAACGGAACTTTGCTCTAAATATCGAAACTGATTTACCTCCAAAAGAGTAAATTTGAGTCGATTGCAGGGAAGAATTTTTAGTCACGTGAATGGAATATTCACGTGAGCTCCTTTTGTTACGGTTTACAGTGATGGAAATCTCCAACTTTTTGAAGAAAGGCTGTCAGTGTTTCAAGCATGAACTTTCAGGCCTTAAACCGGAATGTAAATGGAACGGGGAACTATAAAATGGTTTGCAGAATACTGAAAAAAAATTAAGTGCGATCAGTTTTCTTAATTATCTAAATTTATAATGTATGCATTTGATACGCCTAATTTATTCAGCGAAAAGACAACCTTCTGCTGCGAAACTTATTGAAGGAAGGAGAAACAAACTGGAATTTCTATTCAAGAAAAACCATTTTGCCTGTACATCCCGAGCTATTCAAGAAGAGTTGTTGCTTGTTTTCAAAACCAATGATATGTTAACATACAAGTGTTGCTTTAGCAGTAGTTGCTCATCAAATTTAATTCTTGTCCAAAGAGCTACAAAGCGTATGATCCTTTTCCTTACAAGGAAATGGTTGTGAAATGCCCTCTATCGGAACTGTTTTGCGATAGTGGTTCACTTTTTTCAGCGTGTTTGAAAAGAAATCGTGCAGAATAGATCCTGCCACTTTGAGCTATGAGTTTATTTCTGGAGTATACTCAGTTTTTAGTACTGTTACTCAAATTATTTCTTGAAATAATGCCATGGTACGCTACAAAATCAGGACAAAGTCAGAAAATCTTTCTCTAGCCTGACTCTGGACTGAAATTATTATGGACTACAGATTGATATGGACAACCACATTACTATGCTGCTAGATTCAGTGATGATATAAACTATGAGCAAGTTTAGGTGTGATTTGTCCTGTTTAAAGCACGTGATCTATTTGTAGCGTGTATTTGTTAGAGGTATGGATTAAGAAAAGAGGGAATACTAGAGAATAAAACAATTCTTCTGACCCTTTGCCTGTGGGTCGGGTAACTAAAAACCAAAAAGTCAGTGACATAAATGAGACTTGAAATAAAAGCAGGTATATATGGTAGTAGAAAAATGTTGGCAAGGCATAGATGCAAGCAAGATGACTAGATCTCCTTGAAAATATCCACGTGAAATTTCGACTGTAGACTTAACTAAATACGTCAAGCAAGCACCCCATTAACAAGTGTGTCAGTTTTCATCAGACAGAGTAATAATACGGAGCAGTGACGGTAAATATTTTAATTTCTTTAGAATGAAAAATTCCAGTACGGTTAAAGCAAAGACAAAGAGGCTAAAATGAAGAAGTATAATTTGATGAAACACAATCTACGGCATCAGACGCGGTCATTTTCTTTAGGTGCCATAAAGTGAGCATTTGGGCCAAAAAAATACGTATCCACAACTAATCTTAGAGGTCATTCATACCAATATGCCTGGAGATGGTTTATATTCGCTCTCAAATGAATACAAAAACATTTTCTCGAAGAATTTTCAAATACGGGATTTGTGCTCTTGGAACCTGACTATGACATCGGGCGCAAATATTAGAACTTCAAGCCCCTTTATGTTCATTGGAGAAAAATGTCTTGATTATGTCTAGATTTGGGAGACAGATCAGCCTCTGATTCCCTCGGTATAGAAATGACAAACGGAATGATATCGATGCAGTGTTTTAAGCTGATAAAATAAATCGATGCAGTGTTTTAAGTGTTTTTCGTGGTGATTTTTAGTACCAGGCACTTTCCCACTTACATTAATATACTTCTCTACTCAGATAATCTATTGATGCGCGACTGTACGATATTGCAAAGTAAAATTAAAGCAAAGTCAAGATGTAGAAAGAGGGAAATTTTTTATCAAGTTCATAAAAAGTGACGAGGCCCGAGATATTTGGTTCGCTGAGTCAGAATTTATTCGCTCTCTATTCAGAAGTGGGATGGCCTCTCCCTCTGCTGTCTCGAGAATACAGTTTATTTTATGCGTCAGCGCGCGGTCTGGTTATTTTCAGCTGCTTTGCATACTAAAAAAATGTTGAGAAAGAAGAAGAATAGTTCGTCTCCTACTCAATGTTTTCGTTGCAAAATTTCTGTACATTTTCCAAGCATTGTTCACCAAAATGGTGCGAAGAAAAGATGCGCGGTCCGTCGTACGTTTCAACGTAGATTTAGGCCACGACACGCCAAGAATAGAGGTAATCTGCTCTCTATGAATTATGACTGGGACATGAAGAAGCATCATGCATTATTTTTTGAAACTGAAGTGGGACCGCTTTAGGAATGGCTTGTCTTTGGTTTTTTGATCAAGAGGATGGAACAAACGACCATAAACAGCGCTAAATTGAGTTTTAATCAGCTGCATAGAAATATTTTTGATGCGATCGGGGTAGGTTAATCGAGATCTGATGCGGGGACTCATCGGGTGAGAGTTCTCAGCTTTCCAGACGCACAAAGACACATTTATTTTACTGACACCAAGTTTCTGTTCATCAGAAGTTTCAGTGAAACAGATTGCTAGCCATGTTTTCTGGGTAAGGTATTTTTAGGCACTTCTGGTTCATTTGATATCTTTGAATAAAGTTGTTTACGTGAATAGATTCCCTAACTGCCAATAACTGGCGAAGACCACGCAGCGAATCGAGAAAGAGGCAGAAGGTTCGCGCTGTACGAACACGCCGAAAGGAACTAAATGTTTGACTTTTCCTTGCGGCTAGGGCAAACTCACCAAAACTGGCCTTTATAGTTGAAAGTGGCAGGCTCAAGCGTATTACACAAGATACGTATGCTCGTTGTACAAAGAGGCGCTTATGCAGCCACATAAGCGCGCGCTGAAAATCGTGACAAAGAAATTTGGGGAAAACAAGCATGGAAGCTGTGATTGTATCAGGAGTGCAGAGTTTGAAATATCCCTGCAGAAGGTCAAAAGTTTAAGGAGAAGGATGCCGCGTGGATACTAGGCTGCCTGCCCTTATAAAGTTTTTCATTTGGAATTCATGTGGAAAACATGGTTCAAAGCTGTTACACAACGAAGATTATCTAAAAAATGGACAGGTCTTGGTGAATGGGTTTTCACAAAAATATTCTCTTTTCGAGGGAAGTGCTCAATTTCAATCAAGTCTTAAAAAGATTATGTAGCTAGAGAAAACAGATTTTTTAAATTACAACTGTTTCTCTTGAGCTCATTTCTTTGGTATGTTATTACTCCTTATATTCAAAAATGAAGCACGTAAATTATATTTTCGAAACAAAACGTAAAAAGATATCAAAAATTGATGTGGGAACAAAAATACAGGGTATGTTTTTGTTTTGAAAAATTTCTTATGAAATACATTCAAGTTTTTTAGATTTACGTGTATTTTCGTTGAAGATACCAATAGATTGTTAATAAGAGGAGGTAAGGAAGCAAAGGGTAAAAAGGCGAAGGATATATGTGATATCTACTTATCGTCAAAATCCTTCATTCCTAGTTGACCACAGTGATATCATTCTCTTTATTTTAGAGCTTACCATGCAGCAAAGGGTCCTTTTATAGTGGTAAAGTTTCGTCAAACAGCCGTTCCAATGCTTCAAAGAAAATCCATAGGTACGGTTAACTCTTTTTGAGCATTTTCAAGAGAATGGACAATATCTGTAAAAGGAAAATATCCTTTAAAAACTTTGATACATTCAAGCACAAGCTAAATGGGCCAAATATTGCAGAACAAGTCTCCCGAAGGTGAAGTTGAGTGAAAACAACCACACTTGACAGCTGAAACATTATATATATTGAATTTTTGAGATACAGTTCTGAACTTGGCTTTGGGGAGGGTCCCAACCATGTTGATGATCAATGATGGATGAGAAAGAGGGTGACTAAGTACTCCTAGTAGAATCTCGGCGTACCTCAAATTCATTTTGTTTTTCCGCCATTATAGTGATTTTCTCTTTTAGACCTTTTAAAGACTTCAAAATTTCTTATCCACATAAAAATGGGTTGATTTGGGTTGCCGCCTCAATGAAGGAAAATCACGAGTCTATGCGAAAAGATTTTCATCTTTGGAGCTTTCTAGAGAGCTTATTTAGCGAGCGTAAGAATACTTCATGTTTCTATAAAGATATAATGTTCATTCGTATATTTGAAATCCATGTGGTGACATAAATGTGAGCTTAAATGTAAGTGAGGGCAGCTACAAAGCTGATCGCGCTCACAAAAAGAGGTTAAGACTAGTGATATATTCTTATTAAGGGCAGAAATTACAATTCTGCTCATAATTTATTCATTATCTAGTTTGATTAAGTCACCCTTCAGTTTGCACCATGATTTCTATAGTCTAGCATCAATTTATGAAATGAGAAGACAGTGTAGGGTCACGTTGATATGGCAATGCCAAGAAATTTTTTCATCGCTATAATTACCCGTATTGATAAGCTGGACGCGAAAAGATAATCCTCTCTTCGTTTCTTCGGTCCTTAGAATTTAAATCTATTTGAATCAATAAAGTAACCACCCCACCTCTTATATCTATTATGGGCCATACATAGTCGAAACCGTCTACCACTTATATTGGAATATGAAAAGAACCAATTCACTCGGCCAAAAAATAGGTTTTGAAGTAGAAGGATGGACGAGAAAAGAATTCCCCACAAAAATAGTTTTGGAGGGAAGCTACTGCACACTAAAACCTCTTAATCCTCAACGGCATGCATTGGAACTTTTTGAAGCAAATTCTAAATCTCCTTCAGGTAAAATGTGGACGTACCTTCCAATGGGTCCTTTCGACGATTTGGATCGTTACAATGAATGTTTAATTCATTTTTCTGAGGCAAAAAATGCAGTGCATTTTGCCATCGTTGATAAGAAAACTGAACGTGCTGTCGGGACATTTTGTTTAACTAAGATTAATCCCGAAAATGGTGTTGTGGAAATCGGGCTAGTGGCTTTTTCACCCGATTTACAGAGAACAACTATGTCGACTGAAGCATGCCACCTGCTAATGAAATACGTTTTTGAAACTTTGGGATACAGAAGGTGCGAATGGAAATGTGACACATTTAATGAGCCCTCTAAGAGAGCAGCAATGCGACTCGGCTTTAAGCTAGACGGAACATTTAGGCAAGGAGGGGTCTACAAAGGACGTAATCGGGACGAACATTGGCTGTCAATAATAAATGGAGAATGGAAGGTTTGCCGCATGGCCTTTGAACAATGGTTATGCACTGAAAACTTCAATTATGGCATACAAAAATCAAGCCTTTGGGCAATAAGGGATTCAATAACTGCAGGCACGCCTGATAGAGTCTAGTCAAGCATTTTAGTAGACATACTTCTGCTCTGATTCTATATTTTATACATTGAAATCAGATTAAATATAGCTTTTCGTATCTTGCCTAATTCTGATTAAAAGACTATAAAAGTGCCAATTAAATTCTTTCTTATCCTCTAATGCGCGGTCTGCAAAAGCAACCTCATGTTTGCAAGAGAAATTCTGCCGGTGTTTGAATGACAAGAGATTTCTGCATGGGTCTTGCCACGATTAGCGATAGTTTTGGCAATTTTGGCATTGCTGACTTTATTGATGTATTTTCTTCAAAAGTACCCTCCAAAAAAATACTACAAAAAAAGCCAGTTCACATTTCTTCGTATTTTTTTCAATGCTCAAAGTGCTCATAAGAGAGCATTTGTTCACATCTACTCAATGCTCCTTTGCTGAGAAATAATAGCTTCTCAACAGAGTCCACGATACGTGAGGATATACCACACCAGCTGCCTTCTTGGAATATATAGTGAGAAAGTAACTTCATTAGTCAGCTTCATATCATCAACCACTTACTTCTTGATATCATTCTTTATGTGCTGAGTGCATTTTAATTGCGTATCCAATGAGCAAGCCCTATATATATAAGAAGGGAATGAAGGCAAAATAATCAAACTACAATTTAACACGGAGTGTATCTTGAGCAACCTCGATATTTGAGTATCTATTAGTTATTCCAAATTAGGATAACTAATGAGCAGTTCATAACACGTAGAGCTTGCACTGAATAAAGCCATAATTTATTAATTTCATTGAAGACTTGCTGCAATCATGTCTTGGCAGGTACACAGGCTGAAACTTCTTCAATCATGGCAGACACGCTTAGCTTTCGAGCACCTCTATTGGTGCCGAGTCGAATATGGCCTTCGCAGGTGCAATTCTCCTCGTATAATAATGTGGGAAAGGTTTAACTACTATAAAAGTCTGGAAACAGCATGGATACCCTTTAGACATCGTCTGTTGCCAAATGAGATTTTCGTTTAATTGGCCTCTATGGGCATTGAAGACCCCTAACCCTAACCCTTAATCGATTAACAGAGCTATAAAATTTGAAAGCAATCTCGATGCTCGACGTATCAAGCTCATCCATCAGCTATTCTTCAAATTATTTTCAAGCCATAATTTTGTCATGATGACATGAAAACCATAATAGAGTTTATATTTCAGTCAAAATGATCGTAAATATCATCAATTTCTTCTAAGGTAAGCCCCTTTGTCTCAGGAATGAAAAAGTAGATGAAAAATACTGCCAAGAACATACAGCCAGCAAAAACGTATCCAAAGGCGTACCCTATGCGTGCTGTTATAATGGGGGTACAAAGAGCGATGAAAAAGTTAGCACCCCAGTTGAACGCTTGCGAGAATGCCATTGCTTTGGTTTTAATCTCTAAATTAAAAATTTCACTGACCAAAAGAGGAGCAATTGCTGACCATGAACAACAGAATATAACAATAAAGAGGCAGGTGAAAACAATCATAATGTACCCGGAAAGCTTGTAGTTAGGGTCAGAGGAATGGTCAATCATAACTACACCTACCGTCGAGTAAATAAAAAGACAAACGAAAGTCGCTAGCGAACCGAAAAAAAGTCCCTTTTTTCTTCCAAATCTATCGGGAACAAACATTGAAACATAAGTCATGGCGGCATTGATCGCGCCTAATATGATGGCTGTTTTATAAGAGTCGTCAATTCCCACAGATTTGAATAGCCTAGTTCCATAATATAGAAAATAATCGATTCCAGACATTTGCTGAAGCCCCATCAAAGACATTCCTGACAAAGTCCTCTTTAAATATCTTTTAGAGAACAGCTGCCAAAAGTTAACATCGAGTTGCCTTTGTTCTTGATATCGCATCACTTCTTTTAAATGTTCCAGTTCATCATCGACAGCGTTTAACATGCGATTTTCCCCACCTGGGGATTTTTCCAGGCGTGCAATGTCTATACCTTTCAATTTGGCGAGACATTTCCTAGCATCATTGTATCGACCTTTTTTAACAAGAAAACGAGGTGATTCAGGTGCTCGTGCCAAAATGGGTAAAATTATCATAGAGAAAACGAAACCGCCAATAAGTGGCAATCTCCACATTCTATTATCGGAATATATGCTTTTAGTAGCATAGACTACAATATAACCTACGAGAATGCCATGTGTTATATTAATCTGATAAAAGTTTACTATTCTTCCTCTGATTTCTGGGGGCGCTATTTCAGAAAGTAGCATTGGAGTCAGGACTGCGTTAGCTCCCACCGTGAGACCTGAAATTATACGTCCAATCATGTACTGATACCACTTGCCCTTCTCAGCACTCATTTGGATCGATATCCCAACCATGTAGGCAAAGCATGCAATCGCCATCGGAATACGGCGTCCAACGTGATCCGCAAGCCGTGTAATAGTGAAGCCGCCAATAATACATCCCACGTGAAATGCAGATACAGTTATTCCAACCAAAGCTGTCGGCATCTCATATTCTTTCAAAGTGGCATTGTAATGGCCAAACCTTTCTAGCCATGCATGCATGGTTGTTATCCCTCCAACCGTCCCGGTGTCATATCCAAAAAAGAACCCCGTGAAAGAAATACCAAAGCAGTACAACAATATATTCCAATTTGATGACTTCAAACTGAGTCCCTCTTCCGTTAACTCTTCATTTGTTTTACAACTTTCTTCAATAATAATGTTTGGCGGTTCATAGACATCTTTTACATCCGGTTCTTCGATCTCACAGCCTTTCTCGTGGCCGTACTCATGTCCGATAGTATCAGCAACCATATTGCCTCTAGATAGGAATTAAAGTCTGAGTAAGAATTTCGGATTCAATCTAGGCATGTTTTCCACTCATGATTCACTTTTATAGAATTTAAAAACATGCTGTTCCTTTCAAATCTCGCCTTCCGTGTTGGCCCCACGTTTAAATTTTCTGGGTGGGTTAACCCCGCAAAAACAAAGGATCTTGAGATGCCATATCTCTTAATTACGAGTCGTCTATGAAGATGCTTGTTGCTTAACTCCGCTGCGAGCTTTAAAAACCTTATTACTTGAAATCTGGACTCGGTATGCTTCAACCGAGATTTTTCGACTTGAAATGAAATCATCGATCAAAGGCCTGATATTTTCGGCTGCTAAAGCCGCAATGGATTCTACCCATGTTTTAAATCGTACTGTATGGGTAGGTTATATAGATACTGAGAAGAGATCCTTAACTACAGCGTATGTGGGACACGGTTTGTTTGTTTAAATCGCGCTTCACAGTACGGAGAAAGCTGTTAACAACGACATAAGGCTGCGATGCTTATAGCCAAGAACATTCACCTATTGCCTACATTCAGTCGATCTATAAAGGCATCTGGTGCGAAATACTCACACTCAACGAATGTAAACGTGGGCTGGGACCGACCAACAATTGACCGATTTCGAAGGACCCGATGGATTTCAGTCGTAGCTTGGCAGCTAATTGCGTTTTAATGGACTGTCTCCAGAAGAAACTCTGGTGGAAATTTGTAGTGATTCTAAAGTGCAAATTCATCTTCGACATTAGTTATGGGGGCGGAGCAACAGTTGAACGAATTGGTAACTGAAAAATGAGAATTCGAGAGACTTAAAACTTGAAGCAAGTGAACCGAGATGAGTTTAAAGCGGATGAAATAAACAAATACGGTGAAGTTAGATCGTACTTAAGCAGATGAACATAGGGTACGATGTGATTTACAATTCCATAACTTCCAGTATTATCATTCTAAAATGAGACCCGCTGCCAATGTGAAATATGTCTCACCGTGTTTTGAGCTGTTTCGAAAACAGATCGTTAGAGAAAAACTGTAGTCGTGTGTAAATATCGAAGGAGTAGTAGTCTGCTTGTAACCAGACCAGCTCTTCCGTAGAAAAATAAAACAATCAAACAAGGAGGAATCACTGTTGTTTGAGCAGCTCAAGTAAGACATTTAATTTTCATCCTTACAGCATTGAGAACTTGAAACAACCGGAAAACTGACCAGCTCCCTTGACTTTTCATTCTCAATTATCTGTCTCTTAATTCAAGAACGTAAATCACTGAATTATTATCATTGGCACTTAGAATCCTGTCAAATTATTTTTAAGCCTCAAGGAGCACAGTTTTCTTTCTTGACTACTGGAGAAATTTTAGAGCAAAACATATACTACTACCCAGTGGAACAGCCAAATTCATATCAAATCATGTTATTATTTTTTGCCGGACTCAGAATTCGTTCATGAGACATTTTGTATTTATCTGGCCGAATTACCAGTAGACATTAGAATAAGGGACACAGATAAAACCTCAACGCCAAGGAACATACTCAGGATCTGTAAGGCACCGTCATAAATTGAACACAATTCCATAACTTAGACAAAAAATCAGCCCCAGTCGCATTAATAGTCATGCTGTTGCCATGATAAAGTGTAAAATCAAACAAGAAAGCAGCACCATCTTGCGTAACATAGAATAGCTGCTGAAAAACATTTCAATGAGGAATCGGGTTACTTGAAAATGATGAATCTTTTAGCAAAAAACCATTAGTTGAAACGGAGTTACCATCTCGAGCTAGTCTCAAAACTTCAGTCACTCAATCGAGTGCTGTACTCCTGCTGAATGCCGAAAGGACAAAACTATATTTAAGAAAGGCTGTGTCATACCCTTCTGTAATGAAATGGATGAAGCAAATGAAGACTGAGCCTCATATTTGTATAGCGGTCTAGAAACCTGTCTTGAGGACAAATTCTTACTCTTCATCAGCCTCGTTCCCGTCATGGTTTACCCTTAAATGGACTGGCACTGGGCGTCGTCCCGAAACTTTGGTAGCCTACTATTTGCAGAAAATTCCGAATTTGTGGAGAAGCCACTGTCCGGTCTTGCCCTTCAAAAGCTCATCCATGTCTCCCTAACGTTGACCAAAATCCAGCTTATTGCTAGATAAGCCGCGATGTACATCATAGTGGCGTTCCAGCTCTAATTTTCACCAGTATCAGCGGACATTTTTCTCTCTGATTTTAACATTTTTTTAACATTTAGAACACTTATGTTCGATTTTTTCATCGTATTTCGAGAAAGTGTTCAAATGGTCTGAAAGATTGGCTGTTTCAATACCTTTTTAGTTATCCGACCAATTGAAAAAAAAAAAGCGCGTATGGTGTGCATCTTTTGATATCAGACTTTTTTGAATTTAGGGCCTTTTTTGAGAATTCGTCAAGCAACTCGTGTTCGCTGGTATCTTCTTATCGGAATTCTAGAATTTCAAAATTTTCACCCAAGGACCAAGTTGTACCAGAGTGCCTACACGCCACTCTGATCTGTTACCCCTCCTGCGAGTATTGCACCAGATGTGTTATTTACAGATTAGGAATCGAGTGGAAGAGCGACAAATAAACGTATGGCGACTTAAGTCATAATAGTCAAGATCAGATACAATAAAGTTTAATACCTGCTGGATAAAACAAAAAGGACATTTCCAAAAGAAAAGGTCCGGTTGTCACCCCCTGGAACATTAAAGCACAAGCAGGATAAGTCTCTCAAACAAGGCATATATTGGTCTCCGATCTGTCATCTAGGTCGAGGCTGCTCAAAACTTCTTTTTCGGAGAAAAGCCTTCGAAAGTGCTTGTCAATCGAGAATCGTGCAGTCGCGCGTCTTGTTGTTGGCAATATCAGGCCCCGCCTCGGCACTGTCATGAGGGGCGGGCGAAAAAGTGCGCAATCATCGTGAACATGATGTTGCTACGAACAAGATGTCTTGATTTGCTCAAAATCTGTGTCGCCAACGTTTGACCGCCAAGACGTATTATTAGTTCAAAAAAAATGATATATATTTAAAATCTAAGGTGATACATAGAGTGAGATGTCAAAGAAGCTGTCACGCAAAAGCTTAGTCTTGCTTAGCGTTGATAGACTCTGTTAATTTAGCTTGCGCCACCAAAGAGGATGGAGCATCCATGACTGGAAGCATGACCTCAATCATTCTAATCAAAGAGTTGTCATTGAATGATTTATCAGTGGTTAATTTATTCCACTCACCGGTGGTTGAAATTCTATGGGTTTCATATTTTTCGGCACCAAAAGTTGGTAATAGACTCAAATTCTTCCAAGGCTGAATATCATTGTACTGAGCTTTTTCTCCGTGGATCAACCTTTCGATAGTATACCCATCATTGTTCAAGACAAATAAGTATGGTTTTAGGCCCCATCTTATCATTGTTGATATTTCCTGAACAGTCAATTGAAGAGAACCATCTCCGATGAATAAGATGACCCTTTTCTTTGGGTCAATCTCCTCAGCTGCGAAAGCGGCACCCAATGTTGCACCAACCGTGAACCCGATAGAGCCCCATAAAACTTGGGATATACCATATGTTTTGTTTGGGAAATGGGCTTGATTGATACCGAACGCAGAAGTACCGGTTTCAGTAATGACGACATCGCCCTCTTGAAAAAAATCGCCGACCGCATTCCAGATCCATTGCTGCTTTAGTGGTGTAGAATCTGCGCATTTAGCATTCACTGGAGGTCTTGGTGGGACAGCGACCGGACTATAACCTTTAGAGGCTTCGCCGATTTTGGACAAGAGTTTTTCCAAAGCAAACTTCATCTGAACACCAGGGTACGTGGCATTTCTAATCTTGATATAATCAGAGTGGAACTCAACAATGTTGTGTGTCTTATAGGAATAAGAAAAAGAACCTGTGTTGAAGTCTGACAACAGAGCACCCACGGAGAGGATCAAGTCCGCAGACTCTACAGCTTTTTTGACTTCAGGCGAAGACAATGTGCCGACATAGACTCCACCAAATCTAGGGTTTTGTTCATCAATCGAGCCTTTCCCCATTGGTGTAACAAAAGAAGGGAACTTCGTAATCTCAATCATTTTTCTGGTTTCCTCCTTGACATCATGTCTTGAACAGCAGGCGTCTGCCAATATGATTGGATTCTTCGCATCCTTGACTAATTGCAATACTAAGTTTACTACTTCAGTTTCAGCATCTTTGTCATTAGGCTTCAAAGATAGATCAATTGGCGTGTCTAACAAAGAGGCTGGTACCATCAGGTCAACTAAATTTGCTGGTAAACCCAAGTAAGCTGGCCTTTGGGTAACATAAGTGGTTCTGATACAACGATCAATTTCGGCTGGCGCTGTACGAATGTCGGTCAACATTGCAGTGGTTTCTGAAATGTTAGATGACATTCTGTGGAAGACGGTGAAATCACCATTTCCAAGAGTGTGATGCAATAACAGTTGCTTGGCTTGAGAAGCAATGGATGGGACACCGACAATGTGCATAACACCAACATGTTCAGCGTAGGAGCCAGCTAACCCATTCACAGCAGACAACTCTCCAACACCAAATGTGGTAATGATGGCCCCCATACCCTTTACTCTTGCATATCCATCGGCAGCATAAGCAGCATTCAGTTCGTTTGCATTGCCGGCCCATCTCATCCCTGGTACTTCATATATTTTGTCCAAAAGCACCAAGTTAAAATCACCGGGCACACCAAAGATGGTAGTGGTGTCGACTTGCTTTAATCGTTCAAAAAGGTAGCGGCCTAAGGTAATTTCAGACATTTTAAGTTGTTTTGATTCAATATTTGTTTGATGAGTATTTTCACAAGAAAGAGTAAGCTGGAACATGTCCCATAGAAGATGAAGATAAAATAGAGGCGTTTATATATCTGATAAGTAAAGCATTTTTCAAACAAAGGAAATTTCACACTCAAGAAATGTTGAGGATAAAACTAAGTTA
This sequence comes from Zygotorulaspora florentina, assembly GCA_003671575.3. NCBI lineage: Eukaryota > Fungi > Ascomycota > Saccharomycetes > Saccharomycetales > Saccharomycetaceae > Zygotorulaspora > Zygotorulaspora florentina. The sequence goes on along the minus strand of PPJY03000001.1, from coordinate 19,479 downwards.
CACGTCCAAAGAATTTTTTGAGCACTCAACTGAATATGTGTTTTCCATCAATCATAATGAATACGTCTTCAGCTTTTTTCATTTGAATAATAATAAGCCTTTAGGTATCAGAATATTCATCAAAAGATGAAAAAATGAAGAAACTATGGCCAGTTCGTTCCTCCTAAGCGCATAATGTTATTCAATTATGCGCTTAGTGGGAATAATTCGAAAGTCAGATTTTATGGTTGGATTGCGTTTATAGTGATTTATAGTAATACGTTGCGAGACATTTTCCACTAACCGAATATGCAATTAAAGGAATATTTAGGAGTTCGATGTGTAAGAAGCAACTACCTGGGAATCGCTGGCTGAAATAGAGGTTATCTCAAGAAGTGGGCGTCTCGTATGATGCCTGCGAAATACGGCTTTATTGCTAAGATGCGATAATGAAGAGACCAAATTTTGATTGCTGTTTCTCAACGTTCGGTAGACCACGTCAAGGGTGCCTCAGATAGCCTCCTAAGTTTACAATATTTTATGCAGTCATTTCCAATTGACGATACCCAGTTTTCTTTCATTGATTTACCCTTCTTGATGGAATCAAAGCTCAGTGGGGGGTAGTAACTGAGCAAGATTGCAATCAGTTTAAAAAAGGACACTGAAAGTTTTCAAATAACTCAAATTATCATTTTTGAAAAATCGTATAGCACTTTGTTCATCAAAATCCACCAATGATGGGTAAAATTTCCAGATGTTATAATTTCGAATCGTAAAGCTTCAACCGAACCTAATTGCGATTTCAAGTCTCCCGCTCTCATATGCCCCCCATGTACTTCACCTCAAAATCTGTTGCAAGAATTGAAAAATTACGAAAAACTAATCGATAGCTAAGAATTAGCATCGATTGAAATATATGGGTGGTTAATACTTTCATCCGTCACTGTTATTGAGACTTTCACACTGTCGATTAATGGGAACATGCTGTGCCATACATCACCTGCAATAAAACAAAAAGCTTTTATATTGTCCCTTGTAACTTTTGCTTGAACTGAGCGGCAAGTGAGCATTACACCTGGTTGTGTGTATGTTAACATCTGATTTAGTGCCAATCCTATTTCCGCCCATAATCCTCCTGAGCCTGCCGACTCCAGTAGATTCCATAGCCCACAACGAGCTCGCGATCTTGGGTGAAATTCAAAATTTACATATTTATGTCATTTCTGATTGATTATTATGTCTTCTGCTGGTTTATCATTTAAATTGAAACAAAATATTTTCTTTTGCCATTGGCAAATTCTTTGGCACCGTTTCGATGGATGATTTTTTAGCTCAATTTCCAACTTCAGTTTGATTGAGTTTTTCTATGGTTTTTAAGTCAGAACTCCCCAGGAGTGATCAACCAAATGCTAGCACAACTTAGACGACCTGTTCAATTTATCATCTGCACATTTCCAATCTTGCTTCCCTCGGTGAAATTTTGATGGCCCCATTGTAGCCTGACTGCCTCCTAAATTTTAAAAAGAAGGTACCCTTATGCTCGCCCTCTCCGCATAGTAAATATATGATCGAATGCGTCGTGTTAGAAGTTAGTCGTATTAGAAGTTAGGCGTGAATAGATCACTATTACCGAGCACCTATTCGTCTTTTGTTCGTGCATGAATATATCTACCTGCATTTCTATCCGCAACGGTACTCGATTCCCTCTCTACCTTGAACCATACCCGTGCTCGTACCCGTATAAAATACTAATTCAAATTTTTCCCTCCAATATCTCCAAGACGGGTAACAAGATCCACAAAATTAGTCTTAGGTGAAGTATTGAAGGACCCTAAGACTTTCAGACAGCCACCATATCTTCAAGTTTTAGTGGCTTGAGTCAAAAATCATATGGGCTGTGCTGAATTGTATATAACAATGGCGATCGTTTACTTGAGACCCTGTTCGACCACTCAATCGATGACATGTTTTATTGCTAATAATGACGGAGTTGGTGAACATCCTGAATAACGAAAAAAAAATCACTGAGTCATTCTTAGGGACTGTCTCTAGCTCTTATGAGCTAGTAGATCACGAAAAGAGCTCCATTCCATTATTTGATCCGCATACTGGCGTTAAGAGAGGTCTTAAAAACAGGCACATCTCTTTATTGGCGCTGGGCTGTATTATTGGACCGGGCTGTCTCGTGGGTGCCGGAAATGCCCTGAGCAGAGGTGGTCCATTAGCTCTTTTATTGGGATTTGGAATTATAGGTGTCATCGCATTTTCCGTAATGGAGTCTATTGGTGAGATGGTAACACTGTATCCATCTGGAGGGGGATTCATCAAGCTTGCAAAAAGGTTTCATAGTGATGCGCTAGCTGCTGTTTGCGGTTGGGCTTATGTTATTGTCTTCTTTGCAGTGCTAGCTAACGAATATAACACTATATCATCGATTTTGCAATTTTGGGGGCCACAAGTTCCATTATATGGCTATATACTGATTTTCTGGGTGGCATTTCAAATTTTCCAAATGATTGGAGTGCAATTATTTGGTGAAACAGAGTATTAGTTATCATGGTTTAAAATTCTTTGCCTTGTTGGCTATTATATTTTTTCAATCATCTACATATCTGGAGGTATTAAAGATAGACCAGCCTTTGGCTTTCAGTATTGGAATAACCCAGGTTCATTGTCCCATGGCTTCAAGGGTATTGCTGTCGTATTTGTATTCTGTTCAACTTTCTATAGCGGGACCGAATCCGTGGCTCTTGCTGCTACAGAACCTCAGAATCCTGGGAAAGCTGTTCTAATTGCTGTAAGGCAAACTTTTTGGAGAATTTTGATTGTGTACATCGGCATCTCGATCTTTTATGGTGTTACAGTCCCATATAATGACCCTAATCTAGCCTCAAATACTAAAGTATTGAAGTCGCCGATATCCATTGCTGTGACTAGAGCGGGTTGGGAAAATGGTGTTCATTTGGTCAATGCTTTCATCCTGATCACCTGCATATCTGCGGTGAATGGTTCCCTTTATATTGGCAGCAGAACTTTGACTCATCTTGCGCATGAGGGTCTTGCTCCAAGATTTCTATCGTGGACCGATAGAAGGGGTGTTCCTATCCCAGCTATCACTCTCTTCAACGCCTTGGGCCTAATTTCTCTCATGAATTTAAGCGTGGGTGCTGGAAACGCTTACTCTTATATCGTCAACATATCGGGCGTGGGGGTTTTCATTGTCTGGTCTTGCATTTCCTACACTCACTTGAGGTTCCGAAAAGCGTGGGTCTCTCAAGGAAAACAAGTAGGCGAACTACCATATAAAGCCCTCCTGTATCCTGTGACACTTATCTTTAGTGTAGCAACGAACGTATTTCTTGCGCTCATACAAGGATGGACTAGTTTCGTATCATTTAGCGCTGCTGATTTCGTGGACGCTTACATTTTACTTCCTGCCGCAGGAATTTTTTATCTAGCCATTGCGGTTTTAAAAACAAAAAGCTTGAGACCAGTGGGCTTGAATAACGTCAATTTGGAGGAGGGCAGAAGGTGTGACATGGTAATCTTGAATGATGGTCAGTTCGAAGACGAAAACAAGCAATCGAAAAGCAAGGCTCTTTGTAATCTATCAGAGTTTTTTTTGTGATTAAGAGTTTTTAGGAGGGATTGGCTCTCCTGTAGCGCAGAGTCTCAAATTTCCCTTCAGGGATATTTTATTTATAGACTACTTAAGGGACAAGATACATTTGCAAAACGTTTTGAATACCTGTTGAGTTAATCGAGAGAATTTTAATTTGGCCCTCAGCGGGGGTTTCGGCTTGATCGAGTCCGAGTAACCTTGACTTCATCGTCTAAAAACACTTAGAAAAGCGATAACTGAGGATTTGATGCTCTTTGATCATCAGGATACTCTAATTGGAAGTATAATGCCATGTATTCTATTATCGGGCCAATGAAGTAATTCTCATATCAACCGGAGCTCAGTTGGATGGAAAAAGACACCACATGTGCCAAGAAAATCAATTAAAATTGTGTAAGCATTTCACTCTAGCGGGAGCCTGTGAAGACTCGTTTTGAAGAATCATACCACATGTACGCTCCTCCGGCCGTTGATTGCCTAATTTTTTATCTCCGAAAACTTCACAGACTTGCTTCCTCCTAAAAATCTCTTGGGAACATCTTTTCAGCAACTAAAGCCATAGGTGGTGGTTAAAACATGGCCTTTATTGTCCGCACTCGATTACGAGAACTCCACTCTAGCAAATATACTACCAGATCTCTTCAAAGTTCAGTATTCAATTTCAGTCCGTTGAATACTTTCTAGGCTATATTATGTTATAGATTGTTTCTACCAGGAAAAGGCGAGGGGACATAGATGTCATTTTTTCAAACCTTGAATGAAATTTTCCTGTTAAACGACCTGTTCGGCTTTAGAGGCAATGAATTGTGAAATTTATTACTTTCAGTTGCAGCATATCTTGATATCATTGACAAGTAATTAATGGATCTTTTTCCTGGTACTCAAAAAGGAATACAGACAAAATTAATTGACTGATTGAATGTTTATCTATAATTAGAGAAATGTTACGGCTCATATATGACTTAAAGGCACCAAAAACTCCGCTTCCATGATATAAACAGTAGTTGGAGATAGAGACAATGAGTTCAGTTAGCACGTTGAAACGAATGGAAAAAGTTGAACAGTTTCAGTTGTGATTCCTGTAAAAAAAGAAAAAAAGCATGTCGGAGGCTACTTTCTAATGAAGAGCGCAGTTCACAATTCTCAAAAAAATGAAGGGTTTATGAGATGTGAAAACTGTTTGAAAAAAGTTATTCCTTGTATACCCAAAATGAAGAGAAAATAGAAAAACGTTCTACCCTTGAAGGATTAGAGGTACCAACATAATTGTCTCACTGTAATTTGTTGGGTCATTATACCCAAGCTATAATATAACGAGCATAACAATTTTACAGCAGCTTGCGGAAACACAGCAAAATGAGCTCCCTAATATGGTTGAAACTGAGCTGGATTTTAACGCCAACTTTGAGCTATCAAATGTTGGCATACCAGTTAGTCTTCAAGCCTGCTTTAACTCTGAAGGTGCTGAGGGCAGTTTTGAACAGGCTCATGAAGTCAAGAATGTGGATTATATCATTTCAGGGGAAAACCGGACCGCAAACTCTAATTCTAGCTCGGCAGGGGCGAACTTATAAAATTCTAAACCAATTTTTTCTGAAAATGTGGGGGAGATTAAGCAGTGTAAAATGCCAAATGAGAGCATCTCAGGATCGAACTCCTGAAGACCACTCAGTTTGGAAAGGATTCATATACGTGCGATTTCTTTCATGACAAAGATCAAATCTCCATTAGAGTGGACCTTTCGGTCCCTCCTCTCTTGCTATGGATTCTCTTCACTATGTGACAAAAAAAGGATGCTCAAAATTTTCCATACTGAAATACTATAGAGTACGAAGAGCGACTGTGATAGATTCCTCGCATAGAACAATCGATATGAAGAAGATTTTGTATTCAAATTACGACAGCAACTTTTAATGTCTCAGTTTAACAACTGCAGCTGAACTTCTACTTTTAGTTGAACTATTTTTCGATCGAGTGCCAATTTATTTAAGTTTTTGTGTGGATAAGTATTCACTGAAAAAGTGAGGAAATTCGTGAAAATAATCTGGCTATCAAATGAAAGCAGTGCTCAGTAAAATTGAAAATTGAATAAATTTGCATCATTTATATGATCATAATCCTTAGAAGGATTTATTCTTCTAACAAGAGTAAATCTTATGGATTTTGAATTGGTATCGATCGTCATATTTGCCCTTTCAAACTTATATCTTACTCCTTCGTTAGAAGGAATGGGAGCCACACATCTTTTATCAATTTATGTGAATCAGACCAAGAAAAGGGAAAGTTGTTCGATCCTCATACAGCTTTGTTCGACACAATCTATAGCTCTGGGATTACATATAGACCGTATCATAGAAAATACTTTTGCTGTAAACTCCGCAGAAAAAAATTCAATTCGCAATTTATGGTGGCAATAGTAGTGCAGTCCATATTAGTATTCAAATGGGCAAAATATGCTACGAGATCGACTACACACCTTCCATTCTCTATAATATAGTCGAAAAGGAAGAAGTTTATTGAGTTTGAATTTTACTCTTTATGCCAAATTGTCTCTCTTGCGTGCAAGAATTTTAAAGTATCGAGCCATGGTAAGTGGTGAAGAATATCTGCTAGCCGGAAAAAGTTTGAAAATATATATTCATCTGACGGATGAATTTTCGAAATTCGGAAAACTTAATCCCTCCTCTAATATTTTAGATTATCATATGCGGTTAGTTAAAAGTACGATGGAGTTTATAAAAAATTCTTCTATTATTTTCACAGCTTAACTTTACCCGTTTTATCATTACTTCTGAACAAACCAACTTTTTTTTCTGCGTATTACAACGGTTGGTCCGAGAGCGAGACAAGAAGTTGTAAAATCCCTGATAGTCAGTATAGGATATGCTACGGAATGTATTGATGTCGCTATTATTGCATGCGAATACAACTTATTTTACAACAAGTTTTTCAATCAAGTTTATTACATTTATCATGCAGTTGTTCTAATTTTGATTGCTTATGCACTCCTCTACAATTTTGAATCGGCAGAAAGTAGTGGCGTCAGTCTCGTAAAAGAATTTGAAGAAAACGACATAATTTTGGATAAACTGCGAAGATCTCTTTGCTTCTAAAAATTAGCCTATAAGACCGATTGATAAAACATAGATCTTACTGAAGCAATATAAATACTTCGCGAAGTGAGTAAAGGTTTTTCTTGATGATAAACACCCGCTGGAAAGTACGGGGTCACACCAGTGCTGTCGCGATAGTTTCAACTGCTAGTGCACTCAGAAACAAGCAACACATCGCAAAGCAAGGTTCCGTTTAGGCAGGAAAGTCTAAAAATATATCATGTAGACTGGGAAGATGAGAATGATCCAGAAAATCCACGCAACTGGCGCAAAACGGAAAAATGGAGAGCAACCATTATGGTGAACTTATAAACTTTTCTTACCAGTTCTGTTCCACCATCTGTGCGCCCGCTTTACCATTCATGAGTACGTCGTTTGGAAATAAAAAATCTACTATTTAAGAGCTGTACTCCTCCATCTATTTATTGGCTTGGGCTACTGCTCTTCTTTAAGTGAAGTATGGGGCAGGAAAATAGTTTTTCATGGAAGCATGGCCCTTCTTTTTGTTTTTAATCTAGCGTGTGCCCTTTCCAAAACCAGTGCACAGATGGGCATATTTCGTTTTCAGGCAGGTCAGGCAGGCTCTTCCCCAAAATGTATTGGATAAGATGTTTTGGGGATACTTTTATAATCGCGACAGAAATATCTCAGTCTCACTATCTGCGTTGGGACACACAGTGGGCCCTAAACTAACTCCTATAATCTCCTCGTATATACTTGAGAATACAAGCTGGAGATGGTGCTTCTGGCTCATGGTAATTCTGTCAGGTGCGACCACAGAAGGCGGGCTTTTGGTACTCCCAGAAAGATAACCTCCTATTATTTTGGAGAATAAGACAAGAAGAATTCAAATCTTGGGGGACTATGGGAAGGCGGGGAATCTAAGAACTATCTATCGGGCTGAAAGCTCCTTCTATAAAATGCCGCATCAAAATTAGTATGCAGAGATCTCTTAAGCGTTTGGTAATGCACCCTATGGTATCTGGTCTTGGAATGTTTATGGCAAACACGTTCAGCTGTTTTTATGTTCTCATAAATGCATTTTCGTAAGCATGGACTACAGTTTATGGCTTCTCTTTGGGAATTAGCGGGTCGATGTTTACTGCCATCATGGTGGGTTATGTGGTCGGTATCGTGTTTTTTGGCATCTGCCCAGAAATGTGCTATTCAAAATTGGTTAAGAGAAATGACAATGTTCCAGAGCCTGAGTTCAGGCTAGCTTGTCTTATATTCAGCGGAGTTTTCATACCAACTTCCTTGTTTTGGTTTGAATGGAGTGTCGGAAAACAAGTTTGCTGGATGTCTGGATGCCTGGCATCTGCACTTTTTCCTTTAATCTTATGGCAGTTTTCCAAACAATTTTGAGTTATAGTTATTTCATCGAAATGGATCCCTTCTTTACTGCCTCCTCAGTGGCAGAAGTAGCACTTTCAGATGCCTCTTCTGCTTTGCGCTCCCTTTATTTGCCCGTCGGATATTCATGGCGGTGGGATATGGATGGGGTATTTGGGGGTTCAAATCTTCAGCAGCAGGTATTCCATTTTCTATGTTCGGACTTTGGAAGGGTAAAGCTATTCGCTTATGGGCGAACAGGAGATTTGCATGCCCGGCATACCGAAATTCTTATTAAATGTACCCGCTTGTGGGTAAGTATCAAGATTTAATACATTTAATAGGATTACTTTGAGCATCTTTTATGGGGTTTATCATAATGAGTAGTTTTATGTGCGCTACCTTGTAAGGGTCATATTTTTTTTGTCGCCTTGGATCTACACAACATATAGCCCACTTAAATAATTCCGATAGCTTATAGCCATTATTTCTCTTCTCCCCGTTTCAATCATATATTCGCAAAATATTTCCGATTAAACTATATTGGAATGTAATCAATAGCCAAGAGTGTAGTTCAGTTACCCTATGAGTGTCTTTTGAAAGTCTTTAAGGTTAACTAGATCTTGGTGAGAAAGTATTGCACTCGAACCGTATGACTTTCTTAAATTACGTAATTTATTATATCTGGAATACACGCAAGTAAGTAAATATAGTCCCAAAATGGTGATGAAATATTAAGCAGTGATGTATGGATTTGGATTTGAAGTCAAGAGCAACTACTTATCAGAAAAGTTATATCCAGCCCAGATTTGGTTACATTAACCGCAATCTTTCTGATACTTATTCAAATTTATTCCTAGGAGGCTGGGTATAAATTTGAAATATTATCGGGGCTTGCTCTGTAATATTTGAAATATACACCGCCTTTTATTTAAAATATATATCAGTTCACTCTGAGTCAGATTATCCGTACAATTTGGACTCATCTTCCCCTAATCCTTGTTTGTCCTTGCTTTGGAAGCTGCAATAGTCTTCTGATTGAGTATGGCCAAAAAAAATCTGCTCTGAGAGATGCGTATTGAATTGCTCTGTCATAATCATATCTGCTGCAATGGATTAATCATTGACTTCGATATCCGGCTCCTGATCCGAACCCACGGAGCGATCAGTGTCATGAATAGTTTTCGCCTCAAGAAGTTTTTAATCGAGTCAGGTTTTCCAGCAGCCAAATTTTTTAACTTGGGCTCTTTTGGAAGACTTGCAAGACTCAAAAAGCAAAGCTCTTCGAGGAATTAAGGCCTAAATCAAGCGCTAATTAGATCAACTTGTACTATAAGGCCTTTAGTGTTTGGACTTTAGTTTACATTGTCAAGACTGTTTTAGTTTTTAGGGCAAGCCATTTGAGTTGAAAGAGGATGGGTGCCTTACAGCAGTTTTCTTCCTCAGCTGTAATATTTGGGAATGACGATAATAAAAAATCCGCGAGCACAATTATTCAGTATGCGCAGTTGAAAATAAAAAATAATGTCGCCACAGTTACATATATGAATTTCGCGCTAAACTAACGCTCAATTTGATCTTTCTCCCCAACAATACCTGATTTCCTCCCCTGCAGCCACAAATCTGCCTTATTATTTGTTCAGGACGAAGTAGAATTCAATTGCGGGCTGAAACAACTGTTAAAAAATTGTATTTGAGTCGCCTTTATATAATGATTATAAGAAGCAGTAAAGATAATTAGCTAAAACAATTGGGTAGAATACTTCAATTGGCTCATTCTTGCTGATGCCCCCGAAGCCGAAAAATGCAAAGTGACAAAAACGATGGGATCCATGCCGAAGTAGTTAGAAGAAATGATAGAAATTTTGTAAGATTCTTTACCAACGGCATAAGCATGGAACAAATCAAAAATGGAACTACAAGAAGCCGCAAAACTTGTTTAAGTTAAAAATAAGTGCTAGTAAGGGAACAGCTCCATCGATCGTCTCAGGGCGACGCCAAGCGCTAAAAAAGAACCACATAGGGAAATAGTTGCATGAGAAAAATTTGTATATTTTGAGTAACGCTGCGTTGTAGGTAAAGGTCTTGTTGGGAGTAAGAGAATGAAGAGTTCTGAAATGGTGAGGGAAGACAGCATTTAAATATTCATACTGCACTCAAAAAGTGAACTTATGAGTGCAAAGTGGTGTTTATCGTAATTTGACTTTCGAGAGGTCAATTTTCTCCTTCCTAAAATCTATTCTGTAGTGCTTTCTCGCCAATTTGTTTTTTGCCTGAGAGAATTCAGCTGTCAGATAATTAGTAAAGAGAAGTTGCAATTTCCAATGACATCTTGATTGGGTGAACCTCAGAGGCCCTTATCTGGTTGATTTTGCGTAAAGTTTGGTTATCAGTTTATGTACATTTTCAAATCATCTTCCTTTCGGGTCGCGGTGCCGATGATAAGTAATTCGTTGATCTTTTTCGTTGATGTTCTACCGATAAGTGCAGCATGAAAAATAATTCTTATCGTGTGATTGAATAGATTAGGAAGGTGAAATAAGATATAGGAAACGTTAACTTAAGTGTCCTATTCTTCTTATCGTAAATCTATAAACGGAATGATCAATACATAAGAGTATGGTGGATAGCTTGAAGTAGTTAGAATCATTCGCTGGGATTAAAGTTTTTTTATCAAGCCAATAAAAGTAGTGAGGTGTATATTCTAATATGAAGAAGGAAATTGATGTCAATGAAAGAAACAATAAAAACTTAGAAGATTTGATTTCTCCTTGGCGGTTAAAGCCGCTCAAAAATTACTGCATACAAAATACAAATATTGTAGATGTTATCAATGGGTGCATAAATTCTGAAGCTAACATATTCATTGAAAAGGGCATCATTTCTAAGATCGAATTCGATCGAGAGCAGAAGGCCAGTGTAGATGTTGAAAATTATACAATTATTGATGGAACTGGTAAGTTTGTCACCCCGGGACTTTTTGACAACCATGTTCATGTAACTTCCGTTGCAGGGGAAACTGGTTTGACAGAAACTGTAATTATGCCGAAGACAACCGCTCTTATGAGAGTAAGATACACTTTGGAGGCCTCTTTGGCTCGAGGATTCACAACGCTAAGAGATTGTGGTGGGGCTGAAGGCTACATAAAAGCTGCAATTGTAGAGGGTTCTATTATTGGACCTCGTCTTATTACTTGTGGGCATGCAATTTCTCAGACAGGTGGTCATGGTGATATGAGATCTGCACAGCTCCCAGGTTCGGCTTTTGATAGCTGTTCGTGTCATATGAATGATTTAGGAGTTGTTGCTGATGGTGTTGACGAATGCTATAGAACAGCCAGAGAGGAGTTTCGTAGAGGGGCTGATTTCATCAAAATTATGGGCAGCGGAGGTGTGGCATCCCCAACAGACAAAATATCAAATTTGCAATTTTGCGATGACGAAATAACAGCTTTAGTGAAGGTCGCAAACACCTATCACTCATATGTAACTGCTCATGCATATACACCTGAATCAATTCAAAATTGTATTAAACATGGGGTTAAAGGAATTGAGCATGGTAATTTACTAGATGAAGAAACTGCGGAGCTTATGGCTCAACTAGGATGCTACCTTACGCCCACTCTTGTCGCATACAAAATAATGGCATCGGATCAATTCTCATCCTTTTTGAGTGGCGAAAACAGGCTTAAAAACACACAAGTCCTTTACAAGGGAATTGAAGCTTTGCAGATTGCTCAAAGAAAAAATGTCAAAATTTGTTATGGGTCAGATTTATTGGGCTCATTGGGTGGCTATCAGACTCAAGAGTTTTTTATAAGAGGAAAAGTTCAATCTGCACAACAAGTGTTGCTATCGGCCACTGTAACACCTGCACAGATGAATGGTTTGGATGACAAGCTTGGACAAGTAAAGCCAGGATTTATAGCCGATCTTCTAATGATGAATTCGAACCCGCTAGATGATATTAGTATTTTGGATGAGCCGGAGACGAATTTGCTATTTGTAATGAAGGAGGGCCGTATTTATTAGATAGATGTGTTTACCTGGAGAGACCCCCATAACATAGGGAGACCCGTTTAACCTTTCGCAGATATACATGATTCTTGAATACGCAAAATACCGAGAGCTTTATTGCAACGAATTACGAGATTTTGGCATGTATGTGAGGTTGAGAAGTTTGGTACCTAGCATAGAGTGATTTGCAACTCGCTCGCAAATGAAAAGCCTCAAAAATAACTCTCAATTGCAAGTGATTCTTAATAAAACTTTCCCCTACAAAATTCTCAGAACTATTGTTTTTACATATAAGCTAGCCAAGACTGTCCAATTGTAGGTATACACACACGTATATATATATTCAAAATATCACTCCTTTTCAAAAAACCAGGGGTCTAATTAAACCCATTTTATTTAATGCGATCGAATTTACTTGGCCACTTTGACAACTAGTGCAGGGCTACAGCTTTATCCATACTACACCTGTGACACTTTGAAAATGGCGAACTTTTTGTGAAAATCGAGACTTCAAAGAACAGAGCTATTGATGAAGTCGAATAATGATTCATACCTGTTTCACTATCAGTGAAAAAAAAAAGGACACCGGAAAAAATACAATCACAAAGCAAAATTTGTTAAAGATTGTCGTGGATTTAATACTGAAGTATTTAGAACTGACCTGTTATTTATCGTCAATTTTCAGGAAAATTTCTTGCATGAAATTGAGTTGGCATGGGAGATATTCTATGAAATATGAAATGGATGCTTTTTACGGTAAATTAACTAACACGATAACGCTTGTGAAATTCATACTAGATGAATTCTTGATAGTAGGATTTATTGAGGACCATATTTCCCATGGTCCTCAATAGATACTTTGTTCTACATCACAATCCCCTTTTTTACGAGGTAACTCTGGTCTAGATAATATTTTAATATATTGACGCAGTGCTCTAAATGAGTTTCCCTTTAGTAAGTTCCACATCATTTAATACTTGATGACATCATTTTTAAAATTGATACAGACAGTGTTGGTTCACTTAATTATTTGATAAGAGCATCCTCACGTATGCCAAGCACAACAAAGAGGTACACCTCAAATTAGAATACTAATGTGAAGCTATATCTCATTTTTGAAGATATGTCCGCTTGAAGGCTTTGGAGCATATGAAGATTTAAAAAAAAAATATTTACTCGTAGTACATAGCACCTGGCCTTGCTGAATCGTGATTTTTAGTCTTTTGAGGTCTCGTGGTTTTTGCTTTAAAGAAATGGAATAATTGTCTAAATGGTGAATTGTTAAAATCCATGGCACCTTTTCATATCGCAAGACTCATTGCCGGAGAATAAAGTTAAATCTGGGACTGGTTTGGGAATTAATAAGGGATTTTTGGCTTTTCACCTGGAAAAGGACCGCTGATGATCGTGTTTTCATTGTTCGCTCGCGTTACAACAAGAACACTAAATATGACACACGATTACGGTTCCTCAACCGGATGGTATCTAAATTTCTACGCGAGGACGTGTTTTTGACCGTCCTTCCTGCGAGAACGTGAATTTGACCGTCCTTCCTGCGAGAACGTGAATTTGACCGTCCTTCCTGCGAGAACGTGAATTTGACCGCCCTAAAATTTGTATGTGACTGAGATTGGCCGCCCTAGAAACGTGAGTTTGGACGCACTACCCTTAAAACTGCCAAAAACAGAGCTATACTTTTCAAAATTGGCATGAATTCAAAGCAACATTTGAACTACTCAGAGTGTGTATTTCAGCTCATAAGAGCCTCTATAGCGTCTCATAGAGCTCCATTTAGTTTGAATTACATTGTCACCCACAGCGAGCTGAACAGGACGCGAAATTATATAAAGAGCAACTCAGACTTTATAGAGCCTCCGGAAATACTATAATTAAAGATGGGATCACCGCGTCATGCTTTGGGTGTACAAAATTGCAAGAGTGATGGTGAAACCGTCATTGTGCAATTTGAAAAAACTTTCTTTCAATATTCAAAGCTGATCCTAGATCAAACATTGTGGACTTGGAAGGAGTTCTTTTCCTCGGAAAATCTGATTGTTCCCTTAGAAGGCCCAAGCCTATTCAATCTATTGCAGGTAAAAGAATACAAATTTGCTGAGCTTCACGACAGAAGTATTGTAGCTTTGACAACGAGTTGACCAGACGTAGGCCTGCAAGGGTGAGACGAACATTTTCCCTGCCATGCCACAGAGTCTGCATTAGAGCAAGGCAATACAAGTACCTGCGGCTCACCACAAACGAGCAATCCATAGACATGCTCGACGGAAGCATGGACCAACGGTTAGAAAAAGACAACAGCGTGCATTCGTGAGTCATCAAGGTGCGCGAGTTCATATTCATGGACAGGGACTACAAGGTTTTGTCCGAGTTCCGCGAGCAGATGACGGCATATGTGGTCTTTGGACAAAACTATCTAAACTTTACTTACATCAAGGCAGAGAGTAATGCTTCAAATCATCTGAATAGTGACATGAAAGACGGAATCACCTCGATGGTCAATAAGTTCGCACCGAGCATCATAGACCAGTATGGAGCCACTACATGGCTGCTCTGACTATGCGAGCATAGAGGACTTCGAACTGCTGATAATATTGTTGTAATGCGTGTATGAAAAGTGGGACGTTCACGAAAGCGTGGAGATCCTGCTTAACCGGAAACTCTGACTTACTTCAACAGCCGCATGACTACTCAGTTGACTATAAGTTGAGTCAAAATCGCAGTCCTTGCTAAGCCTTCATATTTAATTAAAAAGAGACTAAAAAATACCGCTTTTAGGGCTTTCTTCTCGCCGACAAACACGCAACCGTTCAAATTAAAGTTAACGCTACTTGCAGAGGCATAAAAATAAAATTCTAGAGACTTCGCTCCCTCAACATTTAATATCCAACCTTCTTTGCTGGCACAAAAGTATCGAAAATAAATGTGCTTTTCAACATTTAATTTTTACCACTTGTAAGGACTCATACTAAATATTTCGTGAGTAGAAGGTTTAGAGGTGGCTGAGTTCAAGCCTATCGTACAAAAAATCAATTTGATTGCATTCGCGCTCCATTGGTTGGAACAAGAGTTTATTCCATTTGCCAAATCTGTCAGTTTCTGATCTGTCGCTTATACTAAAACTTATCGCACATCCATTGTATTCACCCGGTAATGCCCTAATTAAATTACCTATTACACGGTCTCAACTGATATTGAATCTCCAAGGGAGGGTCACGAAGTTTTCTATTTAGCCAAACGGTGTTTCTGTATAGCTAGTAATATCACAATTTCATTTAAATAATCTGAAAGGATACTAATTGCGGAAAATATTCTGATTCGGGCCGTATAGAAATGTATGATCTGAAGCGGATTAAAAAAGCTAACAAAAAAGCTGACTATACACTGGAATTTTAATCAACCTGAGTGTGATTGAAAATGATGGATTATAGACTAAATTAAGCAAGAAAAGAAAAGGAGCTTGGGAATGTGCATAAATTGGCTCCCCACTACTTGATAACTTTTATATTAATTGATTGTTGATGACAAAGTGCGGTTATCTGGACTGGTAAATTTTTAGATTTAAATGAGAGAACGCACTTAAGATCCTTGATTGTGTCATCTTTAACATCAAAGTTCTTTTATCAGATTTATTAGGGTAAGATGTCACGAAAAAAGTAAGTAGTTCTTTAACTCCAGCCCTAAAAAAGACCGATATAAATCCTATGGAGGAAAGTAGAAAATTCCCTGACAAGAAATGGTGTCGTAATTAATGGGACTGGCTAGCAAACTAAATATGGCATGCAATACTCCGGTAAATATAAGATGAAAAGTGCATTCGAGCTTCCTTTCGCCTCTCCTTGAAAGCTCTTTCAAAGCCTTGACATCTGCCAAACCTGCTTTGTCTCACATGAAGTATATATTCTCATTTGTATAGTAAAAATAAATTACCATAACATAATATGAAACGCATGCAATTTAAAACGAGGGGCTTTTTTAATTATTTTAGGTATAGTGGCATTGATTGCGTTTGAAAAATTCTAGCAGCTTTTGTGAAATTTACGTTACAGCTCTTGATGGCTGGTTGTTGCTAATTCCCCATTTAGATGTAAGAATAAAATCCGGAAGAAATACCGCCATAACAATGACGTAATCAAACCACAAATTTAGGAGCCATTCCTATACTAACTTCATAAGGTGCAATTGAAATACTTTCTATAAAAATTTTCTTCCTTAAATCAGAGAAGTAAAAATTTAACTGTGTGTCAAATCACCCACAGCTAAAGTTTAAACTTTTGCACGTTTTAAAATCTAGCAGAAGCTCTATAAGTCTCTTTAAAGCTTATATTCTGTTGTATAATGCCACTTGAATAAATATTCCACAGTAAATCACGTTCGAACTGCGAGTCAGCTGGTCGGCCCGGATGTGGCTCATAATAATCTCGGCTCGTGTCAAACCCACCTCAAGGGGCAAATACTTTCGAAAGAAGTAGACATAAAATAAAAAACGTCTCAAACAAAAACGAAATTGTACCAGCTCTTAAGAAGTATCAGCTCTCACTCAATTATGAAATTTGTTCCTGAGATAACGCAAGAGTTTTTGAAAGATTCAGCCAACGAACGATATGTCTGCCGGCCATGGGAGCAGGTCACGTTTGAGGATTCAAAGACCACTTTAATTTGTCAAGGTAATCAAATAAGGGTATCTTTTGACGGTGGCAGGAATTGGAAAACTACGCTGGAGGTTAGCGAAGCTATCGATATGGTC
This sequence comes from Zygotorulaspora florentina, assembly GCA_003671575.3. Taxonomy (NCBI): domain Eukaryota; kingdom Fungi; phylum Ascomycota; class Saccharomycetes; order Saccharomycetales; family Saccharomycetaceae; genus Zygotorulaspora; species Zygotorulaspora florentina. Next base: position 2,654 of record PPJY03000001.1, on the reverse strand, counting down.
TCACTCGACAAGTTCCATAGGAGAGATAAAGCCTTTGCTGAAGATATAGTTGGCAATTTTTATGTCACAGAAAGCCAAGGGAAAGAGTGGCTGGAGATTCAGAGACCTTCCGATGTCAAAGAATCATACTCTAATACTGTTGAAAGCCATCCGCTTTCGAGAAATTGCCTCCTACTCAATTGTGATATTGAATATGGTGATTACGACAGCGGAAATTTTGCTGGTAGTAAGACGGAGGAGAGATCATATCTCTCTACAGACTGTGGAATGAGCTTCAAACGTATCGCTGCACCTGTGGCAGATTATGATGTGACTTCAGATATGGTTAACCACGGTACAGAGTGTTGGTTCGCTTTCGCTACGTGTCGCTCTACGCTACCAAGAGAGTTGATATACGGTCTGCATTCTATATGGTCTATCAACGAGCAAGGATTCACAATGCAAAATAGGCGTAAACTTTTTTTTTCACCAGATATGGGTAATACTACGAAACTTGTCGAAGAATTGAAAAATGTCTCGGTACGCAGCTTGCATATTCTTTCCGCTGCTGTTCTGGTTACCACGGCTGAGGAAATCTACAAAGATACTTTTACCGAAAAGCTTTGGCTTTCCACTGGTGGACCCTTTAAAGAAGCACTTTTGCCCGGCGAGTTGAAATACTCGGCGTTTGGCAAAGCTTTTGAAGATGATCTTGGAAGGCTTCTTTTGCCTGCTTACACAACAACAAGTGACGATACAGAAAAATTTGCACACTTGCTCATGTCAGATTATTCTGTATTCAAGCTTTTAAATTTCGAATCAATTCCTTTGAATGTGAAAGGTTTTGTAGGTATCGAGAAATTCGGGAATTGTGAGGGAAGTGCTCTGGCAAAAGTTTTCGGTGTTTTTTCACAAGATGGAGAGGTCTCAAACCACGTCTCTCTTGATGTTCCAGAAAATTCGTCTTCCAACAGACGCGCATTTAAGAAATATATGAGTGTTATTACCTTTGATAATGGAAACAATTGGTCCAGACCAAGACTTATTGATCACTCTAATAAACTCAAAAAGCACTTCAAATGCAATATCAATGAATTAAAAAACAGCTACCTGCACATCTTTAATTACAATTGTTCGAGAAAGAATAATTCCATGAAAAACGTTTATATGGCTAAGGGAGCGGTTACACACAGTGAACTTGAATTTAGTAAAAATCACTGCATGTCATTCATATCCAGAGATGCTGGGGCTAATTGGGAGCTGGCTTTTCCATTTCCAGTCTATTCTGTGTTTGCTGATGTTGGTAAAATAGTTGTTGCAGTACCCCAGGAACAGGAAGAGAAATTTAGTGATTTCTATATTTCCAAAGTCTTTTATTCTTTGAATCAGGGCATATCTTGGGGTCAATATGAGCTTGAGCAACCTGTATTTTTCAATGAAATTGAAACTTATACCTCCGATTTTAGCATTGATGTAATATTCCTGAAACTCACCAGTACCGGTAGGGTTGAGAGGGAACGAAGCATTCTGTTGAAGCTAGACTTTTTAAATTCTTTGGAAGAGTCTAAGTAATTTTAAGAATATGAGTACTCACTCACTTGAGGAAACTTCATTGGTATTTTCTGTTAGCTCTGAAAAGCGAAATTAGCGCATGACCTGCCGCATTTACTGTTAAGCATCATTCTTTTCAAACTTGGCATGGATTCGAAAAAACACTTGAACTACTCATGGTGTTGAAAATGTGTTATTCGTGGGGTGGACCTAAAATCACGGCGAATCCCTGCTTTGGCTTAAAACGTGAAGTGTATATAGCGAAAGTCTCGGGCATTAAAGTCTCCTAGCATGGATGTTCAAAAGCGGCCCAGACCCATTATATCACCATATATCGCAACATCTAAGAATGGCTCTGAAATGCTCAAAAATAGTCATGGGTAAGTAAAAGGACACAAGCAAATAGTATATCGGAGACTATGGAGCGCACATTCTCGTATCTTTGCTTGATGTTTCATCTGTATTATTGACTAGCATACTTAAAAAATTGTTGTCCGTCGTAACAGCTCCAGAAGGGTTAACGCTTCACCTCCATCTTTCCACATCATATAGCGGATGAGGAGCTAGCAACATCAGAAAGCAGATAGTTTCATAAATTTATTCGTCAAAAATAAAATTAAACAAGCTCGGATATGCTCTGAATAGTTTATATATTCTAACAAGCGCCTAATGCGCGCAGCACGAACAGGAGGGTCCGGCACAACAGCTGGCGCAGGAGCCACAGTCACCGCAAGAGCATTTATCGCTACATTCAGCGCATTTGCTTATCTTTTTGCAACAGGCACAGTTGGATTCAGCATCACATTGAGAAGAACATCCGTTCGTGCATTCGCAGCCGTCCTTGCAGGCGTCGCATTTTTCTTCATTGGAAAAGTTAACTAACTGAGGCAACATTTTTAGAATATTTTATACAGGTTTTAGAGTTTGTTAATTCAGCAGTATCAGTTTTCTTTCCAACTTGCAATGAGCGCATTGATTGATTTTGTTCACTTTAAATACTTCTCCTTCGTATATTTTCAGGATTCTCAAGCGATATGTAAATGGCCGTTAAGCGGAAAAAGGAGAATCAAACGCGCTTTAGATCCGTCTGAAAATTATTCTACGCGCGAATATGATTTTGGCGG